>OZ005649.1:271052300-271774800 GCA_963930645.1 Salticus scenicus | reverse complement strand
CGTGTTGGGAAGGAATAAACAACCCACACATAGAAATTAATCTCGCTGAGATAATTTGAAGCAAAGTTATGCTTGGAAGCGTGTTTATTGCTCTCACTCCACCCCAAGAGGAAAAAGGAGACGGAATTTCGCAAAACCCCGTTACAATGGGTGCTGAATACCCAAAAATAAGCTACACACTAAAATTTCTAACCTCAGCTCCAATAGATTTCCCCTGACGAATTTAGCGCTAGAAGGGGGGTTCGAATTTACTCCCTGTAACTCCTCCCCAAAATCGAAAATCTCAAAAAATAAAAAATGAGTTTTTCTGAATATACTCAAGAAAACGCGTAGCAGATTTTTATATCTTTGTGCTATTGTTTGTAGAGTTTTGTAGAGTGAACGGTGGATAGACTATTAGGCGGGGATTTCATTCTGTCACTGTATCAAGCTTTGGTCAAATTCATTTCTTTTAACATGATTATAATAGGTCTCCCACTAGAAATTTATGAGAACATAAATTTCATGGGGAACTGAGCAGAGTCCACCTATGCCAACTAGTTTTCATTGAGAAATAAAGGAAATGTGAAAAATATGTTTTTATCCCGTTTTTGCCCCCTCCCCCCTGAGGGTGCCGATATTAAATATATATATATATATATATATGCGAGAAACCTTCGAGGATGTGTACTCAAAAATTGTCTACAATTTCATAGCGATCGGATGAATGGTGTAGAAATGCATAGAGGACAAACAGACATGCATTCTTTTTATATATATAGATGATAAAAATGTTTACTTGAGAAGACAATACAGTTTCTATGAAGAGTAAGACCTAAAACTGACCCATGAAATTTTTGTTGTTATTTTTAATATTTAATCATTCAGTCATTATTATCTATTAATATCTTCATGAATCAGTATCATATGTATCAGGAAGAAAAGATAAAACTTAATTTCTATGTTGTAAATTTTTGTACTAGTATTGGTTTCTTCTACTCGGCAATCATAAGCTTTGTTGAACTGTTCTCATGCCTCAGACGGAGCCTCCAGGTACAACTTAGAGTGTTCTGAAACATGAAAACACCCTGTTTGGTGTAAAACATGTGAGGCGAGAGCCATACAATTGAAACTCAATTATCCATACTAAGCAAAGTTATATATATCACTATTACCTTTCTAGCTCCTCAATAAATATCAGATAGCTATATTTGAGATTATTTTTCATAAGTTTTTCTGCACTTTTGGTATTTTACTCTTTTTTTACGATTTAAGTTATTATGTCTAGATTTTAGCATTATATACGTAAATTATGATTGGTATGAAATATAAAATTTACTGTGCAGTTTTGAGGCTTCGTGGAATTTTCGCAAAAAATTCGTAAATTGGAAGTTGCAAAAATTGAAGTCTTACTCTGATTTAAAAAGTAATCAAAGAAGGGCAGCTGGTAAATAGGGATATTATAGGATAACTTTGGTGTTGCGGAATTTAGCAATTATTTAGCTTTGAATAGATTTATTGTGTACAAGTTTCCGTAAAAATGCAAATTGATGCTCTCCATATAAAATACATGTTAAAATCGTATTTGGGTTTCAGTGCAGTTCTATTTCAGATATCACTAGGACTTCAACTATACTCGAGTAAAGTATTAAAAACTACAGACGAGTTCGACTCCAGTTATATCGCCAGTAAGTTTATTGGTAATATGAAACTATTTATTGTTTCATATTTAAGGAAAAATGGAGGTCTCTAATTTTTATTATGCTGCTAGAAAGTTGCCCGTTCTTCCCAACATTTAAGAACTTTAACTATGTTGTTGTGTTAAGTTAGAATTAGACTCTAAACTGCATTACGTGAATACATACCTATAATGGAGAGCTACGGAAAAGTCGTACGAAGCCATTTTTGACATTGTATTCTGCGTTCTGCTGGAACATAATGTTATTAATATATTTTACATAATAAATGTGTTCATAATTAACAATGAAGAAAATTATTTTCTGTTCTTTTTTAATTTTAACCAGAAATTTGCTTTCGATATATATATATATATATATATTTACTTATTTGTATTTTTACTTTTGACCATTCATATAATGGCTGCCACAAAACACTTTAATATTTTTTCGATTTTTTTTTTTTAATTTTTTTTTTAATTCCATTTTAATTTATGTTTAAAATATTATATTGGGAATTAACTGTCATAGATGCTCTTGACTTATATTTCATATTCATTTAATAAGGTGTATCACGATATCGAAGTTACCAATATATAGATAGATAGATAGATAATGTGAAAATGAAGCGTCCGCATAATTTAAAATAGCATGTACACTTTTCCCGTAATAATTAGATTGTTTTTCAAATATATTTATTATATGTTTTGATTTGGTTGTTTGTAGTCACATGCGGTTACCTCCAACCAATAATACTTTTTACCTTATTCTGTTTATTGATGAATCTTCCGTATTATTTTTTTCTGAAAAAATTCCAAAACTATGAAGAATAAAAAAATATTAAAAACTAAAGCTAATTATATGCATTCTACATACATTAATCACTCTTTATTATTTCAAACACGGAAGATTTGTTGAATGAAAGAGTGTTTTTTTTTTTTTCCTAAATAAGCAGTTTTCTTATCTCAAAGTAATTTATATCTAAATTTATGTGCAGAAATTGTAAATGTGGGCTGTTATCTAATCAACCGCTATTGACAAATTTGATCATTTGGTATCCAGAAAAACCTTTTTGTTTAAAAATGTCACTTAAAATATTGCGTCTTTTTTCCAGCACAATATGACTATTGAATTTATTCTCCAAATGAAACATTGTATAATGTGTTACATGTTGTAAATTATTTTAAAATGTATGAATTTATAGCTCAATACAACGGCTTTCAGTCTAATTTGGAATTTTCACTTTTTAATAAAAAGAAACCAGTCGGATGACACACAAGGATGAGATTCCCAAATTAAAATATGAAAATATATTAATGAGCTGTTATCTCTCCCTTTGGTTGATAATTATATGCGCTATTTTTGTTTTTGCTGCATAATACTGACATATACGTGCTTTTAGCGGCGACAGTCACTAAGATTATTTAGAGTTGCATTCCTGTAATATCGATAAACACTTTTCTAGGTGATTAACTGGCTTCTAACTAGCATCTAAGTGATAGAATGTTGTAATTGGTTAGTTTAAAACTATATTTATTACATAGCCTTTTCTAGTGCGTTAAGTGCACTCATCAAAACAATGCATAGGTAACAGGATTTTCCTTACTAATAAATTTAGTCAAAATTCTTTTCTTTTAAAAAGCAATGTTCGTTTAACTACCAGAAGAAAAATCACAGACTTTATTTATAATTTTCAAAAAATTTTTACAATGTTGATTATTAATTAAACAGAATAATTATTAAATACCGTTTTGAGTCAACTCCAGTTTGCTAATGAATGTAATTTATACTTATGGTAAGACTTGTAATAAATGAAAACTGAAAATGCATTTCTTTGATACACTTACAGCTTATTTAAACGTTAAATTTGACAAATGAACTTTCAAGGATTAACCGCATTATACATATATTGAAGAAACTCTTGAATTAATTTAAAACGAAAATTTCTATCGCGACATGTCCTGAAAAGCAATATATGTACTTAAATTATAAAATAAAGACATAAATATATATTATTAAAAAATAAATATATGATAAAATTAAGCAAGTATATTATTGAAACATACATTAATTTAAATATTTATTATTTTCGGATCAACGGAATCTAACTATACCTTGCTCTTACATTATATTAAGGTATAAGTGATTCACATTTATAATAAATTATAGTAGTTATATTTTAATCTTGTCCCAAGGCATTGATAAAATGGAAAATATCGATATTCACCCGAATAAAATGTTCACATTTGAATATCTGATTTAGTTAAATATTATTTGCAAATAAATTATTAAATGAAAGATGTAGCGTTAAATCTATAATTCTATATAAGCTGACTTTTAACCGTTTTCGTTTTACAAAATTGAAATCCGTAGTTTCTTCCATGGACATCTTCCATGGCATTCGATTACAAATTGCACAAATGTCACATAATGTTATTTTTTAAATCTATAATAGTAAAAGGAATGGTTTGTCAGTATGTATAAATTTTCTTCTCTACGTTCAGCCCCTATTGAAAGCAGAAGTACAAAAATTGACATACGGATTTTCCGGAGCCTTTCTGGGAGCTCCTAAAAACATAATTTTAAAATTTTTATTAGTTACAGAGATATTAATTAAAATGTGATCTTATATCAATTAAATATTAGAAATTTAAATATTTATTTTAAATTTAATTGTTGTCAAAAATTTTCTGGTTCTTTTTTTTTTTTTTCGACATTATTTTCGTTTGATTAAAATATAAATAAATAAATAAATAAATGAAAAATTAGATTTGTTTATGCACATGAAAAAATGATGTTATTATGACCTTAAAATTAAAATACTAATAATTAATATATTTTTAGACTAGCAAACCCATGCAAAAATTTCGCAGATTCTTTCTTTTTATTATTATTATTATTATTATTATTATTATTATTATTATTCACCTTTAAAATTTGAAACCTATAAGTCTTATACCAATATAACCATCCAATTAAAATTTTCATTCACCAGAGCAAAATTATTATTAGTTTTTGTGGGACGAAATGCTAATGGTGCGTAAACTAAATCATTCAAGGAACTGTTTAGAGTTTCAAAATAAAATTCATGTTTGACGACTTAGTTTTCATATTTCCCTGGCAAGACAGCATTAATAAGGACGCAAAGGCGACTTTTAAATTTTTGCCGCCATGTTGTCGAGATCTTTTTTTTTTTTTTTTTTTAATTAAAAATGAAGAAGTCGCCAGTAGGAACTATAATAAAGGTACTATGGTGAGGTTTGCAGATTTATTATTAGTATTAGTTATATAAACCAACCGCTATTAACTAACTATAAAATTTTTAAAATGGAAAATATAATAATAATAATAATAATAATAAAATGTCTCATTAGAAGTAGAGCTCATAACATATTGTAATATTATATATGGCATGAAATTGTTGTAATTTTATCGTCGAGTGGATAAATCATATAAAATATACGAAATAACGTGAAAGTAAATATTATGTATAGTACGTATAATGTTGCTCATACATAACTGGGATTTAAATATGAAAGCACTATTTCAACTTTTTAGGTGCTATACGTTTCGAAACTGTCTTTCAATAAGCATCCAAATGTTCATCAGATGTCTCTATTTCCTACGGCAATGCGCCTACGTGTACAGCATTGCCACAAGCAATAGGGATACGTATTCCATATTTTAGCCCGAGAAAGACGATGCCATAGGCAGCGATGAACACAGACGTACTTTTCGGAAATTTCCATCGATTTTCTTTTTTTCTTTTATTTGTAAAGCAATATATATATATATATATATAACGAGCATTTATTTTTTATTTTTTATTTTTATTCATTTATTTATTTATTTATTTTTAGAAAAAAAAAATTTAAAATGTGTGATTATGTTAAGGGACCAGTGAAGCGGGCAAAGCCTGTTAGTTTTATAATAAATTTGTTGCATGGTGCATACGTAAAATATACTGTTGTTTTTAGTTCATCGGAAGTCATACACATTTTGATGCCATAAAAATGTATATATCTATGTAATCTATTTGGATAATTATACGAAGAAAATTTTAAAAATGTGTGCATACTCACTTCTAACAAAGGATCTGTATAATTAGTTGAAATACAATATTAAACAAAAGGACTGAACATAAAAATATTAAGAATTATTTGTAAACTTTATTTAAATAAAGAAATAATTTGTGTAAAAATTACATTTGTTAAACGAATACTGGCTTTTTTACTTACTAAAGTCGTTTAATTAGACTTTATTATAAAAAATGTTGAAAAATACTTCTAATCTTTAGGGCGTCAGCTTACGTAAATCATTGCTATTATTAACTGTCAATGTCTTGTTTATTAATCCCTCCTCCCTGTAAAAGTGTGTTATCACAAGATCGCTTGATGTCAAACTCTGAACTGTAATTCTGGTTTATTATAAATATTAATTGTTTTTCCTGTATTGTTTGTCATAATATCCTCACATACTTAATTAGGAAAATACTTAAATAGCCCAAAATTACACCTCTTAATAGAGTGAAATTGGGGTGCCATCTAATGACTAAAAGAAAAGTATAAACATGATATATATTTAAGAAGTAGGTTAACTCTCTCGAATTTCCCTTAACCAAAGTTGCAACTTTATTTCAGATTATTATTAAATTTCTGTAAATATATATGTAACGTATGACATGCATGCTATGCATAAGCATATGATTTACAAGTACATAACATGTATTTAAGAACTTCAAATTACTCAATATTTATTCTTTGAACTAAATTAAATATGTGAGTAGCTAAGTAAATTATGTCATCTATTTCAGCGATTATTTAATTGAAAGAACTTATTAATCGTATTTCAACTGACCATTGAAATGCGCGAGCAATTGTTATTTTAATACAAATTTCTACATAATTTTTTATTGTTTATTTCTGGTAATATTTTCCTATATTAATATTTTTTAAAGTAAATATGCAGTTATGTATGGGTCATTCATTGTAAAATGAATTATATCCTTGTAAATGAATTTTGAAATGACGTGCTTTTTTGCAAATTTATGTGTAGGGAAAAAAGGTCACGATTCAGTTAGTGTTATCGATTTTTAATATTTAATACAAATCAGAGTTATAAGATTTTACTAATTATAACAAAAAAGAATTTGAAGTAACTTAGAAACTTCATTTTTATAACGAATATTAGAAGTTTTAGTCTTCTGGGTAAAAAAAAAAAAAAAAAAAAAAAAAAAAAAAAAACACCATTTATGGGGTTTACTGCAATTGTTGGAGTTTCTTCACTTTTATAATTAAAGACGTGACTAAATATTATAGAATTAGGCAAAAATATACATATTTAAAAATATGCAGTTACACCACCCTTACAAAGAGCTGTCAATATATAGATCAAATGGTACAGCATTATGAGCATATTTTTATTTATTACCAAAAAAAAAAGTATATAATACACGTTTTATTTAAACCTATCTATTTAACGTAAGTACGCATATAAGAAAAAAAAAACATGTAACAAAATGTTTTATTAATAAATAATTACTGATAAATTTTGGCAAAATTTCTCATGTTTTCAGAATTAATTTTGACAATAATATTGCACTGAAAAATCAGGTAAATCATCATAGTTGTAAATAAATGCATATGAATAATTCAAAATAATACACAAATCTAATAAATACTGCTTCTTAAATTAATTACTTTAAACAGAACTTTAATTTTAAGTTTCCGCAAATACACACCATGCACATATTGCATTTTCGTCTGACGTCAATTTATAATTTAGTTTATCATTTCTTTTTCCTATTTCATCTTCCGAGATATAATCTGACATTAATTAAATCCGTATACATCTTACATATTATGGAAACTGAAACAAAATATATTAAATTGTTTCAGAAAATTGTTTTTAATTCAATATTTAATGAAAGTTTAGAATTAATGATATAACTATGTATATATACGTACACAATTGTACTGCTGTCAATTAACTGTTGTATTTTCTTTTATGGTCATTCTAATGTGGCTCAATAATTATAGGAAGTATATTTTTAAAAATGGTATAAAAATAATGTAATAAAATTTAATTAGACGAATTAATCATTTGAACAAAGTTTATTTCTTTACAAATCTGGAAATCACAAAAAGCATAACTTGGTAAAATAAAATAATTTTATTTACTTTTTGTATGTATACTATATTTCTATGCATCCAAATGTATAATTAATACTTAATGCTCTATTAGAGAGATTTTATGTTGCCTAATATACAAATATAAATTCATATATCATCATGTTACTTTAAATATTGCAAGAGATTGTGATGAATTTTCATAATCTTTTAAATGTTTTTAAAGGAAGTGAAGTAAAAACGATTAAGTTAGAAATCGCAGCACACACGTTACTTTACCTTTCTCTATATTTGATTAGAAGCAGTTCTTCTTAACAAACCTACGCTGACTTTATTTATTTATTTAAGTATTAGTCGTAAGTATTTTTGTGTTTATAAACATGACATATTTTTCTGTAACTTTGTATATGAAGTGAATACGCGTCACAATATGTATTTAAATAATAATGATAGGATAAATATATATATAGAAACTTACTTTGGATATTTCCGACCATATTCCCTAAGACAACGGAGTACTTTTGTATGGTCCCGTACTCTTATTCAGTAAATTTAAATTTGCTAAATTGTACGAGCGGGATATTACTCCAATCGACACAAAGTATTTGAATTCTTTTGCATTTAGTGTATAGAAGAATTTTTTTTTTAAATCTTTGTTAAAAAAAAAAAAAAAAAAAAAAAAAGCACACACACGCACACGCATATATATCATGTACAAAGATGTTAGAAATATACTGTATACACCACAATCTCACACTGATTTTTCTACCGAATTCGGACTTCAGGCTATATCACTGTTTGTGATTTGTAGATAAAAAATGAAAATACTGGTACTAACACTTAAAAACTTGATGTACTCTAAATGAGCAATAAGGGAAAAAAAAACAGTTTCAAGAATTTGCTTTCAAAAAGTACTTTCTCTCTCGCACATGAATAAGAGAAAGAAAAAAAAAAGTTATAAATTTAACATTTGTTTAAATAAATTTCTTAATAAAAATTGTTTCTCTGCATAAATAATGTAACAAGTCTTACCATAAGTCGAAAGGAAAAAAATGAAATTAATATAACATACTTTTGATTATAGACTTTGACATCAAATTTGACCACGAAATTTTAAGTGTTATATATTTTGGTTTAAACTGACAATCTAATTTCTGCGTATCAGGGTAAATTATTCTTTGTAAAATATTCCATAATTTTAAAACCTATAAAAAAATACTCTGATTTCACTTTCAAGTTATATTTAAAATATATACAATATTATTATTAAAACCAGTGTTATTATTATTAATATTGTTATAATTGTTATTGTTCTTCTTGTTTTCTACTGTTAAAACATTTTACGCTTTATAAAAATAAATAATTATATATATATAAATGAATCGTTAATAAAAAGTTAATTCCATAATTAATAAACGACAAATTATTTTTTATTTGTATGAAAATTTAAAACCTGAAGTTTATAATTAAATTTATAGTTCATGGAATCTTTTAGAAACGAATTATAAAAGTAACACGACAGCACAGTTTAAGATGTTTAGCCGGTACTTACTATAAAGCCGTAAGTACCGAAAAGCTTTTGTAAGAATATTCTCTGCATTTGCATATCATAAAGAAACACTGTTGATGGAAAGTTAATATAAAAAATACTATATATATGAATAATTTTTAAATACCGTTTAAAACAATTGAAAACTGAAACAATGTCGCATGTATTTTTGAGTTACATTGTATGAGTGAACTACTAGTCTTAACCAACACACAGTCGTAATATAGCACCTATATTATATCCATGAAAAATAGGACTGTTATTTAATCTAATTTTATGTAAAAATTTTCAGACATCTTTAACACATGCGATTGCACAAAACTTACCAGCCTTAGTAAGATTTTTCAAATTGCACCCTTATTTAATTTTAAAAATACAAATTTGAATTTTTTGTAAATAGTTGCTTTTACATTAAGATGAAAAGGGACATACACACCTAACAACCTCTGAAATTTTAATTTTCATTTACAGGAAAACTTAAAATACATTATCTATACATATAAAAGAGTACTTCCACTCACTCACTCACTGACTCATCAACGCACAGCAAAATCTACTGGAGCCACTGACTCGAAACTGGGTCAGATTATAGACCATATAGTGTAAGCACCCACTAAGAAGCGATTTTACGAAATTAGTCCCCCAAAGGGGAGTAGGTGGCAAAATGTGATTCCACAAAAACCTCCTAAACTCAAAGAAAAAAACAGATATCCGTACAATTTTTGCTTTAAAATATAGCTAACACATATATCTAAAAACCAATTTCAGGAATTTTAGAAATTCGGTCCCTAAGGGGGGAATGGGGGCAAAACGTGATTTCACATGCTCAAAACGTGGTTTCACATACTCCTATATATCTCAAACAAAAAAATAGATATACGTTAAACTTTTGCTTCAATATATAGCTAATACAAATACCTAAAAAGCAATTTCTGGAATTTAAAAATTCAGCCCCCAAGAGGGGGAGAGAGAGGGGGCAAAACGTAATTCGAAATAATCCTTTATATCGCAAACAGAAAAAAGATACATGTGAGATTTTTGTCCGAAAATATAGCTCTCACAAATGCATAAAATATATATATATATATTTTTTTTTATTTTAGAAATTCATCCTAGGTGGGGCGGGAAAGGGGGCTATGGGGCAGAAAAAAAAAATAGAAATACAGTTAGATTGTTCAAAATTGGTACAGATAGGTTTTACAGGCCTGGAAGTCGAATGAGGATATTTTCGAAAGTGTAAAGTTATTAGTGGGGGGGTCAGAAAGGGGGAGGGGGTGAAGGGGCAATCTATACATATAAAGGAGTACTTCCACTCACTCACTCACTGACTTATCAACGCACAGCAAAATCTACTGGAGCCACTGACTCGAAACTAGGTCAGATTATAGAACATATAGTGTAAGCACCCACTAAGAAGCGATTTTACGAAATTCGCCCCCCAAGGGGAAGTAGGGGGCAAAATAAGATTTCACAAAAACCTCCATAACTCAAAGAAAAAAACAGATATCCGTAAAAATTTTGCTTTAAAATATAGCTATCACAAATATCTAAAAACCAATTTCTGGAATTTTAGAAATTCGGTCCCCAAGGAGGGAAAGGGGGCAAAATGTGATTTCACATGCGTAAAACGTGATTTCGCATAATCCTATATATCTCAAACAAAAAAAATAGATATACATGAAACTTTTGCTCCAATATATAGCTAATACCTAAAAAGTAATTTCTGGAATTTTAGAAATTCAGCCCCCAAGAGGGGGAGAGAGAGGGGGCAAAACGTGATTTGAAATAATCCTTTATATCACAAACAGAAAAAAAGATATATGTGAGATTTTTGTTCTAAAATAGAGCTCTCAAAAATAATTGTTTTAATTTTAGAAATTCCTGCCAGGTGGGGCGGGAAAGGGGGCTATGGGGCATAAAAAAAATAGAAATACAGTTAGATTGTTCAAAATTGGTACAGATAGGTTTTACAGGCCTGAAAGTCGAATAAGGATATTTTCGAAAGTGTAAAGTTATTATGGGTGTTAGAAAGGGGGAGGGGGTGAAGGGGCAAAAAAATAAAAATAGAGTTAGACCGTTCAAAATTGGTACATAGAGGTTTTTGATACTTACAAATCGATTGCGGATATTTTGGAATTTGTAAAGTAATTAGGAGGGGTGGGAGGGGGAGTGTGGAGGGACAAAAAAAAATAGAGTTAGGTTGTTCAAAATTGGCACATGGAGGTTTTTGATACCTTTCAATCGATTGCGAATATTTTCGAATTTGTAAAATTATTAGGATAGACGGGAAAGAGTGTAAGGAGCAAAAATATATAAATAACGGTTAGATCGCTGAAAATTAGTGTTGTTAGGTTTTGAGGCCGGATAAATATATTGCGGATATTTTCGAAAGTACAGAATTATTACGAGTGGAGGAAAGGGGGACGGACGCAGGGGTAAAAAGAAAGAAATTCAGATAGAATGTTAGAAATCAGTATTATTAGGTTTAAATGACGGAGAGTACGATTGCGAGTATTTTTTTAAAGTCCAAAATAATTTGGAGGTGTGGGAACTGTAGGTGAAGGACTATCCGCGGCGCGCAGGAAGTGGGGTCCCGGACCGATTATTCAACAATGGGAGAAGTTTTTTTTTTTTTTTTTTAAATATATATATATATATATATATATTTATGTTTTCCCCTTACGATAATATAGTCATGCATTAAGAGTGTCGAACATAAATGCACGCGCGCAGCACACAAAGTCCTGCGCTGCCGAAGGCAGTGGGGACCATGTGTGACATTTTTTCCAATCAGAATTTTTCTCTCTCTTTTTTTTTCACATGATAAAAATTAATGCAAATTTGAGAATTCATTAACTACAGTGATTCATTTTTAAATAGTGACCAGCGAAGCGGGCATAGCCTGCTAGTTATAGTAAAATATGAGCATTAAAAATTATACTTTAAACAATGTTCAATCAATCATATGAATATGACAAATTAATCATTCCTAACCAAAACTCTTGAACTTAGTGAAAGTTAATAACTTTTTCATCACTATCGTGTAAAGTTTCAATTTTCGCAAATAAATAAATAAATAAATTAATTAATTAATTAATTATTAATTTAATTAAAAAATAAATAAAAATTGGGCAGTCTAATAAGGCCCAAAACACTTTTTATGTATCTTTTTGGAACGACGCTTGTCATTTGAAATTTATAGGTGTGTCCAAAGTGGGGCTCTTACACATCAGAGGATCTTCCAATACCAAGCAAATAAATTGTTTAAATACAAAAAAGAGACAAATTTTGCCATCTTGCTAGTCCTTATTATGGATATCAGACTAATGAAACAGAAGGTTCTGCATTCGAATCCTGAATAAAGCGCACATGTTTTCCAAATAAAGCATAGGTGTATAAAGCGCAATGTTTTGCCATTGATATATTTCTGTAGTATGTGTTATTTAAAATTAAAGTTTTTCCAATCATCGATATAATGCTACATATAAATGGAAAAAAAAAAAAAAAAAAAAAAAAAAAACGGAAGAGATTTTTATGTATGCTCCAGGTTTTTCAAATCGTGTTTGGATAATATTGTATGCGTGTTACCTATACTTAAAGCGAATTTTAAAAATTACACCGCACACGAGTGAAGCTTACAGATTATTTATTTTAAAACACATCGTAAAAGATACAGCAAAATAAGCAGGAAAAAAAAAAAAAAACAGAAAACATGAAAACAGCTCATAAAAAATGCACAATCAACTATTTTAAATTTTTAGAAGTACAGATGCAAAAATAGTGAAAAGCATATTTCTTTTTTTTTTTTCTCTCCAGATTTACTATTTTTATTCAAAAAAGCATTTTGAAAGTACATATATATTTATTTTTTTTTCCTTCCAAATTGTTAACAGATAAAAAACTTAAATTCTTTTTTACTTTTAAACTATTTTTTTTTTCTAAAAGTACTTTTGGAAGATCAAACAAAAATATTTTAAGCATTTTTAACAAACAAATTTATTTTGAACATTTTGTATAATATAGATCATTTAAAATAAGCCACCATATACCTGTAATTCTGATATTAGCTATTTTTAACTTTTGTTCACATTTCTGGAAAAGAAATATTTCTAAAGATAAGAAAACAATTTTCTAGAGCAATTTCACTGACATTTGTAGAATTTAGGACATCATATAGAATACACGCAATCTGATACATCAAAAGGTAATGAAAAAATACTTTTATATTTTTCAGATTTTTTGGAAAAAAAAAATATATATCTGCATATGAATATTTGGGTTTACTTTTAAAACACTAAAGTAGATATTAGTATGAAAGACATTCGTTAATACTTAAAAAATATATATAATTAAAGATGTGCTACAAAATTTTGATAATTCGAAGATTTGTGCACACCTTACACGTACGCAGTTAAAAAAAAATAAAAAATAATAAAATGCCGTAAAAGATTTCACGATTTAAAATAATAATTGAATTTCGTACTTCAAGGTAATACAGTTAAAATATTTATTTTTGATTCAAATCAATGTATAATTTAAACCAATTTCTGAGTATATAATTCCTCAACTGGTGACAAAATTAATAGCGTTCTTCAGGTACCTAATTTAATTTTTGAACATTAATTCAGGAATTGCTATTCCTAGTGATTGAAATCGAAGTTATGGTGTAAATTTTCTTCAAATTAGTTTTATTGCACATAAACTTTCCATATATTGGTAATCCACAGCCACCCCCTTTTCATTTCTGTTAAACAAATGTTACACTTTCTCAACAATATTTAACTTTATTTATAAAGTATGCATACTTACAGTAATTTTTTTCCGCACATAACAGCAATTAATAGAATATAATTTAATTAAGGCTGGTTATGTTAATTTTTTTTTCAAATATATTTTCTAATATTTTGTTTTAAGTATTTTAATAGTATATGACCTAGTTTTGAAATTCTAAGATATAATAAAATCTTAAAGATTTTTATGATGTCATCACAAAGCTTTTTATCTACGTCATTCAGCATAACATCTTCACCTACCGGTTGAAATGCAGAAATGTTTAATCAACCTAACTTCTCGTATTTAGCGTCTTATATATCTGTAGTGATAAGTATAAAGGATTTAAGTCCATATTGTTGACTTTTCAAGAGACGAAAAATAAAGTTAAACTAACTAAAAACAAATTAGAACAATCGATTAGGAAAAAGGTATTTCGTTGAATTATACCCTTTATACCATTCAGTGATTGTCAACCTTCATTTAATAACGGGAAAAATTGAAATAAATATTTTATACCATACATGAATGCTAATTTTCTGATTTGAACCTATTTTTACCAATGGATTTTCACAAAAACTAAATGACATAGACTTAAATCCTTTATACCAATCGATAGAGAATTTTTTTTCTGAGTCTGAATATGTACTTAACTCAAAATCGACATTTTTGGACTTAAATCCTTTATACTTATCAGTACAGATATACAACATGGTGATTTAATAATATGAAATAATATGTGGTAATAATATTAATACCACATATTATTTTCTTAAAGTTCTATAGAAATAAATTACAATTTTCGAAAATCTTTTCAAACAAATGTAATTGATTTGTATAATTATCATTTATTCATATCAAATTGATTTTGTATACATATTATTACCACATATTATTTCCTTAAAGTTCTATAGAAATAAATTACAATTTATTAAAAAAAAAAAAAAAAAAAAAAGTAATTTTTTGTATAAATATTGTTTTGTAGACAAAAAAGTTAAAACATTGGTAAAAAATAGATCTGTGTGTGGAAAAAGAAGTTCATGATGCGATTAAAACACATTTCGAAAGATTGGAAAGAATTTTTATATTTATTATTTCACACCAAAGTATTTTGAAAAAACATGTATACTTGCGTGATAAATTTCAAATTATTGGGAAACTTCAGTTTTAATATAATTTCCTGAACTTTTTTAACACCAAAAACTGTTTTAATAACTATTTATTAAAAGTGAGACAATTACACAAATTTAAATATTATTTTTTCACCAGAATACATAAAAAATCATTAAGCAATATTTTAATGTTTATATTGTATTTAAAATAAAATACCTTTTGCTTATCTGATATAGAAAATGAACGTTTGCTAAATGAATTTCTGAATTCTCCATTCAATATTTTTCACAAAATATTTATACACATTTTGGGGTGTTTATGAGAGAGAGAAAGAAAATAATAGTGCGAGAAAGGGACGCGTGCAAGAGAGAAACAATGAACAGATATAGTGGTAGAATATGACGATGTTAAAAGAAGGAGAAATCATCAAGTTGTGTGAAGTTGGTTATGGGTATTTTTATCAATATTTATCAATATCTAAATTATACCTTTAACTGCTGATACTTAAGTGTGGTAATTTTGATTTTCAATGAAGTTTAAAAAGTTATTTTGTACTCAGGAAATTTAAGGAAATAACCAACTTTTTTATACATGTGTGGTATAATTTAAGAAATGATCAGTCTTTCTTTTCATTGGAATTAATTGTTTTTAATTATTTCCGATATTACTTTTACCCGCGCTAATAATTTAAAAAAATAATTTGTCTTATTACTGTAACTCAGCCTTTACAGTCTAATTCAAATATTCCAATACAAAATATGTTTAAAAAAAATATTTACTCTCTATTAAAAATTAATGCTTTTATCTTCTTTATATTAAAAGTTTTTTTGAATTAAACAAATAAACTAAGATGAAAGCCTTTTTTTTTTTTTTTTTTTTTTTTTTTTTTTTTAAATCTTTTTCTTTAAATGAATGAACAGCATATTATACAATAAAGGAAATATACTTAATAAAAGTGGAACACATTATTCAAGTATTTAGTTATTTTTCGATAAGAGTGGATTTAACGCTCCATTAAAAAACAAAGCGATGGACCCAAAGTAAACCTATTTTATTGTCCGAGATAAACAGAAAATGGCTTAAAGACATTTCTAGAGGTTAATTACTGGTAATAATTCAGAAGCTGTCAATAAAGTACAAACTTTTCTTAAGATATAAAACAGAATCGAGTCTGTATTATACGATTTTTTATTTATTTATTTTTCTTTATGTTGTTCGGATAAACATAATTTATTTGAAACCGTTCATTTGACATAGACGATACTCATATCTGTATTACTTAAAAAACTTATAAGTAGTTTCATTTTTCTTATAAATACTTTAAGATGAAATAAACATATTAAATATATAATTATGTGGTATAGTCTAAAACAAATTTAATTACTTAATTACTTAATAATAAATTTTAATTATCTATATCTATCTATATCTATATATATATATATACATATATATATATATATTGAAAACCTTTTCAAACATTATGTATGTATATATATACATATATGTAAAATTTATTTGTTTTATCCAGTATTTTTAAAATCTACACTTTGAATCTTAATATACAAGCTATATTTAAATATTTCACGTCTATGCAATGTTCTCAAAAAGTCAAGTAATGCAATATATACCTTCTTTTTTTCAATTCTAGGAACAAAAGTCCTTTAACACATACGTAAATATCGAATAGCAACAAACGTTTTATTAACCTTTCCAGATATCCAATAAAGTATTTGAAACTGCGAATGAATTTTAATTATTAAAAAAAAAAAAATGAATAATGTAATGTGTTGTGATTTTTTTTTAGCAACTCAATATAATTTGACTGTATTTTATTTGTAAACACATTTAATTATAGATTTTAATACCACAATATTTATATTTGACCTTAAAAATCATTTTTATACATTATAATATAGTAATTATGATGTATGAAATTTCTTAAATTTACGAAAATATATTTGCAACTTTTATTTTTGTGGCAAATTAGTAATCTTACAGAATACGATTAATAAATATAAAGAAAGAACAGCAATTAATAATTATTATATGAGTAAAATCTATTTTAACTGTTCAGTTTAAAATTGCAAAAATGAAATTTTATTGATAAAAGAATATATTTAAATTACAGTTCAACTTAAATATAGAAAATATATTATTAAATGACATTTACTATATAATTTAATATTCTGCCTATAATTGTATACATATATCTAAATTTAGATTTAAAAAAATATTTTTTTTAAAAATAGCTATGTATATACTTTTTTAGCAGTGTTAGGTTACTCTTTTGTAAGAAATATATTTAAATATCTTCATTTTTTAATTTCCATTTAAATTGGGTAATTTCCATTACACCTTATAACAAATATTTTATGCACTTTTTGGAGATAATGTAATCAAAATACAGAAAACTGATATTACAAAATAGACATTTAACAATTGTCTGGCAAGAGATACTCGTGTAAAACATGTAAAACAGATTTACATAGCGAGTTAAAAAATATGAAAAATAAATAAATGCAGAGGCTTTTTTGAAACACCAATTTCTGAGTTCTAAATCTAGCCTACCTATGCAGGATGACTGTTAAGTTACCGGTAATAACCACGTGGTACACTAAAAAAATGTCTAAAATGGGTTTGTAACAATTTTGACGAAACTCTTTAAACCGTTTTAGATACTGACTTTCATCAAAACTTGGCATAATTAATTGTTGCCCAGAAAACAATAATTACATAGAAAAGCATATCTAAAAAGGGGTTTACATATTGAATTTGAAAAGAAAAGCAAACCTAGAATTAGAAAGAAAAGTACCTAGAATTAGAGCCTTTTAAATGAATGCATTCTCGAGAACTGGAATTAAGCTATTTATACAGAGAGCCTATCAAATTTCTTGAACTAACCAACAAATTCATTCGAAAGGACATCTAATAGATTGTTTGCATATCAACTTTCAAGAAAATTGTTAGAACGGTTTTTGAGATACGAACTTCCGTTTCTATTTCCGGTTGCGAAGTCCCACTTCCGTTTTTTTCATTTTCACCAAAGTAAGGAAAATTTATCTGTACACCAGATATGCTTCGATTCTGAAGTTTTGAAATTCTATCTTCGAAGATATGATAGTTAGTTTCGAAGACACGATCTTCATAAGATTCCTCACATACATATATGCATGTGGGTGTATACGTATGTGGGTGTATATGTATGTATTTGTATACACATACAAACATACACATACACACTGACCAATTTCCAAAATCTACTTTTTTTGACTCAGAAAGCTTTAAACATGTTCATCAGGTGAAAACTCGATAACGAATTTTTGGACTGAATACAATTCTTCCATTTCCTACGGTAGTCGGGTAATGAAAGTAAAAATGCGTTTGTTCATCTATCGGAAGTTTTTTAAAATAATCTGGTGTGTCACTCACATGACTTTTTCTTTCCTTGAAGAGGAAATATAAGAGGTAACATAATGAGTACTGTTATGTAAAAATATGTTAAACAATTCAAATTAGGTAATAACAGGAGACTTGGCGTTGGAATATTAAAACCCGAATAAACTACTACGTCAGAAACGCCAAAGAAAAATATTGGAAATGCATACAGCTGTTTCAGTAGCCTAAAGTCTTCAGTGTCTTCAGCGCAAAAAGTTTTTGCACTGAAGACGGTACGCTTTAGGCTACCGAAACAGCTGTATGCATTTCCAATATTTTTGTTTGGCGTTTCTGACGTAGTAGTTTTTTCGGGTTTTAATTCAAATTAGGCTTCGGAAGAGATTTATATGATAATTAGTTCTGTGTGACGGGGGCTACCACACTACACAACCCCCCGTTTCATTAACAAACCTATATTTATATAGAATTTAAATCTGTTATTAAAATTAAAAGTTCACTTAAAATTGTTCAGATAATTCTCACACGCAACATTCCTTAAAACTTATCAGTTTTGATCAAACTTTTCCAGAAACAAATTTATATTAATTTGAATATACAACGTTTGAATCTCCTAAAATTATTCGTTTTTAAGTTACTCTCAGACACACAGACAAAGATCAAACGTTAAAAAGTAGACTCTGGTAATCGAAAAATCTCAAAACGTGTATATACACAAAAAACAAGCGATGAATATTTATTGAAATTTTATTTTTCCGACTGAGTGAAAATAATGTCTGGACCGGGAGTCGAACCCTGAATCTTTGACTTACAAGGTCAAGGCTCTACCAATTGAGCTATCCAGGCCGACAACCGGTCAGCATTACTCACTCAGATGCTGACCGGTTGTCGGCCTGGATAGCTCAATTGGTAGAGCCTTGACCTTGTAAGTCAAAGATCCAGGGTTCGACTCCCGGTCCAGGCATTATTTTCACTCAGTCGGAAAAATAAAATTTCAATAAATATGATTTTCTTCCATAGTTGATTGTGTGATTTTAATAAAAAAAAAATGATGAATATTTCCTTTAAAAACATACATTACATACATTTTTTATGTTGAGGAATTCTATGAGGAATTCATTTCCATTTTTGAACAGTTTTCCTGGACATGGTAAAATATTATATACAGTAAAGCACTTCCACTAACAATAAAAAAGAATTTTATCGCTTAAATATTTGCAACCCTGTATATCTTTTGACGAATATGTACAAACCATATAGTGCATCTATACATAATCATATAGTAATAATATAAGGCACAACCTGAAATGAACTTCTATCAATTTTCAGCTATTGATGCAATATAATCTAGCTCTGCTGAGTAGCCCTGTAAATGAACAGTGAATGATTTCCTTGCCATATTCTACATGAGACATGTTTTTATGTATACAAAAATTATATATTCATTTCATTTGGTTTAGTGCAGTCTATAGATGGTAAACTCTACTTACCTGCAATTTCCCCCATAGACGTATTGTATATGAATACTCTTGAGTATCCCTGTACACGATTATTTGATTCATCTCAACGAAAAGCTTATGTATCATCCCTGTATGATACACATTAAGAATACCAAATTTTAGATCTATGTTGTTATTTGTTCTTTAGATATTCTGGTAACAGACAGACACACACGCAGACCAACTGCTAAAAACACGATTTTCCTTTTCAGTGGACTTCAAAACGTGTAAATAAAAAAAAAAAATCACTTTCGAAAATTTGACCCAAAATTTATACTTTCTCTACCTTACGGATATGAGAAAGTAAGAAAGTAATATTTTTGTAAACTTTCGTATTGTTTTAATCATTTTTCGGTAATACCCATCGTCATGTACTGAATTTTGTATATTATTTAAAAAATATACTTTAAAATCAGTTAAATGCCATTAAAAAAAAAAAAAAAATCTCACGTTTTTTATGAAAAATCATTTTTTACAGCCTTTAGAAAATACATAATGCAACGAAAAACGAAAAATGCAGTGAATGTTTGTTTAAAAAATATTGAAGTCAGGATTTTATTTGAAATACATTAAGAGGAACTTCTATGCATTTCGAGAATGTAAATAACAATTTATTTTCGAATATGAAAAATGAATACCTATTATATGCAGAATTTACTACTACGTCGATGAAAATTTAAACGGAAAATGATGTTAACGCATTCCTCTTTATATTTGCTAATATTTTGGGAAGTTAGCCAATTTCATGAAAGAAACCTTTTACCATTATATTTTGTGTCATTTTAAAATACTTTGGTGGGAAATGCACAGCCTTATTCCCTTTCTTATCTACTATGCAAGAGTACATGAATTTATGAAAGCTTCTATTTGGAAATTTTGCACCGTAAACGCTATAAAATAAAAATTCCTAAGTATACTATCTTTCGTAATATTAAGAAAAATAAAGAAGCACTATTAAAAAAAAAAAATATATATATATATATATAGTATAGTAAAATAATAAAATTATTATGGATGTGGATTTATTTCGAGTTAAAAAGCAGAAGGAATAAATAAATGCAGATAATATAATTTCGCTACTCTTCATTTTTTGGTGATAAATAGCATTTTATCGATACTGTATTTTATATAATATAATTGTATACTGTAAATATAATGAAGATGAAAGGAATCACTGAAATGATTGGTTTATTTTTAAATTATATTTAGAATATATATAAATATATATTAATATATATTTTAAATTATATTTAGATTACTCTAAAAATGTCAATCACTGGTGCACTTACCCTACTGAATTAACTAAAATGGACGTTCGTCTTATTACAGAAGTATGACTTTTTTTAGAGGGAAAAAAAATCATAGAATTTGTTGGTTAACTATGCATCATATTATTTCAATGTATTATACATAAATAAATAAATAAATAAATAAAAAGTGTAAAACCATGCATTTGTTTCAAAATATGCTATAAATTCAAATTCAGCATATGTGAATATTATGCATGTATTTAAAACCTCAGCACAATCGAATGACAGGAAATTGATTAAAATTCGATTCTCTATCCCCTCATTCAATTCCGTTACTTCGTGAGCATATATTGTTATCGAAGTTACATGTGTACCCAAAATTTCTGTCGAATCGCATGATAGGAACGTTTTTATCCTTAAATTTCAGTTAAAAAGAATATGAAAACTTAAATAAATTCATTTTAAAAAGGTAACCACTTATAAAACTTATCGAAGTATTGGGAATAATGTACTTGTGAATCAATTATCTTAAATATCTTATATAAATAGCACATATTAAGATCTCAACCGAATTTAACAGAATTTTTCGTTAGCTTACTAAAGTGCAGCATCTTTGGAGTTTTAAATTGAAGTAAAAACATATTTACGAACCGATGTGTATGAAATTGAATACGTACATAGCACATATCAAGCTCTCAATTAAGTTTGTTAATCAGCTTAAATCGCCCACTAGTTTCAAAATGGCGACCATTTAAAAATATCAATTCCGTATGATAAATGTTTACTTTTAAATGTGGGTTACAAATGACACATGGTAAGGTATCAAATATATATATATATATATATATATATATATTTTAATAAACTCGACTTATTAATAAATTCAAAATTTATTAATCAGAATGCTCACTTAATGAGTTTTCCTACTCTTCCGATTAAACTACAATGACATGATTTCTTTCGTAATTAATTTTTCTTTCATCCTAAGAACTAAATTTTAAATTTTATATTCTGCTGCTTTCTCCTTCCGTATATGTATGCACTTTTAAAAACTATATAAACAGCAGTAGAAACGATATAAACTGAAAACGACAAAGATGCATTCTGCAAGTAATATATATAGCACAATTAATACCCTCCTTACATAAAAAATATTGTCTTTTGGAAATAATTAAAAGTGATTCCTACAGACATGTAGTGACATAAATCATGAAATTTTCAACAATGTAATATGTACAAATGTATCTTCCTATTGTAATAATACAATTTCCTTAGTTAGAACTTCAGATACGAGGCTTACGATTATGGGATTACAACACGGATGCGTAATCATGAAGAAACTGATTTTGTTTATAAAAAAAAAAGCCTCACACATGCTACACTGAGCATTCCGGAATTATGCATAAAACTTTGTAATAAAAACATGTATAGCATACTGTATGTGTATACACACACTTTCATAAAATAAAAGTTGTTTTCTTTGTTTTTATTCATCCAAATTATGTTATTGATTTTCCCTTAAACTTTTCAGTTCACTGCGATACGGTATATATATATATATTCTTTTATTAAATGTAATCATATTTAATTTTACCAGTTTATTTGTCTCGCCGATGTAGCAAACAGTCTGGGTTAAATGGAAATTGTTATTATTATTATTATTAGTATTTTTATTAACACTTATATTTGCTGATTAGAAAAGGTAACTTTTATCTCTGTTCTAAATTCTAGAAAGGTTGTTACTTTACGTTTGTTAAACAAAGCACACCTACATTATATTAAAAGGGGGCTTGACGTTGGTTTATTAAAACTAAGGGAATCTTCAATGTCTAAAACGCCAAAGACAAAAAATTGAATAGCTGTTTCGGTAGCATTTATTGTACCGTCTTCATTGCATAAAGAAGAACTCGATTCTTTGAGTACTCAAGAACTGGACTCCTTTAAAGATTTTTAACATCTACAAAATTCTTGAAATTATTGTTAATTGTAATTTCGCTGTTCCTCATTTGTCTGAACGTTGGAATCTTTACATTCCGTCCACATTTTCTTAATTTCTTCTAAATGTTTCACGACTAGTGTTTCTCAATTTCCTATTGAGCAATCCACAACATTCTACGCAATTCTGCTGGTTGATCAGAATCTGATTCTTTTCCAATATTTTGGAGCACTTCTCCTTCATTTCTTTATACACTGATATAAAGACAATGCGCTGGAATCTACCGAAACAGCTGCTTTACATATTTTTTTCACCTTTTGGTTTTCAAGAGGTCCCCGATTTAATAAACCTATGCTTTGGTATGTACAACTGGCGATTGATAAATCTTTTAGTATATTTTAAAGTAGGAAAATGTTTTCAATAAGGAAAATTAAATGGAAAATATTTTGCATTATTTAACTAAAATTTTCATATTGAACATATTTTATTATTACACCATATTTTAGTTACCTAATATCAAATTTATAAATGAAAAATGCATGATATTTTTTTAACTTTTCAAATTTCTTGCCTTAAAGTATTATGATGATCTGTGTTATCGAAAATGATGTGTACTGAAAACAATAATATACCCTTATATTATTCTTATTACATGTGAAGGAAGAAAATCGATAGAACTGTAAAGATTCACTTATTCTTCAAGATATAATGAAAACATACGAAACTTCTAAAGAAATGTTTTGAAGAAAACTCATACATATTATAATTTTTTTCTTACGCTGTGTTTTGGAAATTATACAAGTTACAGTAAAGGGGTTTAGTATTTAGTTTCGTGTATTTATGAAAATGGTGTTGTTTGCCTTAATTTTTTTCTAAAGTACATGCAATCACAAACATATAGATGATTTTCTTTTATGAAGTATTTATATCTAAGAGTTAAAAGGGAGTAATTTAGAATCTAATTTTGTTTTATCTTGTTATGATGCTACATACACGTAGTTTTTTACTTTATTTTTTAACAGCTTTGTTTTTATGTAATAATTTACACTATCTCTCTTAAGAATAAACTAACACTAAAAAAAAAAAAAAAAGTATTTATTATTCTGAATTTAATTTATAAAAAAATATGCAAACCTTCAAAATAAAATTTTATCTGTATTATATAAAGCTGATTGTTTTTTTGCCCGGATTTTTGGTTCGCTACACAAAGCTACACCTTTCAACCGACTGCTAGGAAAACTGGTATACTTATCTCATAAAAAAAATAAAAATAAAAATAAAAATAAAAAATAAAAATACAATTGTAAAAGTCACCCCGCTCAGCAAAAACTCTTATATTTCTTATGCATACGTATTACATTTATAAAAGAACATACATAACCTGCAAAAAGAAGTGATATCTTATAAAAAACAATACTATTGTAAAAGTCACCCCGCCAAGAAAAAGCTCTTACCTTTCTTAAGCAGCCAAAAAAAGGATTGATATCAAATTTCGCTGACGCTGTTGAATCCCGGGTACTCAGTGCCTAGCTTAATGAATATCTGCCAATAACACTGCGTGTATCTTTATAATAAATCCTAATATCTTTCAACATTCTTTGTTATCTGTGTTAGTTTTTTCGCTGCATTATAAAGTTATAATTTAAAGTATTTTTACGGCGGGGTGCGTCCCCTATGTAGAAGTTTCAATTAATAAAAAATTAGTTAGTAAATATTAAAATATTATTACGCACCCCGCCGTAAAAATACTTTTAATTATAACTTTATAACTTTACGCTCCGCCCCCCCCCCCATTCCTGCCCCACCTGGAACGAATTTCTAAAATTAAAGAAATTAATTTTTATGTATTTGTGGAATCTATATTTTAGAGCAAAAATCTCACATATAACTTTTTTCTGTTTGCGATATAAGCGAATGTTTCAATTCATTTTGCCCCCCTCTCTCCCTCTTGGGGGCAAAATTTCTAAAATTCCTAGAAATTGGTTTTTAGGTATTTGTATTAGCTATATATTAGAGCAAAAATTGATTTGTCAGTATCAAAACCTCTATGTACCGATTTTGAACGGTCTAACTCTATTTTTATTTTTATTTTTTTGCCCCTACGCCACCCCCCTTTCTGACCCTCCTAACTTTACACTTTCGAAATTATCCTCATTGGATTTGCAAGCCTCTAAAACCTATCTGTACCAATTTTGAACGGTCTAACTGTATTTCTATTTTTTTGCCCCATAGCCCCCCCTCCCCTCCTTTCTCACCCCACCTGGGACGAATTTCTAAAATTAAATAAATCAGTTTTTATGTATTTCTGGAAGCTATATTTTAGAGTAAAAATCTCACATATATCTTTTTTTCTGTTTACGATATAAAGGATTATTTCAAATCATTTTGCTCCCTCTCCCCCCTCTTGGGAGCTGAATTTCGAAAATTCCAGAAATTGGTTTTTAGGTTTTGGTATTAGCTATATATTAGTGCAAAAATTCCCTGTATACCTGCTTTTTGTTTGTTGTTAGAGATATATAGGAGTATGTGAAATCACGTTTTGTCCCCTTTCCGCCCTTGGGGACCGAATTTCTAAAATTCCAGAAATTGCTTTTTAGATATTTGCGTTAGCTATATTTTAAAGCAAAATTTTTACGGATATCTGTTTTTTCTTTGGGATATGAAGGTTTTTGTGAAATCACATTTTCCCCTACTACCCCTTGGGGGCTAATTTCGCAAAATCACTTTTTAGGGGGTGCTTACACTATACGTTCTATAATCTGACCCAGTTTCGAGACTGTGGCTCCAGTAGATTTTGCTGTGCGCAGATAAGTCAGTGAGTGAGTGAAAGTACTCTTTTATATGTATAGATTGAAAATTGAAAAAAAAAAAAAATAGATTAACACAGACCCATTTTTCATATTTATAATATTAAGCAAAACGTAGCTAACCCAAGACGATAGCCAGGGCCCCATTTGCCCACCCTTTCCCAGCTTTGATTACATTTTCTTGTCTATTTTGACTTTATATTCCTTCCGGTATCACCTTTTTTTTTTTTTTTTTTTTAAATAAACAGATGCATGAAAAAATAAATAGAAATTACCAGAAGGCGAGAAGTAGTAACACTACCTATCAAGGCGATATGCAACCAAATTAATTCAGCGTTCTTCAATGGCCATCTCATATATCAAATTTCCTTCATTTAATATGCTGCAGAAGCAGAGAGTCTTTCCATACACGGTGAAAATAGCAACATAGCAGCGCTGCCTGCCCGTCAATATGCACCCTAATATAGTCAGCATATTTTTTTTTTATAATGTCCCTCAACTTTTGGACAATTATACGATATATTCCGTAAATGGGGAAAATCACAGCATAACAGTAGCAAGTTCTGTATGTAGTAAAAGTTGATAAATATGAAATTATATAAAAATACGCCTAAATATATTTTTAAAGGAAATTTTGTACATTTGCTCATGATTTAGAGCTACTACAAAATTTTGGTCACATAGACAGATTTTTGTTCTACAAATGGCCAAGTCTAAGTAAAACCGAAATTGGAATTTTTTACGAATCAATTACTTTCTATTTATGTGTGTAAAAAAAGTTAAAGAGCGATGCCACGATTTAATATGAAAAAAAAAAAAAAAAAAAAAAAATTCAAATTTTAGTAAAATACACCGAAAAACTGGTGTTAAGAGATTAAAAATAAATAAATAAATAAATAAAAATTGCAAGCAAACACCACGAATTTCAAAAACTAGTAACAGTTGTTTCGGTTCGAAATAACAGCATGATACTTTATAATTGTAAATGTAAGCGCAAGTGCAGTATAAAAGCGGTAAAGTAGTCACTTTTACACTGTATTATTTACAGTATGAAATTAATTTGTCAATAAAGATTTTTTCAATGAAAGTACTAAAACAGCCAAACCTGCAAAATTATCCAATGTTTATCCTTGTGTGACACTGCTTTGCTATGTTATTCTGATTCGACAAAATGTACACCTGTGGTACTCAGCTCCGTCCCTACCGCTCACTAGGGAGCGTTCCAACTGTTATAGTGTGCAGTAGGGATTTTGTCCGATGCTGAACACATACCTGTTTTCAAATTTAATTGACTTAAAAGCATTGAAGTGGAAATACATTTGATTATTACATGCTTTAAATTTATATAATTATGCTTTAAAAATTTTACGAAACGTATAGTTACTTTCCTTCTGTATAAATCACTATTACTGTGCACTGGCGAGTGGTTATTATTATTTTTTTTTAATGCAAACAGAAATACAAATATGGGCGGTAGGTATAAAAGAAAAATTAACTAATCCTAATATAAACTATTCCCCCCCCCCTTTTTTTTTTTTTTTTTTTTTTTTTTTTTGAGCGTGCATATCCAGCATATCCAGCATATCCAGCATTTATTACGCAATGCCGCAAAAAAGTATTGCTTCAAAAAAAGTGACATCATTTCGCTGTCGACAGGGCTTTTAGAAATCCTTAAACTACAACCTCTGTTTTACCGTAGCTTTTGCTTGCGTATTTTAGACAAGTTGAAACGTTTATCTTTTATTCTTTTTCGTGTCTCGAAAAATGTTTAACTGTCCAGTTTCCTGCTTTTTACTCATAATTTTCATAGTTTATTTTACTGTTATCTTTGATATTGAAACTTGTTATTATCTTTTCTTTAAAGATATATTACAGCTTTTTTATGAAGTTTATCAGTATACATAGTCAACAAATTTTAACTGCTTCATAGACATATTATATAAGAAAAAATGTTATATCCGTTCTTGATATGAATTGCTCTTTCAAGGATGTTCTGATAGCGTTCATCTTCTGGAAATTCCTTGACATTCAAGGTAAGGCGCAGGGTTAGAATCGGTTCAGATGAATGGAGGTGAACGAAAAAGAGAGAGAGACAAAAAAATAACATTCCAACCTCTTTCGGCTTTTCCCACGACTCAAACACCCATATTAACCCCACATCCGATTCAGCGGGGGTGTCAGTTTTTAAATCAAGATGTAAGCCAACTCATTAATAAATAAGGAGTTATCTATCAATTAAACCTCTGTATAATTAATTAAAATTGGAAAATTCTATGATTTCTAGACATATTCTTTCTT
This sequence comes from Salticus scenicus, assembly GCA_963930645.1. NCBI lineage: Eukaryota > Metazoa > Arthropoda > Arachnida > Araneae > Salticidae > Salticus > Salticus scenicus. The sequence continues at coordinate 271,746,399 of OZ005649.1, read as the reverse complement.
CTTCTTCTTTTTCTTCTTATTATTCTATTGGGTTAGAAAAAAACTTACGTAAGTTGATGAATACTTGCTTTCAATTTAATTTTTTGCTGAAAAAAACCGAAAACAGAAACAGAAAGGAAGAAAAAGAGACAAAAATTGTTAATTTGTAACGACTTATTGAAAGGAGTTTCAGGATAAATTTGTTTTATGTCCTGTTGCAATGATTTGGCTACTAACGACAGTCTGAAACTTACTCATAAGGGTCCGGTGATATGCCATCATAATGTTAACCCCCTGCGAAAGGTATGGATCCCCACTTTGATAACCCCCAGATGTATTAATTTTACGGAGCATGACGAACATTCCTGCTAGGACATATTTTGCATACACCATAGGCTATTAATGCACACGACGACATTATAAAAAGGAAAAAATGCAAAATTTAAAGATTTCACTTAATTTAAGAAAAAAATATAGTAAACAGCTACGTAGGCATCAGAAATACCTCTCCTCCCCCCTTTTTTTTTAATCTCATCGCTTTAAATTAAACGTGGTTCGAACATTTTAAAATGGATTAAATAAAATGAATATCATGTAAAAAATAATTATAAGTTTTAAACGAACACCAACCTAAGAGGTGAAAATAAGTATATATATATATATATATATATATATATATATATATATAATCTCGTAGAAAACAATACTATTGTAAAAGTCACCCCACCCAGCAAAAACTCTTACCTTTCTTAAGCAGCCAAAAAAAAAAAAAAAAAAAAAAAAAAGATTGATATCATATTTTGCCTCCGCTATTGAGTCCCGGGTACTCAATGCCTAGCTTAATGAAGATCTGCCAATAACACTGCTTGTATCTTTCTAATAAATCCTACTCTCTTTCAACATTCTTTATTATCTGTGTTAGTTTTTTCGCTGCATTATAAAGTTATAATTTAAAGTATTTTTACGGCGGGGTGCCTAAAAATATTTTTATTTTTACTAACTAAAATTTTAATTAATTAAAACTTCTACATAGGGAACGCACTCCACCGTATTCGATAGCCATTTCAATTCAACGCAAATATGACCAAAAGTATTTAAAGTTGTCAAGGGAGTCCCATATGAAAGCTATACATTTTGTATTTTATTATTTGTGATATTTTCTATTGAAGACTTCGGGAAGTGTTTCATGCATTCCTCTTTTCATTTTACACGTTTGTTCAGTTCTTTCATTGATTTAAAAATTCTACAAACACTATTTCAACCTAGGCAACACCGGGTAGACCTGCTATTTTTAAAGAATTTTTTGCAGTGTTTTTCTAAATTCTCATTTGTAGTATATTTACAAGATTTTATTTCTTATATTAGTTAATTTCTATGTTAGTTAACAGTATTTTTTGTATATACAAAACATGTTTAAAGTTTTTTTTCTTAAATATTATGTTAAGGGAGTGTTTAAGTGGGCTTGACATCGCAAGAAGCAAAGCAATGGGCAACGTACAGCATCTGTTTCTCCTAAATCTAAAATATAATTTTCATTTTATTTCTTATAGCCAAGGAAACTTATTCATCTCAGAAAATTTTTTTAAATTCTCGCATATACTTCTTCTTTAATATGCTGCAATGGAAAAAAAAAAAAAAAAAGATCAAGCCATCACCTACTTTGATGAAGGGAGAACGTCATTTGATGGAAAGTTTAAAAAATATCGCGGCTGGGATAATGTACTTCTATGCCAAACAAATCTCGGTTCACCATACATACCCGGTCTACCATTTATATATAAACATATGATATAACTTTGGATTTAATTACATGTATACATTCATTAAAAAAAAGATATTTTATTAAAAAAGAGAGAGAGAGAGAGAGGAAGACAGAGCAATCGCAAACACTTTTTTTTTTTTTTGTTTGTTTGTTTGCTTGTTTGTTTTAAAAGATTTTGATACTCTATTTAAATATTATCCTTATATCTTTAATCATTTGCTTGAATGTACCTAACATTTTCCTTTTTATTTTTATTAAGATGAAATGTTTTGTCCTTTAATACCTTTTTTTTGCATCTTAAAATCGCTTACTGCACTAACAAAAAATATACATGCATAACACCTCATTTGATTATAATTTGATTTGACTTTTTTTTTTTTTTTTTTGAGTTGGGGGGGGGGGGTATATTTATTACATATTTCTAAGTTTTTTTAAATATTTTTCTTCTATTTTTCTATTATATGCATGCGTAACTTAAAATTTTAATTTCATATGTATGTAAAAAAAAAAAAATAAATAAATAAATAAAATAAAATAAAGATATACATCAAACTTAAATGAAAACAAAAAGAAACAATTGTAGAACTAAATACGGACTTTATAAATTTTCATTCTTTTAGGAGAAAAAAAATAATAAAAAAAAATATTTAAAAGCAAAATTCATAGAGTGAAACTGAATTTGCCATTGATGAATCTGTGCACTTTTAAAACATATATACATATAAAAGAAAATCGTACAGACTTTTTTTTTTTTCTAATTTATATCGCAAAATCGTCTCTGTGCTATATACCTACAGTCTCATATATTTTTCCGTTATCGTATCTATTATATATATATATATATATATATATATATATAGATAGATAGATAGATAGATAGATAGATAGATAGACATTACATTTAAAAGTTTAATTTAAAAGTTTGTTACAAAAAATTGTTTTTGGATGGTTCTTGATCATCAATTAAATTCTTATTTTGTCAAATATATAATAATATTAATATATTAACATACAAATATAATATTTATATATTAAAAAAATAACACAAAATTAAATCTCATTTAAATTTATTTTAATGCACTCACAACTTGATATGTAAATTCAATGGTAATAAAAAATAAAAGGATTTGTTAAATAAACTACCATTGTTATTAAATTCTATTTATATCATAATAAGCACGTGAGTTCAGAGAATATTATCTGAAAAGCATTCGTGACTGAATTACTTTTTCGGATTTCAAAGAATACGTAGTTGACTTCTGCTTCTCTTTTACTTATAGTGGAAAGTAGAATAAAGCAGAATTATATTCCACAAGTACAGGCATTATACTTAAGTTATTAAGATATTAAATTCAGTACGTGATAAGTTTAAACAGAGAATAGATTTTTTAAAAGAAACAAGTTTACTTGAGGAAAGATTATTTATCTTTTCCCATATGATATTATCAAACATTTAAAAAAAAAATATGCTTCCTAAAATAGAAATAAGATATGGTGAGATAAAAACTACATTTCTTTTTTTCTTGCATAAGATATCTGTAATGTTATTATTTATTTTTAAAAACACAAAGGGGAAATTGTATAATGCTTGAAATTAGCACTGTGTTTTATTCAAACATTCTGCCAATAATTTAAGAAACATGATGTGTCGCTTTTAATCTATCACCATTATTGTAATACTTAATATTAGAACAGTAAAGGTAAAACATAGCCGGCAAAAAAAAATGCATACGGATTGTTATAGATAAATTCACAGCATTTTACTTTTCATGGTGATGGAGGGAGTTAAATTTATGAATTTATTTTTAATAGTTCAAAACTAATAAAGAAAAATCGTTGTTTTGTTTTTCTTTAGTATAAATTGCATGTTGAAAAGTGATTATCAGAATAAATCTGTTTTATGAAATATATATATATATATCATGTAACGAAAGTTTCTCAGACACATGTAGCAATCAAAATTACTGATTTTTTTTTTTTTTTTTTTTTTTTTTTTTTAGTTGTTCTATTTTTAAAATGTTATACCAAATTTTAAGTAATGTCAATTGTTGATTGAAACGTCTTTTCTTAGCTTCTAAAAAATTGTCAATCATATACTTGAAAGATTGTATGATTTTTTGAGACCCACTTTTTGAGCCCAAGTGTTTTGAAACCTTGCCGTTAATAATTCCTTAATTATTTTTGGGATTAGTTCTTCGATGACAGAATTCTTGGGGATAAACATGAAGTTTTAAAGTATGTTCAAATCAGGGGAATTACCCAACCAGTTTGACCCCTCCCCCTAACTCCATGGTTCTCTTTGCAATATAGGCTGTTGCAGCATCTTGCATGAAGATTCTTTTGTTAATTATTGGGACTCTATTACAAGACACTATTGTCCAGAGAATCTAAAGAAACGGCCAAAATAGCATTTCTGTAAATACTGAGCATTAGGGTATGGCCATTGAGGAACAATAGGCTATCATATTATACACCAGAAACCATGACCTTGTCAGTGAATTTTGGAACTTATATTAGACGTACTTCACCTCTATTTTCAGTTCTGAATCATACCTTTTTTCCCTTGACTTTTTGTGTTTATTTCCAAATACTGTTTACCAGTGTATAAGATCATTTCTCTTCTCTTCTGGGTCTTGTAGTCATATATCCTTTGTGAGGATATGAGGTTGAGTCAATTGTAGTTCACCGCAGGTAAGCGATGGAAAATTAGATCGTAACGTAGCATAGTCTCCTTAACTAGATGCCTGTCGCGTGGCTCATAAACTTGGCAACAGTTGAAGCGGTAGACAGCGCCAGCTGGAACAGATTACGTGACTCTTTTATTCAACTTCACCAATAATTTTTAGAAGTGATATATGATATATAACAATAATAGACGTTTCTTTCATTCTATTCGCCTTTTATGTATATCATATCCCACTTTTAAAATTCTTTGGTGGATGTTGAATAAAAAAGTCGCGCAATCTGTACCAGGTGGCTCTCTCTACCGCTTCAACTGTTGCCAGGCTTCCGAGCCACGCGACAGGCACCTAGTTTAGGAGGCTATGAGCGTAGCTCCGAAGTTTGAGAGATTAAAGTCTGGTACCAGTAACTAGTGACGTAATAGTTTGAGGTTGAGATGATTTTACCTCCGTAAAGTGGCGAAGCAGTTGATTGAAGTTGGAATGATTTTATGCCGGCAAGGGAGTCACTAAGGAGGAATTAGTTTATGAGGATGTATGAATGCAATCAATTATTGGAATCGGGGAATGGAAGCGAGAGAGGTTCTTGGTTTGAAGGTAGATATATATAGCGCAATGTAGTAAGATATGTGTTGTTGGTTGTGGAGTATGAAGTAGATGGATTCATGCTATAGTGTTGTTCTGAGTAAGAGTTATCGAGTTTTACTGTGTCATTCATAGAGGTATTTGGAGAGTGCAGATCGAGTGAGTCTTACGTTTTCAGAGGAGGATAGCTGTGAGTTATTTACGTATCTGAAACTGGCGTTCTGCTTCTTCGCAAGTAATTCAAGAGTGGTGAGAAATCACTTTTATATTTTCATTGTTGCTTGTTTATTTAATCATTATTTGAGTTTCTCAGAGGCAAGTTACATCCTTACAGTTTAAGTGAAATAAATATTTCTTATATATTTTAAAAGAGTTTCGACTTATGTTGTTAGTTATCTAAATATCTAACTTAGATGGGGTCTCAGAGAAATAAAGCCGGGGCTGATACCTCACACCTTAATATTTCATTGATTCACAAAATTTATCTCTGCCTGTTATAATTTTTGCTAATAATATTATGGAAATTGGACTTTTGATTTTAACCTCAGTTAGTGGATTTAATAAACCTGCTGACTGCAGTGTGGCTGGTTTTCTTACCAGTATCTTTATTCCGTTTAGCACTCTTTAATAGAATTGCTGATTTTTGAACATATTTATTAAAATCTATTACATATCTTTCTTAATTGGCCTTTAGTTCTATGTTACCTTCATTGGTATTCCTAGCGACTTTTAATCGTTAAAAAATGTTATTTCTTTTACTTTTTTTAATTAGAGAGCAGTATTTTTGTCAACATACAAAATTCTTCTGATTTTTGTAATCGAATGAATAAAAATGCTTAAATTTCAGATCTTAATTTTATTTGGATGAAAGAAATTTTAAGGAGCATTTTTTCGTATATCTGAAAAATAAATAATACTGGTTAGATACAAATAAATAATAGCAAGTTTATGAATTTCAAGTAACTTAGACATTTTTGTTACACGACTTATTATAATAAGAAAAGTATATATCTTATAAATGTGATTTTTTTATTTAAATAAAAACTTTTTTAAATAAAGGTAGTTTTGCAGTTTTATGCTACACTTATAGGAACAATATATATATATATATATATATATATATATATATATATATACACACACATATATATATATTTATATTGAGAGATATTAGAATTTGCGATTAACAATTAGTTAAAATGAATCTTGGATATATCTTCTAGGAGGAAAATAAAAAAGATGCAAACCACCAAACCTTATAAAAATAAAATATAATCTGTAGAATTCTACTCTCTAAAAGATACGAATACAACAATAGTGTTTTTTTCCTTTATTTTTTCTGTGACTTTCATATAAATGAGTACATTTCCAAAACTTTTAAACTATTTCACATTTATGATACGGTGAAATATTATTTAACCAAGAAAAAGAAATAATATATTCATATATTATTACAGAGATTTTTTTTTTTTTTTTTTTTTTTTTTTTTTACATACGGCAAAACACCCAGTCTCTCTGATACAGATATTTAACGTCCAAAATATATACTTTAATGACATGATTGGAATATTAATTTTTTTCAAGATTGAAAAGATTTAATCAATTTACTTTAAATTTTTAAGCATTGCACAAGCATCAAGATATAATTAAAAGAATGATTTTTTTCCAAATATAATACTTTTTCTCACTTTTACAGACTAATATAAATCAATTAAAGGTAAATAAATGTGAATAAGGAAGTATATATATATATTTAATTTAGTTAAAAGACTTGATTTTTTATTGTCTAAAATATAATTACATTTACTCATTATCTGTCCACTCATTATCTAAGCACATTCTTTGATTGAAATATATTTCCTAAACGTTATAAATAAAAATTTCTTTAGAAATAGAATAAAAGACTTTGTAATATGCATTTCTTTTCTATAATGGTAATGTTTTCCGACATTTGTTTGTGAAATTCTATAATGAGATACTTGAATAACATTTTTTCTATTTTATTATAGCCTCTGCATAAAAATCACGCCAATTAACTAAGTTTTAGAGCTAATTGTTGGTATTCTTATACATATGTACAATAGGTAATTTCATATTTTTTTTAGAATCATGGAGTTTTCTTGTTCAAATGAAATATGTCTGCATCCGAATCTGAGAAAAATGCAACTTATTATTACATTTAAGCATTTCGTAAGAAGGTACTTTCATAATTAAATGTATAAATATCAAAAAACATAACGTAAATTAAAACGTAATTAAATAAGCTGGTATGGCGCTTTTTAGTAGTACAAATAAAATAAATATATAAGAAAAATAAATAAATAATACTTCTTATTGATGTAAAATTAATATAGAAAATAATGAATTTCTCTTATATACACGAGTAGAAAACCCAAATTTTGTGTGTAGGTTAAATATATTAATGAAAATAACTATTAAACGTTCTGCAGGATTCGAAAAATAAATATATAAAAGCTTCTAAATAGAGATATTAAAAAGCATTAGTAAGATTTTTTTTTCTAGGGAGCTTTGCTTCTTGCTCGCTCGGCTCACCAACCCACGAGGGGGATTTTTGCCTCCCCACGAGTAGCTTCAGTCATTCCCCTAACAGCACAAAATGTTCCAGAAACGTAACAAGCATATAACATTGAAACATTATAAACATTTCAGAAACGTTTAAAATCGTTCATATTACTTTCCTATTAGTTTCAAAAACGTAGAGATGTCCGCGATCGTAACAAAAAATCAGATACGTAACAGAAACGTTAAAATCACTTAACAGATAGAAAATCAAAAAGGGCGAATGTTTCAGAAAGGTATCGGAGAGCATACTTAAATGTTTTACGTTTTTGAAAGATTGTAAGCTTCTTGCAACATAACTGAAACATTATGTGCTGTATGGGTCACTTATTATTATTGACAGTGATTTACCCTCCTATTAACTGATTTTCCTTTCACTGAATAGGGAAATAATAGTGCATACCACAAAGCAAACGCAGAAAAAGAAAATGGAAATCCCCATATTCAATGTCATATTAAAATACATAATATTTAATACTAATTTTTTTTTTTTTATGAAATATTTTGCCATTAATCAGTATTTTTTTTTTTTTTTTTTTTTTTTTTTTTAACAAAAAGAAATTCGTGATATCTACACCATTTTGCGTTACGGCTTCGCAAAATGACCCCTTGGCGAATTTAAAATTTTGTCACAATTGATCGATGAATTGTTTGGTATAAATGCTTGCTACAAAGAAAAAAAAAGCACCTATTTTTCTAATTCATGTACATTTTATAACTGGATTTTTATCATAAACATTTCGAATTCTGTAATGTTAAAATATATATATATATATGGTTTCGAAAATAAGAGATCCTGTCATTTATAAATGAGTTTGAATTTGAATGTAATATATATATATATATATATATATATACAAATATATATTAATGCAAAAGTATAGAAACACAAAGAAATGCAGTTTATTATACACACACGATATACCCTCCCTCCCAATATAAAGCATTAATATATATGCATAAACAACATAAGACATTACTAGTGAGAAAATTATTATTATTATTATTTTTAAGTAGAAGAAAATTATAGCTCTATACGACCAGTTATAGTCCTAAATTAATTTTTCCATTGTAAATATCTGATAACGATTTTTTTTTTTTTTTTTGACGACAAATCTTTTTGTAACCAATGGCAACATGTTTTTTTTTTTTCTTTTTTTAAACATTATGGATGACATTTTATATTTCCTGGTAATTATCACATTTCAAGACAGAAAGAACGAGGATTTGGAGAAAACTTTTGCCTGTTAACAAATAGAATACCTTTAGCAAACCGATGATTTTATTAGAAACTTCGTTAGTTAAAATAATAGAAATTTCTAGCAAGTTGAAATATCTTCTTTGGAGAATTCTGGAAATTTGATACCTCTCATGCAGCGGATGACACTGTCATTCGCAACGAGAAGTGGCTGAAGGCAAAATATTTGACGACAACGACAACATTATTATTATTATTATTATTATTTTTTTTTTAAATACGTATACAGATATTTAAAATAAAAATAACATATACAGTTTTTTTATTCTACATATTTATAATTTCCAGTTCTTAAAATTGTTAGACAAAACATATTTTAAATATTCCATATAAATACATCTAACAGTTTTTTTTTTTTTTTTTTCTTTTTCTTTGTCGCATTGTTAATTGCATTATTTTATATCTTTCTGAATAAAAAATAAATTAAATCAACAACTTGTTTTGAAAAATTTTTAGGATATACAATTAAGAATTATAGAGTACTTTTACTTTGTCGATAAAATGTAATGATTTCTTAAAATACAATTTGGCTGGTTAGAATTCGAGTCTTTTTGACCGAAAACGTATTTTTAATTCCATTATTTATTTTCATTCGACAGTATTGAAATACTTTACAGATATTTTCTATTTTTTTTTTTTTTCTAATTTAGAAATTTTAGTTATTCGCCTGAAAAAAAAAAACTAGTATGTTGTGGCCACCACACGACTTTCTTCTATATTTTCCTATATACATATTCAATCAGTAACAATAAAAAAAAAAAAAAAATTTTTTTTTTGTTAAAAGTAAAAAAAATCGATAACTTTGTTTTAAATTATCACAGATTTATAGTTCAACCATTCGTTTAAAAGGTATTGACGAGATCTTTCGAAAGATACCCATCTTGAAAATTTACCCCCCCTGGGGGGTACTTTCCCCCCAGGGGGGGAACCGGTGCCCCCACATGCACAAAATTGTTTTCGTAGTTAACTACTGCTATTATCAATAATTCATATTAATTTTACAATCACAAGTTTAAAATAACGCTCATTATGTACATTTATACGAAATTTTGTCCTATATTGCCATGTTAAAAATTTAGAAAAAATGCGATCACAGCGCCACCTGTTGAGCTACTGATCCCTAAATGTAATCAGCACCAGTTTATGTCGGGGACCAACTAAATACCAAGTTTGGTTAAGTTTCGTTAAAAAAAAAAAAAAAAAAAAAAAAAAAAAAAAGATTTTTTTTTTGTTAAAAGTAAAAAAATCGATAACTTTGTTTCAAATTGTCACAGATTTATAGTTCAACCATTCGTTTTAAAGGTATTGACAAGATGAAAGATACCCATCTTGAAAATTTCCCCCCCCCCGGGTGGTACTTCCCCCCCCAGGGGGGGAACCGGTGCCCCCACATGCACAAAATTCTTATCGTAGTTAACTACTACTATTATCAATAATTCATATTAATTTTACAATCACAAGTTTAAAATAACGCTCATTATGTACATTTATACGAAATTTTGTCCTATATGCTGCCATGTTAAAAGTTTACATAAAATGCGATCACAGCGCCATCTGCTGGGCGATTGATCCCAAAATCTAATCAGACCCTTTCCATGTCAGGGTCCAACTATACACCAAGTTTGGTTCTATTTCATTCATCGGTTCGTGAGATACGGTGTAACACACGAAATTTTGCGATCACAGCGCCACCTGCTGGACGATTGATACCCAAATCTAATCAGCACCATGCCCCGTCAGGTTTCAACTATATACCAAGTTTGGTTGAATTTCATTCATTGGTTCGTGAGATACGGTGAAAAATACAAAAAATTGTCCTATACTGCCATGTTAAAAATTTACATAATATGCGATCACAGTGCCACCTGAAGGGCTATTGATCCCCAAATCTAATCAGCACAATGCCCCGCCAGGGTCCAACTATATACCAAGTTTGGTTGAATTTCATTCATTGGTTCGTGAGATACGGTGAAAACAATAAACCACAGACAGACAGACAGACAGACAGACAGACAGACAGAAATTTTTTAAAAACTATCAATTCGTGTTCAGGACATCCCAAAACGTGTAGATCCGTCAAAAAACGGAGGTCGAAAATTTTCGCGAATCCAATACTTTCTCTATATTACATATAGAAGAAAGTAAAAAAAAAAAAAATATATATATATATATATATATATATATATATATATATTCCTTATACATGTTATACATATAATTTAAAGTAGTAATAATGTATTATTAAAAAATTGAAAGCAGTTGTGCAGGGTTCATTTTCCATGTATTATGTTAATTATATCTGAATTTCATCTTTAACATGCACCCGAATGTTAATACATAAAAGATGATTAATATGTTAAAATATGCGCATTACAAAATATTATTTTATGTTAGAATATTCTTTTTAATTTATTATATATATGTGTGTGAGTGTGTGTGTGTGTGTGTATAAATTTTTAGTCTAATATATCCTGAAGATTTAATTTAAAAAAACACTGCTTATGAAGAATAAATATCTTTTTTGGATTTAAAAAATAAATTAGTTAATGAAACTTGGATTATTAGTCTTTATCATGAAATGTTCTATTTCAATTTTAAATTTATCATTTTAACAAATTGGTTAAACTGTTTAAATATTTTGTGTGAACATGCATACGTATTAACATGTATAAGTAAGTATTGATAAAAAAAAAAAAAAAAAAATCTAAAATTACTGAAATTAGAAGATTTTGCTATAATTACGATAATTTTGACTTTTCCCATCGTAGGATGGTGCAGGCACAGCTACATTTTATATTTAATAGTACCTTTCACTGTTTCTAATTTTCTAATCTGCATTGATAGACTCCCTTGTAATCAAAGTTTTTTGTTTCAGTTATAATTTCCAATCTTCTTCTTCGTATTATTTTTTTTTTTATTTTTTTTACATGATTTTGTTTCAAGATTTTTGCTTGCATTCATATTTATTTTTCATTTCAGTATTTTAATTCAAGCGATTATGATACTTGATTTTAAGTTAGGTTTTATTTTATGGTTAGTTTTTATTCCCATTATCTTTCAATCATCGTGGCAAATTACAATCGTAGATGGCAGCACTATTCAAATATCTATATTGAATATCTGAATTCAATTTTTTTTTCTTTTTAGCTTGTATGGGCTTTGCTCGATGCTTCCTGGCCATTTTGTACATACATTATACGTATTTCATATCTTTTTATTTTATTATTTATCCATTTTACTTTTTATTTTTCATTTTTTACTTTTTTTTTCATTTTTTTATAACATTACTGTAGATGGCAGCACTATTCATGTTAATAATAATAACAGGAGACTTGGCGTTGGAATATTAAAATTTGGAATATTTTAATTTACTATTCATGTTACTATAATTAATATGAATCCTAATTTACGTAAGGATTCAACCAGTTTAGGTTTGTGAATTCTTTATTTTACTCCATGTTCACTGCTAATTTTGTGCTGACTAACTGTGCTTTTAATTAATATCTGCTTGTTAATTTTCACATGTGTCTCGTTTTTCATAAACTATGAGTTTACTATTTTTTAATAATATTTTTTTGGTATTTTTTGATTAATATTTGCAGTGGTGAGTTTATTTTGATCTACGTTTTTAAATGGTTATTAGATTATCATTTGTAGTGATGAGTTTAATTTTGATCTTCGTTTTTTCTGGTTTTAATTACAATGGGTGTTTCGGGCCTGAGAACAAAGAAATTCTTAGTTTTTGCTTTATTTGTGACAGAAAAAACATCCATTTTTTAGCATATTTGCATTCTACCAGGCCCTCGATAACGTTAGAATGCAAATAATGCTTTTTTCTCATTCCAATTTGCTATAATTCATTTAGATTTTACTTTATTTCTTTTTTGGTTTGATTTGGGTGGTCTTCGTTTTTGTACAGAATAATTGTTTGAATATTGAAATTAAATCATCTTTAAATTTCTAATGTTTGCACTGATAATATTATATTACTATATAAATATATATATATATAATATATATATATATATATATATATATATATATATATATATATATATATATATATATATATATATATATATATATATGTGTGTGTGAATGCGGGCGCGTGTGCGCGTGTGCGCGTGTGCGTGAGTGTATGTATATATTTATATACATATATGAAATTAATTCTGAAAAATTATATTGAAAAATATTGACATAATGAACGACATTAATGTTAGTGAACTTATTAAAAATAAATAAAGAAATAAAGAAATAAAATAAAGTCATAGAAATGCTGTATCGACTTTATCAGCAGGTGCGAGTCATAATACTGCGATTCAAAAAATATTATGAAACATTGACAGTGTTCAGTAGACATGTTAAACTTTCATGCTCTAGAATGTACTAAAAATTTAAAAAGGTTTATATACGATTAAAACTTTTATCAAAATTTACGTGCAGGAGATTTATTAAAATCATACATATTAAATTAAACAAAACATGTTTAATTCAATATATCTGCATTCCTAAGTTAAATTAAAATAAATAATGCAGATCTGTAGTTTATTTATTTATTTATTTATTTTTTAATTGCGTTCAAGATACGTTGTGTGAAATCTTCTACTATAAATTTTTTATTGTAAATTATTAATTTTTCGAAATTGCATCTTTCCTTTCAGAAATGCCGGGATGCGTGCATCGTTTTGTAAAATTGAGACGATGTTAGCTTTAATTGTAAATTAAGTATTGCATTTCAAAATTCGAGCACTTTTGTATTTAAATTTATGTTTCTAAAGTTTCTGGTAAGTTTCTGTTTAGAGACTTTAAAAAAATTTTCCTTTTTGGTTATTTATTTATTTATTTTATTTTATTTATTTATTTTTATTTTTGCAAATATCTACGAAATCGTTTTTCCAATATTCTAAGTTAATTTAAAAGAATTGCTTCCGGATTGGATTATAAAATTTTACTTTATTAGGATTCGTAGATGTAAAAGAATTAGTTTGCTCTTTTGAAAAAGCATTTCTTTTTGGGAGTTTAATTTAGGCATTATTTCATTAGTGTGTAGAAAATTTTTTGGAATTGTAATTATTATTTTAAGTTGTGCTGTGATTTTTCATTGGATTAATGACAAATGAAGATAGTTGAGAATTGTTTGAGGGATGTAGATTGGTTGGCTGGGTTTTAACGTCGTACTAGTGCTGACCATTAGGATATTGGCGACGGTCTGGGATTTCCCTCTAAGGATATACCGGAGACATTCCATCACAATTTTGATTCTCTAGTAGGGAATGGCTCTAGCGCTTCGGTGACCCCCAGAGGTATAACAGTGTTTTAGATTGGGAATTGTTTATGCATTAAATGTATAATAGTTAGGTTTTTTTAATGAAATTAGAAACTATTAGAAGATGTAAATAGGAAAAGACTATGTTTTATGTTTGATAAAATTTAAATTCTTCTAACAAAATTTCATTTTTCGAAGGGGGGATTTGTCAGGTTGTAAGGATATTTCGTAGGAAGTTCGCAAAGCGAGAATTGCGAGATAGTCGAGTCGGGTCAGTAATTTTTAGCCTGTTTACTAAAGCACTCTGCAAAGATTGGTTTATAAGGAAAGCTATAGATTTGTATAAGTTTGGTGAAAACGCGGTTGAACATAAATGCAAATTATTTAACGTATAAAAGGAATGTTAATATCGTGCTATGTGTGTCATATTTGGTTTTTACCAAGTTCTGTGTGGAATTCTAATTTGTTTTTGACTTGGTTCTGACTTGTGAGTAGTCCAGTGCGAGGGAAGCAGACAGAAAAGTTTCAGCTCATGATAGTAATTGCATGGATGAATAGTAAAGATAATGGACTGACGAACGATAGGTTGTTGGTTCAAAGTGAGATTATAATATATCTTACTATATTGTGAGTTAGAATATATCTAAATATATTACGTGTTCAAGTGAGGGAATGATTTTAATAATGTTTAAAGTGTTTCACTGCCCTTGGTGGTAAAAAAAAAAGAATTTATAATAAATTATTAATATATAATATTTCATGTACATGTATAAGCATAATAATTATATAAAGTCCAATTATTAATTTTTATGAAGTTAAAAAAAATTACAACTCCTCCTAGCGGTTAAAATAAGTTGTGGACTCTCATCATGTTAAACATTGTTATATTTGTCAACGGTAAAGTTTGAAATCCGGACTTCTATAGAATGCCTAAACATCTTATATCTTAAAACACAAGCGATTTTCTGTAAGACCAAAATCGCACGACTTGGGCATGCGCGGAGGTTGTTCCTGTCTTTAGACGAAACCGGTGACCAATCGCTGAGAGCCTCTTCGGATTTCTAGAGCGAGTGAATTCAGAAACCTGATTGCCTCATGCTTTCTCGAGACTCGAGATGATGGTTTTCACAGCGAAAACACTGATGTTAATTTTCAATATTGGATAAAAATTTCACAACTTTCAAACAGTAAGGTGTGTATGCATTGTTTTTTTTTTTTTTTTTTTTTTCAGTTATTAAATTATTTTTTTTTACTTGTTACTGTTAGCATTTTAACCTTTTTACTACTTTGTATATATTTATATGAAATATTACTGTTTGCATTTTTTAATGTTTTGTGTTCGTATAGTATACTCAAAATGTTAGATTATTACAATTTTCGCGAAATTGCATCGAGCTTTATCGATATTTTTGTATTGCACCAAAGATAAGTATTTTTATTATTAGTTACTCTCATTATGTATTTAGTTTATTTTTGAAATTCGATTGTAAATTGTATGTTTTTGTTGCAATATACAAACTGCTGAGTTTTTTTTTTCTTTGCATATTTTAAAACGCTATGCTGAGTAAATAAATTCCATCATTCTATATAGTTTGTTGATTATTTTTGGTGCCATATAGAAATAATGATAATGCACATAAGCATATATAATTTTTTGAATATACTTAATAAGATATACATATGTAGCAGAGACAGAAAAAAAATAAAAGTAGTTTCCAATGCTAAAAAATATAAACAATACTCTAGAACTCATACAAACGCATGAACTTTACTTTACAGATAGAGAAAAAATAAAACAAAGCATATGCACTTTATTGTTAACAACAAAAAAAAAAAAAAAAAAAAAAAAAAAAAGTGGGATATTTCAAATTTAAGTGAGAATTTTTTTGATTTTGAGCACTCAAAGAGTGCAATAACTGGCATAACCTAAATTATTTAACATTTAATTATTGCAATTTTTAGCCTTCACACTTTGCAGTTGTTTGTTGCTATAATAAACACTTCATATATCCTCTTAACAAATATTTATAATTAAAAAGTATTCTGAAATAATTACATAATATTTCCTTTTTTTTTTTTTAATCAAGAATTTTTTTAAAAGTTAAGTAAATACAGGACACTACAGGCTTCGAACTAATTAATATATTACCCAACTGAACTAAAAAAATGATGAAATACTCAGAGCAATGTGAAAAAATTAAGGGACAATCCCCCTTATGATATATTTTTGAACGAGATTTTTCAAAATATTGCGAAATCCTCGCAATCCCACCCTATATTGGGAACCTTGAATTGACTGCGCTTATCTGTACGTTATAGAAATACTTTGACTTATATTAAATTCTGAAAATTTATTTAATGGAAAGTAAATCAAATGTGATAGATACTTACGTATATTCACATGTTTTATCTTTATTTATTTATTTATTTTACAAATTACCCAATTTGTGAGTTATTTGAGTTCTAGAGTATTGTTCATATTTTTTAGCATTGGAAACTACTTTTAATTATTTTTTTTCTGTTTTTTATACGTTTATTTAAAATGTTACCATTTACATTCTTTCTCTCTGCCACATATGTATATCTTATTAAGTATATTCAAAAAATTATATATGCTTATGTGAATTATCATTATTTCTATATGGCACCGAAAATAATCAACAAACTATACAGAATGATGGTAATTTATTTACTCAGCATAGCGTTTTAAAATATGCAAAGAAAAAAAAAAAAAAAAAAAAAAAAAAACCCTCAGCAGTTTGTATATTGCAACCAAAACATACAATTTACAATCGAATTTCAAAAATAAACTAAATACATAATGGGAGTAACTAATAATAAAAATACTTATCTTTGGTGCAATACAAAAATATCGATAAAGCTCGATGCAATCTTCATCAGGTGCAATTTCACGAAAATTGTAATAATCTAACATTTTGAATATACTATACGAACACAAAACATTAAAAAATGCAAACAGTAATATTTCATATAAATATATAAAGTAGTAAAAAGGTTAAAATGCTAACAGTAACATTTTAATATAAACGTATACAAATGTTAACAGAAACACTAAATAAAATATCTATCACAATGCTCTAGAATTCATGACAAATATAAACTTTAAGTAAAAGAAATAATTTATTAACTTAAAAAAAAAAAAAAAAAAAAAAAAAAAAAAACAATGCATACACACCTTACTGTTTGAAAATTGTGAAATTTTTATCCAATATTGAAAATTAGCATCAGCATCTTCGCTGTGTAAAAACCATCATCTCGAGTCTCGACTCGAGAAAGCATGAGCCAACCAGGTTTCTGAAATCACTCGCTCTAGATATTCGAAGAGGAAACCTGGATATCTAGAGGAAACCTATCCTAGATATCCGATCATTTTCAAATAATTCACAAGTTCTGTGAGAAAACAATTTATACTGCATACTAATTAAATTGACACTTGATTACAACTAAAAAACAAGATTTAAGTAGCGTTCTTCATGTTGCGTAATTTTGCAGGCAAAAGATTAATCAGAATTCATATGAAATTGTGTCCTGCACTTTGTCGTTTTTTCCAAAACAATGCTTTACCTAAAAAAGGATTTTGTTGCAATTTGACCTCCACTGGTGTATGATCCGAGTTATGAGTTTTTTCTTTGATATCCAAATTATTTTTTATGTTATCTTCCTATATGGTCAATTAGAAATATTGCTCTTCTAAACAATATGTAGAAACTACAACGTAACAAGTTTCGGTTTATCAGTACGAGACATCAAGCAGTGCAAACAACAGGTCCTTTTATTTAAGAGTGTGCATGGGGCGGCATAATGCTTACATCCACAAGTTATGTAAAGTGTTGAGCTAATGTCGCACTAAGCCTAGCATGCTTGAACGATAAATTTGCCGCTAGCTGTATAGGCATCTCTCAGTTTTAGTTTTCCTGTCGCCTGCTTATGGGAGCACTGATTTTTTCCTTGGACGGAAGTTTCGCAAAATGTTTTTAATTAGAAATTATGAATTATTGTTTTTTCTTTTTTTTTTCATACTTTTAAGAGAGAAAATTCGTGAATCTGTGTGCTGAATTTATTTACAAAATGTGATTCTTTAAACACAATTCACATGTGGGGAAAGATGTGTGTGTGTGTGGGGGGGGGGGGTGATTTTTTTTTTTATCACATCTTAAAAATTAAAAACAATATACCTTTATAATGAAGATAAGTTAGGTGTACAGATGTGTTTACCAAATTTTGGTAAAAAATTGGAAAGTTGTAAATCAGGTCACAATTTATTTTTATTTGTATCTCAAAAACTATTTTAACGATTTTCTTTAAATTCACCATATATACCATCTTGCAGAAGCTTTTTATTGGTTACTTGCATAAAAATTGTTATGTTCTGATTTCGTAGTCCAATTTTAACTCTGCATTCAATTTCTAAAAGAAAAAAAGGGGTTCTACAGGTTTGTTCGCAAAATCACCATTTTATCTACCCTTTAAATATCCTTTCATATGTATTACCGTAATTTCTGGTAGATACCCCGCAGGTTATATAATCCAGTTTTGCACCAGAAATTTAATTGTTAAATAAATTTATATTTGTACGAGCTCTTCCTTCGAAAAAGTATAGATTTCTCCATTAAATAAAATTTCTGGTGGAGAAATGACACATCTTACCTGCGGGGTATCTACCAGAAATTACAGTAGTTGATTTCCAGTGTACAGATCTGTTTGTAAAGTTTTGATAAAATTGGATGGAGTATGGAATACCAACATCGGTATCTAAAAAAGGTTGATTTTCATTAATTTTGCTATAAACCTCTGTCTTAATATCTTTTTATCTGAATTAATTGGTTAGCAAAAAAAAAAAAAAAAAAAAAAAAAATATGTTTCTGATATGAAAGCTCTGAGTGAAAATATTAAGCGAAAATGACTATCACATTTGCAGGACTCGCAGCTCTCCTACATTTCGTGTACTTCCGACATATTTATGAAACCTCCTATTTTTCCTATATTTTTTAATTGTCGCTCAATATTTCCTATATTTTAGTTTTGACTACTTCCGAATGTCTGATTGAATGCGCTGTATCTACATATTAATATGAAACGTGTTTTGTCTGTATCCACTAAATTGAGAGAACGGCTAGGTGTAAAAATTTGGTTGAGGTGTCTAAAAAAAGGTCTTGGTCTTTAGATGTATCATCAAAAGAGAGAAAAAAAAAGTCGAACAGTCCACCCCCCTCCCTGGGAGGTAGAGGCTAAGAACATGTTTGCGAGCTTAACTCAGCTCCAAATTACTTCACGGTGAAGAAGTTGTACATGAGGGGACTAGACTCAAATACTAAAAAATCAATTTCTGCGATTTTGGAATTTTCGATTTTAAAGGGGGAAAGTAGATTTGGGGGAGAAAAGGGGGAAATTAGTTTGAGAGGGAAGTCCGTTCTAAGCCCACACATGTAGCATATCATTTTAAAGGTCTTGAAATTTCATGAAGATTGGGGATGTTTGTATACAATATAGTGCACCCTCTGGTGGTGAAAAATGGAACTAGGTGATTTTGTAGTAGACCCTATCACGTTACACTTTATTTTAAAGGTCTTAGTATTTCCTGACCGTTGGTGATGTTCGTACAGAACACAATGTGCCTCCTGGCGGTGGAAACTGCAACTAAAGGAATTTGCAATTGACACCACCATGCGACACTTTATTTGAAAAGTCTTGGAAATTCAAGGCAATTGGGGATGTTCGTATACAACATACTGCGCCCCCTAATGGAGGAAAATGAATTTGGCATAGCCTGCTATACGGTGCCGCAGCCACAGGCAGCAGAAACACGAGTGAACGGTTCGTTCGGTTCAAGGTTAATTTTTGAGAATTTTTTCATGTTAATAGTGGCCCGCATATACACTGCCACAGGCACCGGGGTCACAAGGCAGAGTTTCGTTCGGTTCAAGGTAATTTTTTTGTTATTGTTGATTATTTTTTCGCTATGCTTTTATTTAAAAATAGAAATTCAAACAAAATCGAGTTAAAGATAACAAATCATACATATTTAAGGTTCATTTCTGTTTATAAGGATTTTTCTGAAGGTTTTTTTTTTTTTTTTTTTTTTTTTTTTTGAAATATCATAAATTATATTAGATGTTTTAACTTGAAATATATTTAAATAATGATGCGACGATTTTTGAAACATTACAGTCAATAAAATGACCGTCGAATTCGACGGGTTCCAGCTAGTTATATATAATGCCTAAAACTAACTGGTAATGTATGAAACGTATCATATTTCATACATTTCCTGGGAATTCTATAGAATGCCAAATGAGAAACCGGCAAAGTATGTGAATACAGCTCCGATTCGTTTTGAATGTCACGTGGAAAGTTACGTGACTTTTAACACGCACCTCAGGCTCAGAATTTCTCAGTTGCTTTTTGCGGTTTTTTCTGGAGTGTTACAATACGCAATTTTACTTAAATTTGTTCAACAAAAAATTAGTAATATATTGTGCGGCTTGAAAATGGATGAGCAAGCTGTAGTGTTGGAGAAAAAGAGATGGTCTAATAGTTTTAATAGAAAGGTGATGGTTTTAATAGAAATTTTTTTAAACAATATTGTATAGGATTATAATGGAATAAAAAGGCTTTTCCAATTCTGTGTGGTTTGTAACTATTTCCCGTGTTTGACAAATATATCCGAATTGACAGAGAAGAAAATGACTGAAGTTTAGTAGATCTGTACAAATTAATCCTGAGATCATTATTTTGGTTCCTCGCACCTTCTTTTATTATTAAACTCTAACACTTAGGGGATACATGCATAAAGCATCGATCTCCTACAAATTTTGTATTCTAACACTCTAAATTTGAATGCGATATATAAGAGCCGCATTTCAGTGTTTTATATTATAAACTTTGTATTATATTTAAACTGAAATTTTCGGCACTTTGATAAATTAACAATGCTCTTCGCTGATGACTAATACCATTTATCATTCAAAATTCGATCCGAAATAATAAAATTTCTGTTCTGTGTGTCTTATAGTTACACCATTTTCAACAAAGGTTATATATATTCAACTCTCCAATTGAAAATATTCATGTAAGTTCTATTTTGCCCGAAGTTCCCTCGTGTATTTGCTGTTCTTATTCCTCTATCATACAAAGAAAAAATCTAAATCTCAAAATTTTAGGCGTATTTTCAATTTTATTTTTTACTACAAATTTCTGTTGCAAAATAATAATAATAATGATGATGATGATAATATTGTCTTTTCCTACCCCCATGTTTTAAAGTGAAATGACAAAGATTCGAATTATGAAAAATAATTTCACTTTTTGCAGTAATACTTTGATTATTCCTGATATTGGGATCAAAACGTGACACCAAAATTACGGAACCAAAACAGCAGAACCAAAACAGCGGGACCAAAATTTCCTCGGGAGCAAAGTGGCGGGACCAAAACGGCGTGACCAAAGTGTCATGTAACTATTGGCTTAATGAGATCATCTTTCGTATGGCCAGTTTAGAGATTTTTAAAATTTAGAGATAAAGCAGATCGGACGACTATCGACAAGAAAATCATTTCTGCAACCCTGAAGCAATTTTAGCCATGCGTTAAATATATAGATAAATTATAAAATGGTGCAATAATAATAATAATAGCAATAATAATAAAATATTTAAAGTATTCACAATAATCACATATGTCATTTATTTTCAATGTGTCTGATTAAATGATATTCTAGAAAAAATGCACTTTAAAATGTTGCATCTTTCCTATTCCAAGCACCATTTTAATCCTAGCTGTGCATTTGAAATAAATATAGAGTATTGCATATTGTCCTATTGTAACTAAAAAAATCCAAAAATAAAAAACTTGAACTTAGAAACACTAATAAGTTCATAATTTCTTTAAACAAGGAATTTTACAGAAAATTTCATCACCAAATCATGAAAAATAATTACAAGATAAAAAGAACATTTTATATACAATATTTTTAAACTTTCTGTTGAATCATATAAACGCTACCGAAGGCAGCGGAAGTCCGCAACAATTGGCTAAAAGTATTAAAAAAAATCATTGTTATCGTGTTTTGAGGTATTATAAAAGATTCAAATGGCTGCTATCTAGCCGGGAATTTAGTTAAAAATCGATTACAAGCTTTGTACTTGTAACGCTGCCGAAGACAGCAGAGACCCGAAACAGTTAGTTAAAAGTACTTAAAAAATGCATTTTCACCGTATTCTGAACTATTCTAAAAGTTTCAAATGTCTAGCTAGTCGTTAGTTAAAAAAAAAATTGTGTTGAATGACATAAACGCTGCTGAAGGCAGTAGGAAAAACAGAAACAATTGACTAAACGTATTAAAAAAATGTATTGACACCGTGTTCTGAGCTATCCTGAAAGTTTCAAATGCCTAGCTACTCGGGAAGTTAATTAAAAATCGATTTCAAACGTTGTACAGGTAACGCTGCCGAAGGCAGCAGAAACCCAAGAAAGTTGACTAAAAGTATTAAAAAAATACATTTTCACCGTGTTCTGAACAAATCTGAAAGATTAAAATGTCTAGCTAGTCGGGAAGTTAGTTAAATAAATTTTCTGTCGAATGATATAAATGCTGCTGAAAGCAGTAGAGACCTGAAACAGTTGACTAAAAGTATTAAAAAATGTATTGTGACCGTGTTCTGAGCTATCCTGAAAGTTTCAAATGCTTTGCTTGTTGGAAAGTTAGTTAAAAATCGATTTCAAGCTTTATACTGGTTACGCTGCCGAAGTCAGCAGGAAAGAGATACAGTTCGCTAAAAGTATTTTAAAAATGCATTTTCACCGTGTTCTGAATTATTCTGGAATTTCAAATGTCTAGCTAGTCGGGAAGTTAGTTAAATAAATTTTATGTTGAATCATATAAGCGCTGCCGAAGGCAGTAGGGACCTAAAACTGTTGACTAAAAGTATTTAAAAAATGCATAATCACCGTGTTCTGAGCTATCCTGAAAGTTTAAAATGTCTAGCTAGTCGGGAAGTTAGTTAAAAAATCGATTTCAAGCTTTGTACAGCTAACGCTACCGAAGGCAGCAGGAACCCGAAACAGTCGGCTAAAAGTAATAAGAAAATGCATTTTCACCGTGTTCTGGATTATTCTGAAAGTTTCAAATGTCTAGATAGTCGGGAAGTTAGTTAAATAAATTTTCTGTCGAACCATATAAACACTGCCGAAAGCAGTATGAACCTGAAACAGTTGACTAAAATTATTAAAAATATTTATTGTCACCGAGTTCTGAGCTATCCTGAAAGTTTCAAATGTCTAGCTAGTCGGGAAATTAGTTAAAAATCGATTGCAAGATTTGCACTGGATAAACAAACAAAGAAACAAACAAGAATCGAAGTTAATAAAAGCATAGTAAAAAATTGAAAAGTCTACTAGAGGGTCATATACTGAAGCTGAAACGCTAAATGCTTAAAATATTACGATTTTCTCAATGTTCTTCAAAAAAAAAAAAAAAAAAAAAAAAGAAAGAAAGAAAAAGAAAGAAAGAAAGAAAAGAAAAGAAAAAAGTTACTACCGTCGCTGTTTATCTTTTATGTCTAGTTGTCTAGCATATGTTTCTGTCCAAAATAATCTTCAAATTGTTAATATGTTGTCGAATGTTAAAACAGATTTTTGACTGAATGTAACCGGTATAATATTAAGTATTGTGCATTAGAGTCTGATATGGAATATGTGGTTTTCTATAATATTGCTCTGCTTTTATCTTGTATTATGTATTATTAATATTCCTATTCCTTGAAAGGGAAAGCTCCGAATAGGCGGGAAGAACACCGCAGAGATTAATCAGTGAAGCGAATAAGGGTGGTTTGGAGCGTAAGGATTCGCTCAGGGATTGGTTAGTGGAGCGAGCAGGGGGTTTATTTATTTATTTATTTATTTATTTTCTAATTTTAATTTTAATTTTAATTTTATTTATTTATTATTTATTTATTATTTATTATTTATTTATTTATTTATTTATTTTGGTCATTAAACATGCTGACTCTTTAAAATTGTTATATTAAGTCAGTGGTATGAAAAACATTCTTATGCTTATCAAAAATTTTTACATTTTGATTTTATACATGTTAAAATTTCCCAATTATTTGTAAGTGCATATTTAAACTATGAAATTTAAACATCAAAACGTAATAGATGGAATTTCCGATATTACTCAAAAACTGGCACTTTAACAATAACAAAATATAACCATAGATCCAAATACATGTTTTTCTTTTGTTCCTGAACAGGTAGTTTTTTTTTTTTTTTTTTTTTTTTCCTAGACTTTCCACCGTTTTATGTTTCCAAAATGTCGCGGAGATTAATTTTATCTACCCTATCTGTTAAAAGTTTAAAGTGTGCATACATCTAAATAAAGGGCTTTTGGTATTGTAAAATGTAAATTTTGTCTAAGTTTGGTTAGTCTGTTACCGTAAATTTAGATAATGTGACACACACTAACAAATGATTGGAGAATGTAAAGGCAATTGTTTTAAAATAAATTGACGTAACTATTATTTAGACTTTCCAACACTTGTCAAAATTATATCTAAACGAATTCTGTAATCAGCTTCTTTATACTTTTTCAGGTTTTTCTTGTGTTTTACGTGATTATATCTGTGTTTTAAAACACTGCTTTCGATAAACAAAAATTCATGCATGTCAAAATAAGTATAATTATTCGTTAAATTTCATTTAAAACTTCTTTTGTCTCATCAATAAACTTTTCTATTTAAATTCCAGGGCATTAATTTCGATTAAAACACACACTAATGGGGATTTTTATTTTTTTTTATTTTACTTTTTTTTTCTTTTGTGAATAAATAATATTTTCAATCAAAAAAATTTACTAGTCATTTTAACTCTAAAATGTATTTATTATTTTTTTCATAAAATTCTCATGGGAGCAATATAATGTAAAATAAATAAATAAATAATGAATTTAATCATTTGAGATTATTTTTCTATAAAATAATAAGCTATCATACAGAATCTTCATTTTATTTATTTATTTATTTATGCATTTATATGTTTAATTACCAAGCTTTACAACACATAAATGCGTGAGGATCAAGATTGAATATTTTTTTCTTGTAACTATTTCATAGCAGCCAATATATATTATGTAAATTGGGAAACTATCAGTTTCAAATTAGAATTTTGCGTGTTATTGATAGACATGGAAAAGAGAACTTAGAAGATATTTAATAAATGATTATATTTGATACATTCGTAAGATAAGTACTAAAGCATTTTGTAAAAGCACGCAAAATTAACACGCATCCATATTAAAAAACTCCATCTTATAAAATGTGTATAGTTAATTTAATGTAATGGCCATTTAAAAAGCAAAATACAAAATGCTCTTGTTAAACAATATTTTTTTCCCTTTTTTTTTTTTTTATCGTGCATGAAAAACAGTTTTTTTTTTTTCCCTCGTCTATAAACGTATATTTTTTGGTTGTTTAATTAAATATATATATATTTATATATATAATAATATAAAAATTGTAATTAATATTATTTTTTTTTAAACAATAGAATGTGTTTTATGTTTTATTTTGCGCTAAAATATAATAAATATTTTATTTTTTAAATACTCTAATTTTATGAAATATAAACAACTACTTTAATTTGTACATATATTAAATTATCTTTTTAAATAACAATAGATATTGTAGTACTTTATAAAGCTTCTATTAAAGTAAAATGTTATAATAGTTTAAGTATACAAATGTTATAATTTATTGCACAATTTCACAACACATGTTATTTGTCCATTAATGACCAACCTATGCGACTACTAGACAATGTTTATTTGAGTGAGAATTAATCGTCTTTGAAATCCATTTAGATACATTTACATTTAAGCATGGTCTATTATCCAACGCCGTAATATAATGATAATTGCTTAAAAGAGGATTGTAAAACCATTTTTTTCCATTGTTGTATAGTGTACCATGCAAATAATATTAATAAATATATATAGATTTTAAGTAGTAGAAAATTGCAATTCATATTACTGATTATGTATGGCTAAAATATATTTTAATTTACTCAAGAAATATGTAAATTATGAGTTAGTTTCAAAACTGCTATAAACGTAATGCATTGCGGGGAAAATATGTGTATTACATATTTACGTAAGTGGGAAAACATTTGAATAGTTAAAAAAAAAAAAAAAAAAAAAAAAAAAAACTATTTATTTCTTTTTCAGTAAAAATTTAACGAATAATTATATTTATTTATTAGTATTTTATGTGAAAATGCCTATAAAATATTTATTTTACAGACAAAATAGAAAAATACATTCACTGATTGCGAATCATAGAAATAAAATTAATCTGTTTAATTCACTTTGAAATTTGGTATCAAGTATCTATAAACTTAACCCAAGAAAATAACTCTAGTATTATGTTAAAATTGAGAATTAAAAATCTTATTTTATTTATTTCTTATTTTTTTAGAGACAAATAAAATATAATAAAAAGTCGTACTTTTAAAAATTATTATGTTCAAGGATTTTCACATTTACATAAAATAAATAAATAAATAAATAAAATAAAATGAAATAAAAATGTAATTTATAATTCCTTTCCAAATACACATAAAGTACAAGTAAAGTAAATTACTCATACTCACAGTAATAACAAACAACTAAAAAAATAAGACACTTTACTGTCTTATCTAATAGAAAGTAGAATTATGTGCTCGTTTCCATTTTTATATTTTAAAGTTTACAAGAAAACATATCACGCGGAATTGTGATAGAATACGTAACCCATTAAAAAATGATAATGTTCGTCAAAGTACTTTACTAATTTACCTCATTTTTCCCCAATGGAATTTTGAGGAGTTTTGCATTTATTTTTATCCGAAACCTGACTTTTTAAGTAGATTTTTTCTTGCGCATTATTTTCGTTCGAATGATTTTATTAAATTTTAATGTCGTGATTAAAGCATTTTTTGTTTTTTTAATACGTATTTATCAGGCGTATGATTTCCGATTCTTTTCATACGAGTATTTCTACTTTGAAAATAATTTCAAATTTTTTACAGTACGTTTTTGTGATTGAGAAGAAATGTGATTATTTTTTACAAACTCTCAGACTCGGAAATCTCATCTGTCAATTGACTAAATATTGCTAAAATTTACTTCATATTAAGAAAAGGACTACATTGTTAAAATTGACGTGAAAATGCAAGAAGATTGAGAAAGTTTTATATATTAGGAGAGAAAAAAAAAGTAGCAGCACTTTCTTTTATTATGTAATTTTTATTTCAGTTAATGGAATTTAAAATATAATTATAAATTTATGGACTTAAACAAATATAAATATTATCCCCTTCCTTTTCGCTCCCGTGAAAATGACGGGGTGAGTTTTCGCTCTCTTTTTATCATGCCCGTTTGTTTTCCGGGCTGGTGTGTTCAAAAGAAATGCACTACAAGTGATAAGGAATGCACTACAAACCATTTCTGATACACAATAAGTTTATTATTCCTTATTTTACACTCTGTAATGAAGTAGAACATTATTTAAAATGCATTTAGAGATAGTAGGTTTAATTTAAACAGTTAACACTATCTAATTTTAAATATTTAGAATACTTATTTTGTAATCTTCGCTCAGTTTGGCTCTTGCATACACATGGTTTTATGTTCTGTGGTAAAACATATATTTTATTTGTAATCGACTTCAAAAACGAGGAGGTTCTCAATTCAAGCCGCATGTTTTGTTTGTTAGCTCATAACTGAACAGATGCTCCAATTTCAATACTTTTTGTTTTGTTGTAAAGGTCTTGGTCCCATTGTAATATATTTTGATCTAAAGAAAATACATGGTGGCCAAAAAAGTTCAGTCCTTCAACGGCTACCGCTGTAGTCATAAAACGGGTAGATAGGTATAGTAAAGTGGCCAATGCGCTACAAGATTCAACCGCTGACAACACAACTTGGTAGAAAACAACGGATATAGGGTTCCTGTCATGAAAACGGTTCATGATAGGGGGGAAAAATTATAAAGTCGTAGAGCATCATCGATTTACTACGAAAAGACAGTTTGTAGACATTAATCCTAACAATATAACGCTGAAAATGTACATTATTCATATTTTCCAACACTGTGCACGCTTGATTATTAGCTTATAACTTCGTAATAGATGCTCCTGTTCTAATACTTTTTTTTTTTTTTTTTTTTTTTTGTAAACATAGCAGAGTTAGCGTTTCTATCTCGAAAACTATACGAATTAGGGGGAAAAAGTAAATAAAAAAGATGCAGAGTATCATCTATTTAGTACAAAAAGACACCTTATGCATATGAATGTTCAAAACAGATCGCTTAAACGTGCATCTGTTTGTTCGCAGTTTCCTGCACTGTAACGTGTCGAAGCAATCTTAGAAAAAAAAAAAAAAAAATTATCTGGATGTTTAAACTTCTATACTTCAGTTGCAATGCATATTTGTATCCTTCTTTGAAGTATACGCTGCGCACATTCGAGCGTAGCGGATGACACGTGCACTCTGTAAAATTCAGTTATAATCCAGATGTGCATTGCAATTGAGGTTACCGTTGTATCGTTACTAAGTCTGTTTTAATTTAATAAAGATAATCGCTGTAATGTTTTCTCTAGAGACTCATTTGATGGCTTTATATGAATACCATAGAGTAATCTATTATTCTCAAACTGCTTCTCTTTTGTAGCTTTATATTTCAAATATTTACTGATATTGGATACTTTTATACTACGGGAATAATAGGATTTTTATTGAAATTTTATTTTTCCGACTGAGTGAAAATAATGCCTGGACCGGGACTCGAACCCCGGATCTTTGACTTACAAGGTCAAGGCACTAACAATTGAGCTATCCAGGCCGACACCACGGTCAGCATTACTCCCTCTGACAACCTTTAGGCAGAAACATCTCTGTTGTTTTCCATTTCCTGCGGCTTATTTTCTGTTGAGCTATCTACATGATAGTCCAGAGATGTTTCTGCCTAAAGGTTGTCTGAGTGAGTAATGCTGACCGGGGTGTCGGCCTGGATAGCTCAATTGGTAGAGCCTTGACCTTGTAAGTCAAAGATCCGGGGTTCGAGTCCCGGTCCAGGCATTATTTTCACTCAGTCGGAAAAATAAAATTTCAATAAATATGATTTTCTTCCACAGTTGATTGTGTGATTTTAATAAAAATAATAGGATTTTTGGTTACGAATGCAGCGCAACCGTTCTTAACACTTCTAAAATCTTTTTTATTTAATGTACGTGGATTCAATAAATAGTTTTTTTTTTTTTCTCATATCGCATAAAGGCAAGAAAAGTGAACACATTAAAATGCGGTATTTGAGAAAACTCAACTTTAATATAAGGTATTAACTAGAATAAAACTGACACAACTTCCTCTCGAAAAGATATTTTCCAGATGGAGATTTAACGTTTTTTGTACACATTGGGACACTTCATATATTTTCCAGTGACAAACTTAAAATTACTATTTTCTGGAGTTATGTCACTTTTCTCTTTGATTGCTATATGTGAAACCCCCGTCGAACGTCTTCTCATGTTGTGCTATGAATACATTTTTCACTGAAAGGAAAAAAATAAATAATATCTTTTTGACGAGACAACAGCGTTTGTAGCTATTGGTCTGAAAACAATTAAAAAAAAATCAAATTTTTGTTTAATTTTGCACCGATTTCAAAAGTTATAATTAATTATAGTGTTCATGTTGTTTGGCGAAGAAACTTATTTCATACTTTTAGGTGTAATTTAAAATTTTATTTCATTTTTAATTGCTTGAATAATGTTTACAGTTTTCTTCTTCCTTTTTTTTTTCTTTAACAAAAATATTTTATTTTAATATTATTAACATTATATAATTAGAATCTCAAAGTGACTCGGGGTCTAATTTTAATATAAATGCATCTGAGTGTGTTTCGGAAATAAGTGATATTTATGAAAGTTCGGACAGTGTATTTGTAAACAGGGCATTATACGTATAGTGTTTTGTTACACATAAAATTCCTTTCAAAAAATTCTGTTTTAATGTTTAAAACACATATTTTTTTATTTTTTCTGCTTACTGGAAAATTAATATTCAATCATAATAACCCTGATTATTATTATTATTATTATTATTTTTTTTTTTTTTTTCGCAAAAGTAAATTTTCTTCATTTCACACTAAAGAAAAATTCTAAAAATTAAAAATGAATACGTATATTGTTCATACACTTTAATTTATACGATTTTCGTGAAAAAAATATATAATAAAGTAGGCATTTTTTTACCGTTCCCTTCAAAATTACGTGATTGTTAAGGGGTTAAACGATATATAAAATTAAATAAAGAGTAATATCTATTTACAATATCGTGGAATTCTTGAAAGATAATTTATAAAATTAATCACTCATTATATTATTGCGTACTTGGGGGTTCGTGAGTTGTCCGAGAATGAAAGGCCAAACTTACAAAAATTCAGTAATTTATTCACAGAAAGTTCCAGAAAAATACAGGTCTATAAACCAAGTATTCAATTCAACCAGTAAACACAGCTTAAACAACAGCTGTCAATAGCAAATCCACAGTACAAACTGTATAGCAATAACACTTAAAGCAAGTCTGTTTCAAAGAGGCTCAAAGCAATGCAAGCATTAGCGAAACTGGCTGAGAACTGAACTGAACTTGCCTTGGCGGGAAAACGCTCCTTATATTCCCCTGTAGAAAAGTATGGAAGGTTCCGGAAATTTCCGTATCTCATCAGCCAATGAGATTAGAGCTTCCATATTTGGTATATCCCTTATAAGGATTTTCTCGCCAAGGTGGTAAAAAGTCGCCAAATTTGGCGCCAAATCCATTACCTGCCTTATTGGGGCTTTTTAATGCGTTTTTAAGAGAAAATAAGGCTATTTCAACGCTAAAACGACTAGATTTATACAAAATAACTTATACAAAAATAAACACAATTATTTACAATTTTGTAACAATATATAAAATCGTAATCTGTTCACGGACAAATAAACACTTTGATCACTAAACAATTAATTGGCTGATATGTACATATTTAAATAACAGAAGCATGCCAGATTTTTCCTAATGATTTACAAAATACTACAATTAAAAATGTGATAGTGCGCTATAGTTAATAAACAAAAATATGAAATTGGTGTTATTATCGATTGAAAAAATTCAAAATATACACTCATTATTACTTTATTCCGTATTCAATAGAAAAAAGTATTTGATTCGTAAAAAAATGTCTTTTTCCGGTTTTCGCAGCATTTACACGTTTTGAGAGATGTAAAACACGGTTTGACCATTTTTAGAAAATGTCTGTCTGTCCGACTGTCTTTCTCTGACATACGTTAGTACCTTTCAATTTTTGTAAGTCAACTGATCAACAGATGTCGCTATTGTGCAGCGATTTTCATAATTTGAAGAAGGGTTATATATAATGAACTACTGCGCAATATTGCATACAAATTTATATCTGGATGCACTTTGACATAAGTTACCAACTTTTAGTATTAATTGCTCAACAAGTGGCGCTTCTATACATTTCAGGTTCTAAGGCGTATAATCAAACAACACTTGATATATGTAAAAGATATTTTGAAACATTTTCACGATTAAGTTTGGATGTATATCTACAATATGTTGTGCCGCTAGAGTGCAGATTTTTCCAAAGAACGGGGATGCTATACTTAAACTTCCATGGCACTTAGTTGTACGAAACTTGATACATGAGTTAACCATTTTGAAAACGCATTTTATAAGATGTTAGCTAAATTGTGTTTCTTTGGATATTTAGTGTTAGTTTTCTCTAAGATGAAAATCGCCTGCATTCATCATGGTATATAATTTTAATAAACAATAGTTTTTGTATGTTATTTGAATGAGTGAATTTATATAGGAAACTATAGAAGAAAGTCTGGAGGTGACCGCAACATATTTGTTTTTCGTAAGCATCCATTAATTTTACAAACATTTTAAAGTAAAACAATATTGTTCTTTAAATTATAAATAAAAATATACACTGATATTTCAAGTTAAATTTGAGCAATAGATTTTAAAAATAATTTTAATTACTCTTTACTCATTCATCAGTTTTATAAAAAACAATTAAATATCTTTTTTGATGTATTTATTCTTTTATTCGACTATCACCAATAATTTGGAGGAGTGATATTTGATATAAGTAATAAGCTTGGAAGTCATTAAATAACCATTAAAGTTAAATTTCAGTGGTGGAATAGTGAATAAAAGTCCCTAAATTTGGTGACACTGACAACAGGAATAAAATTAAACATGACCGTCAAAAAAGTAAAATTAAGCATGACTCACTATACTTAAATTTTGCTTCACATGTGCCTTGATTTTCCTTTTTAAACAACAATAGAAAAAATGCAAGAATATAAAAGAAAAATATGTTCTAATATATTTAGTTTTATATTTGTTTTAAAGACTAATAATATCTTAAGTTTTTTATTTTTAATAACAGGATTTCTAAATCAATTCTTATATCTTTTACTTTTCGAGTTTGATACATTTCCATTGACTAAGCTTGAAAATTGTTGGATCAAAACAGCTTTCAAAGAAATATTGAACTCTTGATCAATAACAGAAATAAAGTAACTTTAAATCAGAAAAAAATATTTTTCCCACACTTTGGAGATAATAATAGAATCCAATAATTTTCCGTAAAAGCATAAAATGAAATCAATATCTCGGTTGAAAAATTCTTCATGATGTGCAACTTATTTTCTTTACGCTGAGAATATTATCTTTATATATTTCTTAAAATCTATATGCATTAATAAAACTTCATTTTAAAATATGGATAAAGTTAAGTTTACACTATTTTTTAATGTATTTTGAAAGAAAAATTTCTTCTTGGATTGCGGTCCTGTAACAAGAAATTCTCAGATTTTTTTTTTTTTTTTTTTTCTAAAAAAATACCGAAATAGTTTTCGGTATTGTAAAAATGTTTTCAAAGAAAACGAAATAAAATGTAATTTTTTCTCATTTCACGTAAAATGTACATAAATACTGGGATTCATGTTTTTATGTGATTAATTTAACAACCTAAAAAAGACCTATAATTATTAACCAGATAAATTCTTTTATTCTCTAAGAGCCTGGTGAATTCTTAATCATTCTACTGAATAAATTATTGTTTATTTTTGTGTATTTACTTACATTTAATAAGTTTATACGTTTTATATAGAAAATCAATTCTAAAAAGAAGGCAATTGGTTAGTAATAGATTCAAAATTATTAAATTAATTGATGATTTTTCTCATCATCATGTTGTGATATAATACATCGTTCAATAAGTCTCGAGACTAATCCTCAGATAGCGTCGCAAATGAAATATTTCTCTTTAGTAAAGTAAACCTAATTTTCAAAATTAAGTTTCATGAATTAAGTTTCATGATATTTTGATCGTTTGTTGCCGAGATATCAAAGTTTTAGTGACCCTACTTTTGATGTTTTCAAAATGAGGGACAAAGCTGAATTTCGTTTTTAGTTTAAACATTGTTTTTTGCTGGATAAAAATACTTTTGAAACTGTTAAGCCATTGCTAAATTTCAACAATATTTTTGCATATCACAAAGCAATGATAAATGAAATTAATGAAATTCAGCTTCGTCACTCATTTTGAAAACATCAAAAGTAGGGTTAATAAAACGTTGATCTATCCGCAACAAATGATCGAAATATCATGAATCTTTAACGCGTATCTTTGAATGTTAGTTTTACTTTACCCACACAGAAATATTTCATTTGCGACGCTATCTGAGGATTAGTATCGGGATTTATTGAACGATGTGTTATATATATTTTATAGTTAACAACTTACTCTTTTTTAGACATATTTTAAGAGGATTTCTGAATTTAAAAATGTTTCACACATCCTGCTAACACTTAATACTTGAAACTATTTTAATTAACATATGTTTCAATTATCTAATTCTGAATATTTATTTTTATTATTAAGGATAGAGTAACTTTGAAAGTTGAAACAAACGATTTTTCAGAATTTTTTTTTAAAGAATAATAAAGTATGTTTGGAACATTTTAACATAAACCTCATTGAAATCAGATGAAAATTACGCCAACAGGAATAAAACACATAAAAACGTCAGCTATGAATACAATTACCAAAAAACAGTAGCTGCAGATAGTATATCTACATTCAGTCATACAAATAATGTACCAGTAGCGATAATGGATGTAATTAAGCGAGTATTCGCGGAACTGTCCTCTATAAAACTGTTGAAACAATGTTTTGGTGGAAAAACTCAGAATACTAACCAATCGTTCAATGCTACCATTTACAAGTATTGTTTGAAAACTCCATCATCTTTCGAAACAGTTGTAGATATTTCTGTTAACGAAGAAGTAGTTATGTTTAATGAGGCAGATATTGGCATATAAATATATGAAGCTCTTGGACTTAAACTAGATCATTTTTCTGTAATTTTAGAAATTCAAACCAAATATATACATATGAAAAAAAGCTGAAAATACTAGAGATCATGCAGATTAGGAGCCCGTAGGGCTAAATGAATCAGACAAAAAGAAAAAAACACACTGTAAAGAAAAAAAAACTGATACATCAGATTTATACTTTTCTTCTTTAACATTGACTGTTAAAAACAACTTTTCAGAGCTCCGAGTATTGCGCAATACTATTTGTGAATTCTCCCCCTCCCATCGAACTATGTCACGTGACTCACTCAAAAAAGAGAACTATGATTAACTTTTGTTTTAGTTAGAAGTGTGGTATTGCGGTGTGCAAATATGTAGCAGTGGCTCTCTAGCCGATTAACCAAAAATGTTAAAATTAATCAGTTTCATTTCTTTTGTAAATAGTTATTTCTTTTGTGTGTTGTGTATAATCGTAATGTGTCCGTGAAATTAAAAATTATGTTTTAAGTGTGACAATGAGTCAAGTCATCTTCTTTATAAATTTTAAGAACATTCTATTCTGCATTCGATCTTTTAAAGTGGCATCCCAACGTTGGGCCGAATGACTAAGTGATGTCGGCGGCTAAAGAATGGAAAATAATTACAGATAAGTAAATTTTAATATTTATTTGATGATTGTTTGAACAGGAACTAAAGGACCTTGGGCATTGCACAGAGTGTGTTAATAAGTTAACACTTGAAAATATTGATTATCCTAATCAATGTATACACATTTCTTAGAATCTTTATTCTATATGTTTAGTAGAGTATTTCGATCATCCTGATCTTAACGAATTTTAGATCGCCCAGATCTTATTATATT
This sequence comes from Salticus scenicus, assembly GCA_963930645.1. NCBI lineage: Eukaryota > Metazoa > Arthropoda > Arachnida > Araneae > Salticidae > Salticus > Salticus scenicus. The sequence goes on along the minus strand of OZ005649.1, from coordinate 271,710,975 downwards.
TGCATACCAGTTTCCTTTAGTACCTGGAAGTTATTTTTTGATTCATATTTATTGATATATTAAGAATTTTGATAATTAAACAAGAATGTAGAATGCTATTTATTAAGAAATAAGTTGAAATAATGGTGTATTGATATTTAATAAAATATATTCTAATATAATTCTAACATAGAAAAAAATAAATAAAGTAGATCATTGAATCGAGTTGCTTAAAATAAATTAAGAACAACGTTTCTGTTTTTCGGCGCCATTGCGCTTTACAAGAAAAATAAACAAGTGAACTTTCATTGTTATTGCGTAATCGCTTTCAGTAAAAGCGAAAAGAAAAAGTTTTTGTTTACTTTATGATTAATTATGACACTTTAAAAGATTAAATAAAGATTGTTGTATAAATATTTTAATCTTATTGAATAGATTTATTTCTGATAAATGATCATAGAATAAATATTATTTTCTCTTGAACACATTTACGAATTATAAAATAATAAGCAACTCATAATACATAATAATAATAATGAAAGAATGAATAAACAATTTTTTGTTGTTGTTGAATAAAACGAATTTTACACAGATTTGTTTATAATAAAGATATATAAAATAGACATCTTGTTTATTTTGTTGAATTGATAATTATATTTTTATCATTTGCATTAAAAATAAAATATTGGTGGAATCTGTACATCAATTTGAAATATCTTGTATTTTCAATTACTCAGAAATGTTTCAGGAAGAGTATTTCTTATTTACTTTCAAATAATTATTTGAAAATAGGGGTTAAAAGAGTTATTATTTCCTTTATATGTTCTTTATTACTTTAGTTCTTGAATTTATTTATTGAATAATTTGGTTAATTTAAGTTGTTTAACATATAACAATAATATATATATATATATATATTTAAGTGATCTCTGTGATTTATATAAAATATTTTGGGCTATATACGTTCGCGTACTGCACATTTTTAGATATATTTTAAATTATTAAAATTCAGTTTAATCATGTCTTATATGGCTAGAGGAAAAAAAAACAAGATCTAATTGAATTAGCGGGCGAATTAGATATGAAAATAGATGAAAATTTAAAACTTTTAGACATTAGAAATGTTATAGTGGAAAGTCCAGATTATGATGCAGAATTCACAAAAGAATGTTTGAATCGTATCATACGGGATAGGAAAGAAAAAGAAGATTTTGCGCTGAAAGAAAAAGAATATGAAAGGTTATTTGAACTAGAGAAAACCAAATTACAGGCACAAGCTAGTGCTGCTCCTGATGCAGTATTACCTTCCATGGCCCTAACTTCCGTAGACACAAGCATGCCAAAATTAGAAATAAGCAAATTAATCCCAAATTTCGATCCGAAAACCGCTGATATAACCTTATATTTAGATTTATTTGAAAAACAATTAACATTTTTGAAGGTACCAAAACCAAAGTGGGTTGTATATCTTGTAGGTCTTTTGCCAACTGATGTCGCCAAACTAATTGCAAAAGAATCAGTTGATGATGCTCAGAATTATGATAATGTTAAGGAAATTCTCTTAAAACGTTTTAAATTAAGTGCTGAGAAGTTTCGACAACTTTTTGCCCAACACCGTAAATGTCCAGAAAGTACATGGCGAGATTTTTATTTTGATTTGCAAAACTATTTTGATGGGTGGCTTAAAGAATCTAAAGTTTCATCGTTGGAAGAGTTAAAAGATTTAATATTGGCAGATCAAATAAAAAAGAAAGCTCCTCCCGAATACAAAGAACATTTTTTGGACCACTGGAGCGAGTGGAACAATCCTCTTGAACTTGCGATAAACTAGATTCATATGAAGAACTTAGACTAGTAAGAAATAAAAATGTTAGAAAGGAATCCCCGAAATTCCCACATCGAAATACTTCCCAAAATTCAAGAAATCACCCCAAAATCCTAAAACTGCGTCATCGAGAGATTATACGAAAAATGAAAATCGACCACGTGTTAGTTGCTATGGTTGTGGGAAACCAGGTGTTATTAAGGCTAAGTGCTCCGCCTGTTCCCCCTCTTCTAGGAAAAGTTCAGCTGAGTTCAAAACTATTCACCTTCAGTCATTATCTATCGAAGAACCTCAGTCGACACTTATAAGAGTAAAAATTAATGGAATAAATGGAATAGTGTGTGCTGACACTGGAGCCAGTCACACTATAGCTGGTGAAACATTATATCACCTCTTAACAAAACGAGGTGTAGAATTTGAGAAAACTTGTATGAATGTAACTTTAGCTGATGGTCTCCAAAAAGAAACTGAAATCTATTCAGCCGAAGTAGATGTACAAATTGAAGGACGATCTTTCCGAATAACTTTGTTTGCGTTACCTACTGCAAAGAATAACAGAACATTGTTGGGAAATGATTTTTTGCGTACTGCTGGAATCGTTTTGGATATTCGAAATAATATATGGTATTACTATGATAATCCAAAGCAGAAATTTGATTTCAGTGAAGATGATTTCAGGCCGTCTGAATATCCAGTATATTCTGCTGAAGTTAACGAGCTTATGTTGAAAGAAAATGAAGGAGTCCATCTTTCTGATGAACAAAGGTCAGAACTGAATAATTTATTGAATGAATATGAAGATATCTTTAAACCAGGGGAAGAACCGACTAACAAAATTCAACACTATATTGACACTGGAAGTAGTCCTCCTGTCGCAGTACCGCCGTACCGCATGTCCCCAGCAAAGAAAGAGATGTTGAAGAAAGAGCTAGATGAGTTGTTAGCTAGCGGAACAATAGAAGAATGTGAATCTCCTTATGCTTCACCGGTGGTATTAGTGCCTAAGCCTAATGGTCAAGTACGACTTTGCGTAGATTATAGAAAACTAAATTCTATTACAAAGACTGATAAATACCCATTACCCAGAATTGATGATCTTCTTCACGAAGCTAAACATACCCATTTTATGTCAACCATTGACTTAAGGAATGGGTACCAAATTGAAGTAAATCCTGCGGACCGTGACAAAACTGCGTTTATTTGTCCCTTTGGAACTTTCCGATACCGGAAAATGCCTTTCGGCCTCGAGAACGCCCCATCAACATTTCAACGTATGATTGATAATTTTAGAAATTCCTTAAAGAACATATTAGTCCTTTCCTATTTATATGATATTATCATCTTGTCTGAAACTTTTAATGAACATTTAGATAATTTGAGTGCAGTTTTTAGGAAATTACGAGAATTTAAGTTGCACGCTAACCGTGAAAAATGCAATTTCGCTTGTAACCGTGTAAAGTATCTGGGACATTACATTACTAGTAAAGGACTTGAAGCTGATCCTGATAAAATTGCTGCAATTCAAGAAATACCAGCTCCAAAGAATGTAAAGCAACTGCAGTCCTTCCTGCAAACTTGCTCATGGTATAGAAGGTTTATCCCAAAATTCTCTGAAGTTGCTAGACCTTTGACTAATTTGACGAAGAAAAACGCTGTTTGGGTTTGGGGAGAAGAACAAAAAACATCTTTCAAAACCCTAAAACATCTTCTAATGAGTCCACCCATTCTCAGTCAAAATGATCCAACTAAACTATATATATTAAGAACAGACGCTAGTAACTATGCCCTTGGTGCAGTTTTGTTACAAGGCACTGGAGCAGAAGAACATCCAATTGAGTATGCAAGTAGGTTACTCACAAAGGCCGAAAGAAACTACTCCACGACTGAAAGAGAGGCCTTAGCCATCGTATGGGCTTTGGACAAGTTTCGTGCATATATTGACGGTCAAGAAGTCACTGTAGCAACCGACCATCAACCTCTTAGATGGTTAATGAACTTAAAGTCTCCAACAGGTCGCCTCGCGCGATGGGCACTACAAGTACAATCCTTCAACCTGAAGATAGAATACGTGCCTGGTAAGGCTAATGTTGTTGCTGATATGTTGTCCAGACCCTTCTGTCCACACGAAGAAGGAAAATGTGAAATTTGTTCAATATCAATAGATATCCCCCCGCGAAGTCCAAGAGAAATACGAGAAGAACAATTAAAAGATGAAGATATAAAGAAAATTATCGAGTCTTTGGAAAGTATCGATAAGAATGAAGATTTCGCTAACTGGAGTAGTCGTGGTTACTTGATGAATCAAGGCGTTTTATATAGATATTCTCCCGAAACAGAATCAGAAGAAGCGCAATTAGTAGTCCCGGTTCAAGAGCGAGAAAGAGTGTTAAAAGAGCATCATGATGCACCCTCAGCTGGACATTACGGAATTGAAAGAACATTCGATAGAATCGCAAAGCGGTACTACTGGACTGGTATGCGAAGATATATTACAGAATATATCAAGAATTGTCCCGATTGCTGTCGTTATAAACCTAGTAACCAGAAACCATCTGGCTTATTACAAACACCGATCTATAATCAACGATTTGAATCCCTTTCAATTGATTTATTCGGCCCTTTACCTAAAAGCAATGAAAAGAAATGGATCTTCATCATAGAAGATTGTGCCACCAAATGGGTGGAACTATTTGCATTAACTTCCGCAACTGCTAAAGAGTGTGCGATCACTCTAATAGAGGAAGTGTTCCTTAGGTATGGTTTGCCTAGAAGTGTAATAAGCGACAACGGGACGCAGTTCGTAAGTGCTGTAATGCAACAAGTTTGTTACATCCTGGGAATCGCACAAACCCTAACTCCGGTTTATCATCCACAGGCAAACCCTGTGGAAAGGAAGAACAGAGATCTAAAACCCCGTTTGGCCATGTTGGTTGGGATTGATCATACTACCTGGAGTGAGAAGCTACCAATAATTAGATTTGCCCTTAACACAGCAAAATGGTATTCAACCGGCCAGACAGCTGCATATCTCATGTTTGGGCGAGAACTACGCACTACCGATGATATTGCGCATGATTTCCGAAGTGTTGTTCACAATGATAATTTCGTTCCCGAAATAACACCGTACTTGAAGAAATTTGATAATTTCACTAAACAAGTACGAGATCGAATTGAGGAAAGACAAGACCAGCATAAACGCAATGCAGACAGAAAATTTAAAAAGGCTCCTTCTTTCAAGCAAGGTGACAAGGTATGGGTTAATACCCACCCCATTAGTGACTCTAGTAAAAACCGAACTTCCAAATTCATGCCGAGGCGCGATGGCCCTTATACAATTTTATCACAGAGATCACCAGTTTCGTATACATTAAGTATTATAGATAATCCTTTTACTCCCATAGGGAATTACCATGTATCCGCTCTTCAGCCATATACAGGTCAGGACACTACTCCTGTTCGTCCGATCCAAAGGAGAGGTCGACCGACGAGGACTACAACCTCAACTAGTAGAAAAGATAGTCAACCACGAGAGCGGTTGCCCAAACGCCCTGCTGTGCCCACCAGGAAGCAACCACCCAGAAAAACAAGCTGTATACCGAGGACGACGTACACAGCTTGAGGGGAAGTCTGTAAAGAAAAAAAAACTGATACATCAGATTTATACTTTTCTTCTTTAACATTGACTGTTAAAAACAACTTTTCAGAGCTCCGAGTATTGCGCAATACTATTTGTGAATTCTCCCCCTCCCATCGAACTATGTCACGTGACTCACTCAAAAAGAGAACTATGATTAACTTTTGTTTTAGTTAGAAGTGTGGTATTGCGGTGTGCAAATATGTAGCAGTGGCTCTCTAGCCGACTAACCAAAAATGTTAAAATTAATCAGTTTCATTTCTTTTGTAAATAGTTATTTCTTTTGTGTGTTGTGTATAATCGTAATGTGTCCGTGAAATTAAAAATTATGTTTTAAGTGTGACAATGAGTCAAGTCATCTTCTTTATAAATTTTAAGAAAAATTCTATTCTGCATTCGTTGTTTTAAAACACACACACATAAGCCTTTTATTGAACTAGAAAGGCCAATTTATGAAGCAGGAGCATTTTAAGCTTTTTATATTTTACAAGATTAGAAAAAAAAAAAAAGTTATGTGTGTAGAGATAAAAAATTTTGCATGCATATTCTATTCATTAATCTTTATTCTGTAAAATTCAATTATGTTAAATAGATAATTTTATTTTAATAGACAGCAAACAAAAGTCTAAAATTTAAAAAAAAAAAAAAAAAAAAAGGTAAGGTTTTTTTTTTTTTTTTTTTTTTTTTTTTTCAATTTAAAAATTACTGAAAATTTATCTATCCATAAACTGTGAGGTTTACAGAAAAGGCTTTACTTGTCTTTAATTGTATGCAAACTTTTGGTTTCTGGTATGCATATTTGAGAAAATAATATATGAGAACTCAAGATAAGTGAAATGGATAATTTTTATTATTGTTTTTATACTTACAGTTATTTAAAATATTATGTACACTCAGTGAAATATGTACAACATGAGTGTTCATAATTCAATATGAACACGCAAATGTTTAATTGATTTTTTTTTTTTTTTTAGTTCGTTATTTCTACTAGAATTTCTTTAAAAAAATCACGTTAAAATGTGCCATACGTATAGACTTGTGAAGAATTATAAAAGATACGTTATAATGAACAAATTGCGGCATTATGTAAAATCAGTATTCTTTTGTATTTATAGGACATATAACGAATGCTTTATTGCATACCTATTTTTTTTTAATTATAAGAAAAATTTGCTAAACATTTGGAGCAATTTATTAGTGTTTTTCAAAGAAAGTCACTGCAAACGTTTTTTGAATTCTTCTGTGGCATAAGACACTCCAGGATCCATAAAAGAATTATTTGGTTTGTAAATACGAAATAAATGTTAGACTAATATATATATATCTCTCTCTCTATCTATTTATCTATCTATCTATCTATCTATCTATCTATCTATCTATATATATATATATATCAGGCAAAGCCTGTGTGCCTGTGGACGGCGTAGCGCAAAGACGGTAGCTCGGATAATCACGTGATTCGATAGAAAGATGCTCTCTGAGAGTTCCCAGTGCTCATCGAAGACAAATTTCTAAAATATTGATTAGTTTTCTTTTAATTAATTAAAGTGTGAAAATGATAACCTCATAATAACTTTAAAATTAGCCATTTAAATTTTAGCTATAATTTAATTAATTAGCGAAAATTAATTTACGAGTTCATTTTTATTTCCACATAAAAAAAAAAAAATAAATAAATAAAGTCAATAAAACGTGAAAAATAAAAAATCGTAAAAAGAAATAAATTATGCATCTCACAAAAATTGGCGTCATTATCACATTGAAAATTGTATACATATTGATAAAGTGCAAATACACAGAGTGATTATATTTAAACTTCCCCTATAAACAGCATCCTATAGGGCAAATGGGTGAACGGAATACAACGAAATTTGGTATATATATACGCACGAGATGCGCTCATGGAATGTTGAAAAAAAAAGTTCCAAAATGTCCCCTAGAGGATGCATTTTCTGGAAAAACATTACATTTAAATCAATAAACGACCAAAACGGAATACAGAAACAATATAATATTTTATTGACTAGTTTCAGATCACCTTGCCATCGAACCACATTAAGTAAAGGTAAGGCAAAAATAACAGTACGCTGTTTGAGGAATAAAAAAAAAAAACTGTTTTGCATAAACCTTATTCTTCTTCGCAAGCAGGCAAATATCGACATTCTTTGTTCTAGAACTGATAGCTTTTTCCGGTTTTACGTTCTATTACTCATAATTCTTGTTCTGGATTGCTAATATGGTTTCTGTATTCCGCTGTGATAGTTTATTGTGATAAATTTAATATTTTTTTCGGGAAAAGGCCCACTCTGTTCGGTATTTTGGAACTTTTTTTTTTTCGAAATTCCGTGAACGCATCTCGTGTGTAGTCTATATATCAAATGTTGTCGCATTCCGTTCACCATTTTGTGCTGTAGGATATTGTTTATGGAGTAAGTTATATTATAACCACCCTGTAGTTTATGATGTTGTTCTAAAAGGATTCCTTATTTTTAAAAATACAAATTTTTATATTTCTACGGCCAAGTTGTTGTTAAATAAACCAACTGGCCATGACGTCACATTCGATTTCACAGCGTTTCTTTACTATTCTAACTTTAACCATAAGTTTATTTCAGTTTTTTATCAGTTTTATTTATAAATTCTCATGGGCATTTTTTTTTCGCTGAAGTACACTGTATATATTTCGCCAAGAACTTTAATTTAGCACTAGCCATTTTAAGCCAAGTAGTGCATCAAAAATATAAATGAAACATGAAATATAAAATATTACAGAAAAAAATTTTAGAACAATCCAATAAGCACATTCAATAAGCACATAAATTGAAGTTCATGGGTAAAGTGTTGTCGCAAGCCACGGACGCAATGACCTGAAATATTGCGGTGAGGAAATCTCTGCCGAAAGCTGCCAGTGAATTTTTTTAAAACAATTTCAATGTATTTTCTTTGTCAATTCCTATTTGTAAAGCGGTATAAAAGTGATGATCCGATTTTTCTGTTTCGTTCACTTATACATAGCGACCAGCGAAGCGGGCAAAGTCTGCTACTATATATATTATATATATATATATATATATATATATATATATATAATTATTTATCCATTTGCTCTACAAATAATTTAAGTTTTCGAAGAATGATATTTGATTTTTAAAATTTTCCAATCTTTGCCCTTTATTATCATGTTATAACTTAGCTTAAGAATATATATGTATAATTTTTATTTTATAAAATCTAAAAAAAAAAAAAAAAATATTTGTTATAATAAATCGTTCTTCGAGAGACCAAAGCAATTATATTCATGCACATACAAGGTGGTTAGCTACCTTTTATTAAATACCATATATTTTATTAGAAACATTCATTTTACGTTTTCAGTGATTTTAAATGATTTTCTGTACACGATTACGGATCTTTCCTATTAAATAAAGATGGTATGAAACTCTTCAAAAGCCTTAGAAATCTATTTGTTTTGTAAGTGTATATATATATATATATATATAGATATATATATATATAACTTTTTATTTGCACTTTAAAGAATTTCAAAGACTGATATATTTTTTCTACTTTTCTCATTTTTGACCCTTTCTTTTATTACGTTGTAACTTTGTTCCAGGATATATGTGTGTATATATATATATATATATAAACATCTTAAGAAAAGAAAGAAAGAAGGAAAAAAAAAATATTTTCAATAATAAAACATTGTTTGTGATAACAAAGTAATTCTGTTCTTGCACATATATGGTATTTAGTGGTCCCCTAATTCAGTATAATTTATTTTAATTGAAAATTTTGAAAAATGCATGCAACTTTTGCAGTGATTTTCAGAGATTTTTTTAAAGAAAATCGCTTCAAAAAAGATTATTAAATTTTATGTATTAATAAAGTAGTATATAATTAAAGGTCCACTAAAAACCTTGCATATATATATATATATATATATATATATATATATATATATTATGTCTGATACAACAATTCACAAATAAATTAACAAAAATATAATTGCTACAAAAAGCATAGAAGTAAAGATTCATAATTTTATCAAAGAAAAAACCTTTAAGTAATGTATTTCTGAAAAAATATAGATTTAGGTGAAATTTAATATATTTCACCTCAACTGTAATTTTTTTTTTAATATTGTAGCAATAGTACTCCTTCCCCCTACAAAATATTTAATACAGATTTGAATAATATTCCCCCCCCCCCCCTTTTTTTTTTTTCTCTGGATTATTTAAGCAAAATTATATTAATGAAAAAAAATATTATTTCAACTCAATATATTTTAAAATTAAATTATTTATATTAAAAATACAGTCAGTTTTAAAAAGAGATTAATTATAAATATAAATATTCATAAAATCGCAAGTCATACGTTTATTATTATTATTATTAATATTATATATATTATATATATTATTCGATTTCTCAGAGTAAAAAACACAAATACTATTATTATTATTATTATTATTTTGTGTGTGTGTGTGTGTAAAAACATATTGGCAACATTTTGGTTCATGAAACACAATTTATTAACTAAACAAACTCTCAAACGAATGCGAACTTTCTTCAAACCTCTTTCATATAAAGTTGGTGTCAACTAAATTCAAAAAAATTAGTTCCACATTAAAAATAATAACAATATTCTGCCTTTTAAGTAGACGTACTTGCTTTCAAAAATGCAGTGTATCTCCTCTCTCTCGCCATCATGGTTTGTGCATTACCACAAAATAAATTTCATTACCGAATGTAAAGGACGGTAAATTTTAAAAATATATTTGGCTATGATAGCGATTGTTTCACAATTTTTATAATATACAGATTTGATGCTCCTAAGAGAATTTTTTTTTTTTTTTTTTTTTTTTTTTTTTTTAAGAAAGAAACAATTGTCTAAAAAAAGCGGAATACAGATTCTGCTTTGGAATCCGTACCTGGAAATAGAACTTCTATAATATTATACATAATAATACAAAAAAATGCATTATTTGGCATATATTTTTTCAAGAAGTATACAATGTGTTATCACTCTCACTTGGGACACTGTTCTATTGCTACGGCTATACAAATACATTTATTTAATTTGTATAAATGCACGTTTAGGTATTAATGACAACAGTTCAAATAGATAACAAAACGAAAAAAAAAAAAAAAAAAGAAAAGAAAAGAAAAGGAAAAAATCTCACTCGTTTTTACATATCTAACTTTAAAGAGTTATTTATCTTGAGGTTATTAAATTACTCATTTAAAAATAGATATTTTTGTTTACTCTTTTGAGATATATGTTTTTTAGCATGTTTTGAAATTACTAATGTTTTTTTCTTGTTATTTCATCATTATTAATTACAAAATGTAAATCTGACTGTACAAAGTAAAATCACTTTCATTATGTAATGCAATTCATGATTTTAACATACTTCAGAAATTAAATTTAAAGGTGTTGGCATTTGAATGTTTAAACAGCACAAAAACGTATTTTTTATCTTACCATATCTAGTACAATACATACAAATGCACATTTTTACTACTTCTTTCATAGAGAAGAAAAAAATATGTATTTTATGTGAATAAAGTGCTATATACATTATGTGAGTTATAGATTGATTTGGCATTACTTGGTTATTTTAATCGGTTTTTTATATGAAGAGATATAATTTAACGTATTTATTTGAAGGCGAACACAGTTTTTAGGTATGATACGCATCAATAATTTTCTTGTAAATGATTGATGCGTGATGTAATGGATAATGATAAAGATAATTCGAAATGAATATAATTGTAAAACATATTTAATTGAAAATTTTCAGGTTATGTTGTAATAGTTCATATATGGTGCATTTGGTCAAGTTGTAAAACATAAAAATCTTTTCATTTTCTTTCAGATATGAGTCTGTTATTCAGAGTGTTTAAGAGTAATAATTTTTTTTCCTGGGAGGGTTTCGACTTTATACAATCATGTTGGAGAACTTTGTTTTACACTTGTATTTTTAGGAGCTTTTTATATGAAATTGACTTTGTCATCATGTCTTCGTGTCATGCTAGTAAACATGGCGTCTTCATTATAAAGTAAATATAAGCCATTCTTTTTTGTCGCTCCTTGGTTCAGTTGGCTAGAGCGTCATGTTAATAACGCAGTGGTCGAGAGTTTGGTTCCCGGAAAGTCCAACGTGTTATTTTTTGCAGAGAATTATTAGAAAAAGTCTCAATTGATACAAGAAACATTTTTGTTGCTTACACCATATCCTAAGAATTTTTTGAGGAGTTTTTTTTTTTTTTTTTTTTTTTTGTAAGAAACTTTTTTTTTTTTTTTTTTGATAATAAGAAAAAGCACCAAATAAAAAGCTTTAAGTAAAAAATACATAAATAAATATTTTTTTAGAAATTTCTTATTTTTGAAATTGGATTTTTTCTTCGTGCCATGCAAAAAAAAAAAAAAAAAACGCTTCGACGTTAAAGTAAATGTAAGGACATCGTTCAATGGCTCAGTTGGTTAAAGTGTCATGTTAATAACGTGATGGTGGATTAAATCTTCCAATTTCGATGTTTAACTTTTTTGTAGATAATTAAAAAATTAGTCGTCATTTGTTAAAAATAAAACCTTTCTTTTGCCTATGAAGTTTCCTAAGAAATTTTGATTAGTTTCTTAAGAAGCTTTTTTTTTAGCAAAAAAAAAAAAAAAAAAAAAAAGCTGGAAAATTTTTGCTGTGGAGCATTAAAAAGCATTAAATAAAATTTTCTTCTTGCAGAGACATGTTATAAAAAATAAAAGTTACAATAATAAGAAAATTTTAAAGAATAATGTAGATATTTTACTTTTACACGAGATGGAAATTCCCAAATATTCAAAGTATTCGGAAAAGCTTTCAAGAACAATATTTTTTTGCATTACTTAGATTTTTTCTAGCTTGCTCTATTACTCTTTTTTTTTTTTACTGTTCTTTGACTTTTGGTTAGATTTCTTGCTGATAATGATTTGGTCGTCTGTTCGATCATCGAAGGCCGACGTGCTATTATTATATTTATTATTTTTCAGATAATAATAATAATAATAATAAAAAACAGTATCTAAAAGAAAATCTTTAGTTGCCTACACAGTATCCTAAGAAATTTTGATTATATTTTTAAGAAGCTTTATTTATGACTAAAAAGAACAAAATAATAATTTAAGTAAAAAAATCATTTTTTTAAGATTAGAAGCTTTTTATTGTGAAATCCTCAAAAGCAGAAAATAAAAAAAATTTGAGGTAGAGACATGCTATAAAGGAATGAAATTTTAAACACTAATAAAATTTTAGAGAAATATATAGATATTTCTCTTTCGCAAGAGATGAAAATTTTTAAATATTCAAAGTATTTGTGTGTTTTTTGTTCTGCACACAGCCCTATCAGATGTTATAAATGCTTAGCAAGTGAATGGGAGCGTCGTATTCCAATTTTGCATACATGCCCCTTGGTACTAAACTGTCTGAGATTGAGAAAGGTAAAATGGTTTATTTGAAAAATTCAGGATTTACTACACGGCAAATTGTGACAAAGCGTAACAGATCGAGAAAAGTCATTTATAATTTTCTTTAAAATCCTGGCAAATATGAACGGCAATGACATACAGGTAGGTTAACTTCTGCTTTTGTGCATGAAAAAGAATGATAAAGGGCTCAGAAAAAAAAAAAAAAAGTCGACAGAATTAAACAAAAAAAAAAAAAAAAAAAAAAAGATTCGTTACGGAAAATCTGCGTCATGACCACCTCTTAGAAAAGTTAAAAAAAACTGAGGGAGATATTTCAAAAACATACATCAATATGGGAAAAAAAAGTGGGATGATATTATCTTTTCCAATGAGAAAAAGTTTAAATCGGATGTGCCAGATGATTTTCGCTACTTATGCTATTATTTCAGTAAAAAAAAAAAAAAACAGATTTAATCAAAGTGTACATTTGGTGGGGGATCCATATTGGTCCGGGGAGGTTTCGCAACTGACGTAACTACTCAAATATAAGGTTTATGCAGGGCAAAACAAATTCTGAGTGTTATGTTGATATACTGGGAGATAATCTTTTACCTGAAGTAGCGTAAATTACGAGTGGAGATTATTTGTTCCAGCAAAGACAGTGCCTCAGTACATGTTTCTCAGATTTCGGAATCACAGTTTGATGATAATTTCGTGAAACTAGTTGACCGGCTGACCAGAAATCCTGAGCTAAATCCAGTGGAAAATTTGAGGGGTATTCTGGCATTGAAAGGGTACAAATATGGTATTTAATATAAAAACAAGCAAGAACACATGAACACGTCGAAAAATCCTGGATAAAAATTTCCAAGAATGTTCTGAAGGAACTGTAAAAATCCATGACAACAAGACTGATAGAAATGATTGAGACGAATGGCGGAAATTATTAATTATTAGCGTATTTCAGGCCAAAACTTTCACTGTCCTTATAATTTTGTCCTGTTTTAAAATTGAAAATTTTCATGAATTACTGCAAAACATTCAACTTTTGCATTTACGAAGGTTTTGCATTCCACAATGATTTCTAGCATCGAAAAAAAATATATACATATGCATTTCACTTTATTTACTGCAGAAATATATATATTGGAAGAGTAATTGTTTTTACACGTGTATAGATTAAACTGATAAAATATAAAAAAACAGTGCTTCACACGTTAAAATCTAAGACAAAAGATTTAGTTAAAAGTTTACAATAAAAAAGATAAAAGGAACATCGCGACGTTTCGTCTAAGCATTGTTGCTTGTACGGTAACACAGCCCTTAAAGATTACATATTAGAAAATAAAAATGCTAAACCTTTATGGAATCATGCTGAAATAATAGCAACCCCCTCCAATATGATTAAACTTGAAATACTGGAAAAAATACAAATGATAAAATACGATAAACGCGCCATCAATTATACGCATTCTAGAGAATTGGCGAAAGTATGGCAACCCATTCTACACATATTAAAGGATTAAGGCTAACAGTAAGAAATCTAAACCTAAAGATGTCCACAAACAACAATGCTTGAACGAAACGTCGTGATGTTCTTTTATCTTTTACATTGTAAAATTTTAAATTAAGTTTTTGACTTAGATTTTAACGTGCGTGAAGTACTGTGTTATATATATATATATATATATATATATATTACTTTTTCTTTTTTTCTGAGGAACTTTCAGTTATCCTTATAATTTTGACCACCATTATATTACTAATATCTATAACAAATACATTAAAGTATTTATGCAAAAAAGTTTAAGTTTCGTTAATTTGAATTAAGTAATTATAAAACATATGATAAATAATTAATTGTCCTTTTCTACCAACCCTTGTTTAAGCGATACATTTTGTATATATTTAGATAAATATTTGTTTAATATTTATGCAGTAAACATATAAATATATATATTTATTATTATTATTATTATTATTATTATTATTAAAAGATAATTTATAACGTTTTCTTTCCCAGAAATAATTTATGTTACTCATTTTATATAAAACACAGCACGAGAAAACAACTTTTTCTGTATGAATATCTACCTCTTATTGCTAACAGTAATCGAAAATAATATTGAAATAAAATGCTAAAAATAAATTCGATTTGAATATTTGAAATGTAAAAGAAATATGAATCCACCATCTAGATATAATGAAATGTTTATGCTTAAACGGATTCGAATATTGCATGTTATTGACTGAAACTACGAATATGTTTTTGTTATATTTTATTCTCCTGGTGAAGTAGATTTTATTATACAAAGTGGAATGTGTAAAGCGTATTAGAATACTATAAAAGGAAATTTCATATTTTTTGTATGATTTTCAATCATTTTATTCTATTACCTAAGTATTTTTCCACTCATGGTATGTGTGATTTAACTGAGTAAGGCATTATTTATATTAACATGCATTATTTATATAATAAAATCTATTTATTCAACTTGGAAGTTTTTATTATTATTTCTCGATTTTGTAACAATAAGCATTACATAAAATGTAAAGCATATTAACAAGCATTCAATGAATGTCTGACATAAAAAATATCATATTATTATTTTATTATTTTTTCTATAATATCTGCGCATGCTCAAGCATTTGTCCCAACGATGAATAAGTCTGAAAATACCAGTTTCCTACAACTCTATTGGCTTTTGGAAAAGAGATCCACCCTCGCACGATCCCTTTGAGTTCTTCTTCAGAGTCAAACTTCTTCATGCACTAGAAAATACAAATTAGCTGGTTCTAGGTCTGGATTATGTCTGAGAGACCAGTTCGTGAAAATCTGGAGCGATACGGTTAGAAAGATAGAAAGATGTCATTGACCACTATATAGCTGTTAGAACCAATTTTAAGTATCCCCCGTAGTTTATTACACGCAAAAATAATAATAAAAATATAAAATGCATTGGCAGCATGTGATTATATCCTCGCGACAAGGGGTGGCGTTAGGTGTAAGAATTTAGGCTGCTAATGAGGAAATGAATTTTACTTTTGTGAGGTACAAATGCCTCGGAGGTAGCTGAAAAAAAGAGTTTAAATTTTGCGATGGGACTTTGGAAAATTTAGTAAGGTTAGTTTTAAGTACGTTAAACTAGATAATCCCCTTAAAGTCAGAAATATTTTAGTTAATTTAATTTGAAAAGTAGACGCTCTAAAATGTGAAAAAGATGGTTATTGAGTCTAATTAGAGGATTAACTAACCCATACAGCACAGAATGTTTCAGTTATGTTGCAAAAAGCTTACAATCTTTCAAAAACGTAACACATTTAAGTATGTTCTTTAATACCTTTCTGAAACATTCGCCCTTTTTGATTTTCCCTAAGTGATTGTAACGTTTCTGTTATGTATCTGATTTTTTGTTACGATCGCGGACATTTCTAAGTTTTTGAAACTAATCGGAAAGCAATCTGAACGTTTTTAAACGTTTCTGAAATGTTTATAATGTTTCAATGTCACATGATTGTTACGTTTCTGGAAAATTTTGTGCTGTTAGGGAAATGATTAAGGTCACTGAGGAGGAATGCAAAGAAAGCTTGCTCAGGAGAACATTACTTCCCGCACTTACACCGAGAAGCTCTTGAGCAATGAAAACGATATAAGTAGATTCTGAAGGGCCATGACCTGTCAGAAATGTTGAAATGGGTGTAGGCAAATCGAATTCAGAATTTTCACAGTATTAATGAGGGCATAGTTGTAGCGCCCTTTGTTAGTGTATCTTCTTCGGCATGTCATTTTTGCTGTAGGTTTTGGAAAAGGGACTTTTGATAAAGGAAAGAGTGTGAGGTTGAGACGTTAGAACGTCACCACAGTTGTTTCAATTAAGCTGGATCCAGCAAGATAGGAAGTGGGGACGGTTAAAATCACTCCGTCGCCAGTGGCTCGGTGACGGTTGAGGTCGGAGTAGTTTTGCGTCGGCAGGGTGCTGCATTAAAAGACTTATATTTTGAATATTAGTTAAATTAGAAGTGATTTTTAAAAGTACGGATTGAAATGTAGGGAAAGGAGGGTGTAGAAAGAAGTATAAAAATAGAGATGGTTTTAGTAGATGTGTGGATGTTGGAGGATCGATAGTGGATGTTGGAGGATCGATAGTGGATGTTGGAGGATATTATAGCGGATGGTCGGAGTATATTATAGAGTGGATATTGGAGTATTATAGTGGATTGGAGAATGTCTTATTCTGGAGAGTTAGTAGAAAGTTAGTTGTGATGAGAGTTAGTACGAGTTTTTGCTAGCGCTCGTAAAAGAGACTTTCGACCTGTAGGGAATCCTCTGATCGAAAGGGAAGTTAAAGCAGTGGAGTTACGAGTGCAACCATCGCTACACCTTCAATTGTTTGCTGGGGTGAGATATTTGAAATTATCTAATTAAATTGTTGATTCATATTTTGATTAAGTAATACGCTGACTGAGCTATATAAATTTACCAGGCCGCCCTCCCATTAATCTGCTCAAATAAACTTTAGTTATTGTTATTTAAAGTCTTGTGTTCTCTTAGTAATCTAAGTATTTAAGTTAAGATGGAGTTAGCAGGAGCGCAAACTCTACAGTGGCGCCCAAACCAATTCGACACCCCCCCCGCTCGGGTTTATTTTACCGGCTCAAATAATGTACTTGAATTTTTTGATGAACTTGAGCGATATTTTCATGTATGTCATATAGATATTTCTGATCGATGTAAATGGTTAAAATACTCCTTAAAAGGAGAACCTAAAATGTGGCTTGACCTAATAGCCTGTCATTCTTTGGGTCAAAATCCCACCTATGAAGAGTTAAAGATCAAAATTATAAACACCTTTTCCTTAAGTGCCGATAGAGCAAGATTAAGGCAGGAACTCTATACATATAAAATGTCTGTATTTGATAAACCGACAACCTTTTTCCTGCGTAAGCTCGATTTAATTAAACAACTCGATCTGAATTTATCTTTTTTAGAAATATTTGATATTGTTAATCCGCTGTTCACGGTGCCAATTCAAGATTACCTCGAGTTAAAGCCAACCGCATCTGTTGATACTCTTTTTCAAGTTCTCGATAAATATCAAGCACGTCACGCTATTAAACAGGCGGATAAGTCTAATCGCTGGCAAGAACCCGTCAATGTTCAAAACGAACAGCGAGAAAATTTCGCCCCCCCTCAAAATGTTAATTTCAATCATCCGCAACAAGCTAACCTTTCACAAGCAAAACCCAGTGACTTAAATCAATCTGAAAATGTTTCACAGGATCCAATGAACTCTAATAATACCAAAGTACAATCTATATGTTTAAATTCTCTTTCTATTTCTTCAGTCAACTTGCAGCATTTAAATTCTTCTCCATGCGCTTACAATCCAAACTCTCAGTTTCCTTCAAATTTAGAGAAGAATGAAAGTTTATTAAATGTAGCGGCTAATCCTTTCACCAATAAATGTTTTCAAACTGTTAAGTCAAGAGATCTTTCTAGTAATGTAAATATACCTCATAATAAATTACAGTTTAATTCTCAAACTATCAAGTCGTCGGCAGATTCTGCTATTTTTATTGATAAATCTCATACAAATGCTAAACCGGTCGAGTCCGGAAATTTATCTCGGGTAACAGGGAAAATTTTCGCAGAAAATGATGTTAAAATTAATGTTGGTACTAAATCTTTATTAAAGGCATCAAACTCTTGTTTTCATTCTGTTCAACCAACAGATTTATCTATTAGTATTTATGCATTTCCTGATAAACTACATTTCAGTTCTAAAACTGTCAAGTCGGCAAAATTGACTATTTCTAATGCTAAATCATTTTCAAATACTCGACCGATCAAATCCGGGGAGTTATCTAATTTCACAGAAACTGGGTTAAAAGAAAGCGGAAGGTTAAATAGCGGTCCTTCTCCCAAACCACTAGCTGATTTAAATGAAAATGTTGTCGTACAAGTAACAGAAAATAGCAGTTTAAACAACGATGCTTTTCATAAGCGAGCAGATAATTTAAATGAAAGTAATGAAAAAGGGTATTTAAGTTTTCTACATGTCAAGCCGACAGAATCTTCTAGTTTAAATGAAAAGGCTCCCAATGAAAATGACCGGTTAAACTGTCTTCAACATAGTTTACATTCTCCTACCAGTGCTTCTCGTAAACTGCTAGATAATTTAAAAGCAAATGTAGTAATTTCAACTAAAAATATAAATTCTTTCCAAGCTCGTAAGCCTTCCAAGACATCAACACTCATGAGTAGAGATGGAGCGGAATCGCCCACTGATGCTACGGACAGTGACAGCGTGCCGGATTCGATCGCAGCCCAGGAATGTGACCTCGCAACGCCTGACCTCCTGCTGCAAGCCTCAAGCCCTGCGATCTCTGCGGCCAGTGCAATGACCAGCAGGATTCTCATGTTTAATGCTAATTTTCTTACAGCGGAAAACCTGGGTGAGGTCGTATCGTTCTTTATTTTATTTTTTCTCAAGTATTTGTTTGTCAGAGCTGTACCAAAATGTAAGACATGCCTTGAAGCCTTTCGGACTTCTTATTTTTGTATGAAAGAGCAGGACTTTCTAAAAAGAAAAACTGTAAAATTTAAATTAGTACATGAACTTTCATTTCGAAAATCATGTTTCTGCTTCAAATGTCAACATTTTAGTTCTCTCTTAATATATTTTATGCATGTATATTAAATTGTTTTATTTTGTAGCCATCGCCTGCAGAATGGGTAATATAAAACTGTTTTTTTTAACCTTTGTAAATATCCCCCCCCCTTTTTCGTATTTCTATACATATTGTATTTGTATATATAACTAAAATGAACTTTCATAAGTGTATAACCATTTTTCTCTATAGTTTTGTAAATGTAATGTAAAATATATGTACATAAATCTTTTTTATTTCTCAGCGATCAGCTGCAGTTGTGAACATTTTGTATCCTTAAATATGTTTTCTAAATGTTGTACAAAATGAATTTTCTTATTGTTATAACTTTTGTATTCCACTAAAAGTTATCTATCTATATGTATATATATCTGTATGTACTTTTAGCGGGGGTAAAATGTTTTTTTTTAGCTATAAGCATAAAAGTCGTGTTTAACTATATAACATTAAAAAGACTAACTACTCGGTTTTTTCCGCTTATGCTTTAGCTAAGGAGGGAGAAATATTTCAGTATGTAACCTATATATTATGTTAATAGAGACGAACATGTCTCAGTTTCTTCTAGAGATAAATTGTCGCTTTTTTTACTATGCATACTGTAAAAGTTTTTCCCATTTCAGACACTCTGATGAACTATTCTCTTAAGCTGATGTTAAACCCATTTTTATCTAAAGTGAAATATCTTAATTTGATGTCAAAGTTCCTTTTCCTGCATATGGACAGCCTGTGGATTCTGACGTCTGCTCTAGGGCGAAAAAAGTTCAGACTATTCCTGGTTTACTCAGCTACCTTGCAGACGTAGAGCTCCAGATACCAGTCAGCCAGTCAAATAAAGACTTTATCATTTTTTTTTTCTTTTTATTTTAAAGACACCTACTCTTGTGTTATAACAAACTCTAAATGTCGCATTTTGTCACAAGCGACTTACATTGTAAAGCCAAGATCAAGTTGAATTTAATATATTGCCTTCCTGGCCTAACAGGGAGACGTTTGTTAATCCTAATGTAAGCCTGGTTTTAGCTCAGTCAGTCCCGGAGTTCTCGGGATAAACGTACGCCTTTTATTTAAAATTTTAAATTCATTTTTTTGCGTCCCCGAGTTTTCGCTCAGGGATTTAACAAATTTTTAAGTTTTTCTCACCCAGTTAAAATTTAAGTGACGGCTGCACTCACACCTCAGAGATTTGAGATAGTTAGAGAGGGAATGAAGCTATTTAAATTTAATCGATCAAACCCGTTGGGGATTTTCCCGACTAAATTTTTTTCTAGGAGGGGGACTGTGAGGTTGAGATGTTAGAACGTCACCACAGTTGTTTCAATTAAGCTGGATCCAGCAAGATAGGAAGTGGGGACGGTTAAAATCACTCCGTCGCCAGTGGCTCGGTGACGGTTGAGGTCGGAGTAGTTTTGCGTCGGCAGGGTGCTGCATTAAAAGACTTATATTTTGAATATTAGTTAAATTAGAAGTGATTTTTAAAAGTACGGATTGAAATGTAGGGAAAGGAGGGTGTAGGAAGAAGTATAAAAATAGAGATGGTTTTAGTAGATGTGTGGATGTTGGAGGATCGATAGTGGATGTTGGAGGATCGATAGTGGATGTTGGAGGATATTATAGCGGATGGTTGGAGTATATTATAGAGTGGATATTGGAGTATTATAGTGGATTGGAGAATGTCTTATTCTGGAGAGTTAGTAGAAAGTTAGTTGTGATGAGAGTTAGTACGAGTTTTTGCTAGCGCTCGTAAAAGAGACTTTCGACCTGTAGGGAATCCTCTGATCGAAAGGGAAGTTAAAGCAGTGGAGTTACGAGTGCAACCATCGCTACACCTTCAATTGTTTGCTGGGGTGAGATATTTGAAATTATCTAATTAAATTGTTGATTCATATTTTGATTAAGTAATACGCTGACTGAGCTATATAAATTTACCAGGCCGCCCTCCCATTAATCTGCTCAAATAAACTTTAGTTATTGTTATTTAAAGTCTTGTGTTCTCTTAGTAATCTAAGTATTTAAGTTAAGATGGAGTTAGCAGGAGCGCAAACTCTACAAGAGGAGATAAAGAGAAAAACCGATGTCTGGATTATATGGAGCTGTTTTTCCTGCTACTCAACAGCCTTTCCTTGCCCGAGATGCCTCGATGCACCGAAACTTAGTCCAAAATAGTAATTTCCTGAAGATTAATAAGTAAAATGCTAATATCAATTAAAAAAGGGCGTTTAAATCGATGGCAATAGATTGCCTGTAGAACTGAGAGAATGTCACTGTAGTTTGGAACGGAGTGATAGTCATTTTTAACTGCATAAATCAACAGGAGGGCCTTATATATGGCAAGTATTTCGTCCTGAAATACGGTGTTATAGTCTCTCGGTCTGGAGTCTTGTTGGTGAATTAAGATTCTAACTAGTTCATGCGAGGGAACTGCTGTGGAATACATTTGAAAACTACAGCTTCTCTATTGTATTTCTGAATTCAAGAAATGTTCATTTTGGAGTGAAGTGTGAACGAGTTGTAGAATGTTTGTTTTAAGAAAATCATATGTAACTGCCATGGATTTTGGTGGAATACTGGTGATTACCATACCAGCGTCAGCGAAATTTGTTTTATATCCCCTAAAAATTTGTATCAAGAACATTCTTCGAAGAGAAAAGAGTTTAAACGTAGGCGTTTTGAATGTTTCCCATCAAATTCTCGTTTGTAATGATTTTTCTTCAATTAAGCGGTACCAGATCTTTAACAGGTTTATTTTATTCCCCAATGTTTAATCACGAGTTTTGTAGAACTATGAAAATGTTGAATAAATTATTCTTTAAAATGCTTATATGTGCAATCCAGTTAAGGTTATTATCTATGGTTACCCCTAAGATTCTGCTACTATTAACATAGCTATCGACACTAACTCCACTGACCATTATCTCCGGTTTTCGTTTTAGAAACCTGGGAAGAGGAGAGGTTAAGGGTCCGCCACTTCGTTGCTGGAAAGCGTGGAATTAACTGAAGTGAGGAGTTGACAGAATGTTGTTAGAGCATGACAGGCCTGAGATTCCAGATCCTTTGTCGATTCGCAGAAAATATTATCATGAAGTCATCCGGAAAGGAGAAGATTTCAAAGCCTGTATTAGTCATAGATTCGAATATGAGGTTAGCGATTAATGTGTAGAAAAAAGGACTAAGGCATGAGCCTTTAGGACATTCCATATATTGTGTACAATGTGAAGATCCTGAAACCCAGTTGACCATTATTTTCTTGTTGGAAAAATATGACATGATGACTCCAGCGATATTATCCGGGCATTATATAAATTGAAGTGTGTTCAAAATATGGTTCCATTCTATATTGCCAAAAACTATCTATCTATATATCCAAAGAGACGGGGGGGGGGTATAACTTCCCTAGTTCTAATTAGCAGTGGAAGAAAAGAAGACGATATTTAATGCCTATTTGCATGATCTGAATCTCTCTTAATCTGAATTGCTTTTCGCGTAGTAAGCTATAAGATTCAAGAAATTATTTGAGACAGATCGGGTGGTAAGGTAAGACGTGAATTCAAAGAGACACTTCCCTTGCTTTAGAAAGTATGAACCCTTCTCAACAATGAGACATTTGCGGAAAGTACTGAAAAAATAAGCATAAGTTGGTCCAGCGCAATAGAATCTGAGGGATGGAGGAATGAGCTAATTTAAAAATGATATTTTTTTTTCCATCAGAACCTGGAGATTTTTTGTGATTGAATCCTGAAAGCGCAGTTTGGATTTCCTCTTTTATAGAGACTATATTCGGCTACGCTGTAAATAGAAAGGGGTGAGACATCGTGGATGTGAGTTCAGAGGGGCTAAATAGGGTATCAGTTAAATATTCTAAGTTGTTCATTTTGCAAGAGAAGGATAAGTGGCCTCAGTAATCTGAGCTTATGAGGTGGGAAAAATTTGTTAAAGAAAAGTTTTAAGCAGCGCCTAAATTTTGTGTATGAGAAGATCAGAAAGATTTCCGCGTTGCTTTTTTTGCATTGGTGAATTGTTTTTATGCGTTACTGCTAATCTTTCCCATTGTATCTTTAGTTTTGACGCTCATGTTATTTTAGATTTTTCAGTTTATGTGTTACTGCCGTCACGGTTGGAAAATATTCGAGCAGCAATGCACATGACGAATCTGGCAACGTTCGATTTCCATTTGTTTGGACATATGAACATTCCTGGGCTGAATTAAATTATGTATTTACTCAAAAGTATGTTTTTAATAAGTTAATTTTTTTTAGATTTTTAGATTTTTAGATTATTATTATTTTTTATTTTTTTTTGAATGTGTTTTTTTGAGAGATATCATTTTTGTTGTAAATATGGCAATACATACTCTATGTTTATTCTTGGATTTCCGGGAACTTATAATTATCATTTAATATGTTTAAAGTGTTTATGTTTAATATAATAAAATATTAATATGTTTATAAAATTGAATTCCTGATTAAAAAGAAAACAAAAAAGAATGAACAAATAAAATGTTTTAGTGTGTTAAAATATTAAATTTTATATTATTTTTATCAAAATAACTATTTTGAAACATTTTTAATATGATTGTTTACGAGTATTGGATGCTTAGAAACAAAGAAATTAATTTAATTAAAACATTTACTTCAATAATTAAGGAATATACTTAACATTTTGTATCAAGAATAAGAAAAAAAAATATGTAAGAAAATAAAAACCCATATTACTTGATCCTGTTATATATAAATTTTAAGTACTGCAGCTAATACTTTATATATTTCAGATACTTATAAACTTGAATAATAGTTAGAAAGTACTCTTGATCCCTTTATCTAGTGCAATGCTTTCATTATACTCGAAGGAATTATATTTGTTCGATAGAAATGTTTTCTAGTCATTACGTTATTTACTTTTCATTTTATTCAGTTGCAATACCTTCTAAATAAAAGAAAATCTAATTAAATTTGTTCCATTATATTCATTTTTTAAATTTTTATAAACGTTATATAAAATAGTTAGTCAGTAATTAAATGCCTTGTGTGAAATCTATTTCATTATTATGATGTTATACGGTATTTATTTTAATTCGGAAAAAGAAAAAAAAAAAGAACAACTTGTAGATATTTAAGTTTTGTTTTATGCATTATTATAAACAAAAGAAAGGAGCAGGACGACCCAGCACAAGTGATGAAACTGTTGAGCGGGTTCGCGAAGCATTCCAGCGCAGTCCCAAAAAATCAGTTCTTATGTAACACTGGGCCTGTGGTCATGAAGCTGGTGTGCCATGCATGGATGGTGGGTCTGGATGGTGGCGTCTTGCCAAATTTGGTCCTGCAATTGCGTTGAACTGGTGTGTCCGATTTGCTCTCAATGAACCATGCCACACATTGTGCTTTCTCCTGTGGGGTCCACATGCTCAGTTACAATTGGCTAACCTAAACAAAACAAAACTTTATGAGTTGCACTAATAACTGCAGAACACAGAATGTGAATATCATTTTTATTTCAAAAGTTATTAAATTTCAAAGTTTTAAAGATAATTCTTGGACACCCTGTATAACTGTTAGTAGGGAAACACTAAAGGCAAAATAACGCAGAGAACTTTAAGCGCAGTTCGACACTTTTTTTTTTTCGATTATGTAAAGACATCGGCATGTCTTCCAACGTCATACTTAATAAAGTAGTGAGAGAAAGTAAATAACAGAGACAAATGTAAAACTGAATATTATATTTAATAAAATTTCAACTCAAGGGAGCATGGGACTACACCATCAATCGACCTTTTGAAATACATTTATTTGCTGAAACTTCCTCGTAAAATTATAGATACTAAATACTTTTACTAGCTAGCAAGAATGTAACATAACTATCGTAATAAATTCAATAAATGGTACTATATTACCACTCTTGAATAAAACTTGACTACTAACTCGATGACCTCTCGAACAGCTAGATATCCTAGGCACTCGTGGCCAGACTTATGCTTCCAGGCAGAAGCCACTTCACTACCTATTTCACACCTAAACCACCTGCATCTCCCCGAGCACGGTACCTTCATTCTTTTTATACGTTTTGCTAATTTGCTTCTTTCCGTTTAACCGCGCTTGTACTAAAACTCCCTTGGCGAATCTCGTAAAAATACGCAAGTCCTTTTCAAATCCTAACTCCTTATTAGAATACTTTAGTTGAAAAGTAAAACCCTGAAAATAGTTTCGCGACTCGTACTTTGCGAAACTGCCTCCTACCTTACAATTCAACTAAATACTGTATCAGTTTATATACAATTAATGAACTTTCTAGACCAGGATATTCCAGAATTCAAAAATTCTAGAAATTGCATGATATTAATTAAATAATAACATAAACAAAAAATTACAAAATTCATAAATGAAAAAAAGAAACGTAATTTACATTTAAATAAAAACCATTACAACACAACTGTACACGAAAGGGCTCGAACCCACAATCTTTGGTTTCGTAGTGCGATGGTCTACCTCTGAAGCACGATGTTCATAGACGAAACGAGTTTCGTTACCACCCTTCCACTCCCTTAAGATTTATCCTCCCTTATTGGGAAAGCAGTGTCTTGTTGTAATCTTCTTTGCCTTCTTGTAGATGGTCCCCTGAAACTTTCTGTTCTTTTTTTCAATTAACTGTTCCTTTGAGTCATAGTAAGGTTTTAATCTCAACACGCGGACTATGTTTTTAGGGTTTTGTTGCCTGCTATGGTTTTCCATTATATTACGAAGCATTGTACTTCGTATGTCATATCTGACAGTCGTCTTGTTACTCGATACGAACTGAAATAATGTCTGCAAACTTTTCAGATAGATTTTCGCATTATAGCGAAAACCTAAACTAAATCTCCAATATTACATTTGACTGGTCTATTCTGTTTTTGTACCGTCGCTCGTCTGCTGCTTGGGTTTCAAGTTTCAAGTATATAGGGGAGACCCGTGTACCTAGGGCCGCTTTTCTTCAATGCCCAAAAACAGAGCCCTTGATCTGTTTAAAATTATCAAACTGGTATGTACATACCTTTAGGAATAATTACTTCCAATTGGGATTAATATAAATACCTAAAATAATAAATTCCGACAAATAGAAGCTTTTTATAAAAACTTCACTCGTGGCCCTAGGTACAACACCCTCATTGTACCTGGCGCCAGACCTCATTGTACCTAGGGCCATTCTCTGAAATTTAGATTTCAATTTGTAATGAATAGAAAATAAGCATATAAACATGTATTTCATAAAAGAAACAATATCAAGTAATATATTCATTTATCATATAATAATTATCATGTTGTTGCCTTAATTTGAAACACGGCATTTTTCTTTCTTTCTTTATTTTTTCTTTGGGATATTCTAACAGAATGTTTTTTTTTTTTTTTTTTTTTTTTTTTCATTCAGTTTATTTATTTATTTATTTATTTTTCTGGAGTGTCTCTTGGATTTCTAGATCTCTCTGATTTTCGGTCACATCTTTTCTATGACGTGGGAGGTTTTGCTTAGGTTCGTACCTGTTAAAGCATTACACACGAAAAGATGTTAGATGTTGAAGGTTTCGAAATTTCAACAGGACATGAAACAGAGACATCCAGTTCTATCATTGTTGGTTCACTTTCTTCCTGGAAAATCTTTTTTTTTTTAATTTATGGAGGGGTCTTGTCTTTCAGTCACATTTGAACTTAAATATTCCTCCTCAGTGAATGTGTTTTGATTCATTGGCTATATGCCGGATACACGAGAGCCTGATAGAATGCTTACAGGAGTAAAGGGCGACGGATAGGACTTGCCAACACTTTCAGCAACGTCATATATAGTGATTCGTTTACCAGAGTTTACCAGCCAAGAAAAATATTTGGCTTGCCTTTGTAAAACAGCAAAAGATATGAGCTGCAAAATTTTACTTCAAACCATGTAAATTCGTTTTCTACATGTAACTTGTCAAAACTCTCTCCTCAAAAGTTCCAAAGTAGTTGTAAAATTAGCAACTGGTATTGTTACTCGCCCAATTGAGTATTAAAACTTAAAATTAAATATTATTCAAATAAAGTGGGGTGGCCCTAGGTACATGATGGCCCTGCGTACACGGGTCTCCACTACATTTCAGTTAATTGTCTTGCTTTCTCGGCCTTTTTGATTATAGGTTGTACGTAATTATTATAATTCTTTTTTTCGTGTAGAAAAATTGCATCAAGAGGCGTCTGTATGTCTCAATTATGAACGCGAAAGAGAGGAGGGAATCCCGTTGTTTCTTTTCCCACTGAGTTGTAGGGGAATGTAACAAAAGGCAAAATCGTATTTCAGTTCGTTTGACCAACGTCAACATATATAGGTAACATGTCAGACAAAGTTTTCTTAAATTTCTCAATCAATCCAGTATTTTGCGAATGCTAGGCGGTCATCAATAGATGAGAGGCCTAGCACAATTCATTGAGCAATTTTACAATATTAGATAGAAAGGAATGCCCTTTATCACTTACCATTTCTCTCGAAGCTCCATACTTCAGAATGAATTCTTCAAGTATAAATTTTACAATATTTGCATGCTAAGCAGTAGGCAATGCCTTTGTTAATTCCGTGAGATAATCTTGGAAATATAGAATAGACAGATGTTCCATGTAATACCTCACAATACTGTGTCTCCCATTCGTTCGAAAATAGTTGGGACGTTGCACAAACTAAACGTCATGACTTTAAATTCATAAAGACAATCTGGAGTCCCAAAATTAGAGATTTCTCTATCCTTTTAAATAACCTCTATTTGCAGGTAACCTGACTTCAGGTCTGTCATAAAATACATATACATATATATATATATATATATTACAAGCGAGGTAGTCCAAAGCATCATCATTCCGTGGTAGAGGACAAAGGTCTTTCTTAGCGATTTTGTTCCTTTTTCTGCAGTTGACACAAAAACAACATTCACCGTTTTTCTTCTTTACAACTGGATGATCACGGACTTTCTGATGACTATATCGCATCTTTTTTTTAACATTATTTTATCGATATCTTCAATCATACGTCTCTGAGTTGCTGACGTGCGATAAGATCTTTGTTTGCTTGGAGCACTGTCACCCATCTTTATCATGTGCTTTACAATATTAAGGGAAGGTGACCTAAAATGATCCTCTTAAGGGAAAAACTTTTGCAAAACAACATAAGAGTTTAAATAAAACATTGACCCTTTCATAGTGTGTTTTACACTATACTTTGGAATTTAAACATACTTTAATAATATTTTAAAATCAAACTGAGAAATGAAAAAAAAATTATTTTTATAAAAGTGCCATAGGATCATTTTTCCCTCACCAAAGGGCAAAATGATGCCTTATTTAAAAATAATTGTAAATTGCTCTTTATCTGCAAAATAAAGGATGTAAAAGTAGTTATGACAGTGCACAATGAAATAAAATAAGTTTTACAATCAAAGAGCTTACATAATTAATTTTTGAAATAATAATAATAATAATAATAATAAAACAAGAAAAAATAAAGTAGGGTATTTTAAAATTATGATCCAAAAATAATAGATATAATAATAGACCTACAATAATGTCAGAAATAAATTAAATAATTCCTTTTTCCGCCACATTTGATCCAAATAATAAATTCATAACGTTCTACGTAATGGATCCAAAATTAGTCACATAATTTATTACTTTATATGACAACATGACCATCTATTTTAGGTCATATTACTGGATGACGCCGATAAACGTAACAAAATTAGCAAGTGTAATATATATCTAAAATTATATTTTATTAAGTAAACCAAGTCATATTTCAGTACATGAAAGACTATGTATCAAAATAAATAGGAAATTTAGCGCTTAACTTATAACAGATTTTATAAAACCACTTTTTGAAAGTTTTTCGTTCAAACGAGTAACACTCCAATAAACTGAATACCGCCATTGCTCCTTCTTTACTTGGTGCAACTATCATATTTAATATGTTACTCGGTATATAGCACTACCTGTTTCGAAGAAAACATATCTGGATCATTTTGCCCGCAAATTAGGCTACCTTCGACTACATCTTGACTTCTTAATTTTCATGTTGAAGTTAAAAATTTTGTTGAATTTTTATAGCGAGTTGCAAAATTCGTCTCTTTCAACGGCAGTCAGTTCGTGATCTAGAATTTTCCTTAGCTTTTACCGAGTGAATCGCTTTCTTTATTTGTGTGTTTAGAACTCTCTTTCATCAATACCAATCTTCGATTTGATAAAATTATTTGTTATTACCGTCCCGCAGTCTATTTTAATATTTTTAGCATTATCTGAGTTTACCGAGAGCAATTTGTTATCCACGCTTTGCAGCAGCAATTTCTGACAGAGATTACTGAAGCTGGTATAAATAAATCTCTTTCACTCTTGAGAGTTTCACTTCTGATAATCATAGCTGTTTCTGCTTCTCAAATGACTGGATTCAAAGTATATATTTGCTGGACTGTATGTTGTTCTACTGTGTAATCTGTAGCAGTAAACAAATGGCAGTCTGAATAATTTGACGTAGGGTTGTCAAAAAGAATTTTTCAAATTGAAGCTTTTCATTTACACTATCTATGTTAGCATCTGTAGCACGGAAAACGTCCCATCTAAGCACCATTTGGTGGCTAAAACTTGGAAACACCTGGAATTCAATTGGTTTCACAGTTCTATTTAAATATACTCTTAACACAGACCTTCCTAAGCGGTTACTGGTTTTCTACATGCAGTTTTAAATATCGGTCCATTCTATAAAAATATAAATATATTTAATTGCCTAAGCAAGTTTTTAGAGTTGACGTAGTAATTGGTACCTGAATCAACGAGAGTTTTTACACGTTATTCATTTACTATAACACAAGTGGTGTTCTTTGGTCGCGGTATATGTGGGAGGATTTTCTATAGTTGCGGCCTTATGTCCTTCAATGACCGCCTGAGTTAGTTTTCTTCGTCAGATCATCGTTGTGGGGAGTAACTGGAGAGGCGCACAGGTGACTGAGACTGTCATCGATTTAGGAGAAGTGAGGATCGATAAATATTTACATTAATGTTAAATTAGTAAATATATATGAATATTTAATATACATATATTTTAAGCTACAATTTAGAAGTTTTTGAAGAACACTCCTGATTTATTTTTTCGATATATGATTTTCAAGACAAAATCTAGTACATTAGAGTACCATAATCCATTAAAACTCTTTATTGTTTAGATTGAACAATTTTTCAATTACTATTTTAAACATTTTCAAAATTAGAATTAACAATATTCTTACTTGTGTTATCTGCTTAGAGAAATCGACATATCGTGCTTTATCTAAGTTCATTGAAACAGTTTTGTAACATAGTAAACTAAAAATAGGAAGTGTATTTGCAAGTAGTATTAATACAAGAGTAAAAAATTGGAAACAAGTATGTATATTACTTAAAAATATTAAACTAACTTAGGATAAAAAGTTAGAAAGTATATGCAAATTTGTTTTACAATATAGTATTTTTCTTTAATTGTAAAGGAAAAACTACTATATCTATACAAATACCCAGGAATAGTTTATTATATCTTTGTAGAATATAATGTAGTTTTTTTCTATATACAAAACATGTAAAACTTTAAAAAAAAAAAAAAAAAAAAGCTTCACATTTATGAAAAAAAAAAAATAATAATAATGGTTTTATATTTTTAGTTAATTAAACTCTTTTATCTGTCAGTATGATAAAATAAATAAGATTAATACATACATTTTCTAGTATTTAATCATAAGCAAAATGCTTTCAACTACATATTACACAATACGTGTTTCATGTACTCACTTTCTTAACATCATATTTTATTTACACATCAAAAACACTATATCTTAAATTAAGTAAATATGAGTGCTTTTCTGTTCAGAATTACCGTCTCTTTGCTTCTGTTGTAAATATGCCACTATACACAAACTAAATTAATTAGTTCAATTTGATTTCTAAATGGAATTTGCTTTGCGTTTCTTTATTTCGTAACTGGGAATGAATATTAAATTATTACACATTCTAGCTTTTCTGACCCAGATGCATTAGTTTGGATTTATTAATGTTATAATACCTTCTATTACTTAAATAGTTTTGATTTGCAATATCATTAAAATATTTCTCTAACGTCGACCAGTTACAATTATTTTTGTCGAAACGATACGATAGTGGTGTAATTAATAAAAAACACGAGATAAAAAATAATATTCAAAAATGAACAATATTTAAGCACGCGGACTAATCAGTGAACTAATAAGAAAAAATGAAGAATTTTGTCTGATGACATCATTTTAAAGAAAAATGTATTTTTAAAATATGCCCCTTCAGAATTTTAGCAAGCGTCATTTAAAACCTAGCATCACTTTAAAAATATAGACAGAATATGAAGTATCATAAATTGACTAAAATACACAATCATAAAAAAATATAATCAAAATAGGAATTAATTTTCTAAAAACAAAGAATTATACTAAAATTAATAAAATGTCATCGCCAACACGTCGGGAAAATATTAAAAGTCGTCGTGGGAGTCCTATACAAAATAGTTCTATACTATGTACTGCTTGTGGGAGTATGAAATCTGGGTCGTGAATTATGAATTTTATTTTGAAACCTTTCTTTGAATTATTTTGGTATCATTATTGTACAATATATATATTTTTTTCTAATACTAATTTGGCTTCAGGTAAATTAAAATTTAAATTAGGTGGGGAAATTGGTATAATATTTATGAGTTTCATATTTTAAAAGTAGATAAGAAAAGAAATAAAGTGCGAAAATTTCGCACGGGTTTGCTAGTTGGTAATAATTTATTAAAATAAAGAAATTTAGAAAAAAAAATAGCATTAATTTTAATCAGGTATATTCATTATGAACCACTTCTTATCAAGTATAATTTTAAATAAGGTTTCATTATTTTGTTTTTACTATATATATAATAATAATAATAATAATAATAAAAAAGTCTGCATGCTACAAATGAACAAAAGCCAATAACAACAACAACAACAACAACAACAACAAAAATTAATATGTATATATTTTAAACTATTTCAACCAATTATAAAAAGCAAACTTAATTTTTATCTATCTATCTACCTACCTGTCAATCAATCTCCAACGTAACGGGTCCAGAAAGGCGAAGGTTATGCTAATGACGCTTTCATGCTTATCGAAACATCACTTCACAATATTTATCACGTCATACGAAATATAAACCTTACAAATAGTAATATCCTATTCACATGTGTTTGAAAAAGGAAATAATGACTCACATCTTTTCCTTTAAAATTTTGTCCATCGCATTGAATAAATCTTCTGTACCACCGTGTATCATAAAATTTGTATATTATCTCTACCTCCCCATGCGCCTTCCTGTCACCCGCCTATCAAAAAATGGCTATTTTATATTTTTGGCACCTATGTCCTTATTATTTCTTCCAATTTTGTTGCCGAAACGTCAGTGGAGGCCCTCTGTTGAGACTCAAAACGATTTTGGGCTGTGTCTGTGGGTCTTTCTGTCTGTCTATCTGTCTGTCTGTCGCGCTATAGCGGCCGCAAAAATAGCGCTATTGACTTGAAATTTGGTACACATGTTCATGAGCCCTACGAAATTAGCTGTATAGGTTTTGGTATGTATTCCATTTGTAGTTCGTATACAGGGAGAAGACAAAGTTTTTTTTATCATTATTGCCTATGGGAGAAATTTGTATGTATCGCGATAGCGGCCACAAAAATCACGCTATTGACTTGCAATTTGGTACACATGTTCATGTGCCCCACGAAATCAGCTGTATAGTTTTGGGTGTGTATTCCATTTGTAATTCGTGCACAGGGACACGCCAAAATTTTTCTTATCATTACGGCCTATGGGAGGAATTTGTATGTACCGCGATAGCGGCCACAAAAATCACGCTATTGACTTGCAATCTGGTACACATGTTCATAAGCCCAACGGAATCAGCTGTATAGTTTTAGGTGTGTATTCCATTTATAGTTCGTGTACAGGGACACGCCAAAGATATTCTATCATTACGGCCTATGGGAAGAATCTGTATGTACCGCGATAGCCACAGCAAAAATCAAGCTATTGACTTCCAATTTTTGCCGAAACGTGAATGGAGGCCCTCTGATGAGACTCAAAAGGATTTTGGGTTCCGTCTGTCCGTCTGTCTGTCTGTCGTGCGATAGCGGCCGCAAAAATCACACTATTGACTTGAAATTTTGCACGCATGTTCATGATCCCCACGAAATTAGCTGTATAGTTTTGGGTGTGCATTCCATTTGTAGTTCGTGTACAGGGACACGCCAAAGTTTTTTATCATTACGGCCTATGGGAAGATATTGTATGTACCGAGATAGCGGCCACCAAAATAACGCTATTGACTTGCAATTTGGTACACATATTCATGAGCCCAACGGAATTAGCTGTATAGTGTTAGGTGTGTATTCCATTTGTCGTTCGTGTACAGGGACACGCCAAAGTTTTTCTTATCTTTACGGCCTATGGGAAGAATTTGTATGTACCGCAATAGCGACCGCAAAAATCCTTCGACTGACTTGCAAATTGGAGCACACGTTCCAACTTTGCATATAAGTAGCTGTATAATTTTTTTTTGCTATATTTTTTATAAATTGTGTACAGGGACACGCCAAAATTCTTAACATTACGGCGTATGGGGTGAATTTCGTTTAAACACATTTTAATATCATTACTTTGCAATGAAGAAAATGAAATTAGCGTACGTGAATAAGATGCTTAAACTTATGTTGTTTGAAGAAAATATGTGCTCTTATGCTTTCTAATTAATGTACAGGATCTTACAAAAGTGTTCTCATAAAGTCACGTAGTCATCCAAACGATGTTGCATTTGGAACAATTATTAATTTTAAACGCAAAATAAGCTGAACAGTTTTTACTGATGTATACAATGTTTTAAAAAATGCTCCTTTTATACTATTCTATCGAACACAGACTATTCTAGAAAATTCTCGTGTTTCATCAGCCAATGAGATTAGAGCTTTCATATTTTGTATATCCCTAATAAAGATTTTCTCGCCAAGATCGCCAGAAAATTCGCCAAGGAAGGAAACAGTCGCCAAATTTGGCGCAAAATCCATTTCTTCCCTTATTGGAGCATTTTAATGCGTTTTTAAGGGAAAATTAGGCTATTTTAACGCTAAAACGACTAGAAATACACAAAATTAGCATTTTATCGACTTTTTAAGCCTCTTTGAAAGAATTTATGCAAAAATAAATGCAATTATTTACAATTCCGTAACACTTTATATGATATACAAATAGGTATAGAAAGAGAGATATAGCAAGGGGTTGAGGGGGGCGGCAGCCCCCCTCACGAATGTATCTGATTATGGTAATAAGTCGATAGAATCAATATATACTATTATATAATAAGGAATAAATAAAAATGTCCTATTGAATAATGTCTGATGCAAATAAGACGTTGAGGCTCCTGATCTGCAGATCCACTAGTTTTACTAAACTCATAAATCAAATATCTGAATGTCGTTGGAATTAAAAGAAGTTATAGACCGTCTAAATATTTGAAAATATAAAACTATTCAAAAATTACAGTTTCCTCATACTTCGTCTCCGAAATCAGTCTCATCTAGTTTCAATATTGTTATACTCTATTTTTTATAACCAATTTATATCAGAGATAAATTTCCCAGAAAGTATAATTTTAATTTAATTTTTTTGCCTTCCAATTACCTCACATTTCTCAATTGAAAATAGTGATTATATTTCCATAGAAGAAATTGTTAAATTCGTTCAGAATTAGAAATTTGAATGAAAAATAATCTTTAATTAAATTGGTAGCAGACTCTATATTGTCATTTTTGAAGTTTATGAGTTACCTTTCTTCAAATTCGAAATTACAGATTTAATCGAGAAATAATATTGAATAAAATATAAGTTTGGATGTGGGGAGCGGTGTAAATCTAGTTTTACACTTAATTATAACATTTACTTTTCCAAGTGTAGAGTAAAAAACACTAATTGTAACATATTCTCAATTAATAAATATCGTTACTTATGCTGATATACATACACACACACACACACACACACACACACATATATATATATATATGAAGTGTGAGAGGGAAGAACGATGAGAAATATGGTATAATTACTAGTACATTTATTAATTTCACACAATCAGAAGATTGGGAAGAAAATCATGTATATTGAAAATTTATTTTTTTAATTGTGTGAAAAAAATGCCCGGACCGGGAGTCGAACCCCGGATCTTTGACTTACAATGTCAACGCTCTACGAATTGAGTTATCGAGGCCGAGAACCGTGGGAAATTAATCACTCAGGCAACCTTTAGGTAGAACATCTGGTCTATCTTGCAGTTAGCTCAATAGAATAAGCCGCATGTAATGGAAAATACCATTAAACAATGGGCGGAAGAATTACGTTTAATAATATCACACAATCAGCAGATTGGGAAGAAAATCATGTATATTAAAAATTTATATTTTCCAACTGAGGGAAAATAATGCCCGGACTGGGAGTCGAACCCCAGATCTTTCACTTACAAGGTCAACGATCTACCAATTGAGATATCCAGGTCGACAACCGGTGGACATTACTCACTCAGACAACTTTTAGGCAGAACATCTGGTCTATTATGTAGATAGCTCCACAGAATAAGCCGCTGGTAATGGGAAACACTATTAAATAACGGGAGGAAGAATTACATTTTTTAATATCGCACAATGAGCAGACTGGCAAGAAAATCATGGGCATTACTTCTTCGTAGAGGTTGTCTTAGTGAGTAATGCCCACCGGTTGTCGGCCTGGATAGCTCAATTATTAGAGCGTTGACCTTGTAAGTCAAATATCCGGGGTTCGACTCCCGGTCCGGGCATTATTTTCACTCAGTTGTAAAAATAAATTTTCAATATGCATGATTTTCTTCCCAATCTGATGATTGTGTGATATTAATAAATTTAATTGTTCGTCCCATTGTTTAATGGTGTTTTCCATTACCTGCGTCTTATTATGTCGAGCTATCTACTTGATGGACCAGATGTTCTGCCTAAAGGTTGTCTGAGTGAGTATGGCCCACCGGTTGTCGGCCTGGATCGCTGAATTGGTAGCGAGTTGACCTTTTAAGTCAAAGATCCGGATTTCGACTTCCGGTCCGGGCATTATTTTCAGTCAGTTGGAAAAATACACTCTCAATATACATGAATATGGGATTGTCGGGTAGCGTGGAATACCTTTATATCTTACCTATACGACGATGTAGCCTATCGGAAGCACGTGAAACGTCTTTACTGGTCCTGATATACGAACGGTAGTTTATTTGTATCAATGAACATACAACTTTTTCGTTTTCAAGATTCAAACATTTTTGGAGCTTAGTGTTTCGAATTGCGTAGTCTGTTTACGGTGCAGTAAAATATATGAAAATCTGGTTTAATTTTCGGAAGAATAGTTAAATAATCTGATTTCCATGAACTTATTTCCACCAACATGTGGTTGATGTTGATTTACTCTTCAAGATGGCATTTGGGTAATATGAAATAATAACTATTCCATATGATTTGCGGTTATTGTAAAATTTGAATGTTGGATTTTTTTTTTTTTTTTTTTTTTTTTTTTTTTTTAATACTATTTATTTTGAATAAAACAATCTAAATAAAATGTTTGTATTTCAAATATTATTCATGATTTTAGCGAAAATTACTGCTCTGTTCCCTATCTTTTAGGGAAATAGATATTCCATATTCCCCTTCCTGAATATTCGGTATTATTTACTCGCTTGCGCCGTATTAACCGATGATGATTTTTTTTTTTTTTTTTTCTGAATTAAAAAAAAAAAAAAAAAAAAAAAAAAAAAATGGATGTAAACTAACATTAATTTTTCCTGTAACATAAATCCCTCAAAACATATTAAGAACACTTGAAGGTTTGCAATAATAAAATCCACAAGGATCCAAAATACATCAGTTTATTATGAGGAATTCAAATAGAAATGACATGCTACAGTTACCTATTCCATCCCCTGGTCTGTCTATATGCAAAGATGTAATCAGCTGACTTTTTCAATTAAAAGTACTTATAAATATATGCGTCACTTTAATTTATAATAAAATTGAGAGAAATCATACATAATTAAAAGAGTAGCTTACCATATTAAAACATACAAAATAATTCACTTAAGGTTACATCGTATGTATAGACGTATCGATCCTATATAAATATGGGCGTTTAAATCATTTTATCATGCCCACATCAGAACAGGGCCCACCAGCCTCGGAGTGGTTCTACGCTCAAAGCTGGCAGACGTGACATGTCAGGTTCGATCCTAGGTCATGTTCGTCGACCTAACCGTTCGGAGTTTTCCGATTTTTTTTTTTTTTTCCGAAACTTGCGTAAATTCAGGCTGGGGCACCATAGAAAGGCCCCTATGGATGGCACTCTTCATCAAGCCTAGGATCCTAGAGTAGTCGCCCGTTCTCCCAAAACAAAAAACAAAAACACCGCATCAGTACAGATATCAACTGTAAAATTTTATATTTAAAAAACAATTCTTAAAGGAAAATTCTGGAATCATAGTCGGAGCAAATATAAACAATGTTTGTAACGTAATCAAAATGAGGTAAATCATCTTTTCCTGGACATGTTGGACTATTTTTCAAGTAATATTATGGTTTTTAAATTTATGGTAGGAACGACTGGTTTTATCATTATATACATATGTACATAATTTATGTTAAATGTTATAAACGAAACTTTTACGAGCAAAGGGATTGGGGGTAATTGATTTAAAATTGGATAAAAATTTACCAATTTGATATTATTAAATACTTCTAAAGAGTATGTGATATTAAATATATATATATATATTTATTTACGAGACAAAATATTTAGTTAAAATATAAATTTTAAAACAATTAAAATCTTTCGTTCCGAAACCCATCCAAGTTTCCCCATCAGTATCAATACAACATAATTTGCAAGCCTTTCATATAAAATTTAAAGAAATTCAGAATATTGAGGAGCCAGTGCGCATGCTTCGTTGATAGTGTGGAGATGGCTGGCTGGGTGCCAGTTCTGAAGGAAAATACGTGACTTAGAATTACCATAACCAGAATTTAGAACTTTTATATTATCGAAATCAAGAATACGATCTGTTTCTATTGAGTGGATTTCAATTTTAGAATTTTGGTTGCAATTTTTAAGTAACCATCTTTGCTCCTGTAGTCTAATTCTTGTTGTACGGCCAGTGTCAACTAACGAGATAAATAAAGTAGAGTGATAAATTGCACTGATATGGTCCAACATAAGTCATGTGACATGAACCATCTATGCGTGAATTCCCTTGGCAACAGTTTATTTTCAATAAATTTCTGTGGCAACGGTTTGGAGATTCTACTTGACAAAAGTCATAACCGCAACTATTTTTGTTTATTTATGTAGTTTAATATTTTTTTTTGTTCTAAACCATTTTAGTTTTTATTTTACTTCTTTTTTACTTTGTATAGTCGAATTTTAACTGACAAAATGTTTAAAATAGTTAATGAATAATTGTTTGTTGTTAAATTTAGCTCTTGAAAAAGTTGAAATTTTCTTTATAAATACTTTAAAATTTTGTTGGGAAAGGATGAAAAAAAAAGTATTTTATAATTTATTATAATGTGAAATATGTGAAAAATTATTTTAAAACAATTTATTTCAGTTATAAAGCAATCGTGTTACCTAATAATGTTGATAATTTGCCGAATTCAAACTTTAAGTGCTGAAATAGCAATAGGCCAAACTTAGTAATCTACTGATTCATATTACATGATTCATGTTGAACCAAGAAAGCTAATCCTTTATCCATTGAATCAGCAATATATTTTATATATCTCGTTGGTTTCACTTACTGTCTCGTTCGATATATATCGAACGAGACAGACTATAACTGGGGGACCGCAACATCTACGGCTCCTGGACTAACACGGACCAATCATAAAACTCGGCACGAACACGTTGTAGCGCATTCCGCAGAGGCGAACGGAAGTGCCCGCAGTGATGTGAGCAGGTCTGTCTTAATTGACTGGTGGTGCATGACCGGATGGCTTTTGACTACCCTGGCGGACATCGGTGCTCATATGGGGGTAGAAGCCCGAGCAAACAGGGGCTGTCCAAGTTGTCCTGAGCAGAGCCTTTCATGTGGCAGTATAAGGAGGCTCAGCTAAAAAGGTAAGCGAGCGCAGATCCTCCTAGTTGGCATGTAAGTGCGAATCGGCTAGTGGTGAACGCCGTTGGGAGAGCGGCAGTTTGGATGGCCTTGTGCTGTCCTCAGAAGGTAAACAAGCCTTCTGGCCGCCAAACAGAGGCTTGGCCAGTATCGAGGGCCCCAAGCCCCGACTTTGGCTAACTTAGGTTGGTCCGATGGTGGCAACACGGGCCTTGTAATGCTGACTGCCGGCCTTGCCTGGGCCACTTCCCTGCTGTCGTGTGGCTGGTACATTGTTGTCGTAGCGGTCGGGACTTGCACGTTGTTGGGACGTCACTGACGGGACTGCATGGATACCCTCAGTATCTGGGACAGTCGGTGTTAGGGGGGCGCAAGCGCGCCACCTGTTTTATATTATATAATTTCAACCAAAGTTCTAAAATTGTAATCCATTCAATAGAAACCAAATCTTATTCCTGATTTCGATAATAGAAGAGTTGTAAATTCTGGTTATAATAATTATAAGCCACGTCCTTCAGAGTTCGGGCACTGCCAGCCATCTCCACACTACCAACTAATTATGCGCACTGGCTCCTCAATATTCGGTACTTCTATAAATTTCCTTGGGTATTTATGTAATGCTTGCCAATTACGTTGTATTGATACTGATGAGGATACTCGGACGGATTTCGAAACATCCAGATTTTAATTGTTTTTTAATGTATATTTTAATAAAAGATTGTGTCTCGAAAATAAAAAAAAGTTTTTGTTTTTAATATATATATATATATAATTGAGACGGTTTGATGTTTGTGTACATTAAAGAGTATGTCATATGTCTATCAATTACTTGAACGTCAAGTGTTTGTGATCTTCATTTTTACCTTGCATGTTTGTTGTCATGCATAGGAAGAGAGATGTGATAAAAAATCAGTTTTCTACCATTTTTTTTTTTTTTTTTTTAATTCGACATTTGAGAGTTATATTTATTTTTAATATTTTTACAATATTGTTGATTGTTATATAAACTAATAAATAAATAAATAAATAAATAAAATAAAATAAAATAAAATAAATGCTTGTTTCACTTAAAAACCTTGGCAGGTCATGGTCTGACTCACGTGTCACATCTTCCCCAACACTTATGTATGCAAGATTTTTATTCCTGATAAATTCTTTTTTCAATAAATATTAATGTTTGCATAACACTTTTGCTTATTTTTAGATGGTACTTACTCCATAAACAGCGATTTTTGTGTGTGTGTGTGAATGAATTTTGACATTGCGTAACGAAAAAAAAAATTAACTGGATCTTTTTTTAAAGTTATACTTAAAGAAAAATAGTTGAATGATATTTATTGTGAAATATATAATTTTCGTATTATATCGCGTAAAAACATGTATTATAGTTTTTCTTTTACATATTAATCAACTATATATATATATATATATATATATATATATATATATATATATATATATATATATATATATATATATATATATATATATATATATATATATATATATATATATATATATATATATATATACATACATATATATATATATATATATATATATATATATATATATATATATATATATATACATACATATATATATATATATATATATATATATATATATATATATATATATATATATATATATATACATATATATATATATATATATATATATATATATATATATATATATATATATATATATATATATATATATGTATATATATATTACTGGCGCATGCATTGCAATATTTACTACAAAATTAATATAATGTTCGGATATAACTGATATTTTATTAGTAACACTGATAATTTAGCAGCATTGAATATATCTAAAATAAGGATTTTAAATTATGTACATTGAATTAAGCAATCGATAATTAATTCTAAACTTTCAAAAACCAATCATGAGAAACGTTTTGGGACTATATATACATTCTATACAATTATGCGATAATGAATTTCCTAACATATTTCCTACAAAGTACTAATGATGTCTACTTAACAAATAAGTTGTTGAATATTTTAAATGCGGTAGTAATTACATTCATTTTATGAAACCGTAACATTAATTATGAAAATAAATTTAATGCAGTGAATCAGTTATATGAAAATTGAATATTATAGAAAATTATTCATTAAATATTTTACATTGTTAGAACAGGGCTTTTATTAGATATTTATACCATGGTTTTAAAAAAGAATGAAATATATATTTATTTTTATTTTTCTATCCCCAAAATAAAAATTACGAGACATTTTATGCAAAAAATTGATTATATTGCAAAAATTCATATTCTTGTTAAGTACTTTCTAATCTACATTATAATAAATATCATTTGCATGCCTTATCATAACCTAATTAATGCTTAATAATTTGTAAATTTAAATTTGCATATTGCATCGTTTCCAATACAAAGGTTATTTCTCAAAGGCTACCTAGCTATATTATTAATAGTATTTTAAAATACAATAAATTGAAAATGTGATTTTTAGAAACCGGTTATTAACAAATTTGATTAAATATTTATAATACACTAGCAGACCCGGCCACGCGTTGCAGTGACTAAGTTATACGTTGAATTATACGGCTGTAAAGTATTTAGTACAGTCAAATTATTATTTACGAACAAAGACAAAAACGTTGTAGCCGATGTAAAAACCCACAGGGTTGAGATTTGAAACTTAGGTCAAAATTTGGAAGCGATTGATAAAAATTTTCGTAGTGTTGATATTAAGCACAAATTAATTTTAATGTAGGGTCCTATAAATTTTAATGGAGAAGTGATATATATTATTTCTAATGCTACTTTGGATAAAATTGCTAAAATGACTAATATATAAAT
Organism: Salticus scenicus; assembly: GCA_963930645.1. Classification (NCBI taxonomy): domain Eukaryota; kingdom Metazoa; phylum Arthropoda; class Arachnida; order Araneae; family Salticidae; genus Salticus; species Salticus scenicus. The sequence goes on along the minus strand of OZ005649.1, from coordinate 271,668,346 downwards.
TAAATTCTATTAAAATTCTATTAAAATAAAAGTATAAAAGAAACAGACGATTTTAAAATCAATTTTTATGGAGGAGTGAAATATAATATATGCTATAATGGATAATTTTACTATAAAATGACCTCATCATTTTAAATATTTTAAAGAGGGCAACAGCTGTAGTTATAAAAAGGAAAACAATAAGGCTAAACCAGAAAAATAAGTAAATTTGATAAATATTTTAAAACTTTAAAATTGGAAATCTTATGAAATATTGGACATTTAAAGTAAATACATGTATCATTTTAAATAGAAAAAGATTTTGAAAAAGTTTAGTGTATTTTAACGAAGTGATGAGAAGTTTTTGAGTATGTTAAAATTTTAATAGTACATTCAAGTTAATAAAGATGGGAAACATTGAGGATTAAGATAAGAATAATTATAAGATAAAAAAAAAAAAAAAAAAAAAACTTTTTAGATACCATGCTTTTAAATTTTAATATACTAATAATATACTAATTAAAAGGAAAATGATAAATATTCTATCATAGTTTGAAGTCAAATTTGTTTTCAAATGTCTAAATAAAATATCTGATGTAAGATACTAATATTTTGCAGCGGAATAGATTTCATTTCTGTCATCCTTGGCGGAAAAAAAAAGAATATCGCCAAATTATCTGGCGAAAATATTTAATTCCTTTCAAAAATCATGGTTATTTTAACAACTTATATTAAAAGAGTAATGAATAATATGAAACAATATTTCGTACAATACATATTACATGTCATACATACGTACAATGAATAATACATATTACATTTCGTACAATGCATTCATCTGGCATGTATATTTTCGTGTTACGCTTTTGATCGCCAAATAATAATAATAATAATAAAAAAAGCCAAGGGCGACAGAGTTTAAAAATTTAAAATTAAAATTTTGTCAATTTGACAGCAAAATAATTCAATCTAACACCCGCGATAGCTAATACATATCTATACCCAAATATAAGGATTAAAATCGGGAAATAAATTTCCTCGATTTTTAATAATTTCTTACAAAAAATCCAGTGGCCAATTAACATAGGAAATTTTTTTCTTGGCTGCACATACGGTCAGTGAGTCACACTTCGCTTGCGTATAGAACTCATAGATATAGTATAGCATATATAGAATAGAGTGATCATTGGGGAGAAAAAAGTTATTCCTTTTCATTTGGGAAAAGACGACGTTTTTACCAAAATATGGCCGTCTTTCCCCGAGTGAATACATACGGGAATACATACTAATATTTTAGCAAATAAAATTTATGAATAACTTATTTACTAAAGGGGAATGGAAGACTCCAGATACAGTTTCAAATTCATATTTCTTTCTTTCTTTCCTTTTCTTTTTTTTTTTTTTTTTTTTTTTCAATACCACTTAATGGCTGTTTCCAAAGCTTTTTTTTTTTCGGCATCAAAAATCTTTGTACGATAACATGGGGATGAGAGATCTATATATATTACTATATCTATGATAGAACTACATTAGCACTTTATCAATGTGTATAAAATCTTTAAATTGATTATGACGTCAATTTTCGTGAGATGCATAGTTTAACTTTTTATAATTTTTTAACGTTCACGTTTGATTAAATGTATTTATTTTTATGTCAAAAGAAAATGAACTCGTATTTTTTTTTTTTTTTTTTTTTGGCAACAATTAAATTAATGGAACTCACAGATATTTTGGAGCAACTTTAATAAAGGTCTATAATTAACAAATAATTGCAATAAAACAATATTGTGACAATAAATTGAGATAAAAACTATCCTATCTCTCAAGTTGGACAAAACTGCACACAGTGTGCAAAATTTCATTAAAATCGGTTCCTTAGTTTAGGAGTTTACCCCGGACAAACATCGTGACACGTAATTTATATATATATATAGATATTCTGAGGAAAAAATAAACATTGGCTATTATGATAAATAAATAAATAAATATATATATATATATATATATATATATATATATATATGTGTGTGTGTGTGTGTGTGTGTGTGTGTGTAGTTTTATGGCATTTAAAATTAAAACAATAATTCTCGTAATTTATTATACGGATGTTCATCACATTAGTATTTTTCTTAAATGCCTTATGTCCTATTTAAAAAAAACAGAAAAAACTATACAAAATAAACATATGAAACAAACAAGAAGAACTTTAATGTTTTCTTTATCATGAACAAAATACTCCGTTCATTATAAAATTTTATGAATGGAAAAAATATTTTGATGTAGAAATAAAAGAACAAACTTTTAAATAATGACTTTAACGTTGTTTTAAAATAATAATAAAAAAATTAACTGAAAAATAATATTAATATAATTTCCTAAAAAAAGTTTGAAAAATTTTGCTAATGATGTTTTGTACATGTACATATTGAAATAAAAAGCATATGTGTCTCAGGATTACACATTTATAATATTTATGGTTGAGAAGGATTTCTATGTGATAAAATGTGATACTCCAAATTTAATGTTACATTGAAACTTTTTTTTTTTTTTTTTGACTCATGCAAAACGATTTTTATTCTATATATTAAACTAAATTCATACATTTGTGAACATAAAATATAGATATAAATTTAAAATTAAAAATTTTATGAAGATTTTTATATCATTAATTACACAGGAATTAAATTTAAAAGAACGATATTATGAATTATGAATGAATATTAATTTTACTTTATTTTATACTCAATAGATGAAGTATTGTATTCGTAAAAAATGTCAGTATTAGGTTTTCGATAGATTTACACGTTTTGTGAGGTATAGAACACAACATCGCCATTTTTGGAAAATGTCTGTCTGCGTGTGTAACAAAAAGTTTGTGTCTACTGTATCTCAGGGACTACCGCACATAATTACATATGAATTTATATGCAGGTGTACATTGACCCATATTAATGCCAATCAACTTTTGGTGCCCATTAACGAACAGGTAGCGCTTTACAGTGGTTTTCACAACAGGAATGCTATACTTAAGAAGCTACTGCACAGTAATGCATATAAATATATATGACCTTTGACCAAAATTAGTGCCTGTCAATTTTTGGTGTCAATCGGTCAGCAGGTAGCACTACTATACAACAATTTCTACAATTTAAATGAAGTTTTTATCTCAGGTTCTATTGCGTATACTCAAACAAAACTTCCTTTGAGGAAAGGCCATTAAAAGACATTATGCTGACTCAATTTGACGTATATCGACCAATAAGAGGCGCTGCTATATTGTACTGTTTTCTGGAACGGAAAGGCTACATCTCAACATCTGTGACATATAACTGCACGTAACTTGATATTTGAGATAATCATTATGAAAATGCATTTTTCAAGATTTTATTTACAGAGAATAGAACAGTTTTTCCTTCGATATTTAGTGTTAGCTTATTCTAAGATGAAAACCATCTGCATTAGGCATGGTAGATAATTTTAATAGTTAATAGATTTGATAAATTATTTCACTGATTGATTTTGTATAGGAATATGAAGATGAATTATTTGTGGTGGGCACAACATTCTAGTTTTATCTGAAGTAACGTTTCAAAATCTTCAAATTATTTTAGAATCGATATTTAGTTTGTTAACAGCTAAAATAATAAGTTGATATATTTTAGAAGAATCTAGTGAATTAGAAAGTTCATTTCAATGCATTCCTTAAAAAAGTTTAAAATATTATCATATTACTAAAGTTTATCGTGAAAAATAAGTTCATAATATAATTTACAGTCCAATTTAAGTACGTTTTCAAGTTAACCATTATACATATATATATATATATATATTTATATATATATATATATATATATATATTGAACAATCTAAAATATAACTATATCAGAATACAAAATGCATTAAAATAATGTATTAATATATAAGAAAAAACTTTTTTTTTTTTTTATGAATACCTAAAATGTTTCTTTTTTTATAGTATGAAACCTATCGTAGAAATATTTTTATTATATGTTATTTCATATTTCTGTGTTTTCTTACTTGAATTAATTTAGATTATAATAATTTTTGGAGGTTTATCTTTTCATATTGCATAGATAAAATTATAAAATAGTTTAATATGGTTGAATGAAGCATAACTCTTATTAATTTCGAAATTTTAATTAATTGTTTACTTTCTCAAACGATTTATGTGTGCATATATTTTTTAATAATTTGCTTGTATTTTATTTAGAAAAGTAAAATATATTATTTCGTAGTTAAAATATTAATATAATTTTATAGTCATTAAAATAGTTCTGTACTTAATAATCATATATATTTTTTTTACAGACATTAATTATTTTTCCCTCTAATTTAAAATTTAAACATGAAATTAGTAATTAAGAAAGATACAAAGAACGAAATAACAGAAAATCTAGGATACTTTACACGCTGTATGTGCAACGAGATTAATTAACAAACAACAGTGATTACGTTTTTATTTTTTAATTAGATTCGTTACGCATGTTATTAAACATAGAGAAATTTCCCTTGAGGAAACAATTAATTTTATATCTTGAAAAAAATTGCATATGATTTTTTTTTTTTTTTTTTTTTTTTTTTTTATGTCAGAAGAAATCATTTCCGAAATATATATATATATATATATATATATATGCGTGTGTGTAGACATTTACAGGAGAAACGCGAAAGAAATGTTTTTAAAAGTCTATTTTAAAAATTTCATTATCTGAACCAAGGTTCATTGCATTAAAAAAAAAGAAGTTTGCTTTAAAGCTTCGTTTTTTTTTTTTTTTTTTTTTTTTTTTTTAAATAATATCTAAAAACAGATGTTTTCGTATTCGAGTTTTAGTCTTTAATTTTCATCGGCTTGTATATGTGTTAAAGGCACTTACCTACATCAATTTCTGAGCATAAAAGTTTAAGAATTTTAAAACTAATGAGTTAAAGACATTTTTAAAAAATAATATAACGTTTTAGAGAAACACTAACATTAGAGAATTCAATTAAAGAATTAAAACGTAATCGAAGATGATAGTGCTACAAGTTGTATTATTTCTTCCACACAGTGGTTTTGTGTCGTTGCCATTTCTTGTAATACGTCTTGAATGAACGTGGTAACCTTTTTTGTTGTTATTTAAAAATTATGAAGCTGAATGTTTGTAATCATATCTCCGTATCATTAGATTTTATAAAAAGAAACTGGTACACTTATTAATAAAGAGAAAATGTAGCTAACGTTTTTTTTTTTTTTTTTTTTTTTTTTTGTTCAATCGGATAATTAATTTAAAAATTACTAACGGAGAAGGTTTCCTTAAAGTGCATACTCAGAATATTGTGAAAAAAATTACAGAAATACTACTTACATAGGTAATACAAGATCAGTCAAATTTATCGGCGAAATCCCACAATAAAGTCGACAAAAAACAACAAAAAAAAAACTTCGAATATTTGACACGAAATAGCAAGAAGTGCATGTTATTTTGCGAGCAACGTCCTTTTCCTCCAAATGTAAGCAAATTTAATGCGTTAAAGAATTTCTTTCAAAATTATTTATTCTAGCGGCATGATAACATACACATATATTTACACTCTCATAATGACACACAAACCATCCGCTTAAAACAATTCTTTTCGTTCTCAAAACCTCAAAACATAGAAAGTAAAAGAAATAAAAAATAAAAATAAAAATAAAAATGGTATGCATAACTGGTATGTATGCACAAAGTTTTATGTCGTCTTTTTATTCAATTTTTAATCAATACATAACATTATATGTAAATAAAGATTATCGTGAAAAAAGTTTCTTTTTATTGTATTCAGCTTTTTATAATGGTTTTTAATTATTCTGGGGTTTTTAATCAATATCTTTCTAACTGTACGTAATATCTGGGGTTTAATTGTTGTCCATTATCGGTACTTCTGATGCCCTTATACGTTTATCGATTCCTGAGGATAGAGCTGGTGAAAGATGTCTACACAAATCTGTTTGCTCTCGTATTACGTACATATACTCTCATTTTAAAAGTTTAGGCACTAAATTTTCAATTCTGTTTAAATAATATGAATAGTAATATGATAATAAAAATAATAGTATGATTAAAAAAAAAAAAAAAAAAAAAAAACTTTTAAATTTATCACTAATTTTTGAGAAAAATCATATTTCATTTTTTTTTTTTTAAATAGACATTCTTTTAAGTGTTTCAGATATTTACCACGGTTTTGCGTAGAGTTTTTTTGTAATTGTATATTCAAGTATCCATTATTTTTGGTTGATTCAGAATGTACTTTAAAACTTTCAGATAATGCATTTTTTCAACACTTATATCTTGTGCCATTTCTTATTTCTTAAATCCTTTTTAAGGAAATGATAATTTAATATCTAGTTATCGAAATAATATTTTTATGTGTTTAAAACCTGTTTACCCTCAGTTGTTATTTGTTAATAATTTTGTAAATTAATATAAATATCATTTTAATGATATTTTTTAAAGACAATTTGTTAGAAAAGGGAAAATAAAATGAGGTATTAAAAATTGAAGAACATTTTACGAGCAATTATATAATTCTTATTGTTATATTTTTATAAAAGTAAATTTAAAATCATTTTTAAATTACCTTCTTAATATTACATTGTAATACTTTGTGATTACGTGAGCGAACGCTTTTATATTTAGAGTTAATTTTTCACATATAAATAACAATGTAATATTTAGTGAATCACAGAAATTTTGATTTTATTTGAGCACTTTTTAGATATTCAATTTAATAATAATTATCTAGATTATTTAAATCTCTCTCTTTCTCTCTTTCTCTGTATATATATATATATATATATATATATATATATATATATACATACACCCCGCGACAAAAAGATAGGAACAAAGGGTTTTTCCTTTGATTTTTCATAAAATAACGTTATCCAAATTGTGCTTATCATTTATTATTATTATAAAATAACACTATTTCTGAACTAATTTTTGTTTTAAGACTAATTTAGAAAAGTTTTAAGACTATTTTTTTTTTTTTTTTTAAACTTAAGACTCCGCGACAAAAATATAGGAACAAAGGTTTTTTTTACATTTTTCATAAAATAACATTATCTAAATTATGGTGATCATTTATTATCATAACAAATATTATCATATCAAAAACATATTAAATATTTGAACCATATTCAAAATATTCATATTCAAAATAATCATATTCAAAAATTTAGAAAAAAAACCCTTTGTTCCTATTTTTTTGTCGCGCTGTGTAGTCTTAAATTAGAAAAATTTTAGTCTTAAAATTTTTCTAAATTAGTCTTAAAACAAAAATTAGTCCAGGAATAGTGTTATTTTATAATAATAATAAATGATAAGCACAATTTACATAACGTTATTTTATGGAAAATCAAAGAAAAAACCCTTTGTTACAATCTTTTTGTCGCGGGGTGCATATATATATTTATTTATTGATTGATTATTTCCAAATAGTGTAAATTTCTTTTGTTATATATCATGCTTTTAGAAACGAGTTAAGTTTGTAAATACCGTCTGGGGAATAGAAATCAATCATTTGCTATAAATCTCGTAAATGCACTCGCACAATTGAGAATATAATTTCGAAGTTTTGTATGTATCCTTTAGACTACCTGAGAAATAAATTACCGAAGGTAGTTCACTAATGATAGTAAATTAATACACACAATTAATTGTATTCATTTTAAGGCTACTGTAAAAAAAACTTTCTTTTCTTTTTTTAACCAAATTTCTAGAACTATGTATAAGATATGCAAAAATTCTGCGTATCTCCTATTAGCATATAATAAACAGTTTAACTATTAAAAAATATTTATTTTTATTTATTTCTTTTTTTTTCTTTGTAAGGATATTTAGCAGATAACATAGACCAAATTATATTTCACAAACTGGTGTATTAATAAATAGAGGGATAACTTTTTTTTTTTTTTGTTTTATTCATTCTGCAGCTTGAGTATCTTTTACCTGCTGTGAAATGTTTCTGTAAAAGAATAATACTTCTTTTCCCGAATTTTTTCTAACACACTTTGTTTCGCCAACTACTTTTTTTAAGAATGCATTCTAGCAATTCTAGCTAATTAATCTTTACAGCATGACAATCCCCGTCGCTGGAAAGAAGTTTTAACTTCTGCTATGCTTTTTTTTTTTTTTTTTAATAAACTAAAAAACTAAAGAGTATCTGCGTGTTCAGATTCAATTAGGTTTCTGAACTGCATTTAAATTGTTCTATATGCCTTTTACAAACATCCTGTGTTTTTTTACCATCTTTTTTGTGAGTCCCTCAAATGTTGATATAAGTCTAATTTCTTTTCGTACAATTGGGTAAGGAATACGTGGATATTCTCAACATATCTTAAAATATAACACATTCATGAATTATGAGGTTTGAGCATTCACTTTTCATTAATTATATTTTGGGAATATTATCAAATAGTGCTGCTTGGACTTGGACGATTATACGGAAGATTAAATCTACTGTGTCTTCCAGACATAACAAACAAACAACATGAAAAAAATAAATAAATGGAAAGTAACATCTCTTATGACAAATCAGGCAAATGATGTACTTGGACTGCACTTGTGGAGAACTTGTGGCAACAAACAAAGAAAGCATAGGAATGCACCTGTCGTAGGTGGTGTAAAGAAAGGTAGGATAACGACATCATTAAGGTCTTCTAAATTAGAAATTTATTAACATTAACAGGGAGCAGCCCCCGCTCATCACTCTTGGAGCGATGTAGAGCGCTTCTAAGGGGACTGCTCGCAGTTTATTGAAAAACTCAAAAAAAAAAAAAAAAAAAAAAAAAAAAAAAGAAAAAGAAAAATACAAATTTCGCCAGGCGCAATCCGGCCTAAGCCGACAGTGGGCGATTATTCAGGTGCTAAATTTCCGGGCTATGCCCCACGCGACAGGTGGCATGAAGTATACGAAAGTTCTTGATTGAAAAGTCTATATGAGTAAAGTCTCTGGGAAATGAAACAGATTGCTAAATACTGGTACTCCTGCAAGTTTCCAGGATAAGATCCCATCGCGACAACGGGCAAGAGCAGATGGTGGAAATTATTGCCAGGAAATTATTATCCTTTCGCGACAAGGGGCAATACTTGTGTAATGAAGAAGACTCTGTTAAATAGCCACGGAGCAGGCAACCAAGTGCTATTGATATTAATTAATCAGTTGAGTTAACTAAATCCATAAGAAAATTAGAAATTTATTATTAATACTGGCAAAAGTATGTTTATTTTCTCATAAAAAGATATTATCGTCTACTCCGCAATAAAAAATATTTAAACTCTTTTTGGCGCAGGTTAACGCAGTCCAAATAATTCGAAATTTCGTTTCTGTGTGTTTTAACGTAAGACGAAAAGAAAGTGGGTATGCATCTAAAAAACGTATCTAAATCATTTCTATTTTTTACTAGTTTCTATTATAAGCAACACTACATATTTATCACGAAAAAAAAAAAAAAAAAAAAAAACATAAATGTAAAAAATAAATATATACATGCAGTTGCCAATTTTAGCGCTTTTTGGATACCGTATTTATTTATTTTATTATTATTTTTTTTTTTGTTGTTGTTGTTACTTATTCCACTCGGAAATTCCGAGCCCCGGTAGTAGAACTAACCGGTTTTAAGACAGGAGGGGTGCGTCATTCTGTTTAACAGAGGAGCGCCCATTATAGGGAGGAAGTACGTCTTAGCTCCAGAAGCTGGCGATAGATGGCAGCCAGCACCAGCAGGAACTCGAATTTTGATCCGGGACAAGGCTGAGTTTAAACCCATGCTCCGGTACCCCCAGAGGTATAATTTTTGATGGGAACTTGGAAGACTTTGCGACCACGACGGATTTAACGTGCACCAGTCGCCATTAGTGACACGACGGTCTTCGGCCGGCTCGAGGACCGAACCCGCAATCTTTCGATCACGAACTCGTTGCTCTTACCGATCAGGCTACCGCCCCCCTCTTTTTTTTTCACTTAATTAGTGAAAACCGTTAAAGTTTGCTGATTAAATAAAATAAATCCTTCTATTAATTTTTTTCGGCAAAAAACTTGGCAAAAAACTTATATTAGAGTGCCCCTTAATTGAGAAAGATTTTTTTTTTTTTTTTAATCCGATACGCATACTCTAATTTTTTTTCTCTATGGCCGTAAACACTTTAACATATCTTAGCAAAATATCAACTCTCTGGTATAATTTTATAACGTGTCGAATTCACGGGAATATACTAACATCTATATTAGGATTTTTCTGACAATTTAGCATGTGTTAACATTATCCCAATGAGCTGATATGTGATAAAAAGTATTTACGTACAAACAGAAAAAAATAGAGGGTACTGTTGGCCCGCCGAAGATTGATACCTGGTTGGCAAAGTGCCAGGACGATTCCACTCACGCTCTGGAAGATACAGCAATGAAGAGAGGGGGGAGAATTTTCTATTATTCTTGTTTCCTCTGTTATGTGTAGAATAATGAATACTCCTGCTTTGTTTTCTTTTATTTCTTTCTGTATAACAGTCTGTTTATATTGGAAATGGATCGTACATGTGGTACGAGTTCTCGGATTAAACCTCTTCATAGTGAAACGAAGCGTATTGTACATAATGTCATTAAGTTTTGCGATAAAGAAGCTTTAGAAGGAGAAGCTATTGTTCCACTTTCCCAATCAGTGAAACGTACGAGTGAAATAACTAATATATCAGAAGCCACGATATTAATACGTACAGAATCAAAAGGAGAAGACAATCCAATGTTTGTATCACCAAAAAAGCGGCAAAAGTACAGTACCATCGAAAACATTTCTCTGGATAATTTTGATTGCGATGTTATTCGAAGAACAGTGCATGAGTTTTACGCAGTAAAACCCATGTTCATACGATCGTACCTACAATTCCCAAATTAATTCCTGTACTTAAAGAAAAGATAAATGTTAAGTATCAAAGAGAAACTTTGAGAAAAATTCTTCACGAAATAGGATTTAACTTCCCCGTCAGGTACGACTTGCACATTAGTCCCCTTTAAATATAGTGACCAGTGAAGCTGGCAAAGACTTCGTTGATTCACTACCTTAATTGATTTCATATTTCGTCATTTTTAAGGGGTTATATACTAGTTTGTAAATAATAATTGACATACTTTAAAAATTAGTGTTACACACTTCAAAGAAAAACTTTAATATATCCCCACAACGACATTTGGCAATTTTTTGTTGGCGATTATGGCTAAATCATAAATCTGAAAACCATAATCTAAATAATAAAATCATAAATCCAAAATAAACAGCATATAGGCTGCCATATTATATCGCCAAAGAAAAATCGCCAAATTCAGCTATGGGGATATACTAAAGTTATACCTTAAAACTATCCTCTTTATAATATTATCAGTTTTTCTTTCTTTTAATTAATCGTAAAATATTTATATAACCAGATATTCAAGAATCAGTTCAAAGAAGAAAAAGAAATGCAATCAGTGAGTTTATAATTTTTTCATACAAATAAACAAACACATCCCTAGGTACTACGGACATTCCTATTTTATAAATGGACCAACCCTTTTCACTCATGCGCAGAAGACGCCAGGGATCATCCTTCTGCGGTTTAACAGTATGCGTATCGATTTAAAAGTAAAAAAAGGAAAAGAGGAAAAACAAAATTTCCCCCTCATGTAAGGGACAGCTTAATGTACAAAACTTTACGAAGTTAATTAAATTTTATAAACTACTAAATTTTATTAATTTTTCTGGTACGAAACATTTTTTCCTCTTTAAAAATTGCAAAATTGCGAAAGCATGTAAGAAGAAATATAAATTGTGCTTTTCTGAAAGATTAAAATTGTCTCAGATATGATCATCACAAAAAAAAAAAAAAAAAAAAAAAAAATCGATTTAATTTTTCTATTTATGAAAGAATTAATATATATATATATATAGTATGCTGTAGCTATCGTGAAACATTCTTCTACATCATTCTTTATAACAAATCAATTTAACAGATTAAACAATCACAAAAATAAAATTAACATGGCTTTTTCTAATTAACATATCTGAAATTTAGTGTAATTTTCAGATAAAATCACGAGGGAAATCCCCAATATTAATGTCAGCTCCACTAGTCAGACAATATACACCGAAACTGAATAATCCTAATATTTACCTCATATAAAATATAAAATATATTTCACATACCCTGCTTGGTGCATTTATGTAACTCAAAAAGTGAACAATGCAATGAAATAAAGGGAAAATATTGCAGTGTAGCAGTGTCACCAGTTTCAAATTTTCACCAATATGAATGAAAATAGTTTTAAATAATATCCGTCTCATATAAAAATTTCGGTCTATTTATGTATAATAAAACATTAGATATTGCATTTCCATAATTGAAGTAATTACAGCGTAGAAGAGTCACCGGTCGGCAGCTATTTACCTAAATTCAAGCAATTCAGTTTTCCTTAGCATCCATCTCAAATGCCACGATTTTTGCATTTATACACTCTGGAAAAAGAGATATAGCTTTTCTTCGAATAAAGAAAATATTAGCATATAAGAACCAACTACTGGAAATATGTACCATGTGCTAAGCTGTACCATAATAGTTGGTGCTTGTGCTGAATATCAAGTTTGGTTCTAATTATTCGTGGAATATTATGTCCGCAATTTATTTCTAAAACGTACACTCAGAGACCTACAAACAGTTCATTTTTTAAAAGTGGTCGAAACGTGTTTAGAATATTCCAAATCATGTAAATTCATTTAAAACTAAAGTCAATAAGATGTACAATATTGCATTAATTCTTTTTTTATGTACTTTAAAAAAAATGATTCAACAGGTAACAGAAAACTTATATTTCATTATTTTCTTAGTTTTTAAAGTGTGTAAACAATTAACTTTTATATCAAAACATTTTCGAATTTCATAAAATATACCTTTTGATGTAAAATTCACAGTAAATGCAATATATATATATATATATATATATATATATTATTCAAAAAGAATTGACGCAGCACTATGCAATTTTCCCTGAAATGAACAGAAAAGCATGGGATTATATATATATATATATAAATATTAGTTACATTTTTCATCAACAAATGGCGCTGTATACGCAATATCATTTCTACTTTCCAACAGATCCGCCCTCTATATTCACGTCATACTGCGAATACTGATAATTGTGACTTTTGTTGGCTATGTTTCAAATGTTAGAGAATATTGAAATTAAACATTTATTGATTATTACTACTGATAATAGTTCTAGAAAGAAAATCATGATACTCTTAAGCGATAAAGTCTTGTTAGTTAAGCGTTATTATGGTAAATACCAATGTGCAAGGCCTGACGGCCATTCTCATGAATGGCAGCCGTCACATTAAAATTTATAGTCCTAGTTGCGTTGTTGAATGTACTTTGCCACTTTGAAAAAGTAATTTTAAAATTAAAGCACCGCTTGATGGAGCATCACTTTGGCATTAAAACTGTTGTTTCTAAAAAATGTCCCATGCCTTCCTATGCATTTCAGTGCAAATTTCTACTCCTTTCAACATTAATAATGCATATATATATATATATATATATATATATTCATCCTTATTTTATCATATTATTTGTAAAAATCAAGAAAATGCATGTAGAAAAATTTCAATAATTTCAATCAATGTTTGAAATGTACGAACAGATTTAATATCTGCTGCCCTTGGCAAAAATGAATACGGTTTTTAATTTAATTTATTTATTTATTTACTTTTTTTTATCATATAAGTATAAAACAATATATATTTAGATAATTTTTTCTGTCTTAGTAATCTCCGTAACGAAACTAATTAAAAGGAAAACAGTAATTAGTATTATTTTAAAATTAGAGCTGTTCGGTGTAAAACATGTAAAATATAATGACTTTTTTTGACTAAAATTTTAAAATATACATTATACTCATCGAAAAAACCATTAACGTCAAAATAAATTATACATGTTTATTAAGTATAAATATTATGTAAAAGTGATAAGATTTTAATAATAATGTAACAGCAAAATAATATTTTGTTTTTTAAATAGGTATAATAAAAGAAATATACCTCAAACAATTTAACTGAAATTTTTATAAAGCAAACTGTTAATTAACTTTCCAATATTAACGTTAATAATATTTCAGTAAAGTTTCTGCAACTTATTTATTAGCTTTTGTCGATGTAATTAGCAAAGCTGAAACTCGTAAAAATAAATATGTTATAACCTAAGCTATTATTGATAAAAGTAAATTTAAAGACTCATTTAAATATTTATCGAAGAGTGTTAATCTGTTAATTAATTCGCATAAAAAAAGAAAAAAAAAATCATCGTAAATAAGAAACTTGTGTCATCTAAGGAAAAAAAAAAAAAAAAAAAAACACTGTAATTTAACTTTATTGCAGTTTTTATAGTAAATATAGAATTTATTGTTAATGAAAAAAGAAAAGAAGAAAATTTTCAGTTATTCCTAAAATTTTCAAAACATTTTGTACAAGAATTATTTTACTTTCTATTGCCATAATATATATTGTTGTAATACATTATTCTTGCTATAATTACTTCTTAATATTAAAGATACATTTCATTAAAATTTTTACATTTTACCCCAGAATATTTAAATATATTTATAATAGAGAAATTTGACTTGCATAGTATGTAATTGAAATTTCTGGAAAATAAAACATGATATTTTATTTCATATATTTATTATAAATATATTTATATGTACGTTTAATGTTATTTTTTATGAATAATAATAATTTCGATCATTTTCCTAATAGACATTAGTTTTATATATATATTTTTATAAATAACGACAGCATTGATCTCTTTAATTTTTCTCATTGACAAAAAGACGTGATTAACCCGTTAGCACCCAGTGTCCTCCTTTGAGGACAGCTAATAAAATGGCACGTGTATTTTTTGCGGTTTCTTGGAAGGATTTCTGCTTTTTTGTGACAGTTCATAGCGTCTCTCACTCTAATTGATCCCTGAAAGTTTTATGTGTCTACTATTAATTATTATTTCATAATTTGGATAGTCATTTTTTGATTTTTAATTCGTCGCACATTTATTTGCTTTTTGAACAGGTATACAAACTTAAATCAAGTTTAATAATAATATATATTATAATACTTTACTTTTGAGATCTTTGTCAACATATAATAGGAAATTAATCTGTTATCCCAATGTTTTTCTATCACGAAGTTTTCTCGCTAGAACACTAAAGGTCAATAAATGAGGATAGGCTTTAAATTTAAAACTATCAAAAGAATTGTTTAATTTAATATATTTTACTGTCAGTTTTCTATACTAATTTATAAATGAAATAGTCAGCTAATAATATTTTGCAAAATTAATTCGGGCGTTAACGGGTTAACATAATTGGATTGGGAGTTATGTTTGTGGTTTAAATATAAAGCATAATTTCCCTTGGGGTAATACAAATGTAAATGATAATTTATTTATTTTTTAATTGTAAGCTTAATTTTTGACATTATATATAAATCTTCCGGTACACGGCATTCCAGATATGTATCCATATAGTATAAGTTTTCAAAAAAATTACGGTTTATACATATCTTAGGTTTTTATCCAAAAAATTAGTAAACCAAATGTTTAACATCTAAAGAATATACCAAAATATCTCTATTATTCTGGTGACATATTTTCTGAAAATTTAAATGCAAACTCAAGTTATAACTATGTAAAAATTATAAATAATTTATTTGTTTTCTGTTAATACGCATTCAAACTATAGAAAAACAATATTACTTGTAAATATACTTTCTTGCATATTTTAAGAAAATTTGGATTATACTTTGAATATTTTCCGATAAAAAAAATAAAGTACTTTTCAGTTCGATTAATATGTTTTCTCATTTTCTTAAATTTAAAAATCCAAATTTATTTTATAGAATATCTTCAAACCTGCATATAATGATATTTTGCGCACAGTGTTCTCTTTTGACAAAGGCAGGATTGCCACTACCGTTTTGTGTGCCGCTTACTCGGAAACATCATTATTGTCATCAAAATCGATTTTGATTGCCATTTCACAATGCCTTGTTTTTCACGTAATGCGATGACGTCAGTCATGACGGCATCTTTCGACAAACAATGAAATTAAAGCCTTTATTCAGTAGCCTTACACCAAATTAAGAGTACCGTAATCTCTTCTTTTCGTTTCGAAGCAGAATCAGTAGACTTTAGTCTGAACCAAAGACTCTGTGTGAAATGTGACGTCATTAAAAAAATGAAAGTCGTGCTCTGGTAGACGTAAAACAGTTTTTTTTTTTTTTTTTTTCTTAGCCTGCTAGCGCTGACGATTTTCATGCTACAGGTACCGTTGCAACGCTATTTATGTTTTTTTTTTTTTTTTTTTTTTTTCCTTTTATGGAGATTCCATTTCAATAAAAATGTAGGTTTTGCCCTTTGAATTTTTTGAAATTTTGTCATTGTAACCGTAACCGTTGGAGTATAACTGTTGTTTTTTATATAGTTCTTGAGCGCATACCTCAAAATACCTTCCACCAAAATTTTATTCAGTTACTTTAAACGGTATGACAGCTACGGTCTCATATATCGGGGTAGTTTTTTTTTTTTATATAATCACCCTGTATATATATATTAAAACAATGACTAAAATAAACTTATGTATATTAACAGGTCTTACTATGAAAGACGTATTAATAAAATCAAACAAGTACTTAGATAAAATATTTTAATTAAATAATATAAAATCAACTAACAATCAATGAATCGAATGACACATGTTGTTTTATTATTATTATTATTATTATTATTTGGAAGATATAAATCCGAGTTCATTGCATAAATTTATCATTAGGGTCCTAAATATTTTATTCTTTTTTATTCTCTGAAGACTTGAGAAAAATTCTACCACAATTCCACCTATTTTTCTAGCTGAGAGTTCTCTTCCCTGTTGAATTTCTAGAAATTAAATGTGTATTTTGATTATTCTGATTAGTGCATGTTATCTATTTTAAAATCTTTTACTTTAAATTATTTTATTTGGTGATATTTACTCAATCAAAATTGATATATATTCGAAATCAGAAAATTAAGGAATCTAATCTTCCTGGTATATTTATCAGCTTTATTATAATTCCATAAACATTTCACTAGTAATTTTAATGATTTCATTAAAAATTCATGAATTTATCTAAAAATATAAATTCATCTACAAATAGTGTTTATTAATTTTTCTGGCGAAATTGTATTAAAATATCATGAATAATCATTTATATAAGAATTTGAAATCATAACTGTAAACTATTTCAAATTCTATAGAAAAACATGAAGCATTAAAAATCATTTTGTCTCTCATAGAAATTAAGAAAGCTCCCTAAAAATATTTATATAAATGTTTCTTTACTTAAAAAAAAAAAAAAAAAAAAAAAAAAGTATATGATATACCGATTTAGGATAGCCATCGCTATTGGCCAATTTTAAAGTATATTAAATAAAAATAGTAAGATTGTTAAGATTAATCTTGTTTATGTATTAATCTTTTAAAATAATGTCGAATCTATTAACCTTTTAGTGTGATATCGAAACGTATGCAACAGATTTAAACATTTAAAATTACATTTTACTTTTGTTTAATGTTGATTCTGGAATATATTTATAATTTAATTTAGACTAAAAACAAAAAACAAAAACAAAATCTACACATACAGTACTGTAAGTAAATATACTGAAATATTATCCTAACTCTGTGCATGTTAATGTTTGAAATTTGTTAAGAGATTTTCAAACTCGCATGTTGTAATTTGTATTTTCTTCAAAAATAGGATTGAATGAATATAATATAAAAATGCGTTTTAAAGATAAATGTACAAAAAATGTTTATTTGAGTTATGAAATGAAATATTCTAAGAAATATTCTAAAAATATTTTAATAAATTCCTAGAAAATTTAAATTGAAATTATAAATTTTCAGAAACATGCGTCATTATCGAATCCAATTATTTATGTGTATTATTATTATTATTTAATTTTATCTTGTAAAAGTAATTTCTCGTTTCAAATTTATATGATTCTGAAACTATATATTTAGCACGAATTATTTAATGATAAATTTATTTAATGATAAATTTTATAATATGTACTTTAAAATGAATCCATCTAAAAACATTTAAAAGTTTACTTAACATTTTTATTTATTTTTGTATAATTTATTCTTTCACTTCCTAGTTTAATTAAAAATCCTAAATTTTGATTTGCTTTTTTATTGCTTAAACTGATTAGAGTAAATATAACATTTAAATGAATCTTAATAGTTATTTAATTTATTTAAAGAGTTTTTAAATAATTTATTTTATTATTCTTATTTGCTTATTATTAATAGTTAAAAAGTTTGTTTTAATAGCTAATTATCTTGTTTCTTTTTGCATTTACTAAAATACCTCACAGCTATGTTATCTGTTTGCACAGTTATTCATCAATCTTTCTTTCTTTGCCTTTCTTAGCAAATCTTTGTTTCTGGAAGTAGAGCTAACCAAAGTAAATACATATATGTTATTTATGTACAAAGTTTTATCAAAGTTATAAATGCCTGAAATTATATTATGTACATGAACGGATATTCATGTATTTTATTTTAGAGCCAAGATTCTGATTTTTTATATTATTATTATTATTATTATTATTATTATCAAATTATGAAATAAATTATAATTCAGAAACTATCATGTATGTTTTATTGTAATGAAGAATTTAGAATAGGTAATTATGTACATAAACAAGAGTTTTGTGCGTAGCTCACTTACCTTGGGTCTGTTATAGTAATTACATAACAAAGTGAAACAAATCGGAAATCATTTTATGGGATTTATACGTACAAATTCAAATGCTATATCCTGTATTGGTGTTCACGTCTTTTCCATATTTTGCTAATGCATTATTATTAATTTTTATAATAAGTTTTCTTTTCTTTCTTTCTTTTTTTTTTTAGTCATTTCTAATGAAAACAAATATCTCGAGTGTCTCTACTCGACATTCAGAGCATTAAGAATTAATTATTGTTTAAATAAATTAAAGTAAGAAAATCCAGTAAATAAACAAGAAAGAAAATTTTAAGAGTGTGTTTGAGTATTTTTCCTCAATTAGTTATGTTGTTCAATCTAATGGGCATAGTACTTCAAATAATTTCAGCCCTGAGTCATAATGATTAAATTGTGTTACTGAAAAAAAAAAATCTGTACGTTC
The DNA here is from genome assembly GCA_963930645.1 of Salticus scenicus. Taxonomy (NCBI): domain Eukaryota; kingdom Metazoa; phylum Arthropoda; class Arachnida; order Araneae; family Salticidae; genus Salticus; species Salticus scenicus. Next base: position 271,649,093 of record OZ005649.1, on the reverse strand, counting down.
TATATTCACTAAAATCTATAAAGTTCGTGGGAAATCAACTTACAAAATGTATATAAATATTTATATCCTTCAAATAATGAGTTTAGATGCAATCGCACTTTAAATCATTTCAGCTATTCTGCCATTATGAAACATTTCTTTTATGTCCCTTAAAAATAAAATAAAATAAATTATATATATATATATATATGTACATATATATACTGAGATAGATAGATATAGATATAGATAGATAGATATAAGTGCACGTTCAATTTTGTTCTTTTCATACATTTCAGTTTTCAATATATTTACCCAAATTCTACTCATAATGACTAAATTGTTGGTCATTATATATGACCTATCGTCGTAGAGATTTCAACAGAAAGTTATTAATGTGTCACTTAAGAATGTAGTTATAAAAGGTGTCTACGATTTACACAATTTTGTTCTGTTCATATGTATCAGGCACCCTTCGGTAGAATTCAAGTACCATTTATCGAGGATATCTTCGAGTTTTAGCAATTCAAAGCTAAGATGCGCAACGAAACAGTCACAGATTATGAAGTTTTAGTTTATTTATATAATAGGTAAAAGAGTTAGGTGGATATTTAAATTTTTAATAACACATTTCAACAATGTTTAAAAGTGCCTACCCTACAAATAGGAGTCGTTGGGCCATTAGCAGATAAAGCTTCGGCCCAACATCTTTTTTTATTTGTCCCATTCGTTCGTATTTTATTTGCTGAGGTAGCTATAGTTCATCCACCATTATGTAAAATGTTATGTGTCTAACAATAATTGATGTATAAAAGGTAACAAACCAATTTAAAACACGTAGATAAAATATTTTTATTAAAAACGACACAAAGCTTTTCGCCATTATAACAATAGCATCATCAGGTGTAATTGCGTTACATAGAACCAGCACCAGCAATATATAAACAAGAGAAGTTCAAACGGTTTAAAGTTACGGTTACAATAAAAAAAATTCATTTCAATATCATTTTCAGTATTTTTTTTTTTTCCCTATGAGCACAAAAAAAAAAAAAAAAAAAAATACTGAAAATGATATTGAAATGAAGAATTTTTTATTGTAACCGTAACTTTTTTTTTTTTTTAACCGTAACTTTAAACCGTTTAAACTTCTCTTGTTTATATATTGCTGGTTCTATGTAACGCAATTACACCTGATGATGCTATTGTTACAATGGCGAAAAGCTTTGTGTCGTTTTAAATAAAAATATTTTATCTACGTGTTTTAAAGTGGTTTGTTACCTTTTATATATTATATATACACATGAAATGTTTTCTAATTTTAAACTTTTAATAGTTTTTTATCTTAATAATCGATGTGTTAAATTTCTATATAACGGCTCATATCTAACCATTGTGTAACTTCAAAGAAAATATATAATTTTATTGCACTCCTTAAACTGTCGTGGATGGTGTTAATTACTCGTAAGAAAGTATAAGAATAGCAAATATTAAGTGCAAAAATGTACTGCCAAAGTAAAACACAGCGTATGTGCCAACTGTTTCCCTCCGATTGGGCTACAAACCTAACCATCGGACAATTGTAATCATTGACTAACAAAAAACCCACCATTGTTTTAATGTCGGCCCATATACTATTGCCTAGTACAGTCAGGTTCGTTGCACACAAAAGCCGGATCGTAGAATTATTAAAAATATAAAATAGAAGTCTTTACTTCGAAGTAATCAGGACACATCATTTTTAGTACTGTAATTTATTAATGCAGCAATATAATATTCAGTTTGCAGTCACTAATAACTTCACATTTCACTCCTATATTCGTAAGCATATACAAATATTCTATCCCCATCAACTAGACAGAGAGGGAGGAGGACCTCAAAATATTTACGTCTTCTTAGGACTTGAACAACAGCGAAAAGATACACTCAATCTGCTAGCCACAGATAGCTTAAAATCGCAACCCCGGAGATTGGCATTGTTGAAATGCAGCCAAAAGAATGCCAAACTGTTTCTTTGTTCTTCTAAGATATTCATACTAAATTTTGAATATAAAAAGTCGTTACAAATATTAAATCGATTTGACATTGAGAAGCCATGCCAAATGACCTTCAACTCTCAATGAACAAAGAAGGCGACGCCCAGACTATCGAACATCATTATAAATCTATTTTTAGAATTATAATGACCCTCTTGAAATAATAATAGTTTTTTTAACATAAACATTCAAGGGTAATAAATATGAAATCAAATGCTTGTTTTATTTTATTAATAGCTGTATATAGTATAAATATGTTGATAACGGCTTTTTAAATTACCCTCTGAAAATAAATAATTATGGCTAAATAGATTTAATCCATCCGGGGAAAATGTATACACAAACTATTTTTACAAACCCCAATATAAAAATTGCTTTATTTTATTCCTAGATCAATGTGTTTTTAACGATAGAAGAACAAAGAAATGAAAATTTTGATTTAAAAATAAAACGGGAAATTCTCTATAATTAATTACTTGAATTAGATAAATTTAAAAAGATTTATTCTATATAATCTATATTAATCCCTCCTTTTTGTTATATATTAAATTTGGATAAATAAATAAGCTTTTAAAGGACATATGTGTGAGAACACTCACACATATATCTCCCCTTCGACTAGCAAAAAAAATAAGTCCTTCTCGCCTCCTGTATAGAAATGCATATACAAACAATAATATTCAAAAGCACTTACCAAAGACGCACACTTAAAAAAAAATGATATTACATCATAAGTACAAATTATATGAATGCTTAATATTGAACAAACAAAATATATATGAAATATAAACACTAATTCAAAAATACAAAATACACATATTTCAAAAATATCAGTATAACCAAAAAAACTTTAAGAGAAACACCTTGTCATGACAGGCGCAAAAATGTGGCTTCTATAAATAATTTCAACTGCAGTTCAATATAGTCTATAGTATTTTTTTTATATGCCACCAAAAATTTCAGCTGAAATGTTTTTTTTTTTTATGAAAGAGTCTCTTTTTGATGAACTTAGCAAATAATGCTACATCAACATTTACTAACGTTAGATTTTTACATTCCAAAATATTAAATTTTCACACTAATATGTATAGTGAAATAGAGAAAAAATAATATAAATTACGCATATGCATATACATTGTTGTAATACTAAAGGTTCCAACATATTATTGTAATATTTATTTGTCTAACACCTTGGTTACACATATTGGTCAACGTTAAACAAAACTATGTACAAAAAAAATTAATAAAAGTAAAGAACAGAAAAGTTTTCGTGTATACCACACAGGAAAGATTTTAAAAAGGACGCCATTGGCAGTCAAAAAAAAATAATCTTCCCTTAATCCTTACAAAAAGTAAGTGTGATGATGTTAACTTAAGGCTAACATCCTAGCAGGACAGGGCGTGTTGAAAGACCTGCACTGTTAGGCACAGGCCTCCGTCCCCCAGCAGAATCCACAGACCCCTGTAGGGACACCTCACGAAACCGGTTAATTAAGTGTCATAAATGTTGAAAAATTAATGTCAACAATAATATAGATTCTCATCACATATCCAATGTTGCTCTCCCGGGAGAAAATTTTGAACGAGACAACATATATCTAGGATAGGGTAATAAATAAGTAAAAGGAAACAAATTGACAAAATTTTGAGTGATGAGAGGGAGTGCCAAAATAATAAAAATTTAGATTGGACATTGAACAAACCAAACACATGTTGTACACCAAAAATCAATTGGAAACTTATAAAATTTAGCTGTATGTATATTGTTAGCACTATTATCATTAATAATTAATTTCCTATGAACTTAGTCTGTATTCCAATGAAATATCTCTATTAAATATATTTCAATTATCTTACTTTTGTTTAACCTTCACCCAATAAAATAGATATAGTAAACATTAAATAAAAAAATAACACCTTGATTACTAATTTAGAAATTCAAAATATGATCTACAAGCATTTATGTTATCATTAGAATCATTCATTTTTTTTTTTTTTTTTTTTATTCAGATGCATCTTATTTATAAATATTATATATATTCAACAACACTGCAATGCAAGAAATAGTCTTTACATCAAAAGAAAAATATAAAAAAAACAGTGGACCAGCCATCTAAAAATAAAAATAATAAAATAAATAAAGACGAGTTCCTGCACAGCAAACAAATACACTCCCTTGGCCATTGGAAAATGCATTTGTTTGTGAAAAAAAATTAATTGCGATTTCTTAAGTTATAAGGATGTGTAGAATTATTGCCAATATTATGTGTTACATTGGAGTTGGGTTCAGTAAACAAATAATTACGTTGAGGCGGAGCAATAAGGAGTCTATCAATATGGACCCTGAAAGCTTTATTATCAGGTGCATGTAATCTCTTAATGGAAAAGGAAACTGGCGAGTGTTTTTGTACAACAATAAATGGCCCAGAATACTTGGGTTTAAATTTATCTATTGATTTCAAGTATACAACATCATTAACAGCAACAGGCCTCAGTTTTGCACGCTTTTGAAAATTTTGATATCTTTTGTCTTGATTTTCTTTAATGTTAGAATATGCTTTGCTATAGATGTTATTTAAGTCGTGTAATAATTTATATATGTCTACATTTTTATCTAAAAATGGCTGATTTGTAAATTGGTCAAATGTATCAAATATTAAAGACAGTTCCCTACCAAAATGCAGTAGGTTAGGTGAAAACAATGTGGATGAATGTGTTGAACCATTGTAAAGCGATTTATGTATAGCTAGTGAATTTTCAAAAGAATACCCCTCAGAAATCAAAGTGTTAATTGAGTACTTTATAGATTTATTTAGCCTCTCAGAAATAGAGTTACTTTGAGGATGAGCAACAGATGAATGTAAAATTTTTATGCCAAGTTTATCATTAAAAATATTATAAATAGTTGATGTGAACTGTTTGCCTAAATCTGATAATATTACTGATGGTCTACCAAATGTTGTAATGTAATTAAATAAACATTTAACTATTTTTGATGAAGAAGTGTCTTTTAATTGAAATAATTCAATGTGTCGCGAAAAATGGTCAATCACAGTCAAAACTGAATGTCCATCTATAAAAGGACCAACCAAGTCGACACTAATAGTATGCCCTGGATGTGTTGGAGTATAGGTGGGTTGTAAAGGAGCTGGAGGTGTGTTATGATGTTTATTTTGTAAACATAAAGTACACGAAGCAACAAAATTTAAAGTGTCTGTGTACATACCTTTCCAATAATATCTATTTGATAAAAATTCGTATGTTTTTGTTAACCCAAAGTGAGAAAGGTGTGAAATGGTTAAAACTTTAGATTTTAAAGAATGTGGTACAACAATGAGATATGAAAAAGTATTATTATGCAAATTTTGTTTCTTGTACATTAAAACTTTAGAATCTGGATGAATAAAAAAATTATCATTATTTTTTGAAAAACCTTTTCTCAAAATTTGTCTGTAAATAATTGACAATTTTGGATCATTCTTTTGCTCAGATATAAATGTATTATTTGAAATTTCCAAAAGGGGATCTTTATTTTGAGTATTACCAGAAACTAGAAAATTGTTGAATTGATTTTGTTGTACAGACTGAGTAGAAGTGGAAATTTGATTAATTGAATGTGTGTCATCTTGTACGATAGGAAGAGGTTGAGAACTGAATATTAATTCTGGGTTTGTTTTTAAATTTTGTTGATTATTTGAGAAGTCTGATCTTGATAAATAATCCGCTAAAACATTTGTAGTGCCAGGAATATGTTCAAATTCAAATGAGTATTCTGATAACTCTAGCAGCCATTTAGTAGTTAAATCAGCAGGACTATTTGTTTTTCTATATGTTTTTAAAGGAGCACTGTCAGACAAAATGATAAACCTTCTATTGTATAAGTAATATTTGAAAGCAATTACAGATTTATAAATGGCCATTAATTCAAGTTTGATAGCCGGATATCTTTTTTCAGACGGTTTAAGTGATTTAGAGAAAAAGGCGACAGGTAATAATTGATTGTCATATTTCTGCATCAAAACTCCTGCAATAGAAATATTTGATGCATCAGTGTTGAGAAAGAAAGTCTTGTTCCAATCCGGTAATCTTACCATAGGTGAATTTAAAAATATATCTTGAAATTTCTTAAAAATATCCTGATGATGTTTATTCCAAACAAATTTTGTTTTCGGTTTAGTCAATTCAATAAGTGGTTGAATTAATTTAGAAAAATTATGAATAAGAGACTTATAAAAGGTTACAACTCCTATAAAGCGTTTTAATTGTCTTTTTGTTGTAGGTGTAGGGAAAGAGTTTATTTTAATGATATTTGACTCAATTGGAGAAATTGAATTATTCTCTATGTGAAATCCCAAATAATTTACAGCACTCTTATGAAATGTACATTTAGTAGGAGCTAAGGTTAAATTATATTTAATTAAAATCCTAAGAATTCTTTCAAGTTTGACACATGTCTCTTCAAAACTATTTGCACCAAATATTAAATCATCCTGATACGCGTAAATTCCATCTATATTAATTTCATCAATTAAAGAATCCATAAGGGCTTGATACTGAGAAGCCGCGTTTTTAAGACCAAAACATAGTCTTTTAAATTTGAAACTGCCAAACATTGATGTGAAAGTAATTTTATCTTGTAAATGTTCCGGTAAATCAATTTGATGATACGCTTGTTGGAAATCAAGACAAGTGAAAAATTTATACGCAGATAAATCAGCTATTATATTTTGAATTTTAGGTAACGGATAAGAAGAACCTTGGATAATAGAATTTAACATTCTTAAATCTAACGCGAGGCGAAATTTCTGTTTACCAGATCCATCTTGTTTTTTCTTTACCAGTAAAATTGGGCAAGCCCATTCTGAGCAGTTTCGCTCAATAATCCCAGCCTCTACCAATTGGTTAATTTGATCTCTAGCTTCCTGTTGTAAAGCCTGAGGAATGGGAAAGGGCAAAGTCTTAATTGGATAGTCACTTAAAAATTTTAAATCTGGTACTACCTTGTCAGTATGTCCAAGGGTTTTCATATTTTTAGAAAATGCTGCGAAATTACTTAATAAAATTTGTTTTAATTTTGTTGCATGAGACCCATTGAGATGTTTAACATCAAAGTCCGTGGGTGTTAAATCTTGTTTTCTCATTTTTAATACATCACTAGAAGGCTGAATATAATTAATAAATTGTGAATCCTCTGAAATATCAACATTATCATTTTGTTTTGAACCATAGTCTATAATTTGTTCGATTTCTTTAATTGTACCAATATTTGAATGTTTGTTTACATGCATATTTCTATTAGTGTTATTCTTAACATATAACTGAAATTTTACTCTATCATATTTACTATTACAATTTTGTTTCTGAGAATGCTCAATATTAACTATTGAAAACCAAAAAAATTAATTTGGAAGAACTCTTTTTACTCTGAAATAAATAATCACCCGAAGAAACTCTGGGACAATAAACCGTAATAGAAGATTCTTCTTTGGGTTGTAAAATAAGTTTTTGTCCCGTTTTTACTGAAAGTTTCTTACATTGAGTATGCATATTAAGATTTTCTTCATGGTCGCTATATGTGTTTGTTATGGGAATACTCAGATCTTTAATTTTTAACAAGGACCTCTGCATATCTAATATTACATGATATTGTTGAATAAAATCGTAACCCAAAATAACCCTAAATGCTGAACCTTCAGGTATATCCACTATGAAGAATTTTTGTGAAAAAAATTGATTTTGAATTTTGAAAGTGGTTTGTATACAAGATGAAAACTGTACATTCGAGTTCACTGTTTTGATTGTCACATGGGAAGATAAATGTCTATATTTCAAACTATGTTTTAATTTATTAAATGTACTTTCAGCTAACAGACTAACAGAACTACCAGTGTCAAGAAGTGTGTTTACCTTTTGTTTATCTAGCAAAATTTTAATAAGCGGTAACTTTGGAGAATTTACATGGACATTAAAAATGTTCTCCCTTTTATCGTTATTTGTTTGAGTACATTTAGAATCAGAACTTTTCAAGATTTGTTGTGTCTGAGACGCAGTAGAATTGACCAATCTAACACTAGATAATTTGGGTAGATTAAGGTTATTATCAATGTCCAGAGAAAAATTTTGTGCTGATGCTCTATTCAATTCCTGAGATGTACTTGCATCAGCTAAACTACATCTCTGCGCTCGTTTAAATTACTTGGATTTTTACTATAATTATTTCTGTCATAATTTTTACCCCTAGTCTGATTTCTTTGCCATCTAAAGCACCTAGTAGCAACATGTCCTCTTTTACTGCACAACTGGCAAATAGGAGAAGAATGATATCTGTTCTTATTTTGATTACCCCTGAAATTTTGTTTACCCCTGAAATTTTGATTTCTACCTTTATAATTATATCTTAATTCACTTTGTCTATCATTATTTCATTGCCTATCTTGCACTGGGGATTCGTGTGAATGATTAACCTCATGAGATTTACTAACAAATGACAGATTATTCATCCTATCTGTCAGTTTGACTAACTTTTCAGATAGTGTATTAATAACTGGGTTATTTAAGCTTAATTGTAATAATGTTTCATTAGCGTTAATGTCCTGTAATTTCTGTGCTCGGTTGACCGCCTGTTGGTACTCAGAGATTCCCTCTTCTTGAATCTTAACTCTAATGTTTGAGGGAATGGTTGAAATGAATTTAGTAAATTTAATGGAATTTAAAGCATTAGCATCATTAATCTGCGAATATACTACATCGGCTAAAATATTTAGCCTGTGGGAAAAATTTCTAATTGATTCTTGTGGTAAGAGTATTAAATTGTTAAATTCCACAAGAGCCTGAGTACTGCTCATTGGAGCAAAAAATTTCTGGAATTCATCCTTGATAAATTTTAAATCTGTCGATTTGTATAATAAGGGAGATTGAGTCATGAATTTTAATGCAGGGCCAGTTAATTTACCTTTCAAAATTGCCACTGCCTCTTCTGAATTTAATCTATTTAATTTTGCATATGACTCAATCTGATCGAAAAAAAATTCAAGTAAGGATGAGTCCCCGTCAAAATTTAAAATGTTAATATTAATGTTCTTTTTAGTGGCCATCTTGATTATTTATGTTGGGTCAAATAAATATTAATATATCTCAGAAATACTCGAGTAAAAAAAAAAAATATATAATATATTAAATTAAATGAGCACAAAAATTACGCTTTTTTTTTTTTTATGCTTACGGCAACTGCATCAGATAAAATACCTCATTAAAAATGTCAAAAAGTATACATATATATCTTAAAATATTCGAAAAACAAAATAAATCATAAGGAATTGTAGAAATTTGCAGCAGTAATTGTAATAAATCACTTAAAAACATAAATTATAATATGCTCATAACAGTATTAATCATCATGAAAGAAAAATAAAATCCCAACAAAATACTGTGAGACCCATTAAAAATATATATTCCAAAAAATTTCAAAATTGCCCTAGCAAAAAAAAAAAAAAAAATTGCGTTAAGATCTATGAGCACAAAATATTATGCATTTTTCTTTATGTTACTCACAGAAAATGCAAATGATAAAATACCTAACCAAAATATTATGTAAACATATTTATATATTTCAAAATGTTCTAAAAATTAAAGTAAATCACTTTAAGCTTTATAAGTATAGAAAAATACCAATTATTATGAAAAACAACAAAACACTTATATATATACTTATATCAAATGAAATACTTTATTAAAAATCAGGAAAAATATATATATTTCAAAAACTTCAAAAGCATAAGGAAGATTCTTTTTTTTTTTTTCCTTTTTGCTTAAAATTTCAATAAAATGTCAAAATAGAATTCTTAAATCACTTATGTTCCAAATATAAATCTATATATCATATTAAAAATTCTCTTCCCTGCTTCCCTTATAATTATCATTATTATTTCTTCTTAAAAATAAATCTTAATCTTATACCAAATAACAAGAATCCTTGGTGAGAAAGAAAGCAGAAAAAGAAAAAAAAATTTCACTAACAACTGAAAATTATATATTGTATAACCATATTTATATGAAATATTCAAAATATAAGATAAACTTAACTTACCAATTCTTGGACATAACTTGGTTAAAAAAAAATATTCTGTAAACAAAAAAAAATTATCGTTTACTTTATTAATATCTTTCAATTAATTTTATTACTTTGTTCTAAAAATGGTACATTTTTTCCCTATTTTCTTTCCTCTCTCTTCCGATCCTTATGCATTCCTGCAATAGTAGAAAAGAAATTCAAAAATTCGAGCACGCGAAGTTGCCGATTAGACACCGACGGATGTGTCCCACGGTAAAAAGGCTTTCTTGATTCCTTGTTCAGATCATTCTCATGCCTCGTTGGCAACACAAACTAACAAAAACACCTTGACTATTTCTATCTTCAGGCCCCCCTCACGGCCGCTTATCTTCATCTGTTCAGCAAAGATGACTGGCGATATCTTCAGGCCCCCCTCACGGCCGCTTATCTTCATCTGCTCAGCAAAGATGACTGGCGATATCTTCAGGCCCCCCTCACGGCCGCTTATCTTCATCTGAGGAGTTCTATGACCACAAAAGAATATCTGAAGAGAGTCTTTATTCTAGAGAAGATTTACAATCCTCGCTCATAGCCACCCACTCAAGCAAATTTTTTGTAAGCTCAAGTAAGTTCACTGCACAGAAAAAGAAGAAGATTCGTCCACAAAATTTTATAGAGTCACTATTTTCCCTGTCCATGACTCTTAAAACAGTCTGTCCTGCGATAACACTGTTACTATAAAATTATATGTCTTTCTTTCCTTCCTCTCCAAAGAAAAACCAGAATTTCTTTTATAGAAAATCCATTATGCTGCCGTCGGGTTCCTCCTCCCCCTCCATTTTTGAAGATCGGGGAAGCTGGACACGCACCAATTAATATATACTATTGCCTAGTACAGTCAGGTTCGTTGCACACAAAAGCCGGATCGTAGAATTATTAAAAATATAAAATAGAAGTCTTTACTTCGAAGTAATCAGGACACATCATTTTTAGTACTGTAATTTATTAATGCAGCAATATAATATTCAGTTTGCAGTCACTAATAACTTCACATTTCACTCCTATATTCGTAAGCATATACAAATATTCTATCCCCATCAACTAGACAGAGAGGGAGGAGGACCTCAAAAAATTTACGTCTTCTTAGGACTTGAACAACAGCGAAAAGATACACTCAATCTGCTAGCCACAGATAGCTTAAAATCGCAACCCCGGAGATTGGCATTGTTGAAATGCAGCCAAAAGAATGCCAAACTGTTTCTTTGTTCTTCTAAGATATTCATACTAAATTTTGAATATAAAAAGTCGTTACAAATATTAAATCGATTTGACATTGAGAAGCCATGCCAAATGACCTTCAACTCTCAATGAACAAAGAAGGCGACGCCCAGACTATCGAACATCATTATAAATCTATTTTTAGAATTATAATGACCCTCTTGAAATAATAATAGTTTTTTTAACATAAACATTCAAGGGTAATAAATATGAAATCAAATGCTTGTTTTATTTTATTAATAGCTGTATATAGTAGAAATATGTTGATAACGGCTTTTTAAATTACCCTCTGAAAATAAATAATTATGGCTAAATAGATTTAATCCATCCGGGGAAAATGTTTACACAAACTATTTTTACAAACCCCAATATAAAAATTGCTTTATTTTATTCCTAGATCAATGTGTTTTTAACGATAGAAGAACAAAGAAATGAAAATTTTGATTTAAAAATAAAACGGGAAATTCTCTATAATTAATTACTTGAATTAGATAAATTTAAAAAGATTTATTTTATATAATCTATATTAATCCCTCCTTTTTGTTATATATTAAATTTGGATAAATAAATAAGCTTTTAAAGGACATATGTGTGAGAACACTCACACAGCCCATATAAATTTTGTTTGCAGAATATGACTTCGGTTTGTCTGACTGTTCGTCTGCCCGAGCGTTAACTCCAGTAAATAATCATGGAAATTAAAAAAACTCATACATGTTATTCATGTACACAATGGTATGCACCCTTTTGAAAATTGGATGAATATCGTCAATAGTTTGTGTACAGGGACACTTGAAATAATTTCAAAGAATTGAGTTCTATGTAAGTTGTTTCTATAAATTATATTTTAATTCTATTATTTTGCACAAATAACAATGAAAGTGACATTTATTATTCATATGCACATGAAAACGTTTTCTGTAGTTTATAGTATGATTAAGATTTACAGTGCGAAAGAAAAATATTCCGTTACTTTAATAGCTATAATTGGAATTCCATCTTCCTTTCATAAATCGTTATTTTTTAACAATCTAACGCTGTTTAAGATCGATTATTATTTGAATTTGTCTATTTGTCATTTTTTCTGCCCGTCTGTGTAGAACGAAACATACACTAATTAATCATTTGGAAAAAAAAAAAAAAAACTTTCTACAAAATTTAGCATACTAATGGTTAAAAATGAAATTGTTGAAATTGCACATTTTTTTTCCTTTAATCGGTGGGGTGGTTTAATGGGTGTTTTAATGGGTGATTAAAATTTGAAATTTCTCTTTATATCTATCCGTTTGTCCATATCTAGAGTCTGTACATAATTCCAGAGTTTCTTCCAATTTTTATGTATTATTCAAATTAAGTACAGAAGGGTATCCATCTAAAATGGCATAATAACACAGCAAGGGGCATTCAAGAGAATGGCAATGCGTTGGGTTTTATAAAAGACATTTTTATAAATCATATTTAACTGCCCTCTTGACATACCGTCTTCGGAAGCCCGAGCCAATGTTATTCTATGGGAAATTTTCTTTACAAATAACTTATTACCTGATACTAATACATATTTGTGAATTCTGTTTTCACATTCAGAAAATTCCCAGCTGTTAAGTAGACGGACCTTTTTTAAAAATGTAATTTTTTAAGATTTAATATTTTAGTTTGAAATTGAAATTGAAAAATTTCACATATTGAAAATATAAAAAATTAAAAAGAATACGTAAAAAAAAAAAAAAAAAAAAAAAAAATGTCAGTCAATTTAACAGTTAGGAATTTTCAGAATGTGAAAACAGAATTTAAAAATATGTATTAGTTAATAAGTTATTTGTAAAGAAAATTTCCCATAGAATAACTTTAGCTTCAGCTTCCGGCGATTGTGAGTGAAGCGGGTCCTTAAGTACTTCGCACAGTATTGTTCATAATGTAATTACATTTTTATTGCATTTTCAGAATTGCATTTTTATTTTTAGAAGCATTTTTAATGCTTTCTACGGAAATATGTTAGTCAATCTATCTCTATTCCTGTCCTTATGTCTTGTATTTATCCCTGTCCTTATATTCCTGTCCTCTGGGGGTCCGAATGTGATCCCCCAGGCAAAGTACATTAAAAGTTGAACGATGCGTCAAATACAGTTGAAAATATTAATAATCTGTGCAAACCGCATGGTTTTTCATATATATTATAATATAAAAAAGCTTGATATTATTAAAATTGTTTGCTTAAAATTCTGCTTAAGTTTCATAATTTTATAGAAATATATTAAAACTTCTTCACACACCATACATTTTAAGTCAGCACAACCGGTTTCAAAAGGACGTAGCCTTTCTTCATCAGGTGCAAACACATGCTACTGCCTTGGAGGCAAAAGCAAGACTGTCTTGTTTTGTCTTGCTTTTGCTTGTCTTTTTTTTTTTTTTCTTTTTCTTTTTTTTTTTTTTTTAATTTGAAATCAGTCAACCAGTGCGCCAGATATTGTTAATGCAAAAGTTGAAGTTACTATTCGTATCATAGAAATATATCTGTGTCACGTTACTTTGTGACAAAAGAATTCAGAAAAAGAATTGATTGATAAAAAATAAAGCTCTATTTAATAGATTTGAAGTTCTACTGCAATCAGTTATGAAAAAAAAAAAAAAAAAAAAAGAAAGAAACACGACTTCCTTATACATCAAATAAAATTTACATATTATTGATACAAAAACACTGACATTATTTTGCAAAGTTAGTGATCCGTAAATAAACAATAATTTCCAGTACAAGAACATTCCTGAAAACAAGCCAACAAAACCCCTTTTCTCCAATCAAAACACAAACAAACAAAAAAAAAAAAAACGACTTCTTAATACATCAAATAAAATATACATATTATTGATACGAAGACACTGACATTATTTTGCAAAATTACTGATCCGTAAGTAATTTCCAGTCCAAGAATATTCCTGAAAATAAGCCAACAAAAATCTTTTTCTTCAATAAAAAAAAAAAAAAAAATCACGATAATAGGATTATATGCATTGCAGAGAAGGAGTATCATATTTTCAGGAACAGTATTCCACACTTTATGGAAGATTCTGGTCCAGAATGAGCATTTTTTTTTTTTTTTTTTTTTTTTTACTAACCTAACAATAAACTTCTTTTTATTAAACTTATTCACAACCATTGTTTTCAATTGCGACTACTGAATTTAATATTTCTTTTTTTTTTTCCCAACAAGTCCAATTTGGGGTAAGCTTTTACAAACATGCATATCGTATTGTTTTAATTTGTTACAACATGGACTTTTATTCTGCCTAAATTTGCTTTAATGTATTTAAAAAAAAAAAAAAAAAAGAATTTCTTTAATTTTTTATTTTTTTTTTAATTGTTGATATATAATTAAAAATGTTAAGTTTACATTATAAATATAAATATCAGATATGGAAAATTAAAAATATACTCACGTATACGATTTTTTTTTTTCACTACCTACCAATAAGCATTTGGATACATTCGAATTTAGACATTTTCTCAAATATCTAGAAAAGTTCATTTGGAATATTCTCGAGACTTTAAATTACGCAACCAAAGTCTTTAAACTTTGTTAGCGTAAAGATCACATTATACCTCATATATTTCAGCAGAAGTTGTACCCTTGTAAGGAAAAAAAAGTTAAAGGAAAATAAAATATTTTGGATCAACCTGTAAAAAGTAATGTTTTAAAAGTATTTTGTCTGTAACATGTAATTAAGAATAGTTTTCTCATCATTTGTAAAAATTTTTAAGAGGCTACCACACAAATGCATGGAGATGTAACTTTTCTTTTAAAAAACAGTACAAAAAAAAATCGACTTTTTCTAATTATAACACGTACAGTACATCAGAGCAAAGCCATATTTAGTTGACGTTTGTCATTAGGCACAGCATAGTGCAATTAGAATGCAAAAATGTGAAATATCTTACGAAATATGAGCATTTTTACTAAATAATTTTATCTGTGCATGAGCTAGCTTTTAAAAAATGTCATTTACATAATTTAATAGCCAAATGTATTGAGCAACGTATAGGAAATCCCCCGAAATGTATCGTGTAAATTTAATAACTTCTGAGAGATAAAATGAACAGAATTTCATTTTTCTCAAAAGAAAAGCTAGACTATAAGGAGTTTTACTCACATATTTGTTTTGCTTCAGCCAATGCCCAGTGGCAATGCAGTGTTCGCTGATAGTATATAAATATTGTTGCGTACTTGGGGGTTCGTGAGTTGTCCAAGAATGAAAGGCAAAACTTACAAAAATTCAGTAATTTATTCAGTAATCTATCAGTAATCTATCTCTCATCTCTTTTTGTCCTTCTTTCATTTCTTCAGTTAATCTATCTCTCATCTCTTTTTGTCCTTCTTTCATTTATCTTTGTCCTTCTTTCATTTCATTCATCTGTGTAGCTAAGCTTTCTAGAAGTTTCTTCATATCTTGCTCCATAGCTCTAATTATCACCATTCACAGACAATCCCACTTCTGACACCAGAAATGTTGCTTACTTGGGGGTTCGTGAGTTGTCCGAGAATGAAAGGCAAAACAAAAATTCAGTAATTGATTCACAGAAAGTTCCAGAAAAATACAGGTCTATAAACCAAGTATCAGCTTCAATTCAACCAGTAAACACAGCTTAAACAACAGTTGTCAATAGCAAATCCACAGTACAAACTGTATAGCAATAACACTTAAAGCAAGTCTCTTTCAAAGAGGCTCAAAGCAATCCAACATTGGCAGAAGCTGGTCTGAGACTGAACTGAACTAGCCTTGGCGAAGAAAACAGCCTTATATACCTCTGTAGAAAAGTGTGGAAAGTTCCACCTTCGGTTTTGATGAAGGTGTTTTAGTGATCCGCACCACTATATCATTCAGCCTTTTTAAGACTGTGTACGCCCAAGTTAAAATTCTTGCTGGTATTTGTTTGCTAGTCTAGCATTAAATGCTGTATCCCAGCATGTAAAATAGCATAAAATACCGAAAATATTTGCTGGTTCCACCAAAATTACCAGCAAGTCATGGTGTGTATTGGCACAGTTTATTGCTTGTCCAGCATACATAATCCAGCTTCTGTTGCTTGAATAGTATGTTGCTGGTCCAGCTGTAATTATGACTACTATTTGCTTGAAATTTCTGCTATACTAGCAGTAATTCACAACCAACAGATGCTTTTTTGTTGCTATTTTCTCACTTCTCACTGGCATCTAGCATGCCATGCTATTTCTACTTAAGCTGACGACATAACATATTACGCTGGCAAGCATAGAAAAGCACATAATAGCTTGTTAAGGTACATACCTCTCCAGGCTCTGGAAAAGCTTACACAACAAATAAGCATAAAATGCTTGTATATAGCTTGTCGTGCTATTGCTGTGTAAGCTAGCTAATATAGCATTTTATGCTGGCTAGCATTATAAAGCATATAACAGCATGAAAATCTAGCAGACAAAGCAAAACACAGCAATAACTAGCCTATTTTCTTTGCTGGTACTAGCATGGATTTTAACTTGGGCGGTCAGTCCCAGTTGCACTGTAACTTGGGAGAGAGTCCTTTGCGTTGAACAGGATTCCACAACCAGACCTTGTCTCCTTCCTGGAACTCATGTTGTGTAGCCTTTAGATCGTACCTTGTCTTCATTTTCTCTGTTGCCATGTGAATCCGCTCCCGAGCAAAGTTGTGTACATCCTCAAATCGGGACTCCTCGGGAAATGAAGGTGCATCGGGTGAACAACCAAACAGGTGATCACATGGGAGACGAAGTTCACGTCCAAACAGCATCTGGGTTGGAGTATTGCCGGTGGTTTCATGGACAGCACTTCGATAAGCCAGCAGGAACAATGGCAACTTCAAGTCCCAATCTTGCTGGTTCCTTGATACTAGAAGAGAGAAGTTATTCAGGATGGTACGGTTGAACCTCTCGACCATGCCGTTCAACTGGGGATGTAAGGGTGTTGTCTGGGTTTTGTCTATGCCGAGAAGTTGTCACAGTCCTTTGAAAACAGCAGATGTAAAGTTCGGACCTTGGTCGGTATGAAGTTGTAGGGGCGTGCCGTACCTTGACACCCATTGCTACACTAGGATCTGTGTGCATGCTTCTTAATCGGGAGTGGAATATGCCTCAGGCCACTTGGTGAAATAGTCCATCACGACGAGGATGTATTTATTTCCATTGGAGGTCCGTGGCAAAGGACCTAAAATGTCGAGTGCAATACGTTCAAATGGTGCTCCCACGTTATACCGTTGCAGTCTTTCTCGACTTTGTTTCTGCGGGCCTTCACGTGCCGCACAAGCATCACAGGATTTACACCATTTCTCCACGTCCTCCCTTGCCTTGAACCAGTAGAAGCGTTCCCGAACTTTCTGCAGAGTCTTCATTACCCCAAAATGGCCTCCGGTAGAGCTACTATGCAGTTGTTCTAAAACATCTGGAATTTTTTATCTTGGTAATACAATCTGTCATTTCGCTTTTCCCATCATCAGATTTCCACTTTCTGTATAATAAGTCGTTTCTGATATGAAGAGAGTCCCAAAGTGCCCAATAACTTTTCGTAATGGGACAACATCTGGAAATGTCCTGCCAGGTAGGTCTGTTGCTGGTCATCTCCTTCAGTTGTAATATTGGCTTTATGTCAGGATCTTCCAACTGGGCTTGTCTAAGATCTTAGTCACTCCATGGATAGGGATCTTGTTCTGATGGTGTTGAGACAGTAACTTGGCGAGCGACTGGCTTTATTCTTTGGTGTTTATCCTCGGATTTAGAGTTGTATTTATGATCTTCAGATGGAGGCTTCCGCAAGAAGGCATATGGATTTTCCTGAAGAGCTCCTTCTGTGTGGCATACTTCAGAGACATTCTTGGTTGCTTCTCTAGGCGCTCTTACTGGGCAGCTTCGTTTGAGATGCCCGTCTTTTCCACAGCCCCAGCATTTAGTCGTTCGAGTCTTCCCTTCTTTTATACTCTCAAGAATGCGTAGTCTATTAATTTCTGCAATCATTTTTAGAATCTCTTTAAGATCATCTTGAGAGCCGTTCACTTTGTCTGCTGTGCTGTTCTGGCGATGTTTATGGGAGGCTTGCTGGGCTGCCTCGAGCTTTATGGCATACACCAAGGCTGACTCCACATCCTTCACGCCGGAGAGTCTGACGGCTTTTTAAATATCTGGACCTCTGACAGCATCAATGAAGTATTCTAGGGCCAGATCATTGCGTGTTTCAGGATAACAGTCTGAGAAAGCCAAATGTGAAAGCCTCTGGATGTTTGATGCCAGTTCTTGTAAGCTTTCCCCTGGTCTCTGATGGCGAGACCTTAGCTGGAGTCGACTATATTCTTTGGACCATTTCGCTCCAAAATGTAGCTATAGTTCTCTGGTTAAAGCTTCGAAGTCATATCGCTGTTCCTTCGAAAGGGTCTCCAGAATATCTGCGGCGTCACCCCGCAACGACCCTACCAGATGAGCCGCCTTCGCAACAGAGTCCCAGCCGTTAGCTTCAGCTATGATGGAAAACTGCGTCTTGTATACATGCCAGGAGGAACTGCCGTCGTAGGTGGATAGCTTAATAAATTCCTGATTCTATGTTCTTCTCTCTTTCTTTTCAGTTTCCAGGGGCATGGATTCTAACTTTTCTTTCATTTTGATCTCCAGTTCTTCTTCTATTCTCTTCAATTTACCTTCTATCTCTGAAAACCTTCCTTTCAGTTCCTGATCAAAATTTTCTTCTATCTTCATAAATCTCTCTTCAAAACTCTCTTCTATCTCCAAAACTTTCTCTTCAATTTTTTTTTCTTTTTTTATAACTTTCTCCTCAAAATTTTCTTCTATCTTTATAACTTTCTCTTCTATTTCATCCATTCTATTTTCCATCACCGTTAATTTACCCTCTATGGATTCTTTCGCCGTTGAAAGCTCTCTCTTCATCTCATCTTGATTAGATTTAATTTCGTCGGTCAAACTGGCTTCCATGTTTTCCTGAACTGCTTTCATTAACTTCATTTCTTCAGTCAAACCCTCTTTCAATTCTCTTTGCGATGTTTTCATTTTCTCCTGTACTGCTTTCATTTCTTCAGTTAATCTATCTTTCATCTCTTTTTGTCCTTCTTTCATTTCTCTTTGTCCTTCTTTCATTTCTTCAGTTAATCTATCTCTCATCTCTTTTTGTCCTTCATTCATTTCTCTTTGTCCTTCTTTCATTTCTTCAGTTAATCTATCTCTCATCTCTTTTTGTCCTTCTTTCATTTATCTTTGTCTTTCTTTCATTTCATTCATCTGTGTAGCTAAGCTTTCTAGAAGTTTCTTCATCCCTTGCTCCATAGCTCTAATTATCACCATTCACAGACAATCCCACTTCTGACACCAGAAATGTTGCGTACTTGGGGGTTCGTGAGTTGTCCGAGAATGAAAGGCAAAACAAAAATTCAGTAATTGATTCACAGAAAGTTCCAGAAAAATACAGGTCTATAAACCAAGTATCAGCTTCAATTCAACCAGTAAACACAGCTTAAACAACAGCTGTCAATAGTAAATCCACAGTACAAACTGTATAGCAATAACACTTAAAGCAAGTCTCTTTCAAAGAGGCTCAAAGCAATCCAACATTGGCAGAAGCTGGTCTGAGACTGAACTGAACTAGCCTTGGCGAAGAAAACAGCCTTATATACCCCTGTAGAAAAGTGTGGAAAGTTCCGGAAATTTCCATATCTCATCAGCCAATGAGATTAGAGCTTCCATATTTGGTAATCCCTATAAGGATTTTCTCGCCAAGGTCGCCAAAAAAGTCGCCAAGGTTGGAAAAGTCGCCAAATTTGGCGCCAAATCCATCACCCTCCTTATTAGGGCTTTTAATGCGTTTTTAAGGGAAAATAAGGCTATTTCAACGCTAAAACGACTAGAAATGCACAAAATTAGCACTTTATCCACTTACTAAGCCTCTTTGAAAGAATTTATACAAAAATAAACACAATTATTTACAATTTTGTAACAATATTGATAAAGCCGCCTATCATCTTCCTATCTTTGAGGAGAACTGAAATTCGGTGAAATTTTGTAAAAGGTAGCGCACGCGTAGTTAAAAATTATTTAGTAAAAAAATGTTCACATTTCGTAAGATATCTAACACTTTTGCATTCTGATTGCAGTGTGCTGAGTTTAATGAAGAATGCAAAATTTTCCAAAAATGTTTTTGCTCTGTCTTTGTCCTACGTATTATAATTAAAAATGTGGAACTTCTTTTGCAATGTTGTAAAAAAACAGTTATATCTCTATGAATATATGTGGTAGACACTTAAAATTTTATACACTTAATGTGAAAAATCTTTTTAATCACATGCTACAACCCAAAAGCATTTCATGCATTATTTTTTACAGATGGATCCAAAACATTTTGTTTTTTTACTAGTTTCATTTTCTTTTTCAGGACACTACGTGTGCTGCAATGTAGGAGGTGTTCTTTACACTTCCAAAGTTTAAAGATGATTCCAAAAGGGTTTTTCTAGATATTTGACAAAAAGTGTCCAACTACTTATTGGTAGGTAGTTTATTATTAATTTTTGTATTTTGGAATGTGCTAGTTTGTCAAACATTCGATTACATGTTAGATGTATATATTTATATATATTTGAAAGATGTACTCCCACAGATGGATGAGAAAAACCATGCTATTGTTGATATTTTGGCAAAAAGGAAATGGTTTTTTCGTGTTTAAAAGTTGCTTACTATTAACATTGTTCTTATTTTTTTTCTATATTCATTAGAAAAATATACTGTATTCTTAATTCTTAAAACTTCCAGTTTTCCATGGATTTTCGCGTTTGATAGTTTCAGAAGTAAATTTGACCATTTTCAGAACGTGTCTATCTGATATATATGTATGTGTGTGTGTATGTGAAATAAAAATTGAGAAAAATCTAGATTAAGAAGTGATGAGCTGAATTCCATATAATCTTATATGTATTACGATATGACACGAATTACTGTCTAACATTTAGTGCAAATTTTACAAAAGGTGGGGCTGGTATAGAGCGATTTCTCCCATTTAAGGGAAGGATATCCAAAGATCTATTGTGTTTAATTAATTAAAGCTTGATTTGTAAGAGGGTAATTCTGAAAAAAGAATCATATTTAGTTTCAATGCATATGGCCAGATGATGATGCTATGCTGCTATTTTTCTCAGTGGAAGCTACGGATGAATCTCACATTCGATTTTGTGGAATTGCAAGAATACTTGATATTTCAGATAACCATATTTCATTAAGTAACTCGCATATTAGTTAAATATATCTAATTGTATTCCAAATTATTAAATACCTAATTATCAATAAAAATAGATGAATTTATTTTAAATAAATAAATTTAATTTAAATCTATTTTTCAATTAAGTGACATAAAATATCCTAAATTAATTTTTACAAAAATAATGTTTTATGCATACAACATTTGAATTTCAAAATTTAGAAAGTTATTTTTTATTATTTTATGAGTTGCAAACAGGAAATATTTTATCTAAAAATTACTTACAGTGATTAAATTTTCCTTTTTAACAACATCTTTTATTCATTATAAAACTCCTCTCTTTCGTGAGATATTCATATTTCATTTCTTTATTTGGAAACAAAATATATACAGAAGCAATCATTCGATTTTATTTCAAAACATACATTTCCAAATATGGGCATGAGTGGTCTAATTTTAGATTTCGACGCATAATTAAAACCATGATTCGCATGTCTACTGCTGGGATTTTTTTTTTTTTTTTTTGGCACATTTAATCACTATTAATTCAATTTCTTCCAATTAAGCATTGAATAAACGAAGTGTTTCTTTTTCACTCATCCTAGAGTTATTTTTTTTTAATATTTGCCGTGTGACCGGTGAATATTTTATCGGATTTTTTGATAATTTGGCGATTTTTCTCTAGCTGTTCTTCCAAACAGAGTTAAATTTTTGGAGCAGAACAACTTGAATCCTGCTACTGCAAATACGTAATTTTCGTCGCTCTCTGACAATATATGAGAATGTTGCTATTTGACAATGATGCCACTATAGTACTATTCCGATGTACAGAGGTTTTGCCTACAAAATAAAAACTTTTTTCTCAGCTGGAATTCTGAGATGTATAATTTCACGACAAACTTTTCTTGAAGTTTCGAATCTATTTAAAAATATTTACGACAACAACGTAGTACAATTTCTAACTTAATATATGTTAATATTAGTGGACAGGAAGCACAGCTATTACTCAACTCCTGTGAATTTCCATAAAAGTAACAACCAGCTCTATTGAATAAAATCCGTCAAAATCCATCTTTATTTGAGAAGCTACTATTATTTAATTTAATTTTAATTTTAATTAATTAATTTATTTGTTTTTATTGTTAAACAGTAAGTGTCGCTATTATATGGAATAATATTGAAGAAAATCTTAATAATTAGCCTACAGTTGCAACTGTTATGTAAACTTCAATGTCATGTTTTGCATGTTTCATATATACATTGTACATGACTTAGCTGTGATATATATTCAGTATCCCAAATGTCCAATACTGTTTTAATTCAAAACATACTCCCCTTGTTTGCATAAAAAAACCTATTCAAATTATTGAAAAAAAAAACTATTTGTTCTTACTTTTTGGTCCTGCGTTATAAGTAAACATGATTGGGTGCATTGTAAGATCAATTTTTTATCTAATTATTATTTTTTTTTTGTTAATATACCTGTTGTTTGCAACTAACTAACTTGGATAATTGCATGCAGAATCTTAGTACGGTAATTTTGCTTATGGGCAAAATAATATTAATTTGCTTCATTCTTTAATGTAACAATTTTTCTATTATTTATTTATTTATTTTTTGCAATTATTCTTTAATTTAATAATAATAATAATAATAATAAACTATGATTACATTTTTTTTTTCAATAATATATAACTTAAAACAAGTTATAAAAAAATAATTAAAATTTTTCTGACCTTCTTTCCCTTTAACAATTTCAATAATAAGTCTCTATTTTCTACTAATTACTTTTTTGAAGCTACTAATTAAATTGTCTCGAACGAGAATGAATCTTCTTTCATCTAGTATGACCATGCTAATATAAATTACACGATAAAACATATGCCTGTAGTTAGTCTCTATCGAATTAATAAAATAACATTCTAACAATGTCAGCAACAGGCATTTTGGGATGTAAGAAAATTTTTATTCTAATTTCCTTTAAAAATATCCCTTCAATTACGGATATATTTTATATGTGATAATCTAATGTAATAACATTAAGAGATTTACGAAAACATTTCCTTATTTTAATAAATGCATTTGCAAAAAGTACTTAAAATGTTTTCATCAATTTATGTTATGTACTTTAATACACACAATTTAAAAATCCCATTGCGTAATTTTGTAGATATTTTTTTTTCAGCTTATAGCAGAATAGTGCTTATTTTAAAAATCACAAAATCCTCGATAAATAGATAGAAATTTCTATTTTAGTAGATATGAAGTATTGTTTTACGATTTATAATTTTACTGAAGGTATTTTCCTGAAAATTTATTGATTTAAAACGCTTATTTAATATATTTGATATTTAAAAATACCCAGCTATGCCAAGTTATTCCAGTCTACGTCAAGCTATGCCATCTATACAATTTAAAACTTTGTATTATTTATATACATCACAGTTTAAATTAACAAATAATGAAATAACACTAATACATTAAAATTAAATAACAAAATAAAAAACAAGTTATTGCATTAAATATAATAATAGAAATATTAATAATAATTTCATTATACTTCAAATAAATGTGTCTCTTACACAATTAGATGATTATGTTCTAGGGCTATTAATTTGTATTTCGGAATAAACATTGTGAGTTATTAAATATATTTTTACTATATGGCTGTCCGTCTTCTGGCACTTGCCAAAATAAAAAGGTTTATATCCAAATAAAATATAAATAAATAAAAATAAAAATAAAAAAGGTGTAAGGAAGAATTACAAGCAATTCATTATTACTTAAATTATTTTTAATATTGTGCGTGAGATTTTAAAAAATTACATTAAGAAATATTGAAAAGAATATTCTTTGTTTACAGGTAAATAAAAATAACAAGTTCGTGTACTTCTTAAATTTTCATCTTAAAAATGAATACAATCTCCTTGTGTCCCGTTTTAGCATGCTTTCAAGCTCGCAGGGAACAGTAATTTGGATAACTTTACGAAATTCTGAAGGCATTTCCTGGTAGTTTTTTACATTTCGTCTTCTAAAATGTTATACAGAATGAGAAATGCTGATGTACTTTCAAAAATAAATATATATATGATAAAATATTAACAAGAGTTAAATTTATTAATTAATTTTCTATAGTAAGTGACAGAAAACTTCAATTAAAAATTTATTCACTATTATGAACCCTTTTAAACAATATTTTCTGTTTGAAAAATCTGTCAGAGTATACTTATTTGAACTATAGCAAAATTAAAATATTTTTGTAAAATGTATCCTTTAATAAAAATTTATTGATAAAATTTTCCAGGTATTTATTTGTCGTAAAGTAAAATTATATTTATATATGCATACTTTCTATACATTTATCGATCACTTTATATACTTTAAGATGGTTGGAATAAGGCATACGAACTATGAAATGTATTAATTAATTTTCTATAATAATGGAGAGAAAAGCTCAATTGAAAATTTATTCACTATTAAGCATCCTTTTAAACAACATTTCCAGTTTGAAAATTCTGTCAAAGTATACATATTATAGTTGTAGAAAAATTAAAATATTTTTTCTAAAAATTATCATTTAATAAAATTTTATTTATAAAAAATTCCAGGAATTTCATTTGTAGTAAAGAGAAAAGATATTTAAATATACATACTTTGTATACGTTTATCGATCATTTTATACAGTTTAAAATGGCTGGAATAAGCCATACAAACTATGGAATTTGTGCAAATGACATTCTTTCCTCCTTCAAATACCGGGTGATCCAAAATAACAAAAAATAAACATTACAACATTCAAAAAGTATTGACAGTAGCACTACCCGCTTTTCCACTAAATTCATGAAAACATTTAAGCAATAAAATGTTTATTGTAAAATTTATTGTTCTATTTTAATAACAAAAGGCTTCTTTAATATCCAAAAGGGCTGAATGCTACGCAATCATAATATATGTACAGTCGGGAAAAAAAAAAAAAAAAAAAAAAAAAAAAAAAAACGCAACACTCAACGTAACTTCGTTGCTAATCAATGTAGAAAAATGTAATAGGTATCATTCGACGGGAAATTGTGAGTAGTTTCAGAAAATGAACTGAAATTTTGAATTGGGGGTCATCTACACATTAAAACGTTCACCAACTTTGATTTTTTCAATGGTAATGTCCCATTTTTATTTTATATTTGAATTCCTGGGATCGCGACAACGCGAAAAAATATATTGGTTGTATATTTTACATACTTTTTCACAGAGTTATAAGCGTTCAAAGTTTGAAGGTGCTAATGTTAAATTCATATTTCAAACTTTTATTAATATCTTCACAAAAAATAACTTGATCGATATATTTTTTTTTTTACGAGATACAGTGAAGAAACCCAAACATAATCCATCATTACTTTTGATTCTGAAAAATATTTTTAATTCTGAAAAATATTAATAAATTCATATTCATAAAAATTATGAATTATGACCTATATTAATTTTTACGTAAAATGAACCCTAATGCTGAAAAATATGGGTGTGCAAATTTGCAGCTCATTCCAGTTATTAATTTTCGAGATATAAATAAATCTTTCTTTTGGAGTGGTTTAGGGGACCGTCTCTTATAAAGTTTTGCATGAGATAACGAAACAAATCTTTAAAAATAACAAAGAAAATTAAACAAAATATTTTTATTTTTTATTTACGGGCCAAATTATATAACAACAACGTCAAACGCAAAGAAATGAAACAAGAATGATGATTTTTAGACATTAGTATTAGCATCAAGAATTCTTGTTTTCTAAAGAAGGCAAGCCCCGCCTTCATCGTTCTTTAAAACAAAACGATACAGAAAGAAAAGTAAGTGTGACATTGAGTATTCGGGTTAAACCCCTTATTTTATGTTGACAAAAATATGCTCCAGTGGTATTTACATAATCGATTAATTGGTGATAAATTTTGAATCTTTTAAATGAACACTAGAAGAAAAAAAAAAACTAAATAGGCGGGGTTTACTGTTTTAAATAGAAAAATAGGTTTAATGTGAAATTGTCAAATAAAAAAAAACGAATTGAATTGGAATGCAATACAGACTTGTAAAATCGTTTCTTAACTATCATCATAGTTAAAAGCTTAATCATTTGCTTCATATATTGCTTTATTTTATTTTATTTATTTATTTATTTTGTAGGGGGGGGGGGTTATTATTTTAAGGATACTTTAGCCTTTAAAATTTTATTAATATATTTTAACTTTATACATTTTAAAAAATATACTTTAACTTTTAAAAATATATTGTAACACTTTTTGCGACCGCAGAATTTTGTCTTTTTGACAGTAAGATCCGCCTGCGGGTTTTATACTCTCAATATAAAATATTTCAGAACAAATTTTCTGTATTCACAATTATATTACAAATGGATATACATTATAATTATATTCTTTCTAATCAATATATTTCTATCCATAGTATATTTTATTGCAAAAATATGAACACTGGGTACACACTTAAGAAATATGTAACACCCAAATTACGAAAGAAACGCCCACTGACAGAGTTACAGATTTTCAAATGACGTGAATCTACGTCAGCAGTCGCGAAAGGGTTAATTAAGAAATTATATTTTATAGAAATTATAAAACGAATTCGTACAGTTCCAAAGAGTTGAACTGATCCAAAACTGGTAAGTGCGATTAAAATTGTTTCATGAACCCTTACAATAATTTATCCGAAAAGATTTAGTTTATGCGTTGTTGTATATATATATATATATATATACACATTATTTCATTTCGTATATTATGTTACACCTACGAAAGAAAATTTAAGCTTTATTGGTGATCAGTACAGCCATAATAGACATTTTACTTGAAAAATATTGTCCTTTATTCAAGGAGTACTGTCTGGACCGACCAATCGCAAGGGTAATGTATTTAAATGGACCTAAAATTACCTTAAAAAGTACTGAAGTATATACAAATCTAAAGAACTGAATTCAGGATAATTCAAGAACTGGAAAAGAGGCAACAGGGGGGGGGGAATTATTAATTTTTATAATTATTTTCTTCCCGAAAGATTTCCGGTGTGAAACATTAAAATTTTGTTTATTTTTTATAGGGTCTTAATTTTATTTTTCTACATTTACAGATAACCCCCTAACACATTTTTGATCATAACTCTATAAATACTAAAGATAAAGTATACAAACAGGATACTTTTCCGCACTGCCAGACTCTCAGAAATTCGAAAATGAAGTCAAAGTGGGGTGTTGCTTTAGAAAAAATCAAACTTGGTGCTCATTTCAATATGTAGATGACCCCTAATTCAAAATTTGACTACATTTTCAGAAAGTGCTTTTAATTTCCTGTTGAATTATGTCTATTAGATATTCCTGCGTCAATTAATAACGAAATTACAGCGGGTGTTGCGTTTTTTTCCCCCGACTGTACGTAATGAGTGTCACGTAATCTTCCCAAGTTGGTAATTATCTTCTTCTGTTAAAAATAAATAAATAAAAGAATATTCCTAAATCTAAATTTCTTCCTGTACTCATTAGTCACATTTCTATTTTCTAGATTTGTATATTTTTGCTGTAAGAGAATGATTCCATAACTTTCCCACTGTAATTTTATTATAATGGCCCCGCAAAACGTAAAAAAATGACGATTATAGAAACCATGGCAAATTATGTATTTCGAAAATTATTGTTTTCGAGAATCTTAATATATGTTTTAGATACTTTGGATCACATGATATCTCTCTGTAATAATATATATATTTATTAACAGATTCTTTGATGAAAGATTAAGCATTGATTTATAAATTTCCCGAGATATAAGTGGAAGCTGTTTCCTTTGGTGTATATTATAGCTACTAAAACCAGTCTTAATTGCAGATAGTATTTTCTCTCTGTTGATGATATCCTAAAGAAACACATAAAGTAGACTCTTACACAATGCGAGGTCAGGTTTACCAGATTAATTCTAAAATTTTATTTTTTAACAGCACTAACTTTATATCAAAGCAATCGCTTTATCCAAAAACTAAATCTGGTGTAATTGAACCAATAGACTGATACTCTAAAAATAATTTACTAGTGTTAAAAATAAAATTGTAGTTTTTTTTTTTTTTTTTTTTTTTTTTGGGCTACCCTGACACTGTACTGTGTGGGGGTCTATTAAATTATTGATCTGACGAACAAAAATGCAATGCAAAAAAAAATGTAAGTCGCTATGTTAAATTTTTACGACATAACCTTACAGTTAAAAAAAAAAAAAAAAATAGTACTTTAAAATAAATAGAAACGCATTACAGTATATGTATAACTTTGTTTCTTTCAAAAAGCATAAAAATTCAAAAAAGCGTTATTAAAAAAAAAAAAAAAAAAAAAATGTCCGTAACTAAAAATTGTGAAAAGAAACGAAACTTGAAGAATATAATTGTATTTAAATTACACTTCTTAAAAAAAAATTGTCAATTTATAGTTTTAAAACTATCTTTTTTTTTATTATTATTATATTTGGCAACGCAAATTTTAATATTCACATTAAAGTAGTGGTTTTAACGAACAACTAAACGATCTCGTTTAACAATACAGAAAATTATGAGGCTATGTTGTGATATTTTTTTTACAAACATAAGTGTTCTTTTTAATTATTAAAACATAGGACGAAAATGATATATTTACATAGCAGTAATATGTCAAACTAAGAAAAAAAATGCGTGCTATTTAAAAAAAAAAAAAAAAAAAAAAAAAAAAATATCTTTTATAAACTAAAGCTAGTACTGGGAAATTACATTTGAATATTTATCGTTTTTAAAATGTAACGAAGTGGTATTTAGCAAAATAAATATTTATAGCAAATCAAAAATAAACTAACAAATAAATAAATAAAGGGCCACGTTAATACCGTTATACATTTAACACAATAATCTTTATTACTTGTCATCCTAAAAAATAAAATAAATAAATAAAAGGTCAGATCTTGAATACAAACAGCGTAATAGAAAAACATGATGTATGAGAAGGTTTCTCTATTTCATAATACGTAGAAAAAATAGAAGCTCGTTTTCTGTTTGTTGGACTATAATAGGGTTATTTATCTTTATAGGGCCGAAAATCATTCTGAAAAAAAAAAAAAAAAAAAAAAAACTGAAACTAATTATACATATAAATATATATGTATATTTATACGAGCGATCCAAATGTCACATAAAAACTCGAAAAAAATATATAATTCGTGATGTAATAACCCTATGTTGTATTCACCAAAATAAACAGAAAAATAAGAGATTTTCTTAGGTAACAAAATATTTAGTAGCAAATTAGTTTAAATTTTCTTCAGCGGTGCGCCTTCCTTGTAAAATTACTTTTTACAATGCACAGTTTATTCAACAACGTAACAAGGACTGTAAATGCTCCGAGTGATGGTGTCGTTCGTAAAGATCTACGTAGCGCATTAAAAAACTCCTAAAAAAAAAAAAACATTTTGTATTACCGATATGGCGTATTTGATCAGGCGGATCTGTTTAAAATGTGAGAGGATACTGCGAATACAGCGCAATATGTTATGAAAAATATAACTAATGTGCGTTTGTATATATATATATATTATATTATAATATCTCATGGTTATCTGTATATTTTAGTGAAAATCGCATAGAGTTACAGTCATTACTTTTTGATATGTATATATATGTATTTTTTTCCGTTTCCTGTTACTTTTAGATTACAAGTATATACATACATATGTATTTATTTATATACATTACGATTAATGTCATACATGTTTCCTGTTTACCACAATTTTTGTATTTCTAGAAAGAAAAGAGATTTTTTTTGTAAAATGACCTGTAAAGACAACATGCCATGTACCCTTATTTGTGGATTAAAAAAAAACAATGAATATTGCTCTGAAATTGGATTGTTTACATTTTAACAGGTCATTTCTCTTCTTAAATAATAACAATAATAATAAAAATAATAATAACAGATTCAAGGACATAATTTTAATTTTACGGTAAGTGACTGAAATATAGTGTTTTTCTTTTTTTTTTTTTTTGTTAATACAGTGTACTACTTTTATTTTTAAAATATTACACAATGTCATGGAGATTTTTAATCATTGTCACGCAGTTTATGAATGAAATAATTTCGAATGAAATAGTCTTTTATTCAAACGAAAGAGAAATAGAATTATATTAATTTATTGACAATGTTCATTTTAAACAAATATTGTAAAATGCAACAATTATAAAAGCGTAAGCACACTGTAGTACCTATTGTTATGAAATTATTTAAAGAGGCTAAAATTGACTTGAGAATACGCAACTAAAAAATTAAATAATATTGCAGATCTATTAATATATCTTTACATATATATATATATATATATATACGATATTTTTGTAAATTTTTATAGCAGACTGAAAACAGGTTTTAAAAATACAAATTTTTAAATACTGAAATTTTTATTATTTAAGCGTGGTGTCAAAAATGACAAATGAGAAGCAATAAATCAAAAAGAGCTAATGGATTTTTTAATGGGATAAGTGAACAGAAACGATCGTCTTCTTTTGACTTCTTGGTATCAGTAAAATCAATATACGAACATTTTTTTTTTTTTTAGCCGACTGAGATGTCTGAAAAACCGTTTATCCGTAACAGGAGCCGTTAAAAAGGTTTATTTGCGGAATATACAGAATTATCAGAGTGAATGAATTTCGGGATATACAATAGATTTTTTTAACTGCAAATGCATACCAATGGCCATGGGAAGCTCCTAAGTGATCAATAATGCCAAATGAAATCTTATACTTAAGACTTCATTTGACCAAGAAGTCTTAAGTATAAGATTATGGATGTCTTATAAAAAATATCACTTTTTACCAACAATACATTTGCTCTGATATTGATTACAGACTGTCGTGTCTTATTGGTCGGAACTGACTTCACAATACTTGTATGAAGGGTTGTAGACATATGGGATATGTCCCGTTAACTATAGAGAAACATGTCCCCCTCCTCCCCCTCACGCTAGAATGGGCAGGACAGCATGTCATTTGCAGGCATAATTGGATTTCTGAACTCTTCTGCGACAAGCTTCGTTACATATTTTTACATTATAATAGGTGCATTTTTTTTTTTTAATCTTGAAATACTGCTTTACCTTTTGAAAGAAGTGTTAGGTTTGGAGAGATTGGAGCATCGATTTTGTTTAGTATCTCATTTAATAGTTTCACGAATTCTACATTATTAGACGTATCTATGATCATTCAATATTATATATGTAAAATGATTATGTCTTCTGTAGTTCCTACGCTAAAAAGGTAGGATATTATTTTATAATTATGGACGACATTATCGGTACTTATTCTTTATCTGACGGACAACGTCTTCTTTGTTTTCCTTTTTTTCTGATTAAAGAAAAATACAGAATGGTTTCGTAAGCATGTTTCGCTGTTAAAAACTCAACAGAACACGTTTGGTTGATGCTAAACAGACTGGTTACTTGCTGACTGCTCATGCCTATATCCTCAACAAATGTTTTTATGAAAGGAATTTTCTTTCTAGAGACGCGCATCGGAACACAGTCACTAACCGTGATGGATAATGTGAGAGTTTCCGGGAATAATATGTATTCTATTTTTCTCTATTTTAGCGAAATATATCCTTTTAAAAAGGATATCTTGTCAATAATTTACACATTTTCGCTTGTGATGAAAATGAAAGACTGTTTAAAGAGAATGATTATATATTAAAATTTAAAACTTTATATCCTTATGGCTTAAATACAGAACTCAATAATCTAAATGTAAATAAGATTTCTAATGTGTATAATTTATTTTATGAAGTTAACAATTTAATATCAATTAAAAGAGGTAGAAGAGGATCACATATTAATAGTAATAAAGTAAATGACATTATACCTTTATTTTGGTTAAATGAACAAGAAAAGTTTTTTTACAAATTCATTAAATGTTAATAAATTAAAGACTTCAATTTTTTCTTTGAAAATCAAGACTATTAAGAAAATTTCTGCTTTGCTTGTTAAATATAATTTTGTTAATACTCAGTTTAAGGATTTGGTTACAGATTTAATTGGTTTCAAACTGCTTAAAGTTGGTAAATATAATGTTTTGAATGAATATTTTACGGTTTCTTTTTTGCAGAAATCATTTGATTATTTGAAATTGAATAAAGCTATTTTTAAAAATAATTTTCTATTTCCAGTAAAAAATATAAATGTTATAACTGCTTTTAAATATAATAAACCATTCAGTAAAAAAATCTTCAACTACAGAGAATTTGCTTTATCTGTTGATTCTTCTAATACCAATATTTGCATATGTAATAATGATGAATTTAACTCTTATATTGATAATAATTATAAACATATTATAACTGGTAATTTAAATATAATAAAAAATGATAATTTAAGGTTTTTGATGAATTTGGGTACTAAATTTAGATTAAATAAAAAACTTAAAAAATGAATTGCTAAGGAAGTTTTTTTGAAAGATATTACAAATTTTATTTATAAAATTTGTTATAAATACAATAGAAGCTTTTCATGAATGGAAACGCAATCTTATTGTTTATTTTGATAATTTTTTAAGTGAAAGTTTAAATTGTGTGAATAATGATTATCAGAAATTTTATAAGAAAGATAATGAATACTTGGAATTTTTTAAAAAACATTTTATTTTTGTTCCTGTTGACAAAGCAGCTAGTAATTATGGTATCATTTTAAAGAAATTTTATTTTGAAAGAACTTTAGATGAACTGAATAATGATTTTTACTATACAAAAATAAATTTGAAATCCACTGTTGTTAAAAAATGTTTTACTGCTTATTCTAAGCAGATTAAATCACTTTTTTCATATAATATAAGAGTCTTTAATGAAAGTAATATTCCCTTTTTATTTTTAACACCTAAGTTTCATAAAAATCCTGTTAAATTTAGATTCATTTGTTGTACTACTAATAGTATTGGTAAGAATTTCAATATTAAATTACAGTTTTTTATGAAAAAGATCTATGACTTTTTAAAATCTAAGTATAAGAATTCTAGTTATTTTTGGTCAATTGATAATAGTCTTGAATTAATTAATAAAATTACTTTTAAACCTTTTTCTATTCAAACTTATGACTTTGAAAACCTATTCAGTAATATTCCTATAAATGAACTTTATAATATTCTTAAAAATATTTTTGACATTTTTTATATTGAAGATGAATTGAATATTCCTCGAGATTTTTTTCTTAGTCTTTGTCATTTTTGTTTAAATAATAATTATATCTTTTTTCATGACAAAGTTTTCAAACAGTCACATGGTATTGGCATGGGAACCAATTACTCTTCCTGTGCGGCTAATCTTTTTTTATTTTTCTTTGAATATCAGTTCACTGTAACTTATAATATATGTTTACATGCTTATCGATATATCGATGATTTAATTATTTTCAATATTGATTTTGATAATTTTTCAAGTTTAATTTATCCAGATTGTTTAAAATTAAATAAAGCCAACAATAATAATTATAAAGCTGATTTTTTGGATATTTCATTTATTATAAAAGATAATAATTTATATACTGATTTATTTGACAAAAGAAAAAACTTTAACTTCATTACTAACTGTATGCCGCATTGGTATTCTAATCTGAGTCACAGAATTTACATAAATATTGTTATCAACCATATATTAAGAATCAAAAGGTTATGTAATTTAAAATTTAATTTTGATAAACAAGTTTTCAATTTTCAAGCTCTATTATATTACAAGAATTTGTATCCTTTAAATTTTATATTTCATTATACAAAAAATTTGAATTTTTAGTGTCAGTGCCGCAGTATCTGCTTTTTGATTGGTGATCCATATAGGTGTCCAGTTTGATGCACTTGGTTCAAAGCCTTCTAGGAAGACCATTTTGCTAATGTTTGGAGTTATTTTGTATCGCCAGACCTGGAAAGTTCTTGGACATCTTTGGATACGGAAAGAAAATTTAGTGTTTTTTCAAGTTTTTAAGCTGGAATGAATTTTGAAGATGTTGTTTTACTTGCAGGTGGTGAGTTTTTTCATCTTTTCTAGTAGGTTCGGGTGGGGATAGGTTTGGCTAGCATTTCATATATAAAAATCTTTTTCTTGTATATTTAATAGTTTTTTTGCTGGCTATAATATGATTTTTAATAAATTGAAATTCAGTTTTTATCAAAACTTAAATTTAAAATTTCAATAAATGTAAAACTTTATACATTGTTTTCCATTACTATTCAGTTTGAATCACATTTGAAGTATGCTAGCCTGCATGTCTTTTGAAACCTGCTAGTACTACATAGTTTTTTAAATTTTTAATTGCTGTGTTCCCACCTGCTGAAGAGATTGACACAGCGTAATTTGAATTTCTAGCTTAAATAGTGTTTAAATCTAACCAATTTTCTTGTTTATTAACATTGTTTAATAAGTTTTTCTTGTTGTTTGTTACTTTTCACCTTCATCTCATCTTTTATCTTCAATTAAATTTATTATATATATATATATATATATATATGTGTGTGTGTGTGTGTGTGTGTGTGTGTGTGTGTGTGAGTGTGTGTGTGTGTGTGTGTGTGTTTGTTTCAAGAAATTGCATTAAATGTCTCATGCGATTTTAACTTTAAATATTTTGTTTCTTTTTAGGTTTCAATCCTCGATTTTTTGTAATAAAATATAACATTGCCCTATTAATTTAGAAGTTTGAGTACTTCTTCAAATTGTGCGATCAAGTTTTCTCTTTTCTTGTTTTATTATATATTTCACTTAACTTTCCTACAAACACATTTTCTTTTTAGGACACTTATAGGGCATCTTCAGGATGAAGCAGACATCTCTAGGATGTAATGTGGATGAAAGGAAAATCTTTAGTAGTAACTTTGGATAAGTGTGTTTGTAGAGTTAATTATTAGTGACTTGCTAAAATTCTGAAAACGTATGTGTAGTTGACAGACAAACATTATATTTTATTCATGTATATTTTCTTGCATTGCTGTATGATATACATTTGTTTCTTAAGGATTTGTTGTTTATATTTGCGATTTTTGAAATACAAATTATTGTTTTAATCACATTAAATTTTCACTTATATATTAATCTACTAACTTAAAATGAGAACATTATGAGACGCAACAGATATTTAGTAACATCTTTAAAGAAAGAACTTTATATAATCCTGCATACGTCTTTCTTACACATTTGAGAAATATTTTTTTAAATTAAGGAGGAGGTGTATTATTTTACTAGTTTTATTTTCGGGTGTTCATTTTCTTT
Source organism: Salticus scenicus (assembly GCA_963930645.1). Classification (NCBI taxonomy): domain Eukaryota; kingdom Metazoa; phylum Arthropoda; class Arachnida; order Araneae; family Salticidae; genus Salticus; species Salticus scenicus. Next base: position 271,613,238 of record OZ005649.1, on the reverse strand, counting down.
AAATCATTAAATTGAGCTACATTCCTGGTCCCTAAAGATTAGTACTTTCTGTTCTTAGTTAGAAAAGTTATTTTGAAAAGTTTAATATACAACACTAGGGATTGAAAATCCAATTTTTTCATTACTAAAATCATTTAAAAACTATTGGACGGTTCGAATAATTTTCATTTATATGCAGATTTTTTTTTTAAATCCACGTATTAGCATATATTATTTTACATTAAGTTTAAAAAATATAGGATTTGTAAATTAATTTTAAGTACATTATTAATGTATAAGTTTTTTAATTTATTTAATTAACAGTGACACGCGCAGCCAAATTATATATATATATATATATATATATATGTCGCGCTTGGCAACATATGATATGAGCAGTCTATAGCTGTTCCATATCATGGACAGTACATATGAGAATTTAGCAATGAGGAAATGTGTCTTGTCATTGGTTCAGCATTAAAGTGCTTGTCACCAATGGATTTTACGATGAATTTCACTTTCAATGCTTATATTGCTCAATGACATCATTCGGATTTGCAATTAATAGTTGACAACCCATGCTCTTAGCATATGACGTTTTTAAAAACTGTCGAGCTAGTGTTATTTATAAAATAAAATTATAATAGTCAAAATACATCTTACAGAGGAAATCACACAAAATTAAGTATATGTTGTATTACAGGATGCATTTTTAAAATAAGAACATCAGTTTTTCATTTCTAAGACTTTTAATTTTAACATTTTGATTGTTTTTCTGTTATTTTTTAGTACAGTTACATAATGCTCTTAGAAATAAGCAAGTTTTTAGAAGTACCAATTCATATCAAACTCAACAGGATATTTAATAATAAAAAAAAAAAAAAAAAAAAAAAAAAAAGAAGGGGGAATATTTATTATTATTATTATTATTTTACGAACCAGCTTATATATTCAAATTACAAAAACTAAATTAACAAAATGTTTTTGCAATTTTCAAAACTGTAATTTTCAGACTGGCTTATTTTCCAAAATTCGTTAGTGCTAGATTTTCCCCTTATTAAAAGAAATTTCTAATTTTGAGATGATATTCAAAACAAATGATTTTAAGTAATAAATAATATATAGCTACATATTTTACACCTTAAAAGACACACAAACACACACACATATATATACATATATATATAGATACATATCTATCTATATAAATATATATATACGTTGTTAGATTAATTCAACGTAGGATAGCATTTTAAAGCCACGAATGCCTACTAATCCAGAAATATTGTGCTAATAAGAATATCGCAATGTATTTCATACAAACTAATGAAAATTGTAAGAAGACTAAAATGTAGGATAATAAATTTATATTCTTATTATTTCTTATTGTTTATATATATATATATATATATATATATTCTTTCAGTTTACAAAAGTAGTGAGGATCCTCATATTTCCATATATGTATATATATATATATATATATATTAACTACATTGTTCGTTCTAATCACTAATCAATGTAAATTTAATCTTAATTACAAAGTCGTTTATATCCAATTGTATTCAAAATTTTCATGATTTATTGCCAAAATTATAAAATTCCTGTATGATTTAAAATGGACAACATATACATATATTTTTAAATACATAAGTTTAATTAAAAAATATTTGATATTTCTAGTAAAATATAATTTCAGTTAAATATATATATATATATATATTACTTATTGCTTTAAATTGTTTGAAATTTGTGCACCACCTATTTCATAAATTAATGTCAGGAAATAATAATAGTAATAATAACAATGATAAGATTATCCTATTGTGTACTTTGAAAATCTTAATTTAGTTTGCTATATAAAATTAATAATTTTTGAATCGCATTCTTTAATATATATTTTTCTGTCTTTCCCGTTGTTAAGCCTATGATAAAACTGCTATATGTTGTACTTATTCTTATTAGTACTATATGTCTGGATTAGTAGGCATTCGTGGCTTTCAGATACTATCCTACGTTGCATTAATCTAACAACGTTAATCCTCTTACAGCGGATATTCACTGTACGGAGAAAGAATTGTTCTGACTTCCTAATTAGGGATATAAGCAGCAAATATATTATCAGAAGATGTTTCTTATTTTATTTGTTTAGGCAGAGAGCTTAGAGAATGTCAGTTATAATTTTTAAATTTAAAAGTCATATTTATTTATTTTTGAAAAAAAAAAAAAAAATAGGAACAAATTATTATTTTTTAAATATTAGATTCAATGAAACTTTAATAATATAAATATTATTAGATAAATATGATATTTGCAAAGAAATATTCATTGATAATGATGTGAACCGGGTTTTTCGTTGAACTAGTTCTACACTGTTGACAATTGGCGAAGGTCTGAGACTCACACATGATGGTGGTCCAAAGAGATGCCATTACAATTTCGATCCCCAATGGAGGGGTAATATATTCATGGAGAAATTTTACAGCTTACAATATTTAAATACGGTATGTACAAATTATTCTAAAAAAAAAAAAAAAGCTGAAGTAGAGGTTGAGTAAGTTCAACGTAGATAAGAATGAGACATGTATAGTAAGATAAAAAAAAAAAAAAAAAAAAAGTGAAATTTCCGTTTGTATTGAACAGTTTAATCATTTAAGATTAGCAAAATTTTCTTGCTGTTCACGGGATGAACAATAGGTTCAACATAAATTTGTTTGTCCTTATATCTACCGACGATATTCAGCGAAAACAGAAAATATCTCTAACACTATATATATTTCTGTCTATTTCTTCCACCTCATTATTATCCTCTGCAACGATCTTCTAGTTTAACATTTGTGATAAAATGTCTTGATCTGAAAATTTACCTGGAAATATGCTACATGATCATTTAAAATAATGCTGTATTGAACTTTAACTTTAAAAGTGAAACGAAGATATTTTTGATCAAAAATGAATAGAGAGTAAAATATTATATAGCAAACTATGAACCTAAATATAATTCCACCTCACGTTTTGTAAACATACACACATCTAAAAATATGACGCTATATTTGGATTCTAATGGTTTTACTAATAAACAGAAATAAATAAATAAATATATACACATATACATGCAAGAATATTCCGTCTGTAATTCTCTTTTCTGTATCTATCTACATATGGATCAGGGTGGCCGAAAAATTGATATTTTAGATAAACGATTTATAATACCAAAATACTTTTGCACATTGGCATCCTTAATTTGTGAAAAATAATAATAATAAATAAATAAATATGTCTTTAGTTTTCCTATGAACTTCAACGTTCGAAAAAAAAAAAAAAAAATAGGTTACCTTTCAAAATAATAATAATAATAATAATAATAAAATACTGGAATTCAGACAATGCTATTTTTCTTCTAATACCATTAAAATATTTTCTTTTAACACTTTTTGTACAGTTTTTAAATCGCGTACAAGTCAAAAATTATTATAAAAGTAACTAAAATCCGACTTTTCTTCTGAATTTCATTCTCCATTCTAATTCTGATATAACGATCTGCTGTCAACAAGCAACGGGATCTGATCATTATATTTTAGTTTTATTATAATTAAGTAGGTTTGTGTTAGAATATTATTTAAAATCGTTAGTTTAAAGTAGGGCTTAAAAGCTATTCGTTTTTTGTAGTTAGTTTATTTTAACCTTACCATCAATACCAACGGCGGCTACCAGACAACTTTATGCGTATTGCGTATCCGTTTTCTAATTTACCAAAAAACTTGGGTACGAAAACCTTGCCAGCATATGAGGTGTACTATTGTGTTATTTCAGTAAAATGTATACATTGTTATTATATTCCAAGAAAATGCCGTTTTTTTTTTTTACTATTGCCGATTGCTTTAGTTCTTAAATACAGTATTTATACCGAAAATGTTCAAAACCAACTGTGTCCTTTTCCAGAATATTAGAATAAATAAAAGTGTATCATGATACATTTTAGAATTTGAGGATGTCTTAGCACGGAGACAAATTTAAAAGCAGCTTTATTAAAAAGATGAAACTTCGTGGCTAATGCTAAATCAAGTTCTTTAATGTTAAAACACATAAAGCACAATAGCCTTTTCGAGCTTTCATGGAGAAAACGAGAGTTCATTTGTCTCTCCTGCAAACATTGATTGCAAATGTAAAAAATCAAAGAAAAATGTTCGTAAAGAACTAAAATTTTTGTATGACCTACGAACTACTAGACTCATTTACATTAATAACCTAGACAGGAAAGAAACAAACATTATTAGAAAGAAAAAAAAAAGAAAAATACTAGACCAATATAGAAAAAACGTAGTTTAATTAGTTGTTGTGACGATTCAGTTTTAAATGTACAGCTTAAGGAAACATTTAAAGAAACAAAAGAAAGTTTCGTACCTGTTGCTTGGACATCAAAAATTCAAATGAGAATTAAGCTACATGCTACCACTGTAATGAATGGCAGGTTTAGAATTTTTGCCATGGCAATATTTTTTATTACGTCTAGCATTATAAAGAAGTTTTTTAGTTGGTTTTAGGTTTTAGGACCGTTTGACTACGCTAGTGCCCTACGCCTATAGGTGGAATGTCCTCCTTGGGGGGGGGGGGGTCTTTCTGATGGGTCTTAGCCCGTATTTACAAAAGTTTCGGAAAAAAGAAAAGAAAATATCCAACTGATAGGTCCGTGACTGCGAACTGGTATCGAACCCGGCACTTCACATCTACCAGCTTTGAGCGCAGTACCGCAACAAAAAGATGTTCAACTAACTAGTGAGGAAAGTAGTGCATTTTTTTCTAACCCCGAGAACTTGTTATTGGCAATGGCAGCGGACGACAGGCAACATATGTGTGAGTTGACCTACAGAAATAATCTGGTGTGTCACTCACACGACTTGCTCTTACCATGAAATTTAATACTATAAATACAGGTTGGAGATTAAGATGTAAGACAACGATGTTATGTAAACTTATGTCAAACAATTCTAATTAGGCTTCGGAAGAGTTTTATATGATAATTAATTATGTGTGAGGGGGGCTACCGCCCCCTCAACTCCCCCCCCCCGTTTCATTAATGCACCTAGATATATATAAAATTTAATTCGGTTATTAAAAAATAATTCTGTTTTTTTTAAAATAAGTTATTAAAATTATTATTTAAAAGAATTATCTTTTATGATAATGCAGACGATTTCCATATTAGAAATGTAGTATAGCACTAAATATCCAAAAAAAGTCCATTTTATTCTCAATTTAAAAAAAAAAAAAAAAAAAAAAAGTTTTTTTTCGTTAAAAGTGAAAAAAATCGATAACTTTGTTTCAAATTATCGCAGATCGATGGTTCAACCATTCGTTTTAAAGGTATTGGCGAGCTCTTTTGAAAGATACCCATCATGAAAATTTACTCCCCTCGAGGGGGGACTTCCCCCCCAGGGGGGAGGCGAGGCTCCTACATACACAATTTTTTTCGAAGTTGACAATCTCTATTATAATATATATATATTCGTTTCATTTGGTTTAGTGCAGTCTATAGACGTTAAACTCTACTTACCAGCAATTTCCCCCATAGACGTAATGTATTAGAATTCTCCTGATTGTCCCTGTACCCGAACCATTTGCTTGATCTTAACGAAAAGCTTACTATAGCATCTATATATGATACACATTTAGAATACCAAGTTTGGAATGTCTGCTACTATTTGTTCTTGAGATATGCTGATAACAGACAGACACACACACAGACCATTTGCTAAAAACATGATTTTCGTATTCAGGGGACCTCAAAACGTGTAAATATAACAAAATCTCGCGTTCGAAAATTTGACCCCAAAACAATACTTTCTCTACCTTATGGGTAAGAGAAAGTAAAAATGCTCAAGACAAAAGGTCAACCGTTAGGACACACTTGTGTATCTACAAGAGATTTTTTCAAGCAAGATTAACCCTTTGAAGTTTTGAAATATGGAAATTGATCTGCTGGTCAGCGTATTCACTTTCTCTTTCTTTTTCTAAACTTTCAATGATTGAAAATGTGACAAACAAGTTTTGCCATTTCTATAAACATAACAATTGCGAAAGTTTGAATTCATAAAATTTCCATACCGCATTCTGTCTGTTAAAAGAATTAGGAATCTGGTAAAAGAATCTGCAGAATTAGTATTTCGAAAAGATTCAAGAGATGGGTTTATAATAACTTATACTCGCGACTTTCACAGCCAAAACTGAATCAAAATTCCAACTTCGAAACTTAGTCTAAAGGTATAATTTTTTTTTTTAAATCATATAATAAATGTAAATATAAATGCAATGTAAATATAAATGCAATGTAAATATATGTAGTAAATACTGAAAGTATGAAAATATTGTGAATATGTAAATGTTAGAAATATGTCCAGGACAGGGGTTTGGGAAGGGTGAATAATTCGAAATGCAACCACACCATTGGAGTGAGTTTTGGATTACTAATGCAATAAATTATAGTTGCATAACAAATGAAGATACTTTTCTGGAGCTGCAAAGATCGCATTTATTTTGGAAATCGTAAAACTTTACTACAAAAGACGAACTACTGTAATTTTTAAAAAGATCTAAAAAATAAAAATTTTGGATAATTTTACGAAACTTTACGGCTCATGCGAGTTTTAAAAACTGTAAAATAATTTGCGATCTAAAAACTGTAAAATATTATAAATATTTTTTTTTTTAATTATACATGGAATTTATGTTAAAAGAAAATGAATGGTATTAAAAGGAAAGTTAATAATAATTGTATTTCAATTAAAAAAAAAAATGAAATTTGATTTTTTTTTTTTTTTAACTTTGAAGTTCATGCGCGGACTAAAGATAGAAATAAACAATTATTTATTAGGACTGAGGACAAATAGACTCAATCTGGGATTTTTCCGGTGTCATTTTTCGACAGTTGTACATTTATCGAAATCTAAAATTTATCGAAAATATAATTGAATAATTTGAAAGCGATGTTATAATTTGACAAAAAAAAAAAAAAAAAAAAAAAAAAAAAAACTAATAGTCCTTCGTCCTAATAGCCTGAGCGGTAGCTATTTGTCCACAATGATACAAGTATGAAGGCATACAAGTATGAAGGAAAAAAAAATATTGTAATTGCAATTAATCATATATTTTATCTTGCATAACTAAGAAATGGGAACTCGTTATATTGTGATATTTTACAGTTTAAACTTTTTTTTTTTTTTTTTTTTTTTTTTTTTTTGCGCCTTCAACTTTGTTTATTAAATGACCTCACATCTTAATGGCAACCACGCTTAAATTATTATTTGTTTGTTTGTGTGTGTGTGATCTCTATATCTCTATAAGGGAATATGTATGTATGACAATTCCGCATAATTTAAAAATTTCGAACATTGACATTTTAAGCCGGTCCTATAGATATTAAAGTATTCTCTGCAATTGCAAACTTAAAAAAAAATTGATTTGTTTTATCTGCCACCTATTTCTTAAGAACTTTGAGTTTAATATTCTAAATTCCTTTTTATACAGCTCTCAGTGGCTTTCGCAAATCACATGTATTTCTAAAAGATATATTTTGTTAAAAAAAAAAATATATATATATATATATATATATATATATATATATATATACATATAAATATAACGAATTGTTGTAAAGTATGACTAAATAAAAATGGGTTCTGTAAATTTGATTTAGTAAATAAACGAATATAAAAATGACTGTAATTATATATATATATATATATATATATATATATATATATAATTTTAAAAAAAATGTATGCGTTTCGCACATAAAACTAAATATACTTCCTCAATTGAAAAACGTATTACTCTTTTGAAGCCTTCATATTTCTTCCAAGAATTAAAGAAATTTCTACCAATTAGATATTTATAAAAATCAACTAAATAATTTACTTACTTTGTTCAAATACTAACAAGAGGTAATAACTTAAATACAGATTTAGCCAACAAATTTAAATCTCGTTTATAATGAATGTATTGAAAACTGTTAAGATCCAATTTCAGCTTTAGTGTTTTAAATGAAATTTCATAAAATTGAATTACGTAAAATTCAGAAACGTTGCGTCAGTATAAAAATTCCTTCCTTCTATATGAAAATATATAGTGTGTTTCAAAACTCATGGGCAAAAATTTAAGGAGTGGTAGAAAACATCTAATCAAGCAATTTTCACCATACAATACATGGGCAGAGAGCAAGCGGTGACCGTTAGAGGGAAAGTACAGTCGGTAACAAAAGTGTCCGAACACTAGCAAAAATTCCTATCTAAAAAAGGTACACTTCGTACCGTTTTGTTAAATAAATCCTCATCGAATCATGTCCTTACACTGACTAAGAACAGGATTCGACAAGGATTTATTTAACAAAACCATATGAAGTGTACTTTTTTTACACAGGAATTTTTGCTAGTGTTCGGACACTTTTGTTACCGACTGTATAAAGCGCGCATTTTCATACACACCATTATTTCTACCGTGGATTTCAGCAGGCATGGCGACATACAATAATCAGGAAAAGGCGGACATGCATTTTATGTATGGTCTGGCGATGGGAATGCTCTGGAAGCCGCAAGACTGTTATGGTACTTTTCGGTCTGGCACCTGTCTTCTCGGGAAACGCTGCCTGTACAGTCTTGCGGTTTCCAGAGCATTCCCATTCGGCAGACCATATATAAAATGCATGCCCGCCTTTACCTGATTACTGTATGTCGCCATGAATGCTGAAATCCACGGTAGAAATGAGGATATTTAAGAAAACGCGCGCTTTATATATTTCATTACAGCGACCTCTAGCTGTCACCTCTTGCTCTCTGCCCATGAATTGTGTAGTAAAAATGGCTTGTTTAGATGTTTTCTACCTCCTCTTAAATGTCCACCCTTGAGTTATGAAACACCCTGTATGTCCTTAGTCAAACGTGAAATCTAATGGGAGTGACTGCATTGATTCAGTTTAGATCCACTTTAGTCGATGATGATTCTGCGATGCTAAAATTTTCTTCTTTAAAACGAGATAATATTTCAATATGCATTGTATATATGAAATAAATTAGTGATCGGGGCATTATTATTATTACTATTATTTTTATTATTTTAAATTTTAGTCTCTATGTTCCAATTTTCTTTGTTCACAGGTGAAATATATGTCCAATATTTTGACAACAAGTACAAAATTTTAATGAAAACCATAAAATGCAAAAACTCGCAACAATTGTTTCGAGTCAAAAGAAAGCATGACTTTTCGTCTGACGAGGGCTGCGAACAAAGCTTTGTTTGTGAAATTGCCAGGAGTTATCCTATGTACTATTCGTCGACCAAACTTTTAAAAGAAAACTGTGGTTTTTTATCAAACACATTTAAGTATGGAGTAGGGTTCCTTAGAAAGTTCCCTATCATACCACGTATAGCGTTAGGTTAGCGTTCGTCCTTTACCGTAAAACCAACAATAGTTTTACAGCAACAGATTCTACACCACAACATTTACCAATTTTGTACATAGAGGATATTTTCGAGGTGAAATTATCTATGCGAACAGTAATCAACACTACTTCAATTTTATATTGTAAAAACGAGTAATTGCTGCAAGTGATTCAAGGATCTGATACCAAAATAATAATAAACAATTAATTAAATTTGTTTTAACTGTGTAATTTTCTAATAATTTACAAAAGGAGCAATTAGTATAAGAGACTGACGCTTCATGAATTTGAATATTTCTCATCTATTGGAGTTAGGTTTTTTTTTTTTTTTACATTTATTTTCAAACTCATGATTTTCTAAAAAAAATTTCAATACCTATATTTTTTTGTTTAAGGTTTACAGTTCTAGAATATGTACGAGATCTTCGTGAAGCAAAATATATAATATTCTTTTTATGAAATAAATAAATAAATAAATAGCGGAAATTTATGTCAGATATTGTAATAATAATTATCGCTATTTTGAATATAAATATAATTAAAATACTCAGTTTAATTTCATGTAATAACTAAGTAATCAAACGACAATTATCTATATAAATAAAGATAAATATGAGTGTGTGTGTCTGTCTACGCTCTAGTGCTCACACTACTTTTCGCAATGCAACAAAACATAGCATATTTTTAGCCGGGGCCCTATAGTGTGCATTTCGTTAAGAATTTTTCGAATTTCAAATTTGAATATTTTTAATGATATATATGTATATATATATTAAGCATTGACTTTCCTGTTTCATTTTCCTAACATTTATTCTTTCATTTCAATCGTCTGTGTATCACAACCAAGACTTTTGCTCCATTTATTGTTTATATATTTAATTCATTCATTTGAAAAGGAAGTTTTTTTTTTAATTTAGTATATTTGCTGAAATCGACAAGCCCTTGCTTCACCTAACCTTGTTCCCCGCAACTGCTGAATCCAAAGCTACGTAGTTTTCCTTTGCCGCTACCTGGAATCCTAATCATCCTAATCAGCTGAGCTTCGACAGAGAGAGAGCAGAATATTAGAGGAAGTTCGTGCCTATGACGAGAGTGACGCCACTTCCTGAACGCGCCGCTGCTAACGGCGTTTTGAGGAGAAAAGTTCAGATTCGACGAAGAGTTGACGAAGCTTGCACACTAGACGAGTGCATTGCTTGTTTATAAACATCGTTTTTCGTGTTTTGACGTAATTGGTAAAGTACTAAGTGATTTATTTGTGCCACGAATTATGAATAATTTGACGAACTGTTAAACTCACTTTTGATAAGCAATTTTAATGCTCATTAGCATTCCTGTAAATATTGTATAAAACCTTAACTTTCTTTATTAAATTTTAAGTAATTAGTAATTAATCGAATTAGTATTTTTTTTTGTTCTTAAAAGCCCACAATCGGCTGGATAATGCATCAGAAGCGGGATAAAGGATGAATCGTGAGTTTCAATTTAACTTAAACTTTGGATTGAACGCGAATTTTAATTTGGAGTAAATTTAACTATTTATACTTTTATAAAATGTGAACTCTTTTTTTTAAGAACTTTTGCGAACTGTATTCCTAAAAATGATGATGCGCCTGGACTGATAAAATATAAATTGATAAACAGCATAAACTGTTCTTAAAACATAGACTGAACTTTTAAATTATAAACTGAACTCTTCAAATATTGACTGAAGGAATTTTTTTTTTACGTGCTTAACAGTGCTACGTATAGTGATTACAAGGCAGAATGTTCATATTGTATAAATTTGGATAAATGAGTGATAAAATGTGAAATGTGTTCTTCAAAGTGCTCAAGGATTAAAAAGTGAAAAATCAACTAGATGGCCAAAATTTGGAACAACAAGCCACCTGCTGTTTTGGTTCTACAAAGGTACGTGTAATTTTGTTTTATTGTATAATGGTATCTCTTGGGGATATTCCCAAAATTGGCGCTGCACTGAGGACAGAGAACTATAGTAAAATTAAAATTCTGCATCGGTTTTTATTCGATGACAACGGCGATCGAAGGAACAGATGCAGAATAAAAAAATTCACGGGATTCACTTTCGCCATTGGCGATGAAAAATACTTTAAAAAACAAAAAATAATTGATGACAACTTTTCTTTGAACGAACTAATTATTATTTGTAATATATTAAATGTCCCTTTTGATGGGAGTAAAAACGAATTGCGAGATAGAATGTTATTAAATCTGTGTGACACAGAATTATTAAAACAAGAAAATTCCGAGAATAATTCAGATGAGGAAGATTCTGAGAACAGTGATAATGACGTCGAGAAAACTGACTCCTCTGTGCAATGCCATATAAATAGTGATAATGAATGTCATATAAATAATAGTGATAAATGTTATAAAAATAATGACAATGAAAGTGATTATGAGTATGGCAAAATTAAAAAAAGTGCAAATTGTAGTAATAATGGATCACTTCGTGCAACTGTTTCTTTCAATGATTTTGAAAATACCATTTCTAAATTTAGCGGCGAGCCGCATGAAAATATTATTGAATTTTTTTTTCCGAATTTGAAGAATTGTCAATAATGTTTAATTTCAGCGAATTACAAAAAATTGTTTTCTGTAAGAGATCGTTGAGCGGAAACGCTCTTCTCTTCATTAAATCCGAAAAAGGATTATTGACATACAACAAATTAAAAAATGCACTCATCAACGAATTTAAAATCGGGATAAATTCTGCCTCTTTGCACGAAATACTGAGTAAAAAGAAAATGAAAGCCAATAAAATTGTTACAGAGTATTTTTTTTTAAATAAGAGAGTTAAGTAAGAACGGGCACATTGATGATGCCGCAATAATGCACTACGTGATCCAAGGAATTAATGATAAATATGAAAACAAAATTATTCTTTACGGTGCCAAAAATCTTCGCGAATTCAAAGAGAAAATTAAATTGTACGAAATGTATAAAAGAGATAATGAGAAAAGTAAATTTATATTTGATAGAATTGATAATGCAAAATTGAAAACTGTACAACATAATGTATATGAAACATTTAGTCCTAGAAATGAAATAAATAAATTCTGTTATAGCTGTGGCGATAAAAACCACTTATCCAGGGACTGCCCCATAAGGCAAAGGGCCTGAAGTGTTTCACATGCAAACAGTTTGGGCATAAAAGTTCGGAGTGGCGAGGTTCGAAACAAGAAGTTGATGCATTGTATATTGGTATAAATCGTAATTTGAACAAAAATATTTTGATTAATAATGTAAATTTCAGCGGTATAATAGACACAGGAAGTGAAGCAACATTATTGCGTAAAAATGCTTTTGAAAAATTGAATGTGAATAAATTAAATTCTATGAGTACTACTTTGAAGGGGATCGGGAAAAGTTCAATAAAGCCGTTAGGCTCATTCGACGCCGATCTTAAAGTTTATGATTTTAAAAGTAAAACTGATATTTATGTTGTAAAAAATGATATGATACCCTATGATATAATCCTTGGCATGAACGTGTTAATGTTAAGTGAAACGACGATTAATGAAAAAGGCATTTTTTGTGAAAAATAAATCTAATTCTCTCGAGGTAAATTTAGTAACAGTACTTCCAGTAAATGCATATAAAAAAGAAAGTAAAACGAATGTTGTTATTGACGCCCCCTATTAACTGTAAGAACAAAATTCTTGAGGAATCCCCAGAAATAAATGAAACATTGTATATAGTGTTAAAAAGTGTAAAAATGTAACCCCTCAACCTATTATGCTGTCAAAAAAATCATTAGAACCTTCCGAAAAAGCCGTAAGTGAAAATGACGATGAAGACGGAAATGACGAAAGTGATGACGATAAGATGCTTTTGAAGGACGATAATAGTGTAGATGATGACAGTGAGGAAGAGGAGGAGCCTCGACGAAAGAAACAAAGTCAGACGAGTATTTTCCAGACAGATGATGATAGTGAGGAAGAGGAGGAGCCGCGCCGAAAGGGACGAAGTCAGACGAATGTTTCCCGAATGAAGTCGCTAAATCCAGATAACAGTTATTTGAAGAAAGACGAGAAACGAATTCTACTTGAAAAAAATTCACAGTTAGCCAAAGAGTTGAAAGAGTTAAAAGGAAAAGTTGACGAAAATTCCAAACTCCTTAAAAGAAAGAAATCGAGAAAAAAGCCATCGACAATAGATTCCACTGAGGGTATTGTTTTTTTTTTTTTTTTTGAATTTGCCAAAAGAAGAGACTGCCAGTAAAAATTTGAGAAAGTTATTTATTCCATCACTTCCATTGACGACCACAATTAGCCAGATAGCTGTATTATTCCCTAAAGCTGTGCAAATACAATTAGAAGTTTTCCCTGCATATTAGAAGACTGCCATTAGATGACTGCCATTAGATGACTGCCATTAGATGACTTTTTGACCGAACATGATGCCGCAGAAGCCCTAAAAGACATTAAAACTGAAAATGATCAATTAGAGGTTCTCGAGTTCGAGTGCCAAAATAACTTCGAGCCCCAAAGTAAAGATTTGCGTAATCATGGGAATACACAAATTTCCAGAGTTAAAAAGAAAAATAAAGCAAAATATAAGTTGAGTAGACAACCACCAAAAACTGTTACCGTAGGCGACCAAGTTGCCATTAAACAAAAAGTGATGTACTTTTATGATTATAAAACAGTGAAAATTAAAAGTGAAAATATTGATAAAAAAATTTGAAATGGATGCCACGAAGGCTCCTATTGCACACTTACTCATGCTAAGATCCTCAGGCAAGGGATCGCTTAGTTTAAGAGCAAAAATATGAAGATTTATACAAAAAAAGTAAATATGTATGTTATTATTATTATTTTATTTTTTTTTTATTTTTATTTTTCAGTGTGACCGCCTGGAGGACCAGACGATGCAGGACGGCCGAGCTTGTAGTGACAAGCCCTTGCTTCCCCGCAACTGCTGAATCCAAAGCTACGTAATTTTCCTTTGCCGCTACCTGGAATCCTAATCATCCTAATCAGCTGAGCTTCGACAGAGAGAGAGCAGAATATAAGAGGAAGTTCGTGCCTATGACGAGAGTGACGCCACTTCCTGAACGCGCCGCTGCTAACGGCGTTTTGAGGAGAAAAGTTCAGATTCGACGAAGAGTTGACGAAGCTTGCACACTAGACGGGTGCATTGCTCGTTTATAAACTTCGTTTTTCGTGTTTTGACGTAATTGGTGAAGTACTAAGTGATTTATTTGTGCCACGAATTATGAATAATTTGACGAACTGTTAAACTCACTTTTGATAAGCAATTTTAATGCTCATTAGCATTCCTGTAAATATTGTATAAAACCTTAACTTTCTTTATTAAGTTTTAAGTAAATAGTAATTAATCGAATTAGTATTTTTTTTGTTCTTAAAAGCCCACAATCGACTGGATAATGCATCAAAAGCGGGATAAAGGATGAATCGTGAGTTTTAATTTAACTTAAACTTCAGATTGAACGCGAATTTTAATTTGGAGTAAATTTAACTATTTATGCTTTTATAAAATGTGAACTCTTTTTTTAAGAACTTTTGCGAACTGTATACCTAAAAATGATGATGCGCCTGGACTGATAAAATATAAATTGATAAACAGCATAAACTGTTCTTAAAACATAGACTGAACTTTTAAATTATAAACTGAACTCCTGAAATATTGACTGAAGGAATTTTTTTTTTTTTTTACGTGCTTAATAGTGCTACGGATAGTGATTACAAGGCAGAATGTTCATATTGTATAAATTTGGATAAATGAGTGATAAAATGTGAAATGTGTTCTTCAAAGTGCTCAAGGATTAAAAAGTGAAAAATCAACTAGATGGCCAAAATTTGGAACAACAAACCACCTGCTGTTTTGGTTCTACAAAGGTACGTGTAATTTTGTTTTATTGTATAATGGTATCTCTTGGGGATATTCCCAAAATTTGCGCTGCACTGAGGACAGAGAACTATAGTAAAATTAAAATTCTGCATCGGTTTTTATTCGATGACAACGGCGATCGAAGGAACAGATGCAGAATAAAAAAATTCACAGGATTCACTTTCGCCATTGGCGATGAAAAATACCTTGAAAAACAAAAAATAGTTGATGACAACTTTTCTTTGAACGAACTAATTATTATTTGTAATATATTAAATGTCCCTTTTGATGGGAGTAAAAACGAATTGCGAGATAGACTGTTATTAAATTTGTGTGACACAGAATTATTAAAACAAGAAAATTCCGAGAATAATTCAGATGAGGGAGATTCTGAGAACAGTGATAATGACGTCGAGAAAACTGACTCCTCTGTACAATGCCATATAAATAGTGATAATGAATGTCATATAAATAATAGTGATAAATGCTATAAAAATAATGACAATGAATGTGATTATGAGTATGGCAAAATTAAAAAAAAGTGGAAATTGTAGTAATAATGGATCACTTGGTGCAACTGTTTCTTTCAATGATTTTGAAAATACCATTTCTAAATTTAGCGGCGAGCCGCATGAAAATATTATTGAATTTTTTTCCGAATTCGAATTAATTAATCGAATTAGTATTTTTTTTGTTCCTAAAAGCCCACAATCGACTGGATAATACATATATATATATATATATATATATATATATATATATAAATATAAACTTATATATATATATATGAAAGCTCATGTATGTATACATGTAAAACAGAGTTTACATAGCGAGTTAAAAAATAAGAAAAAAAATTGGTAGAGTTATTTTTTGAAACGCCAATTTCCGAGATCTAAAACTGCCCTACCTAAGCAGGATTGCTGTTAATTTTTTTTTTGTAATAACCACGCAATATACGAAAAAGGATATCTGAAATTGATTTATGTAACAATTTTCAAGAAAATCATTAGAGCTGTTTTTGAGATAACAGCTTTTACCAAAACTTGGCATACTCAATTTTTGACCGGAAAACAATAATTACATACAAAAGAATATTTAAAAGGGGGTTAACCCCTTCCGCTCCAGACTAGCTGTAGTGTAAATATGTGAAATACCAGATTATAATTTTGAAATAATGCAGTACATAACGAAGTAACAATGTGCATTTTGTTGTGAAGTAAATATATTTCATTAATGAAGGTAGTAAATATGAATACATATAAAAATATTTCAATTATTTATAGCAATGACTGCTGTAAGTGGTTCAGCATCACTGTCATCGCTTTCGCCGTCTGCACTTGTTGTAAAGTCATCATTGGAATCTTCAAGTTCGTCATAATCGGGGATATAATCACTATCCGAATCACTAGAATCAGACATTATTCACAGTTTCAAACACAGGCGAAACACACAAAAAATCGAGGAGCGAAAATTACACACAATCGCAGCCGCGAGAACACTGGCGTAGCCAAAACTAATAGGTCGCCGAGACTACTAACGCTAACTAGTTGTCAGTAATGAAAATACAATTTCAAAATACCATATGACAAATAAATAACTCTCTCTGATACCACTACAATGTTGGGCTTATTGTATCGTATACTTTCTTTGGACGTATGCACGTACGTCCATGGTATTAATGGTCATTAACACTAGGACGTACGCATGTACGTCCCTGGAGTGGAAGGGGTTAATATAGCGAGTATTAAAAAAAAAAAAAATCTTGCAGCCGTAAAAAAAAAAAAAAAGAAAGAAAGAAAAAGAAAACGCACTTGCGAGACTTGAAATTGTGCTATTTATACAGGGCGCCTATTACTTTTACTGAACTAACAAACTATATCATTCGAAAGGACATTTGATAGAGTGTTTATGTAGGGAATTTCAGGGGTTTTTGAGTTACGGATAATTCTACACTTTCGAAAACATCCGCAATCGACTTATTGAGCCTAAAACATATTAATGCTAATTTTTAACGCTCTAACTCTTATTTCTGTATTTTTTCCTTAGCTCCCCCCTTCCCGTCTATCCTGATATTTTTTCTCTTTTGAAAATATCTGCAATCGATTTCCAGGTTGCAAAATCTAATAGTGCCAATATTGAAAATTTTAACTCTATTTCTATTGTTTTGCCCCTTCGCTCCCCCTTACTGGTTCTCCTAAAGATTTTACGAATTCGAAAATATCCGTAATTGATTTGTAGGTATCAAAAACCTCTATGTACCAATTTTAAACTATCTGACTCTATTTATATTTTTTGCCCCTCCCCATCCTCCAATTACCTTACACTTTCAAAAATATCCTTATTAGATTTGCAGACCTCCAAAATCTATCTGTAAAAATTTTAAGTGATTTTTTTTTTTTTTTTTTTTTTGTGCCTTATAGCCCTCCCCCCTTCCCGCCCCACCTGGGACGAATTTTCTAAAATTCCAGAAATAGGTTTTTAGGTATTTGTAATAGCTATATTTTAGAGCAAAACTTTTGCGTATGTATGCTTTTTTTTTGCTATAGATAGGATTATGTGAAATTACGTTTTACGCATGTGGAATCACGTTTTGCCCCCCCCCCCCCTTGGAGACCGAATTTTTAAAAAATCCAGAAATTGGTTTTTAGATATTTCTGTTGGCTATATTTCAAAGGAAACAAATTACGGACACCTGTTTTTTTTTTTTTTTTTTTTTTTTTTTTTTTTTTTGAAATATGAAGGATTTTGTGAAATCGCGTTTTCATCTGCTTCCATTTCTTGGCGGGGGCGCAAAATCGTTTCTTAGTGGATGTTTACGTAATAGAAGGAGCATTGTCACAAAATTTCGTGGTTCTAGGTCCTGGGGTTTGGCTAGGCAATGATGATTCATTCACTTTCTAACTCCCTTACTCACTCAGGACAGACGATTACATATATACATGTGGATTGGGAAAAAAATTAATATAATATAAACGATTAAACTTACTAAAATTTAAGGTTAATTAAAATTTATTTATTTATTGTTGATTTATTTCCTTTTAAAGAGAAATCTTCTCTGATTTTTATTTATATTTCTTGGAATAAAATAGTAATATAGTATATAGAGCGGCGGCAATGAAATATATGGTGCAGAAAATAAAATATTTAATAGTTGCTGATACAGACATCTTTAAATTTGTAGTTCTTGAGTAATAACAGCTTCACCTGTTATCCATAAATACCCAAATTTAAGGGCCCGCGAAAGACGCTTTGCAGACAGTGCGAACCTGGACATAAAGTAGCGCAGGCGTGGAAAAGCGCTGTCGTATGCAGCGGTTATCCGAAGCACAGTTGTTCAAATTATTTAAATAACGAAAACAAATTTTAAGCTATTTAAAAATTAATTTTATAAAATAATAATAATAGTAATAATAATAATAAATAAATAAATAAATTTTAATGTAATGTAAAAGAATATAATTCAACGTTTATTATATAATAGATTATTAAAATTTATTTATGATTTTAAAAATATTCTATTAAATAACTTTTTTAGGCTATTTTTTATATAAATACAAAAAAGCATTATATAAAGTAATGGTGTGTCAATATATCTGATTTTCTACAGCAATGCTTATTATCCCTATACTCTGTCATCAAGAAAAATATATAATCTGAGACTAAAAGCAAACAAGGTAGAATAAAGACCGGCATGATAAATTATAGGAAGTTTTATTTACCTCTTAGCAGGTAAGAAGTATCCATTTTTTCCCCTATTATTTTTATTTTTATTTTATTTTTTAGGTTATAATGAGGTATTTATTTTCAGATGCTCATTAAAAAACTCACAAAAGTACAATAATACGATTTTAGCCAACATATTTAGTTTTTTATTTCCTATTGCAAAATCTTCTGATTTATAGAAATCATCTAAAGTGATTAAAATCATATATACTCACAAATTATTAAATAAACTTATAATAACAAATATTAATCAAAAAATGGGATTAATATATGTTTTTATTAAAGTTTCTTAATATAAAAACATTCTAATGTAATTTAATAGTTAATCATTCACTATACGTAATAAAATGTATGGTTTTCTTTTTTTTTATTTACATTTAAATAATTTAGTTAATTAGAAAAAGAAAATCGCTGAGACCGCAAAGTTCATGCAACATTTTCAAAGTGTACGTCATTTAATCTTTAACATATTTTACATTCAGTATAGATATATATTTAAAAATAATGAAAACGCATCATAAAAAAGAAAATAAACTTTCATGTACATTATAAATTAATATTTTTTGTATATCGTAAAATGGACATCGATATTTTTTCATGGTTCTATAATCACATACCTAAAGCGAAATGTTCCATATTCAATAGAAACATGCATTTCTTCATCAAAAAAAAAAAAAAAAAAAAAGAAAAATATGCTGCTTTATTTAGATTTATATATCATAAAGCTGTTAATCTATGCTCTAAAAAAACATATGATGCACTGAAGCTTATCTGAATTCATTTGTGAGTAAAAAGACAATAATTATTTTAATACAATTTTCAAATGAAAACATGATGTACAGCGTCTATATCAAGCTCTTGGGGGTCATAATTAAATGTTTGTATTTTGAAAATTGTCACTTAATATGATTAAATCTCTAAGAATTGGTAAATGGAGTCGAAAGTTCTAATAATTTGCTTTAAACTCAGATAGTTTTTTTTTTTTTTTTTTTTTTTTTTATCGCGCATATATTTCGTTTTCATGCTTTATTCGTAGAGAATGTAACGCCGTAAAATTTGTAAGGCCAAAATTGTCATTCCAGGGCTTTGAACGCAAGGAATTATTAAATTTATGCAAGTTAGAGTCTATTGAAAATTAAACGCATTGTACAAGTACACTTTTATTCCAAATGATAATTACCTATTCAAAATTTTTGTTCGTTAGAATAGATTTATTATTAGTCTGTCGTGTAAAATATGTTTAGTTTTCTTTAAAATTGTGGGGTTTTTCTTTTTCATGCAAACATTGTTTTTAACGAAATATTTCCAAAAAATATTTCATTTCTTATCTGACATATTGCTTCCAGAAAAAAAATACTTGAAGGCTGCGCTGTTTATTTTTATCAATATTTTTTTTTCTTTTTAAATCGGATTTTAACCGTTGACGTTGTAAATAAGCAGTTGTTTTCTTGTCTTCATGATTATTTTTGTGCTATTAGCTCCACTTTCTTTTTAAGTAATTTAAAAGTATATATTGCTCATTGTGTTGAAAAATCATCAGAATCTAAGAGGCATGAAAATTATTAAAAATTAATATGTTTACATTGTTACATTCTTCAGCCAAAAATAATGTCTCGCCATGTTCTCTGTTTTTCTTTCTATGTTGAAGTGTGATTTGATTTCGTTCTCTTCATTAAAATATGTGTTTATTTAATAAATACGTTGTTGTCATGTAAGATTATTTTTATTTATTCTTTAAACTGAATGTTTTTATCCATGTAAGAAATTAACTATTCTATCCATATATCAAAGTGAAACAATTGAGATATTTCTTTAAGTTAAAGTTATATATATATATATATATATATATATATTACTAAAGTTCGTCCTTACTTTTGGATCACCCGGTATATATAATTTCTGAAACAATCTTCCTTATATTTCACTTACATCCACCCCCCCCCTCTCTCTCTCTATCTATCTCTATCTCTATCTCTCTCTCTCTCTCTATCTATCTATCTATCTATATCTATATATATATATATATATATAATTTTAATAATTTTACTAGATAAATATACTTTTATCAAAATCCCTGTTCTTTAACTGGATACTTACTTTACCATAATAATATACAAATAATTAAAGTACTTTTTCATGAATCTGTATTAGCATAATTGTGTTCAGTATTAAATAAATTAAATTGTACGAAATATGTTTTTAAATAGTAAAATGAAATAAGGTAGATATTTATTTTATGTACAAATTTTATTACTTAGTATTCAATAAATATAAATCTTAGTTTTAATTTATGGTAAAAAAATGATTATTATTAATTAATATTTTTCAGTATTTTAATACATTTATCAAAAGGAATGTTTAACAATGTTTTAAAACTAATTAAAAAAGTGCTCAAACTGATAATGAATTCAGTATAAGTCATTTCTATTGTTTTAGTTCATATTTATCAATGAAATACATCAAGAGATCTTACTTACAAACTTTAAATAAACACCATAAAATGCAATAAACTCGCAACAATTGTTTCGGGTCGAAAAAACACTCGACCTTTCATCAGGCGAATAAAGTAAGAGCGAGTGCTGCAGTCAAGGAGGCAACGCACTTCAAAGTTTGTAAGTAATATTTTTTACAACCCCAGTTTTGTGGTGCTTTTTTATTAAAAAAAAATATCAAGAGATCATTGAAAAATAAATATATTTTTAACCACATGCAATTACCGATTTTAGTGTCACCAATCCTACATGTTTTAGCTAAAGGAGGTTGCTTATCTTAAAATTTTTATTATAACCACCCACTACGTTATCCTTTTTCATATCTTTCTGTCAGTTGAAAGGTCCATTATACGCTTTTTAGAGTATCCTGATGACTGAAATAACATATTTATAAATATATGTAAGATATACATAACAATATATAAACTATACATATGGATTCATTTTTATAAAAAAAAAAAAGTTTTATAATATATATATATATATATATATATATATATATATATATATATATATATATATATATATATATATATTATGAATATATATAAGGATTGTAATAGAGTAAATATAGTTACTTTACAGAAAACGTAAGTTTATTTAAATGAAATTTTAGAAATGTTAATGTTAAAATTTTCCTATGGAGATAATCTTAACTATTGGCTGTCATGAATTTCACGAACCATAACTCTGGTATCTATTCTCACAATTTTTACTTTTGCAAAGCATGTTTCCTAAACCATAACTGAGGCAATTGGGTCGAATAGCTTTTAAGATGTAACAAAAAATACGTATTTTTAACACTATGAGATAACGAAAAATTAATTAAATTAATATAAATAAAAATTTAATTCATACTGTACTGCAATCCAATATAAATCCCAATATTGAAAGTACGTGTAGAAAATAATAAAAAGTAATTGCATTTTTAGAGAATTATAGTGTAGTTAATAGTCTTGTGTGTGATACTTAAACGCCCGTACGCATGATAGACAGAGTGTTAAATAGATAGAAAGGTACATATATAATTTCTAAGATTTATTTAAAGTTACAATATTATGATTTTCTTATTTTATTCCTTATTTTTATTTTTTATTTTTTATGTTTTAAGTTTTTATTATTATTATCATTATTATTATTATTATTAGTTTTTCATAAATAAAATGTTTTTATGATTAAAATATTATTTTTAATGATAGATTTATTTTATATAAAACATTCGTTTTATGTTTTATTTTATGAAATGAAAACATTCTGTACATTGTATAAATAATATTTCTTTTATTCCCTTTACTAACTTCTATTTTACTAAAGCAAAGTGACTTCCTCATTATTTCAAATAAAGAAGATAATTAGCCTGAATGCACAAAAGACTTTCTTTTATACAATATCTTTACAGTAGCAAAACATTTATGCTAAAGCATATGTCCAGAGTTATCTTTCAACAAGATTAACAAAATAAAGTTAACGTTATGCTTTTTAACGACATGTAAGAATACAAAAAAGAAAAAAAAATCATACTTTTTTTTTATGTTAAAAATTTTCATTATTTTACAGGCATTAAAAATAAATAAATTATGTTATCATTTTATGGAGAATAGTTTTCCGTAATAGGAATATATTTCGTATATATATATATATATATGTATATATTATTTATTTGATTTTTAATACTTACTAAATCATACTTTTAAATGTTAGTTTTGTAAATCTATCTTTGGCAGATTACTTTTATTTTAAATGAGTGATTATTTGTATTCGTTCGTTAATGACAGTTAAATTTCATTAATATACGTAAATAAGTGTTTCAATCTTTCTCAAATCATATTAAAATTTTTTTTAATTATCTGAATAGAAAAAAATAGTTAGACATATAAGACAGAATTTGAGACAAAATAAGACAAAATTAAAATTTTAAATAAGTAGATGCAAGTCTCATTTTTTTTTTTTTTTTTTTTGTTAAAAGTTAAAGCTTTAATATATTTATTTATTTATTTATTTATTTATTTTTTACTTTTTCTTACCCATATGTATGTCACAGAAAGTATTTATTTATTCATTTATTTTTTATTTATTTTTATTTTTTTGAAAGGGGGGGGGGGGGTCAAATCTTCGACATTGAGTTTTTGTTATATTTACAAGTTTTCTGGCGTTAAATGTTAGATTTGTAAATATGTCTTTGACAGGTTATTTCTGTTTCAAATGAGTGATTATCTGTATTCATTCGTTAATGACAGTTAAATTTCATTAATACACATAAATAAGTGCTTCAATTTTCTCAAATCATATTAAAAAAAATGTTTGATAATTATATGAATAGAAAAATAGTTACACATATAAAACAATTTTTTTAAAAGACTTAAATTTTACAGGAGTGGATGTAAGTCCATTTTTTATTAAAAGTTAAAGCGTTAATATATTAAAAAAAATCTTTTTTAATTTTTAATTTATCTTGCCCATATGTATGTGAGAGAAAGTATTGTGTTTGGGTCAAATTTTCGACATTGAGTTTTTTTTTTTTTTTAATATTTGCACGTTTTGAGGTTACCTGACTTCAGAAAGCAGGTTTTTTCCGTTTGGTCTGTGTGTGCATCTGTGTATGTTATCAGCATATCTCAAGAACAAATTTCAGCAGGTCCAAACTCGGTATCTATAATAATAAATGGAAAGGTTTGTCTGTTTGTCTGTCTGTCTGTCTGTTCTTTTATACGTTCAGCCCCTATTGAACGCAGAAGTACAAGAATTGACATACGGATGCTCTGGAGCCTTTCCGATGTTTTCCTCGAAACAGAATTTAAAAATCTTAATTAGTTTCGGAGATATTAATTAAAATGCTGACCCATATCGATCGCGAAAATGACCAAAAATCCTTATTGCTTAAAATGAGGCATTCTATCAGCATTCAGCAGACGATTTTAATGGCTGTCTCTAACGGAAAAAAAACATGTGCAAGTCATTAATGTCACATGATCTTTAACTGGGGTTAAAAATTGCAAATTTCAAAGTGCTTCAAATTTTCTTTTTCGTACACAACACTTAATATACAACCTATTCAGCACAAAACCAACCTGCAGTTAAAATTTCATCAAATTTCATTAATAAACAAAGCAGTTACATTTTAATTGCTAATTAAATTTTTCTAACACGTAATCTATCTTTCAATAGACGATAGGAGTTTCCATAGCAACAAAATACATTTGAAGGAAATAAAAAAAAAACTTTTTCTTTTTCTTTTTACTTCCATTACCTGACTACCGTGGTATATATATAGGTTTTGGCGAAATAAAAAATATTAATTTTTCTTTTTACTTCCATTAATAAAACTACTGTAGATAATGGAATTAGAGATTTCACGTGATTTACATGTTTTAGAATGTTCTGATTAGGTTTTCTTTTGTATCACAGCTACTAATTAAAATAATTTCATAAGTAACACATTATTTGAAAGCTTTGTTGATTTGGAATTGAACAGTAGATTACAGAAATTTCTACCGCCAGATATTTTAAAATTTCGATATTTCAAATTCCAATTAAATTATTTTTGATACATCATACGAAAGATATTTTAAAGTTCTTTTAAATTATCGAAAGTTTTCACCAGATTTACACGCTTTGAGGCGTCCTGAATTAGTTTTCTTTTGTATCTCAGCTAATAATTAAAATAATTTCATGAGTAATGCATCATTATAAAGCTTTTTTAGATTTGGAATCGAACAGTGGAATACAGAAATTTGTACCGCCAGATGGCGCTGTAATATTTTAAAATTTCAAAATTTCAATTTCTAATTATGATTAAATTATTTTTAATACATCATTCGAAAGATATTTTAAAGTTCTTTTAAATTATCGAATGTTTTCACCAGATTTACACGTTTTGAGGTGTCCTGAATCACTTTTCTTTTATACTTTAGTTATTAATTAAAAAAATTTCATAAGTAATACATCATTTGAAAGCTTTGTTGACTTGATACACATTTTAAAGTACTTTTACATTATCGAAAATGGAATTCGAGATTTCACCCGATTTACACGTTTTGAGCTGTCCTGATTAGGTTTTCTTTTGTATGTCAGCTACTAATTAAAATAATTTTATAAGTAATACATCATTAGAAAGCTTTTTTGATTTGGAATCGAACAGTGGAATACAGAAATTTGTACCGCCAGATGGCGCTGTAATATTTTAAAATTTCAATATTTCAATTTCTAATTATGATTAAATTATTTTTAATACATCATTCGAAAGATATTTTAAAGTTCTTTTAAATTATCGAAAGTTTTCACCAGATTTACACGTTTTGAGGTGTCCTGAATCAGTTTTCTTTTGTATCTCAGCTACTAATTAAAATAATTTCATAAGTAATACATCATTAGAAAGCTTTTTTGATTTGGAATCGAACAGGGGAATACAGAAATTTGTACCGCCAGATGGCGCTGTAATATTTTAAAATTTCAATATTTCAATTTCTAATTATGATTAAATTATTTGTAATACATCATTCAAAAGATATTTTAAAGTTCTTTTAAATTATCGAAAGTTTTCCGCAGATTTACACGTTTTGAGGTGTCCTGAATCAGTTTTTTTTTTTTTTTTTTTTTTTTTTTTTTGTATCTCAGTTATTAATTAAAAAAGTTCATAAGTAATACATCATTTGAAAGCTTATTTTAGTTGATACACATTTTAAAGTACTTTTACATTATCGAAAAATGGAATTCGAGATTTCACCCGATTTACACGTTTTGAGGTGTCCTGATTAGGTTTTCTTTTGTATCTCATCTACTAATTAAAATAATTTCATGAGTAATACATCATTTGAAAGCTTTGGTAATGTGGAATGGAACAATATATTACAGAAATTTCTACCGCCAGATGGCGCTGTAATATTTTTAAATTTCAATATTTCATATTCTAATTATGATTAAATTATTTCTAATACATCATTCGAAAGATATTTTAATGTTCTTTTACATTATCGAAAGTGGAATTCGAGATTTCACCTGATTTACAATTTAAAGTGTCCTGATCAGGTTTTCTTTTGCATCTCAGCTAATTGAGTAAGAATAAGTAACTGGAATGGAACAATAGATTACAGAAATTTCTACCGCTAGATGGCGCTGTAATATTGATCTAATATTCTAATTATGATTAAATTATTTCTAATACATCATTCGAAAGATATTTTAAAGTTTTTTTACATTATCGAAAGTGGAATTCGAGATTTCACCTGATTTACAATTTAAAGTGTCCTGATCAGGTTTTCTTTTGCATCTCAGCTAATTGAGTAAGAATAAGTAACTGGAATGGAACAATAGATTACTGAAATTTCTACCGCCAGACGGCGCTGCAATATTTTTAAATTTCAATATTTCATATTCTAATTATGATTAAATTATTTCTAATACATCATTCGAAAGATATTTTAAAGTTCTTTTACATTATCGAAAGTGGAATTCGAGATTTCACCTGATTTACAATTTAAAGTGTCCTGATCAGGTTTTCTTTTGCATCTCAGCTAATTGAGTAAGAGTGTTCAAAATTGGTATATGCAAGTTAATTAGGAGGGGCTGGAACGGTGGGGAAGGAATAGGCGCGCAGCGAGCATGGGTTTGGGACCCGGTGCGAGTTTTTACCCGATGATAAAAGATTTTTTATTTTATTTTATTTTCTTAATAATAAAAGTTTGAATTGAGAAGGAATATGCGTGTACAGCGCGCATGGGTCTGCGCTGCCGAAGGCAGTGGCGTCCCGGTGTGAGTTTTTACCCGATGCTAAATGATATTCCTTTTCTTGAGAATGAAAGTTTATGAGTAATAACATTGAATTTTGAGAAGTCATAAGGATAGTGAAGGAATACGTGCGCGCAGCGTACGGGTCTACGCTGCCGAAGGCAGTGGGGACCCGGTGCGACATTTTTCCCGATCAGAATTTTTTTTTCTCTTTTTTTATCACATGATACAAATTAATGCAATTTTGAGAATTCATTAATTATTGTGATTCATTTAAAAATAGTGACCAGCGAAGCGGGCGTAGCCTGCTAGTTCTAAATATGTATCATATAGATGCTACACTAAACTCAAGAAAATGGTTCGTGTACAGCCACATGTAAGAGAATTCAAATACATTACGTCTGTGGGAGAGATTGCAAGTAAGTACAGTTTAACCCCTATAGGCTATACTAAACCAAATTAAATGAATATATATTTTTTATAGGTATAAAAGCTTGTTTAATGTAGAATATGGTATAAAAATCATTCACCGATCATTTACAGGGCTACACAAAATAACTAGAATATTGTGGAATAGTACTTGAAAATTCACGGAAGTGCATTTCAGGTTGTGCTATAGGTTAATAATATAATATTATATTTAAGTGCACAATGTGTTCTGTACATAATTTTTAGGAGATGTACAGGGCTGAAAATAGTTAATCGGAAACTTTTTTACTATTGAATGTAATTAGTGGAAGTGCTTTGCTATAATAATTTACCGTGTTTAGAAAACTGCTCAGAACTTAAATTTAATTCTTCATAACCATGTGATAAATAAAGCATTTTTAAAACTAAATATTTAGCGTTACTTTTTGTATATTGACACTCTTTGATGTTACCTGAGTATTGGAGTCCTGATTTTAACTTTTAATCTTTGTCTATGATTTTTATCAGAATAACTCAAAAATAAATAATTTCGGACAATTGAAATGTTGTATTTTGAAGCTAATAAAAGGAGTTACTTAAAAAGTTCATCAAAATTCATAAGTTTGAAGAATGGTGAGGGTGAAATTGTCTAAATAATTTGAAATGAACATTTAAATTTAATAACAGCTTTGGAGTTCACTTTAAAGGTATGTGCAATAATAAAATGAGGGGGGGGAGTTGAGGGGGGTACCACCCCCTCATACAGAATCATTTGTCAAATGAAGCTTTTCCGAAGCCTATTTTAAATTGTTTTTAACGAAGGTTTATGTAACAGTATTCGTTGTCTCACCCCTTAAAGTCCAATCTAACTTTATGATATTGAATTGCTGGGAAAGAGAAAGTATTGTGAGTGCCACACCAGATTATATTTATTATTATTATTGAATTTATTGTAAAAAGAAAAATAATGTTCCTATATATATGTATATATATGCATTTTATTTGGAAAGGTTTCAAGTAAATGAAGAGTGTACAGTTTTATTATTAAACTCTTACATTTTCACAATGAAATATAATATATATATATATTAAAATAGAGAAAATAACGGGGTTTATATACAGCTTTAAATTTAAACAAAAATACTGGAAAAAAGAAATATATATATATATATATACTATATGGTGTTATTTATTGTTTATAAAACATGAACGCTACACCAAAATATATTCCTTTTAGATACACACACACACACACACATATATATATATATATATATATACAGTGGTATAAAATCTTATAAAAGTACAATTCCTCATACAACTAAAAAATAACATTTTTTTTCTGTGTGATGTATTAACATATACTTCAATGAAAAAACTTCCATAAACCACATTTGATTGGTAAATTTGTGTTGCGAATTTGCGTTCCTGTATATTTTTCGGGCGGAAATTTGACACTGCTGCCCCGGAGAGATCATAAAATGAGTAAGAAAATTAGAAACCAGACAGCTGTACAGTCACACCGCTAGCAAGACATGTAATTCAAAGTTTTAAATATTTTTAGATTTGTTGGAAAAAAAAAAAAAAAATATTTCAACTGATTTTCTCTTATATACTCTGATGCATAAAAATTATTTGTTCAGACCCAGCAAATATTAGTAATAATCGCACCATACTCCATTTTAAATATACTTTTATGTTTATGAATAACGTATGCAATTTTAATTATATTTTGTTCTGTATAATGCTATTAAATATAATGTGGAAACATCCCTTTCATTTTATGGAATTTTGGAGAATATTACATGCTTTTAAATATACTATTAAGGCTATGTATGTGTGTATACCAAATTTAAATTGGGAACATCTCGTAGTGAACCTAAATAACTTATATAAGTTTACAGACATTTTAAAAATGCTTTTTAAACTTAGAACACAGATAAGCGAACAGATATATATTTATATAAAAAGTCAGATAGACAGGCAAACCAAAGTTTTTAACACTTTTATACTTTATCTGTAGAGTACAAATATCTGCAATCTTCATCATCACCTGTAGTACAGTGTCTAGAATAAACAGTGGGGAAAGCGGCAAATAAAATTGCACTAAAAAAATTAAGTCTGACACCAGATGTCATTGTAATCGAAGCTAGTGTCACCGAGACTCCCTATTGGTTAATTATGAGCTTAGATCACGTAATCGATCTGACGAAACTGGGAAAATCCAATCAGGTCTTCGATTTGAACAAAAGCTTCGATCACAGCGACATCTGGGGAAGCTTAATTTTTGTAGCATTATTTTAACATCACGGCTATAGGCGATTTCCACACTGTTTATTCTAGACGCTGTACCTGTAGCAGACAGTGATAATATTTCAAAATTTGATTTCTTAGTGCAATATTTAGATAACTTATTTATTTTTTATAATGTAAAATCCCCATCCCTATTAGGCTAAAATTAACTCCTTAATTGCCCCGGGCGTATATATACGTTTTTCGGAAGTGCGAATCATTGAACTGTACCGCTACGAGTGAAATTACTGACACGGTTTAACAGTGAATAACATAAATTTTAATGTGATCTTGACAGTGTTATTGAGACATTTACTCATTTCAAAGTGAAAGAGATTAGTGACAATTTGAAGTGAATCAAGCAAATTTTTCTCGGCAGGTAAGGTGTTAAATACGTTTTATGGTATAACATAGATGTAATAAAAACATATGCAGTAGTTATTTACGCATTACATACAATATTCAGTTAAGTCGCGATACCTGAAACTTAGGAATTTAAAGTTTTCCGAAATATTTAAAATTATTTTATTAGATATTTATTTATAAAGTAAAGGAAGTTATATCTATAGAAGATTAAATTTTTATAAGTTAAATATATAGTGAACAATGAAATAAATTTGAAATTTAATTAACAGTTAACATACGAATTGAAATAAAATCTTAATTTGTTAAGAAAAATAGAAAAAAATAGAAAAGTTAAAAAAAATTTTAAGACATATTTTAATGTTTTATTAATATCCCCATATTGTCTATATATTTTTTCCTCATAATACATGATGCATTTTTTTTTTCTTTTTTTATCATAAACACTGTCAGTGTGATATGTTTGTTTGTTTATTTATTTATTTCTGATTATTTTTAATTGGAAGACGTTTGTTAAAACTTATTATCTCAACAGCACTTATACTATGTATATTAAAAACACTTTTCTTGTTTTTACTTAGTAAATATTTTTAAGAGAAAATTATACATTTTGCATAATACGAATGTCTCATGTACTTTATCAGTTTCAAATTAGAATTCTGCGTGTGTATTTAAAAAAAATAAAAAATAAAAAAAGATAATCACATAAAAGAAAACTTAGAACATGTTTAATAAATTTCATATAATTGTATTTCATGCACATGTGATATAGAAACCTCCGTATTTCATAAAAGCACGTAATATTAACCCGCATGTGTTATAGAGAACACTAATATATTTTATGTTTTAATTGTGGATTCGACTATTGTAAACTTTCAAATGTTGTTAAAGTGTTTTGATGTTTTTATGCTATTAAAAAAAGCAATATTTTTAGGTAAAAAAAGCTATATTTCAGTAACATGGACGAAGCTGGCAATATGGAATAGTGATGTAAGAAAAATATTAAATACACACATTTTTTAAAGGATAATATGAAATAAGGTAAAATTTTTCAAAACAATCATGAATAGTTGAAACAAGTACTTTATTTAAAATTACTCTTGAAAATAAACAGTATTAAAAAAAAAAAATCAACATTCATGTTTTACAAAAATCGTTTAAGATATGGAATAGTTGGTATTCCATATTACTTAAATCAACATCTTGGAGAATAAATCTCATATTGGCAGAAAAAAGTTCACGAAAATCTGACAACTAAATAGCTCAACACCCCTACCGGAAGTGAGATCAAATTTTCACTCACTTTACAGCTTTGTAAGCAGATTACAGAATTCGTCATATTTTCTTCCAATAATTTCTGAATTTTAGTAAATCAAATAAACCGTATGACACAAAAACTGCTCGTCTCACTGAAAAAAAGGTGTCTATTGCTCATACTCATCCCAGTGAAGACGTATGACGGGTTTCGATAAATGGCAGCACTGTAGATGTGGGATATCAATTTTACCAGAATATCCCATATCCCCCATCGTTTCTTTTTCATAATTTAAGATTATAATTCTATGGATGAATCCCTGATGCATGTGCTTTTTTAACTCTTACAAGAATTAATTAAAAGTATATATATATTATGATTTTTTTTTCCCTTCAATCTACCTTAATATCAGAAATAAAGTGTTTTTATTTGAAAAGATGAAATTCCCGAAATGTTTAAAGTGCAGGTGACACTCTAAGCAGAATTTCACTACAGCATAATAATAAATGCACGTCATTACTACCAATCTTCTCGAGCTGTATATTTATAAAGTATTCTGCGCAGTTAGGGCAAATAAAATTAGGGACATTTTCTTTTTTTTTTCTTTGGAATCATGAATCGAATTCATGATATAAAAATATAAGTATTGAATGCATGGAGAAATTGATATATGAGGAGGAAATTAAATTTTAGTTAAGTATATTTAATAATTAGTGTATTAAATAAGTATATTTAAAGGTATTAAAATTAAATTTTAGTTAAGTATAGTTAAAAATTAGCTTATTAAATAAGTATATTTAAGTATACTAAAATTAAATTTTGGTTGAGTTTATTTAAAAATACATTGATAATTATTGACCTAAAGTGTGTAAAATAATCTGGTGAGAAAGTCACCCAACATTCTTTTACCCTGAATTTCAGTAATACAAAGACATATTGCATATTAAGGGCAGGAAAACATGTCCTACATACAAAACTGTAGTTTTTTTTTTTTACTGGATTTCTTAAAAATACGACTCGATAAAACAGTTTTATTATGACTATTATTTAAAGGTGATAAACCGTCCTTTTTTTTTTTTTTTTTTTTTTTTTTTTAATTATATCCTTAAAAAAAAAAAAAAAAAAAAAAAAAAAAAACTATTTTTGTTTTTTATTTTATTTAAGAATCAATCTTTAATTCTCAACAAACATTATGCATAAAAACATCATACAATTGGGTCAAAAAGTAGGAATTTTATAATCGTAAAACCTTTTGAGAGGGGCTCTTCCGAAATCCTATGGTGAAGCGTGACAGATGCTGTCACAGCCCCTTAAAATGTTTTAATATGACATTTTTCAATGTTCGAAGTTTAAGTTAAATTTTCTTCAATTTTTATAATTTTACGCATGAAATTTCGAAACTCATAATGATAAATATATTTGATTTTAAATATATGTTTTCTAGCTAATTTCCTCTAAATTGAATCAAAAATTAACAAATTTAATTTAAATTATTTAAAATTAAGCTCTTAAAGTGATAAACATGGTAGTTTTTTAGTATGTACTCATATTAGTACATTATTCATAACTTTCCAAATTTCAATATAACTTGTTATAAATTTATTAAAGTTTATTTTATTTGTTTTTTAAGATAAGAAATATGAATATAACATTTGAAATGTTTATTATTAAATGACTTAGGGGTATAATTCGCGCAAGCTAAAAAATATTACACGAAGAGTGAGAAAAAAATTGAGTTCAAATTTTAATGGCGTGTAGTGTTACTGTTAAGGCCAGTTGACTAAAAGTAGGTCCTAGATCTGGGCGTTGTACTCTCCCTAGGGAGACTTTCTAAGTGATGATAACTAGCACGTATTTATGCGAGTTTTGGAGAAAACTATGGAAAACTGCTAACGCATATATCAGCTAAAGCGACCTGGAATAGAACTCGGCAATTCCTATCTACCATCTTCCAGATATTTAAATTTTGATACTCCACTGATCAGAAAACTGCAGAATTTTGTAAATTAAGTCGTAAAACATTAATTTCTGAGATAAATTTACGCAGTTTTTTCCATATTGTTAAATTTAAGATTTGCCGTCAAATTTTTTTTTTCCAAAAAACTTACGCTTTATATACTTTCTTAATAATGTATGTATTTATGTTTGAACAATGAATATTATTATTGTTAAGTTATACACCATACGATGGGTCGGGCCCCACTTATGAAAATTTGCACTAGCCGCCACTGGTTGTATATAGTATGTGCAATAATGTGTTAAAGTTACAAGTGATTTGTAGCTTTTTATGGCACAGAGTGATACAAAGTATTTGCGCTCTTCTTCAATTTTAATTTGGTTCCCTAACTGTACTTTGGATTAAATGGATAGAGTTAAATTTTATTTTTTAAAAGTTATTCAAATGTCTGAAGCTCCAGGTCATTTTTTACAGTATTTTTCTTTAGAAAAAAAAATGTAATAATAATAATAATAATAATGATTTGATCATACACTGCACCTACCATAAATTTACCCATACACTTAATATATTTGAATTTTCATGGATGTATCTATACACGAACCATTTGCTTGATTTCAACGAATATTTGAATATAGCATCCTCATTTGATACAGATTTAAAATGCCGAGTTTGGACTTTCTGATTTTGTATGCTCTTACACAGACCATTCATTAAAAATATTATTTTTCGGTTACAGACGACCTGAAACCATGCAAATAAAAGAAAAAAGTTCATTCGAAAATTCGACCTACAGAGCAATAAATTCTCTAATATATACATATATATATATATATATATATATATATATATATATATATATATATATATATATAAGGGTAACATAATGTAATATTCAACTGTTTTTAATTTTAAGGAAAAAAAAAAACTTTTTATTTCACCATGCCTTTGAATGCATCGAATATATATATATATTTTTTTTTCAATGCTGCAGTTGAGTTGGAACACAGTTCTTTCACCAAAAAAAGATACAGAACACATAGAAACAGGCAGCCAGTGCTATTAACTATCTTAAGGGCCCTCTTCACTCACCGCCGCTGGAAGCCGAAGCTAATGTTATTCAATGGGAAATTTTTCTTTACAAATAACTTATTAACTAATACATATTTTTAAATTCTGTTTTCACATTATGAAAATTCCCAGCTGTTAAATTGACGGACCTTTATAAATAAGTTATTTTTTTATTTTTTTATATTTTACTTCGAAGCTGCAAAATACGAATTTTCAATATGTGAATTTTTTTCATTTTGCAATTTCAAAATAAAATATTAAAAATTAAAAAAAAAAATACTTTTTCAAAAAAGGTCCGTCAATTTAACAGTTGGGAATTTTCTGAATGTTAAAACAGAATTAAAAAATATGTATTAGTTAATATTTGTAAAGAAAATTTCCTCATAGAATAACATTGGCTCGGGCTACCGGCGACGGTAAGTGAAGAGGGCCGTTAAATCAATGCAGATGTGCATAGTTGTCGTACGAAAAGCACCGACAGCTCTGTATCTGGGATAGTCCGGAAGGTTCAGAATAGTTGTATTTCAAAGTTTCTCTCTTGTTATTTCTTTCAATTTAGATGTGTATATATTTCTTAGGGTTACTATAATTATTGAGGAGGCAGATCTGTAGCAGACATCCTCAGAATGGGTCTGATGAATTGTACTTTTAATGGAGACCCTAAAGAAAAGATCTTCACTACTATATAGAGGCAGAAACAGGAGCTAGGCAGTAATTAGCAATATCAAGAATAGCTGTCTGCAAAAAAAAAAAAAAAAAAAAAAAAAAAAAAAAAAAAAATGCAGCCGGATCAAAAAGAAATGGCCGAGCATTTAAGTGTTGTGATGTGAATATAAATGCCTTAACCTCTCCATCAAATGCGGAATTTACAGATCCCAAAGGCCGATAGTGAGAGGTGCTCTGAATGGATGCCGGTTCCTTCATTAAAGTTGATGAATAGTTTTGAGCCATTTGTATAAATATGCATCTAATTATCTGGGGAATAGCGAGAAAAGATTGTCTTTATTCCTGCTCCCAACAAAATACTGTGAAGTTCTGTGTCTTTGAAACAGGTTGTAAAAGGTCAAGGTAGTACAAAATTTTCCTTACTTCCAATGGGTTAACAGGAGACATTATTGTCTCAGCACGAGCCGAAAAGTCAAAATTAGGCATCTCCCGCAAAACAGCCAACCTGCAAGAAACCGCTTGAGTCTTTAGCCTGCGGGGGTAGGAAATACAGGTAGTACAATGAACACTGTGTGACATTCGTAATATTTTCTGATGGAGCTTTAGTGCAGATTTCTTAATATCGTATTCAATGCTAAAGAATCAGTTGGTGTAGACCTTACTGCCTCAGTAACAAGGCGAGGAGCTTGGTTTTGAATTCGCTCTATTATATCTATTTGGTTTTAAGAAGCCGTTATCAGTGGTGCGATACTATATGTCAGAACATGTTTAATTAAAATTTTGTAAGTGGAACGAAGAGTAGAGGTTGTGTATCCAAGAACTAGAAAGCTGTTACTCATTTAGCACTATACAGGGACACGTGCAGTTTAAAGAATGCTACGGTCGCGAGTAAAATTACCCCCCACCCCTCATTATAATCGAATATAAATTATATAATAATCACTCACTGTAGTATAATCATCTATTCAATATAATATATATATATATATATATATATATATATATGTATAGAGAGAGAGAGGGAGAGAGAGCTGTGTGTGTGTGTGCTTGGATATGAATTCAAACTAAAAACAATCTCGTGCATTTATTAAATTACATAGAGCTTTTCTTCAGATTTGTGATGTATTGTATTTTATAAAAAAAATATGAATATATATTTAACTGAAAAGAAAAATAATAATTTAGTATGTTTATAAATTAATAAAATATATAAAATGCAGATATATGTAGTTTATCTTGAAAGGAAATTTCAGATTGAATATTGTTTTAACTGATATTAATTTCACAAAAAGAAAACCTGTACTTATTTAAAATTAATTTAATCTGTTGATTTTATAAATAATTACTATTTATTTTATTTTATTTTATTATTGAATGAATAATTTTGTATAAATCAGTTTAAAAAGATATTTTTAAAAATATTGTATTTATGGTACGAATATATATATATATATATATATTTAATTTATTGAAAGTTAATATATAAGTTCATATGTATATTAAATTTGTTAACGTAATTATGAACTTGAAATAAATTCTGTTATTATTATTATTTTTTTTTTTTTTCGATTTATTTCTATTTTTTTTTTTTTTTTTTTTTTTTTTTGCATTTAGCATTTAGCAGATTTTTCAGATTATAAAACCAGATTGTATCGTTTGCATTAAGTTTAATAATTGTTCTTAAGATTAATGTTATCATAAGTCATATTTCAAATTTTAATGGCAAGTTTTATTAATCCCTTCACACATGTATCTGTCATTTTTTTTTTTTTTTTTTTTTTTTTTTTTTTTTACAATTTGATACATTTTCTCTAACTAAACGTGTCAATTCTTGAATCAAAGCAGCTTTCAAAGGGATATTGAATCTTTGATCAATAACAGAAATGAAGTAACTTTAAATAAGAAAAATAAAATATTTTCCCACACTGAGGAGATAATAATAGAATCAAATATTTTCCCGTAAAAGCGTAAAATGAAATCAATTGCTCGGTTGAAAATTAAATCTATAGTTTGGTTGAAAAAGGTTTCATGACATGCTGCTCATATCTTTCATTTTGAGAATTTTATTTTTATATATTTCTTTAAATTTGTATCTTATAAATACCATTTAATTTTAAAATGTTAAGTTTGCACATTTTTTTTTTATTTCAATGAAAGTTATTTTTTTGGATTTCGATTGAGTAACAGTAAACACCAAGTCATATTTTTTCACTATAAAAATGGTTAAAATACTTTTTAGTACCATAAAAAGTACTTATACAGAAGATCGTGCACACTTTATGTAAATGGTTTTAGTAGTTGTATTTCATGTCTTAATGTCCTATTTTTTCCGACGATTTGCTTCTATCTGATAGCCATTGTCCTTGACAATAGCTCTAGCTCGAATTTTTCAAGAAGGTAAACCTTTTCTTAGTACTCTGGTGTCAATTTTATATCACTCTTGCACCGTTTTCTAAGTCTGTTCAAATGCCGTTGTCTTAAGGTCTGTTTTAATAAAGCAAAAGCGCAAAAGTCCGTTGGAGAAGCATCAGGTGATTTTACAGCTTTTTTATTAAATAAGATATTTGTATTCCTTCTTCTGGTTCTTTCTTTGCTAAACAAGCGACAGTTGATTTAGATGTGTGATTAGAGGCTTTATCCGCATAAATCTTAAATTTTTCATCAATGTCCTTTCCATATAAGGGTGGAATTTCATCTTCAAAAATTGGTTCTAAAATACTATACTGATAACAGATCAAATTATTTTTGGCTTTACTTATATATATATATATACAGTTCCCGCCGCTTATTAAAATCACATTCGTTCTAAGCAAAAGCGATTTTATAAAGCGGCTGATTTTTATAACCGGCGAATATTCCTGTATACTAGAAAAAGGTATTACTTCCGTAAATTTGGAAAGAATTTTCAAAATGTAATCAAATTAATTAAATGTAATTAAATATAATAAACTAATTTTTGACGCACAGTTAATTAATTTTTCCTTCAAAATAAGTACATTAAGCACACCCGAAGTTTCGATATGCTTTCTTTTCGGAAAAAAACATTATTACTTTGCCATAAGTTCACGCTTTTTATAATTATAAATATTATTATTATTTTGTAATTTTTTGCCTGTTAGTTATTCAAGAATAAGAATTAGAAATTGTCTTTTAATAATTAAAAATTAAAACAAATATCACTTGTAAACCAAACAAAATTTGTAACTTGTTACCGCACATTAAAAAATACATTTCTTGAAATTGTTACTAAGACACGTAATGAGCGCGTTTATTTTGTAAGTATGCTTTAAATGTAAATTTTTTGACAAAAAGTGATAACAGAGGGATTGCTGAATTTTGTTTTCTTTTTTACTTAAAAAAAAAAAAAAAAAAAAAAAAAAAAATCACAGTGTACATTTTTTTTTATTTTTTAGTGTGCATAAAGGACATTTTTGCTGCTGAAGAGACGCTTTTTGAGTTTATTAACCGGCGATGTTGATTTTATTAAGCGGCAGTTTTAAAATTGCTTTGAATTGATTTGATTCCGGTCCTGGCAATTTGATCAGATTAAGCGGCTGATTTTATTAACCAGTGAATTTATTAAGCGGCGGTTACTGTATATATATATTAATCGTTTTAACAAAATCCTGTAACTATCATTAATGTCATCCGATTTTTATATGTGCACCAACGAAGCCACTTCATATGGTCATTCCTTTAAGTTGAGTAGTAGAAAATTGATGTATTTTTAATGCATTCACTTAAATATGCCCATGTGTCATCGAGTGCTTCAGTGAGTTCTGAGAGAGTCAGAAACACAAAATTATCCATCGAACACTATGGAACGTGATCGTTTTAGCTATGGAGATGTGCTGGCATGCAAAAGGGGGAAGGGGAAATAATGGTCGATGGACGTACGCCCCTACATATATTCAGCGATGGATCTGTGACCATCCAGTGATATAGGGATACGATCTTAGAGTTTTATTTAAGAGTTTATAGAGTTGCGTGTGCATATGACTTTTCATTTATAGACGATAATGCTCGTCACCATCTAGAAAATCTCGTTGACGAATTCCTTGAAAGTGAAGGCATTAAGGGGAATCTATGGCCAGAAAAGTCTTCTGATCTTAGCCCGATAGAAAACTTATCGGACTACCTTGGAAAATCAATTTCACGTAGGCAGCCTCTGACTAGAGATGTTAATGCTCTGAAGATAGTATTGCTGGAAGAACAGAGCTTAATATCCCAAACTGTGGTTAACAACTTTATTGCCAATATGAAATCACATTGTGACTTGTGTGTACAAGTCAGGAGTGATTGCTTTCCAAATTAATTTCGAAAGCTTTATTTATTTTTTATTCTGAGTTACCCCCCCCCCCCACACACACACACTTTTTTTTTTTGCCACAATTTATTACCATTCTTATTGTTCCATGCTACAATAAAAAATAATATGAAGTGCTTCTAAATTCTTTCCTCTGTATTTATTTGGCATAATGTTGTGGATGACATCAGAAAAAATTATGAAATTATAATTCGAAATTTCTCAGATATCCGTGAATCTTTACATTTAAAGGTGTTTCTTGACATGCGGGTACAATATTCATAAAAAAAAATTAGTGAAATTAACTTTATTTAATTAATTTATTTACAAGAGTTTCTTAGTTTGTTAAGTTTTTTAAAAGTGGTTAGATACATATATTTTTTAAAATAGTAATTTATATATATGAATATACATTATGCATTTTTAATATGAAAACATTTTCAAACATTGTTCAGGGAAAAAAGAGTAAAAAAATAAAAAATAAAAAACTTTAAGAAATGGGAAGAAAAAAATGAAGAAAATGAGAATATAATTAATGAAAGCATCCAATAGGAATAAATCAATAAATTAATTATGAATAAAATTCATTTTTAATTTTAGAAATCGTTAGAAAACATTTTTTTAATTAGGTTTATTTGATTTCTTAAAGATAATTGTAGCAAAATGATTATTAAGTCTAGTTTAAATTTATCCGTTGTGTTATAAGCCGAGGTTACACTTATTACATTTCTTATGCATACCCCACTTAACTTATATTCAGTTATAGAAAAATAAAATCTAATTTAATATAAATATAAACTCATATATTCTCAAGTAGAAAAGTTAAAAGATACTATTTCATTTCGATTTCTCAAAGGAAAATTTATAAAGGTAATTTCTTTTTAATAACTCTTCGGAAAGTTCAGAAAACACAATTTAATTATAAATTACCATGCTAATTCTCGAGTGAATTCGATTTTTCATCCCTTTTTTTACATAAAATTGATGTCATTTAATTTCAAAATCGCACTAAAAAAAAAAAAAAATCAAACAGCATTCTCGCAAAGAGATGCAATATGTCAATCTCTCGCTGTAATGCTTTGTGTACTACCATAAAGTAAATTCGATTTGAGAATTTAAAGAATAGCAACTTTTAAAAATATATTTTGTTATTATGGTGATTTTTTTTCATCATTTATCGGAGACAGAATGTATATCCCTAAGGTAAAATTACTTATAAAACAGTATTTCATAAAAAAGCAGAATTCTGTTTTGAAATCGGTACTCCGAAATAAATATTTCAAAAAGATTATTCAGAATTTAAAAATATGATTTTTTAATCATTCTTCATAGATATATGCCAGAAATGTAATGTGGTATCAGTGTCACTTGGGGTATCATCTTTTGTTAGAGAACTATTTATTTATTCAAATTATATAAATATAATTTGAAATGCATGCGGAAACGTTTTAAATGGATAACCAAATCTTTTTTTTTTATTCTTTTTTTCCCTCACATATTTTTATAAATGTATATTTAATGAGTTTTTCTTTTTTTTTTTTTCTTTTTTTTTCTTTTTTTTCTTTTTTTTTTTTTAAGTTTATTAACTTATGTTTTTAAAAATACGCAGTTTCGTTCTCTGTTTTAAGATCTGTTTTAAATGTGTTTTGGGGTTAAATATATTATTTCTTGTTACTAAAATATTGTTTCGTTTTGAATATATATTACTTTATGTAAAATAAATAAATAAATAAATAAAATATTTTAGGTACACAGAATATTTGATTTTTTTTTCGTATTTCATGAATTATATCAAAATATATGTATGTGAAAATTAATTAATGCACAATACCTTTTTTGCATTATTCTATTTTTACTATTGTTACAAATGCATATTTTTAGTATATTTATTGTGTATAATATTCTCTTTTTCGAGAATTAAATGTACGC
This sequence comes from Salticus scenicus, assembly GCA_963930645.1. Lineage (NCBI taxonomy): Eukaryota > Metazoa > Arthropoda > Arachnida > Araneae > Salticidae > Salticus > Salticus scenicus. The sequence goes on along the minus strand of OZ005649.1, from coordinate 271,571,762 downwards.
AGATTTATTGCGAGACAGATTGATTTGGTATTGTCTTGATTTTGCCCTACAAATAGTAGATTTGTTTATGACGAGAAATAAGATGTGGCATATAACTGAGGAGTAATACAAATTTTATGTATTCCATCTACAAAATGTAAAATATATCCGCAAAGCTTGATTCCTATCACTAGTTACGTCACAAATGATGCCTGCGCTAAACAAATCACAATATTGAAGAAAATGCAAACTCGTTTTCACTGGGAAGCAAATTTGTTTGAATGATTTTATGCAATATGGCAATAATTTATGAACGCTTATAAAAATTAACAACATCAGATGAGTTCTTTTCGAATTTGAATATTGCATATACATTGAAATTAAATGTACGCAGATTTATGGCGTGACAGATTGATTTAGTATTGCCTTGATTTTGACCTACAAGTTGTAAATTTGTTTATGACGAGAAATAAGATGTGACATATAATTGAGGGGCAATACACATTTTATGTATTCCGTCTACAAAATGTAAAATATATCCGCAAGCTTGATTCCTACCACTAATTACGTCACAAATGATGCCTGCGCTAGAAAAATCACAGTATTGAAGAAAATGCAAACTCGTTTTCACTGGGAAGCAAATTTGTTTGAATGATTTTATGCAATGTTGAAATAATTTATGAACGCTTATAAAATTCAACAATATCATATGAGTTCTTTTCGAATTTGAATGTTGCATATAGTTTGAATAACCAAATAACACACTTTTCATTTACCGTTGTACCGAGAAACTCATACACTGTAAAAAAGTAACTATTACCAGCTGCAAGAAACTTTCTGTGATTGGAGAAAATAATTATTTTCTCCAATCACAGAGAGTTTCTTGCAGCTGGTAATAGTTATTTTTTTACAGTGTATCAACATGCTTGAAAACAGTATTTTTCAGTTGGATGTAGCGGGTCCTCTTCCTTTGAATGTTACATACACTATACACTGCTGAAAAAGTTGATATCTTTACTTTTCCAAATAATATACATATATATATATATTTATTTATTTATTTATTTATTTATTATAAATTTAATTGTAATTGTCATACTTAAATTATGAAATGCTTAACGAAGACGCGTACTATACGAACACAACCGATTCACTTAAATGATTACTTACATTTTTCCAAAATTTGGAAAGCCTTTCAGAAACACTTTGACGGAATATCAGTTGAAAATCAAAATGTAAACACAAATGTGGTTAGTTTCTACATTGTTACATACTCTCCATTGAATGTATGTACGTATTTACTCAGAAAATGCATCTAATCCAAATATATCGATTATTGTTAACTTCTAAATAAAAAAAATCTGTTGATTTTATATTTATCATTAGGATTTGTTTTGTTAAAAATATTTAGATCCACAAGATTTGCGCAAACAATGTCCATCGACTGTTATTAAAAATAATGTATGTACGGGAAAACATTATACAATAAAGAAGTAAAAACGCCGAATTCGCCAATAGATATACCGAAATACAGACACTTTAAGTATCAATGAGCTTTTGTTTCAGTGCATTGTTTTGTATAATGTAGAATAATATTATTTATGAAATATCTCTGTGCGGTAAACTTCTGAAAATGTGCATCCATTCACTAAGTGGTTTATTTTTACCCACATATTTTTATACTTCAAACTATAAATTAGGATATTTAGATACCGTTAGCATATTTTATCTTTAGGATGTTTTGATGTCTATATAATTATAAGCAAAATGTATGTTATCAAATGTATCATTTATTTGTAATTACTATTTTAAAATCAAGCAATGAAGTTCATATTACAAAATATATATTTTTGTGGTAATCGGATGATTAAAATATAACCTATATTTACATCATCGCTAAAGTATTAGTCCAGAAACATATCTCAACATATTCAGCTGTTTCTATATCCATGAATTAAAAAAATATTTGTAGGAATTATAGTTCACCATATTACATGAATAGTTAGCAAGTCATCCTACTGTTTTATAGATTTTTAAGGTATATATGTGAAGAAAAAAAAATGTGGTGCTTATACTGTTTTACCAAAGAAAGAAAGCTAGACAACTAAAATTACTTAATTTAAAACAAATCTAAAATTTTATCGATGACATAGCCATCCAGAAATATATATTGCACATATCAATGATATAACTTAGTAATGAAGAATAAATGACAAGATGGGAACATTTATTTTTTCCTTCACATTGAAAAAAAGAAATCTTACTCAGAAAACGTATTCTTTAATTCGTATCAAAGTCTTTCTCTCTGAATGCTAACTTTTTTCATCGTACTTTTTTCTAACTACTATCTGTTACCACTTTTAATCCTACAAATCCACTGTAATTCTTCAGCTGTTATTGATAGACATAAGCCGTATCTCAACTATTATAGCTAAATGATCCCGAAAGTCTGGTGACTGAAATAGCTTTCTCACTATCACTCCGCTATATTTGAAAAAGAGGGAAAAAATAAATAAAAAAACAAGGAAAACATATGTAAGTAACTGTGTTATGCAAAGTTGAAAATCTTCATATAATGCACATATGTTGACGTCCTATTTAGTTATTTCAGGATTCCCAAAATTCTCTACGTCTCCAGGTCAATGATAAAATGAGGTTCCGTCCCCAAAAAATAATCTATTAAGTCATCATAATTTAGAAATGAAATAGTTTAAAACAGTGTCTACAAAATGTGAATATATGTGTTTTTCTAATTAAGCACAATTTTATATATATATATATATATATAAAGCTTAAAAAATAGACTTTTCGAAAGTAGAATTTTTTTGTCAATTTAAGTGATTTTCTAACGTTTTCATGCATGACACATAGATTAACTGTTATAAAAGCTGAACTAAATTATTATTAACATTAACCTGAAGTATGTATTAAATTATAACTGACATTATTTTGTTCAAATTTTACCTAAGATATCCCGTATGAAATAAACACATACAATTCATGTTTTTTTTTTTTTTTTTTTTTTTTTTTTTTTTTTTTTTACTTAAACCTGCGCCTTTTCAAAACAAATGACGTTAAACATTTTATGAACCGTTTTATAAATTTAAAAAATGCTTTACCACAACAGATAATTTAATAAATCTCTGAAATTATGTTATAAATTTTCAATAAGGTTAGAATAATATATATATATATATATATATAAGTTTTTTTTTTTTTTTTTCAATAAAACGGATTTTAAAAATTTGGAATTTTTGCTTTTGGTTGTAAATTTTATAAGAATAATTAGTATAATTAACAAAAATATATCGCTATGGAAATTTCACAAATATAAATAAATATTATGTTTTTACATTTCTAAATATTAAATAATTTTGTTGTTTTAAATTTTGCAAATGACAGTTTGTATACAAATAGGAGAAAAGCCTGCATCAATAGACAATTGTATGAATTTTAGAAAAGTAACTATTTGAAAATATTCAGCTTTGACTGTTTCCCTCTTCTTTTTAAGCGTATATGAGGAAAAAAAACTACTTCTACGAATGAAAGAATTAAATACATTTTTTATTAATTTCTCTTTAACGGTATTCAAACTAACCACTGGGGCATAAACGAGTATCCTCAAAATTCGATTACAGACCATTTATTGGAATTATTTATTTTACGTTTTGAAAAACTGTTCCAAGGAAATTGTTCAACACAATTATTAAAGTCCTCATTAACACAGAGAAAAAACTTATTTCCGAATTTGTGTAAATACAGTGTGCTTTTAAAAGAATCTCGGGGATTTAACGCTTTGTAGTATTTATTACGTAAAACTTAAAATCACAATTAATACATGAAATGAAAGAATGCTGCAACAGTTGACATGTGATTTCTTCCTGTAGGTGTTCATAAAGGATCGTGTGTATGTGCCTCTACTATCAGCTGACCTACCCGACCTAATAAACGGTATTGAGGCAGCTGTTGCAACAATTACACCATAAACACTAAACAACGTTATTGAAGAACTGGGCTATCGACTTGATGTGTGCCGCGTCACGAAAGGTGCTCACAATGAACACGTGTAAGCTTGTACGTATATCTGTTTAAGTTGCTCTTTCATTTCATGTATTAATTATGGATTTAAGTCTTACGTAATAAATACTACAAAGCGTTAAAACCCCGATATTCATTTAGAAACGACAGGTATGAATGTTTTTCTACTGTTTTCTCTTAAACCCAGGTAGCACTTAACGTTGTTATAGCGTTGTTATAACCAATTTTTCACTGTTTAGACTTATTTGCAACGCTATAGCAAAGTTATGTGCTACCAAGGAAGGTACTCTGATATGATCAACATAGCATATAAACAGCTAATTCAATTTGAATATTTGCTGTGATTTTTTTTCAACACTTCAAAATTATTTAAATTGATAATTAAAATACTAAATTTTAAGCTACTATAGTGCAGAATAAAGGACTAAAAGACAGACAGAGTGCCTTATACGTTTTCACTCATAATATTGTTAAAAAGTGCTAAAAACGCATATGAAAAATGAAATTCCATGCCAGTTATTTCCTATTCTAGCCTGTAATGTATCTGAAACATTTTAGCTTTAAATCTATAAACACCAAATTTGCGCAAATGTATTTTCATTTATACTCATAATATAAAAATTGTGTTTGTTTATATAATAAATCGTTGAAAGTTGCATTTTTAAGTTTGTTATGGTGATAAATTATTCTTTTATACATGTTTGTTAAAAAGAGGTAATAGGATAAAAAATTGGTCGTTTAATAATATTTCAATATTAATTTTTTAAAGAGTGGATTTAAATAGGATAAATAATTATTTAATTTAAATTTATTCAAATATGTATGGATATTTTCGTCTGAATTTCTTTTTTTTTCTTTCTTTTTTTTTTTTTTTTGTTTGGCCCCACAAAATGTCACTGAGGACATTTGTTAACCCGCCGGTATTCAGTAGGACAAATCACAAAAAAAAAAAAAAAACTGTTAATTAGCGTAAAGGTTATGACTAAATGAACAATATTATTATTATTTTTTTTTTCAGTTTTAAGTTAAATATTTTAAGTATAGTGAAATATCAAACTGACGTTGGGATCATATTTGATATCATGGTAGGAGGAGGTTTAACGTAGCTAAAAAAAGCTTCTATTTCCTAGATTGATAACTGCGTAATTTATTACTAAGAAATTTCGAAGCTACAAAAATGCACAGCAAAATACTGCGACATGTGAAAGGAGACACTAAAGATATTGATCTGCCAATACGTGTTACCTTTTACAACAAATACAAAAATGGAGTATACTTATTCAACAGTCCTTTGAAAATATCCATTACAACTATTCAAAGAAAAACATGTTGCCAGGAATTTTTTGTAAATTGATTTATAACCACCCTCATCTCAGCCTGGAAAGTTTCAAGACCATTTTCCTCTAACTCTGCACATGATATATTAACATTTCGCAGATCAGTAACACTAAGTTGTCTTAGTGAATCGATTACGATAAACAATATTAGACAAAAGAGTATGCCGCAGAATTGCAAGGAACTTTGTTTTCTAAATTGTGAGTATGTATTAGTGAGAAAGTATTATGTATTTGTCGAAGGCGATGCCAGTTAAAATCTTGCAAGAAAAAACTGTTGCAATTTTCGCAATAAAAAATGTACTGTTACAATACAATACCGGTTACAATACAAAATAAGCTAAATGCGAATTTGTAATAATGGACAAAATAGAGACTGTTTTTTGCACTTCCATTAATAAAAACTTCATTTCTAAACTAAGTCAAATAAAGATTATATATATATATATATATAAATAAAGAAACATTAGTTCCAGTTCAGCATAAGAGCACGTATCATCATCAAGGGATAAAACAACGTACGCAAACATCATCAGAGCAGAAAATGTTCATTCACTCCTACTAAAATATTTCTAGGAAGGAAAAAAATAAAAATCGATTAAAACAAGCGAAAAAAAAAATTTAAGTTGTTCCTTTTAATTCTTTTCCTTTCTTTTTTTTTTTTTTTTTTTTTTTTTTTTTTTTTTTTTAAATGATGTCATTTTTTTTTCAGAGTGAAGTCAATGGATGTTATAGAATTGATACATTTTTTTCGTTTTATGTTATATCATTAAAATGTATATTACTGCATACTTTTTATTGTAACTAAAATGGCTTTATATAAGTAACAAATTCATATTACTTAAACCTCTCAACATCAAACTATAAGTGTTTTTGCTATTATATGTGTTTCAGACACTTAATAACTTGAATAAGAGTTAGAAATTTGTTGATTCCTTTATTTAATGTAACACTTCAATCATACATTAAGGCATCATAATTGTTCATTAGAAAACATTTCTGGCTTTTTGGTTAACTACATTTTTTTATTTCTAAAGCAGAGGAAACTCAATTAACATTATTTCATTATAGTCATTTTGAATATTCTATTAAATCTTATAGAAAGTAGTCATTAATTGAATGTTTTGATATCAAAACTACATTCTTACTATGATGCTATCATGAAAGTACTTTAATTGGATAAAAATAACTTAAATACAACATAGTTTTAATTTGCTTCATAATTCCTAAATAAATTAGAAAATGCTATTAAAGCAAAAAGATGGAAATAAGATTTTTTCCAGCATAAATTAAATATGCATAAAAAGAATCGACTGTAATACACTTTTTAATTCTGTATATCTACAAATATATATATATATATATATATATATTGTTTAAATTATAAGGGGGGAAAATCATACTGCATTTGAACGTTTCAAGATGACATTAAAATTACTTGACAAATATCAAACACAATTACAAAAACCATATATTCATTTGCAAGTGAAACTATTGTACCCCTAATGCTCATTTCTATAATTTAGTTATATTCAAAAAATATTTAATGCTAATAATAAAATTAAATAAAAATATTTTCAAGCTATTCCCAGAAATTTTGCCCACGCGCCAATCATTAAAACGAATTTTTGTTATTTTTTAGTATCCTTGTATATTGCGTATAATTTGTATACACACATAGGGCAGTATAATTTGGCACAATACGAAAAATGCACAATTCAATTTAAAAGCATTCAAAGAATTTTCTAATTATAGCTAAATAATGTTAAGCGGCTATATTTAAGCAATCGATAAATTATTTTCTTCTTATTCTTTAGCTAAAATACACTTTTGTAATTCTGAAAGTAAATGATAATTTTATTATGTTTAGAGTCATCTACTAATTTTTAAAAGAAACAAGAAAAAGTTCTTCCATACACGTATAGTAAATGGATACTGTTGCTTTGTATTTGTATCCATACCTATTTTCAGATATCAATAAAGTGCTTAAAATAATACCCTCATATTATACAGATTTAGAAACTAAAAGTGAACTTCCAGCAACACATTAATCCACTGGTTTTAAAACCGTTTGAAATTTTATTCTCATCGAAATTTATAAACATTTTTTCATTTGTTTAATGCTAAATTAGTAATAAAATATTTATTTACGAAAACTTTATTTTTATTAGAAAATTATTAATTTTTAAATTTATTAGAAACATTTCAATTTTTTCATGGGGTTACTGATAATTAGCCGAATATTTTAAACGTAAATACTTAATTTCACTCGAATCGTGAAATATACAGAACATGTAATCATATTATATTATCTTTATTATTCAAAGATGTTCGTATAGTTTTATTAAGAAAGGTTAAAAACTGTTAATTTTCATTATTACCAAGATTGTCATCATATTCATGTTCATCATCATTATTAGAATAACTGCCGTAATATTCATCTTCATTATCATTATTACCATACTTATCATTTTATTCATGTTCATCATCATTATTGTGTTGAATCATCCAAAATTAACTCCTTTAAGCATAACACATTATAACTGGTGAAATATATAATACCATTTTGTTTTAATTTAATTTTTAAAAAACTAACATATTTAAGTTTTTTATTTCTTAATTTAACATATTCATTTCTTCTTGAAAATAAAGTTTAAATTAAATTATATTTTCTTATTTATATTAATTTTTATGAATTAATAAAACATCGATACCTGACAATATAAATAAATATATAAACTTATATATAAACATTCATGAATATAAATATAATCAAAATGTTTTTAAATCCAGTTAAATACAATTACATACTTTTAGTGTACTTAATTTCCTATATTCATACTTAAGTTATATATATATATATATTAAAAAGGGAATTTATATGTATCTTTAATTAAGTATAAAGGAGAGCACTTTCCTATTTAAAGCTGTTTTCAAATTTCATTTGCTGTAAATATGTCACTATACACTGATTAAATTAATGAGTTAGATTTGATTTCTAATCAGAATTTATTTTACGATACTATATTTCGTTCTTTGGAATGAATATTAAGTTACATTTTATCATTTCTTTCACAATTTTATTGGGTTTGATTTGCTAAAATTTCGTGACCTTGTATTATATAAATTTATTTGATTTACCATGTTAATCTTATACTATTAAGTGAGCAATATGTGTATATTTCACTGATCTCGAAAACGGTAGCTCGGACAGTCACGAGATTTAACACAAAGGTGCCCCCCCGAAGGATCATTGTGCACATCGAAGTCAGATTTTCGAATTTTTGATTAGTTTTTTCTTAATTAATTAAAATGTGAAAATAATAACCTTCTAATTTCTGATAAATAAGACATTTAAATTTTAACATTTTATCCATGATTTAATTGTTGCCAATTTTTTTTTCGACAAAATAATAATAATTTAAAAAAAAAACCGTACATTCATTTAAAATGAGGAAAATAAATCAGAAATATTATAAAATAAATTAGAAATATCAGTCGCATCGTTACAAATAAGATACCAAATGAAAGGGAAATTTTTTGTAAATCCGATGCATTAAACAGCTTATCAATCGGATGATTAGTTTTTTCTTAATTAATTAAAATGTGAAAATAGTAACCTTCTAATTTCTGATAAATAAGACATTTAAATTTTAGCATTTTATAAATGATTTAATTGTTGCCATTTTTTTTTTTCGACAAAATAATACTAAAAAAAAAAAAAAAACGTACATTTATTTAAAATGAGGAAAATATCAGAAATATTAGAAAATAAATTAGAAATATCAGTCGCATCGTTACAAATAAGATACCAAATGAAAGGGTAAATTTTTGTAAATCCGATGCATTAAACAGCTTATCAATCGGATGATTAGTTTTTTCTTAATTAATTAAAATGTGAAAATAGTAACCTTCTAATTTCTGATAAATAAGACATTTAAATTTTAGCATTTTATCCATGATTTAATTGTTGTCAATTTTTTTTTTCGACAAAATAATAATAATAATAATAATAATAATAATAATAATAATAAACGTACATCTTATACTATTAAGTGAGCAATATTTGTATATTTCACTGTTCTCGAAAACGGTAGCTCGGACAGTCACGAGATTTAACACAAAGGTGCCCCCCCGAAGGATCATTGTGCACATCGAAGTAAGATTTTCGAATTTTTGATTAGTTTTTTCTTAATTAATTAAAATGTAAAAATAATAACCTTCTAATTTCTGATAAATAAGCCATTTAAATTTTAACATTTTATCCATAATTTAATTATTGCCAATTTTTTTTTTTTCGACAAAATAATAATAATTAAAAAAAAAAAAAAAAAAAAAAAAAAAACGTACATTTATTTAAAATGAGGAAAATAAATCAGAAAGATTAGAAAAAAAATTAGAAATATCAGTCGCATCGTTACAAATAAGATAGCAAATGAAAGGGAAAATTTTTGTAAATCCGATGCATTAAACAGCTTATCAATCGGACAATTAGATTTTTTAAAATTAACTAAAATATGAATTTTAGGTGGCAACCGCAGAAGATTGTATGGAAAACGTTAGGAGAAAAAAAATGAAAAATCTGCTTCACATTAAGTCACATGATTTTTAAGTGGGATTAAAAATTGCAGTTTTCAAATTCTTTTAAATTTTCTCTCACGAACACAAAAATATAATATACAGCCTGTACCCCACAAGACCAACTTGCATTTCAAATTTCATCAATTATTTTGGTTAATAAACAAAAGTTATTATTTTTTTTTTTTTTTTTCAAATTAAGTTTTATTCTATCTTCGAAACGATTTATGTGATCATAGATATAATAATATATATAGATCTATCATCCCGATATTATCGTGCAAAGATTTTTGATGCCGAAAAAAAAAAAAAAAGCTTTGGAATCAGCCATTTAGTGGTATTGAAGAAAAAAAGGAAAAAGAAGAAAAATGAATTTGAAACTATATCTGGAGCTTTTCATTCACCTTTAGTAAATAAATTATTCATGAATTTTATTTGCTAAAACATTCGTGTATATTCCCGCGTGTATTAACTCGGGGAAAGACTGCCATATTTTGGTAAAATCGCCGTCTTTTCCCGAGTGAAAAGGACTCACTTTTTTCTCCCCAATGATCAATCTATATATTATTACTATATCTATGTATGTGATACGATACATTAATAATTTGGGTTTTAAAAGTTTTTTAAAATAGATTATTTAAACTCTATGAACCATATTTTTATTTTATCAGTTTCATTAACAGATCCTGCTGGGCGATTTTTTAAATTTTGGTGTTGAAGTACACCGAACGTTTTTCGACAAGAAGTTTAATATAGCAACAGCCATTTTAATCTAAGTAGCGCATCAAATATATAAAAACATAAATGATTTATTTTTACACAAAATTTACAGAACAAATGCAGTTTTAAAGATAGGAAATTTATTTCAACAAGCACTATTTTAAACCTAAAAACCATTAACCCTTTCACGCCCAAGGGAAATATTTTTCCCTTCTACAAAAATCGTTATCGATTGTTCAATTATTATTGAATCGATATTTTTTTTACTGAATGTCAAAATAAAACGTATGTCCAAGGCAGCAAATGTGTTTCTGAACGAATAAAAAAAAAAGTATAGAAAATAGGACACATAATAAATGTGTTATGTGCAATGCCCACTTGTGCTTCACAAGTAAACGAAATTGTTTCGTAGAATACCATAAATAGCTATTTATTTTACTTTTCTGATAATTTTTATATTACAAAGCAATAAATTTGTATTTCAAAGCAATAAATAAAATACCGATATAATAAACCTAACTCTTCGTTTATTTACTTTTATGGTCCATAGGGAAATATTTCCCATGCAATTATAGGAAACCTATTCACCCTGCTATGTTTTTCTGGTGATATTTTCTTACTTTACACCCACAATAGCTAAAATATTGTGCTGTATTGGCATACTTAGTCTTGGAAATCTTATGGTCCTGAAAGGATTAAAAATATAAGCAGAATATAAAGGATTCAGATGTATAAACAAAGAAGAGTCTGATAAAATTATTAGCAAAATAGTCTTCCCCTTTTCATACAAAAAAAAAAAAAAAAAAATTCATCGCTAATATGGCAACAAAAATTCAAAAGCCGCCAATGGAGCGACATAATAAAGTTGTGTAACACGATAATGTTTACCTATTTATTTATTTATTTATATAATAATCACTACTCTTTGGAGGTGTGCCTTGGGGGGGACTCATGTCAAAGGTGTGCCTTGGTGGGGGACTCATGTCAAAGTTGTACCTTGGGGGGGACTCATGTCAAAGTTGGGCTTTGGGGGGGACTCATGTCAAAGTTGGGCCTGGGGGGGGGACTCATGTCAAAGTTGGGCCTTGGGGGGACTCATGTCAAAGTTGTACCTTGGGGGGGACTCATGTCAAAGTTGGGCCTGGGTGGGGACTCATGTCAAAGTTGGGCCTTGGGGGACTTCATTCAATAAATCCCCATTCAATAAACCGACTGAAATAGGCCCTTAGCACTATTAAGAGTGACGTATAAAAATTCGACAACGCTGTACCGACTGAAATAGGGGTACCTTTGGGGGGACTCATGTCAAAGTTGGTCCTGAGGGGGACTCATGTCAAAGTTGGGCCTTGGGGGGACTTCATTCAATAAATCCCCATTCAATAAACCGACTGAAATAGGCCTCTACCACTAATAAAAAAAAATAATAATAATAACGAAAAAGCATTCGGTACGCATTGTTTATGAACACTTTCCAAATTTAGGGAACTGTTGTATCGTATAACTTTCAATGGTCTTTTCTTAAGCAATCACACAACCGAATGACAGTAGTTCATAAAGACATGCAGATAGACTAATTTAATTCCTAATCATTCTTAAACATTGTTAAAAAGTGTTAAAAATGCTTAACACAAAAGAACATGTAACACTTATATTGTAATTGCAGTCCATAAATGTATCTGAAAATTTTAATGTAGCCCTGTAAATCTGAAGGTTAACAAAATCTTATTCTATACAAAATTTTATTTTAGCATATAAATAATAAGTTTCATTTTCTTTGTAATTTCTGGAGTAGAAAGTTCTTTAAATGTAGTTTTAAAAAATGTCTGTTATAAAATGCAATGCATTGGCTTTATTTTATTTTTTTTTAGTGTCCCTGTGCGCAAACCATTTGCACAGGACGAATTAATGCCATTTAAAATAGGGAAAATTCGATAATAAATTTGAACAGCACATATAATATTTTTTTTTTTTTAATTCTGAAAATATTTACGGACGTTGGAAGCGGGCAGACGGACAGACAGATGGACAGTCGGAGTGATAGGTATGCACATTAAAATCATATTCGCACTTAAAAATGTATATATATATATATATATATATATATCTTAATGTAAACAAAGATGCAATTCCAGCAAGGTTACAATAAAATCCTTCAATATAACTGAATATTTTTGTTTGTCCTTGTAAATCAATGCTAATTATACTACATTCTTTAGAAAGACTTCTTTTGTGCCTATGAATAACATATTTCAATTTTATTAATTTTTTTTTCAAAGAAATGTTATTAAAATTTAGTTTATAGAAATACCTCTCATAGAAATAATGCTTTGGATTTCCTTTGCATGTCCCTATACACAAACCAGTGGCGGTATTTACTCCAGTTTCTACAGCAAACATCCGATAGTAAACTTGAATAACATATTTCAATTGCATTGAAATTTTTGTAAAATAAAGGAATTGAAATATACCACCAATTATGCCACCAAAATATGCCACCAATTATGTTTTGACATATGTGTTAATTCAATTGAAAATGATGAGTGGATCCCGTGCTCTATATGTGGAATATTGGCATATGAACCTCTTTCTATTTCGAAGGATATAATTGACATTTTTATTTGTGCATTTTATTATTTTCATTTATTTATTTATTTATCTTTGTATAGTTTCGTTTTGTTATATACATTTCTTTTTCTTTTCCTTTTGCAATATATATATATATATATAATTTTTAATTGATTTTTTTAAAATAGGAAACCCAGTTTTAATTCATCCAAGGGTGGTGTTAAGTCATTTTACAGAGGAATAGAAAAATAAAAATTATTACAAATGTACACATATCACCCCATCAAAATTAAGAAAAATATTTCTTAAACATATGAGAAGTAATACAGACTTATTTTTTCAAAGAAACCTGTGAAGACGGATCTCACATTTAAGTTCAAAATTCACTGTGTAGGTTCTACTGCACTTTCCCCTATGTGCATTACATTAAATTATATACACTGTTCGACATTGAAAATGCATCAGCAAGAAGGAATGATAATAACGGAATGAAATTTGTTGGACACATACATTACAGTAGGAAGAACAATTGATTAAAATTTCAGGGATTTGGAGTAATATATACTGAGAAAACAGTACATAAAGCAGACACCTCTGTGAGCAATAACAGCACATATCTGCCTTGGCACTGAATCGAACATCGATTGGAACATTTACGGGTAGAGCACTTCATGAAATTTTAACACGATGCCACAATTCATCGATCGAAGTTACTGATAAGCGGTGTGTGAGTGTGGGGGGGGGCAGACGCATTTCAACGATTAAACATTCATTTTCATTGGTGCGAGATCAGGAGAACGCACCGGCCAGGCAACAGTCGAACACATTCGGCATCAATGAAGGTCCAGACAATATGGACAACTTGCGGTCGTGCATTGTCCTGCTTAAATAATGCGCTTCGGAGGCCTTGAACATAGGACAGAGCTATGAGCCTTAACTCATCAGAAATGTAATGGCTGGTATTCAGAGTGGCGGGAATGAAAACAAGAGGTACCCGGGAAGTGTATCCAATGGTACAACATATCAATCCAGGTGGTGACTCAGTATGCGGCTACCAAAATTCTGATTACCTTCAAAACTGCATCACTGATATGGGCACCATTAATGTGTTATCAACGATGAACCTGGACGCAGGAATGGCGTGAAGTCACTTTTCAGACAAATCACAATCCTGTTTACAGCATCAAGATAGCCTTATCCGTATGTAATGGCATTATGAATAATGCACATTGCCAGCTGGGATTCGACATCATCATACTGTCCATCCGTGCAATGATGTTATCGGTTCCCATTGGATACACGTCTCGATTACTTCATGTTCGTACTCCTGGCACTCTGAGCAGCGGCCAATAAATTTCTGATCAGTTAAGATCCGCCCCTCTTCCCTGTATTCGAGGCCTCCGTAGCGCAAAATTTAAGCAAGATAATGCACGACCGCAAGTTGTTTGTATTGTCCGGACCTTCTTTGATACAGAATGTGTTCGACTGTTGCTCTGGCCAGTGCGTTCTCCTGATCTCGCGCCAATGAAAATGACTGCTTAATCATTGAAAAGCGTCTGTCCCCCTACCTCTCACCAGTAACTTCGATCGATGAATTGTGGCATCGTGTTGAAGCTTCATGAAGTGCTCTACCCGTACATGTGATCCAATTGCTGTTCGATTACATACCTAGGCAGATATGTGCTGTTATTGCTCACAGAGGTCGCTGCTTTATGTACTGTTTTCTCAGTACATATTACTCCAAATTTCCTGAAATTTTAATCAATTGTTATTCCTACTATAATGTATGTGTCCAACAAATTTCATTCCGTTATTACCATTCCTCCTTGGTGTTGCATTTTCAGTGTCGAGCAGTGTATATATATATCTTACATGATATTTGGTAGTCTTCCTGTGGTTTACTGTTTGGATATCCATGATTTACTGTACGGACTACGATTGTTTGGGAAGATTATCTTAAAGAATCGATGTTTACTTTAGTGGGTGACGTTTAAAAAATATACACTGGTTATTAATAAAATAATTTAAAGTTTTAGATACCTAATATAGACTCACAAATAACAGATGATATTATTTTGTATAAACTCAATCAAATATAGTATACACCACATCAATAATTTAGGATAGAAATTATTTATTTTGAGAAATAAAATATTATTAACAAAAAATTATATATATATATATATATATATATATATATATACAGGGTGATTCAACGATGATGGGACAAACTTTGAGGAGAGGTAAGACACATCATTAGGACTCAAAATTGCATAGGAACCCATGTTCCCAATCGTCATTTTCACCCTTTACGGACCATGTGTTTTCTGGGGTTTTTAACAGAAAGCTCCGCCTACTGCCATTGCTTGTGAATGGTGCACAATTTAATAGATAGGTAATGTCTTTTACTCTTAATCTTACAAAATACATAATAAAAATGTTGTTTAGAATACATCACACTGATTGAATAAATGTTTATATAGTAAATAATGTTTTAGATTTATTCTAACATACGAAATGTAAAACTTACGCAGTAGGTGGAGTTTCAAATACATGGCAAAATATTTCTTTGCAGTAATAATGAAAATAAATGCTTAAAGTGGCAATCACCACCAATAATACAACTAAGCAAAATGGGGCGATTGGCTGTTAATTTTGAAGTTAGAGAACTTTAGTGGACCTGATCATTCATTACCTGCATCTGCTGTAAAGTATAATTTTAAACTGTGTTTTTAAAAGGTGATGGGAAATAACACTCAACACAAATACAACAGATATTGCCTGTCGTGTACATGCGAGTCAGTCCACTGTTTGGAGAGTATTACATGAAGAACATCTACACCCATCCCATATTCAGAAATTCCAAGCATTGCAAGTAAGTGATTTCCCTCTGCGCGTAGAATTCTGGCAATGGTTCTTGCATCAGTGTGCATTGCAGCAAGATTTTCCAACTTTTGTTCTGTTCTCATATGAGGCAATTTTTATGCAGGAAAGCGTTTTCATTGTGCACAATACTCATGTGTAGGAAACAGAAAATCCACACGCTATACGCCCGCATTCATTCCAAAAACGTTTCTCTGTTAATGTTTGGGCAAATATTGTGAACGATTACCTTATAGGCCTATATCTTTTCATAGTCTGATAAAATTGGTTGTGATTGTGAAAAAAAAATCGTTTAATCAATAATGATGTCGTAAAATTTCAATAAGATCGATGAATTAGTTTTTGATAAATCTTATCACTTGACGGATTTTGAAAATAGTGTTTTCAGAAAAAAAAGCGATTAAAGAATTCAGTAAAAAGTAAATTGCGTAGAATTGTAGATTATAGATCCATAGTAAACTAATAAATGAAATGTTATAACTGAGGCGTATAGTTAAACTATTTAACAATGCAACGTATATGAACAGTTGTAGAATATTCAAAAACTATGAAACCATAGGATGTTTCATTATTTTCACCATCTGCTTCAATAAAATTTGTCTATCATGTAAAATATTTATTTATTTTCAGGGCACAACATATAGCGTTTCATCTCTCTCTCTATATATATACACTAAACGACAAAAAAAAAAAAAAAAAAAAAAAAAAAAAAAAAGCCTCACTGCAGAAAAATTGACTTATACTTAGAAATATTCATTCATGAATTCATCAACCGTGAATATTCGTTTTAAGTAAATTGGAGTGTAAAGGTTGATATTTTTATTTACCAACTATTATTTACCAGAGCCGGCTCTGGTATTTTTCACATAGTTGGTAAATAAAAATATCAACCTTTACACTCCAGTTTGCTTAAAATTAAATTGACTTATACTTTTTCGGTTTTTAATAATTTAAAAGCTAATGATTGCAACAAATAAAATTGTTACGTTTGTATAACACGGAAGTCATAACATGATACCTATGTACAATTTCGATTTAATAATTCGTTTTATTACACTCTACGAAGTATTTAATAAAAATCTGCATAAAATTTCCTTTTTAAACGTAATATGATAAACATATACTTAGTATTCTATCATGATGTATTATATCAAATAAACAAGTGATATTTCAATATATGAAATAAAACTATTTATTTGTTAGATCTAAACAATTACTTAATAAAAATATGTATTTATTATACTTAATAAAAATATGTATAAAAATATGTAAAAATATGTATATATTCCGCCTTTATATGGAATTACTGCTTTGATGCGCAATGGCATAGTATTTTACAGTTTTTTTACATGAAACTCAGAAATTTCACTGTGCCAAGTATCATAAATATTTTTTATTGTTCTTTCAAAGTTGTAGGCTACAAATTTCTAATTCCTACCCTCTTTTATAGACTAAATATTTTCGAGCGGATTGAGATTAGGACAATTTTGAGATCTAATAAAGAAGAAATCCTGCGATTTCCTTTGTGAGATTTAATTTTAAGTAAAAAAAAGGTTATGATAACTTACAAAATTACAGATTCTCATGAGAATGGATAAGTAATTTTAATAACTTGAATCAAATAAATGTATCATAAGCCATACAAGAAAGTGCATTATCATCTTGAAATGCTGATTATGGAAGAGTCTGAAATACACCCAAAGTAGTCGGTCAGGTAACAATTTTTTAATTGCCAATATTTATTTATGTTTAATTTATCCCTTGAACATGAGATTTTTTAGACTCACCGAAAAATTATGCATTTTCGTATCGTAAAGTACGAAGAATATGTCATTGTTTTAAAAGTGTGATTTTCATAAAGTCAGTAACATTTTTGTGATCAGATCTGCTTGTTTCCGTCAGTTCGAAATAAGTTAAACTTGACTCATCAGAGACAACAACTTCAGCCTAATAATTAATTAATCATTTTTTAACCCTCTAATGTCTTGGTTTTCTAATTCTTTTCGTTAAAAATTAATTTTTTAAAGATTTTCTGGCAATTAAACCTGCTTTGTTTAATTGTTATTTCACTGTATTTAGATAAATTATGTTACTAAACACTTTTTCTGAATCCCTGCTGTGTTCTAAATGTAATACAAACTGATTTTTAAAGCGTTGGTTTTTTAATTTGCGGTCATCTTGACTGCATGGGTAACGTGGCCGCCGAAGGACAAATGTGCAGTTTAAACAGCAAAAAAATATTATATCTTGTTAAAAACCAAATCACTATTATTTTGTTAACATTTAATCACTTTGACATCCTATTTATTAAACAAAAAAATTTTTTTTCGTTCTGAAATTAATATTTTTTGTGGTATCGTTAATTGCCTAATTCTTGCTATTTTTGAAATACTTTCTAAAATTACAATTTTTCGAACAATTGCATCTTTCTTTTAACACTTGGCCCAATCTTAAATTGCACGTGGAACACAAAGCAATGAAATCTGTTCAAAAATTTACTTTTAAAACAATAAAATAATCTATTACAGAAACAAAAAAATGGAAAATATCCAAATGCGGCTTTTTTTTTTTTTTTTTTTTTTTTTGTCGCTTAGTGTATATATATATTAATCAAAATTTCACTTTGTATTATTTAAGAAAAGTGTTTTTAAGCTTTTAATCAACAAGAACAAAAAATGATGTGGTTATTAATGCATTGATTATTAATTTTTTTCAAAAGTAACAAACTCCTTGCATCATTTAGCCTTTAATTTACACTGTCTTCGTGATTACACAATGAGCATATGTAAGAATCTAAATACAGACTAAATACATTCATAATCAACCTTAAAAAATTTTTAAAGTGACAAAAATGCTTACTACAAATGAAAGGCATTTGTATTTATTTACAATTCAAACTCTAACTGCATCTGAATATTTTAGTTGTAGCTTTGTAAATCTAAGCGTATCACATTCTATAAAAAAACTTTTTTGTGCATATGAATTATAAATGAGAATTTTATTATGAGTTCTGCAAAGTAAAGCTATTAAAATACGATTTATCGAAATACCTCTTATAAAACGCAGTGCTTTGAAAGTACTTTGGATCACACAGTGAATTTGAATAACATATATCAGTTCCAAGGTCGTCCATGAATATTTACGTTAGTTAGAATTCGAATAGATGTATATACAAACTAAATCCCTAAACACTTATCAACTGATTTATAAAGTATTAAAAAGCATGTGCTACATCAGATAATAATTTTAAATAATAAATTTCCGTCTGAGACAATTTCTTTTGAATGATAGATAAGTACAGAAGAAAGTATTTTATTATTGTTTGTTCAAATCAATATACGATTTTGGTTTTTATTATATAAAAATTAATTCAGTTAAACACCTATTTATATTCTAATACTTTTTTTTTTTTTTTACAAAATGAAATATTTGTTTATTAAATATTCCTTTTACATAATATTGCATTATAAGCATTTTTATTTTATAGACATGCGATGACAATTGTTCAAAAAATAGTAACACGTTCGGAGATAATTGTTGTATTACGAACACTAATTATTTTGGAGAGTTCAATAAAACTAGACTAAGAATTATAAAAAATCTACAGAATATGAAGCAATCGATAACTAATTCTAAATTTTCATAAGTAAATAATCAAAAACCAATCACGAGAAGCATTTTGGGATTATGTATTCATTTTGTGCATTTATTTGATATTAAATTTTGATGGATATTTCCTAATCAGTGCTAATGGTATCTATTTAACAAATACGTTGTTGAATATTTAAGGTGAGGGAATAATAATATCCATTTTATAAATGGTATATTTATTATAATCGTATACATTAGTTATGAAAATAAAGTTAATGATGTAAGGGATATATGAAAATTGGACGTTTTGTAAATTTATTGATTAAATGTTTTATACTATTGAAACACAGTTTTTACACTTGTAAATTATGTGGTTTTAAACTGAAATACTGTGGTTTATGAGTACTAATTTAGTAAGTGTTAATATTGTGGTTTACAAGTGTAAAAAAATACTTAACGGTTCTGATAAATGAATTATGTGTTTTATTTATATTCGCGAATCTAATACTACATGCAAGAATATTTTATGCAGACAATGAAATTTTTTACACTAATTAATATTTTCGTTAAGTTTTTATCTTATTTTATTATTATTTTTTAAATCTAAAATCTAATGTATATCATTTGTATGTCATTTGCATACCAAATAAAGTCTGAAAAAATATGCATTTAGTTTTAAATAATGATAACTCTTTCTTTTATCACATTCAGTTAAATAAATTACAAAAAAAAAAAAAAAAATGTATATCACATTACATGTTTAAAATAAAAGGTTTTCTAACACTACTTGCACTTATTGAATTTTTAATTTTTTAAAAGTTTTATTATCGAAACTAATATATGCGCGTTACATAGATCTATTAACTTTGCATCTACTGTGGAAATTACTTTCTAAATTATAAAAGTACTTATAGATTGTCCGAATACTTTCTTTTTTTTTTTTAATATATTAGTATCCATCCAGAAATAAACTCAAATAAGCTAAATTTCAAAAACGTGATTTTACCTAATTTTCAAATAATTAGCAATTGTTAAAGTTAATGCATTTAAACAAATTTCTTCCCGTAGACTAAAGTATTATTTTAGTTTTTTGTTTCCCCCAAAACAAAGAGTTACAGATATTTCAATCCAATTTTCCATGTATGTTTTTTCCCGTTCTCTTACTTATATTAATGTTGGAAAAATTATTTTTAATTTATGATAAATTTTCGAAATCGAAATTTACTATATCTACATATGCTATCGTTCCTTCGTTTTAAAAATAATCTTTGTTTTTAGCTGTCTGTGTGCCTGTTATCGGTATAATACAAATGCAAGTATTTGCAGGAAATTTAAATTTTGCATTAATTCTAAATCGCATGGAAATGCTACTGTAATTTTTTCTTTTTTTTTTTTTTTTTTTTTTTTTTTTTTACAAATTGAAATCGTACAAACTGTTCGTTCACATGTTCACAGAGATAATCAGATAATTCAATTACCTCACATATATAAGTGTTTCATTGCAAGTTTCTGCACATCATATGAGCTTCATTTTAGGAAAAAGTTCCTCTTGTGTATTATACACTATTTTTCTTTATTTTTAAGTGTAAGAAATTTCAGTCATCAGATTATATCCTGCCGCTGATTAAGGGCAGAAAATTAAGTACATGCAATTTTAGAAGTTTAATGATGAATTCCTTTAAATATTTATTTATTTATTTTTTTATTTGTGAGAACTTTTAATGCATTTCTTACTTCAGTGATTTTTAAGAAGATAATTGTTCCCAAAAGTAAATACAAACATTCGTTTGCTTTAGGGTTACATAAAAAAATGTGTAGATATCAAAATTTTAAATTAGTTGAAAGACGACATTTAAAAATTTATCATTAATTCCTTTCCTTTAAATAATAATAATAATAATAACAAAAATAATATTTTCCATTTTTAAGGATACGTCAAGGATTTGCATAAGGTGTCTTTAAGTTTATATATATATATATAACTAATAAACCTGGCATTGAGAAATCATTACGATATATATTTATATACACGTTATTTCTTTTTAGTCATTTCTTAAATTGTTTTCGTAATGATTTCTCAATGCCAGGTTTATTAGTTTATAATATCAATATATGTGTAACACGAATTTACATTCATTTTTAGCTCCAAATTATACTATAGATATCGATAACTTACGTATTTGTGAAAATTTTCATTTACGGTTAACCCTTTAATGTTTACTATATATTTCCTTTTGAAAATTGTGAAATTAGTTTTAAAACTGACTTTTAGACGCATCACTGATCATAAATATATATAGAAATGGAAAAAAAAAAAAAAAAAAAAAAAGAGCATTTTTTATTTTCCAGAAATTTATGTTTTCCCAGTAAAACCCATGAACGGTAACTGGCTATTTTTTCTCCTTAAACAAACTAATATAAAAGCTGCAGAGGATAAATCAGATACTTTAGAAATCTAAATTATTTATATTTTGACTTACTTATTAAGAAATTCAAATAATGATTTATTCAGAAAAGAAGAAAGTGTGGTGTAAGCAGTGTCACATCACCAAGCTCCTAGCCAAACATTGTTGCTACAGCTCTGGCTTTAATATTTAATTTTTTACTTTATTTATAAATTTACGAATTTATACATAAAATTAACTAATACTTACTAATTATTTTACCAGGGAAAAAACAACAACTTTATATTCATAATTGCAAAATGTTTAGTACATATAAACTATTTAAAAAGGAAAAAAAAAATATATATATATATATATATATATATAAAGATATATACCCACATACATACTTATATATATACATATATATATATATATATGTATATATTCATATAATTCCAGAAAGTGATATTTTAAGAAATTGCAGAAAATCCAGGAAATGTTCATTTTCTACTCTTATCTCATGTCTTGCGGAATTCGACTTTTCCTGGAGTTTGGTTACTCTCGGAAACCAAAACATTTCACAGAACTTTTCGGAGAGTTCTGTTTATTTATAAAAAAAAATTTGAAAGTTGCAATTTATGACTGAGAAGGATTATAGTAAGTTCATGTGCTACTATTTAAAATATTTTATTGCCGAAACGTCAGTGGAGGCCCTCTGTTGAGACTCAAAACGGTTTTGGGCTGTGTCTGTCTGTCTGTCTGTCTGTTTGTCGCGCGATAGCGGCCGCAAAAATAGCGCTATTGACTTGAAATTTGGTACACGTGTTCATGAGCCCCACGAAATCAGCTGTATAGTTTTTGGTATGTACACCATTTGTAGTTCGTATACAGGGACACGCCAAAGTTTTTCTTATCATTACGGCCTATGGGAGGAATTTGTATGTATCGCGATAGCGGGCACAAAAATCACACTATTGACTTGCAATTTGGTACACGTGTTCATGTGCCCCACGAAATCAGCTGTATAGTTTTGGGTGTGTATTCCATTTGTAATTCGTGTACAGGGACACGGCAAAGTTTTTCTTATCATTACGGCCTATGGGAGGAATTTGTATGTACCGCGATAGCAGCCACAAAAATCACGCTTTCGACTTGCATTTTGGTACACGTGTTCATAAGCCCAATGGAATCAGCTGTATAGTTTTAGGTGTGTATTCCATTTGTAGTTCGTGTACAGGGACACGCCAAAGATTTTCTATCATTACGGCCTATGGGAAGAATCTGTATGTACTGCGATAGCCGCCGCAAAAATCAAGCTATTGACTTCAATTTTTGCCGAAACGTCAGTGGAGGCCCTCTGTTGAGACTCAAAAGGATTTTGGGTTCCGTCGGTCCGTCCGTCTGTCTGTCTGTCTGTCGTGCGATAGCGTCCGTAAAAACCACGCTATTGACTTGAAACTTTGTACACATGTTCATGATCCCCACGAAATTAGCTGTATAGTTTTGGGTGTGCATTCCATTTGTAGTTCGTGTACAGGGACACGCCAAAATTTTTTTTATCATTACGGCCTATGGGAAGAATTTGTATGTACCGCGATAGCAGCCCCAAAAATAACGCTATAGACTTGCAATTTGGTACACATATTCACGAGCCCAACGGAATTAGCTGTATAGTGTTAGGTGTGTATTCCCTTTGTTGTTCGTGTACAGGGACACGCCAAAATTTTTCTTATCGTTACGGCCTATGGGAAGAATTTGTATGTACCGCAATAGCGGCCGCAAAAATCTTTCGATTGACTTGCAAATTGGCGCACACATTCCAGCTTTCCATATAAGTAGTTGTATAATTTCCATTGCTATATTTTTTATAAACTGTGTACACGCCAAAATTCTTAACATTACGGCGTATGGGGTGAATTTCGTTTAAACGCATTTTAATATCATTACTTTGCAATGAAGAAAATGAAACTAGAGTACGTGAGTAAGATGCTTAAAGTTATGTTGCTTGAAGAAAATATGTGCTCTTAAGCTTTCTAATTAATGTACATGCCCTTACAAAAGTGTTCTGACAATGTCACTTAGTCATCCAAACGATGTTAAATTTAGAACAATTATTAATTTTAAACTCAAAATAAGCTGAAAAGTTTTTACTGGTGTATACAATGTTTATGGTTCGTTTACAAAGACACACGAAAGAATTTCGTAACATTAGAGCCTATGGACGAATTTTTAATTTAAGCGCGCACTTTAATGCGTTTATGCTGAATTGAACTTAATAAAGTTAACATACATTATAAAGATGCTTAAAATCATGTTTACTCTAAAAAACGGTTATGTATAGACTAAATAATTTATGGGACCACACAAAATAATTCCGAGTATGTACTGTAATCATGCAAATGATGTCAAATTACTTTGAAAGATTAATGAGTTATAATTAATTAGATTTATTCTTATTATTGGCGTTTATAATGACTGTGGCTACTTTTCCGGGATACATAAAGGAATTTCGTACTTTTATGGTGTATAGTCGGTATTTCTTAAAAGTGTATTTTAACATGGTTACACCCCATCAAATATAATGAAATTTTATTAGAATTTTAAAAGCCTGTTTTCATGTTGAAAATTGTGGGCATAGAATTGATAATTAGTTTAAAGTTTACACAAAATATTTCCGATATGCTATGTCATTTTTTTTTGTGTGAAATTCGGTATTCATGAATTTCCGGGAAATAATACAAGACCGTCGTTTAATAAGAATGCATACTGTTGCGTACTTGGGGGTTTGTAAGTTGTCCGAGAATGAAAGGCGAAACTTGCAAAAATTCAGTGATTTATTTACAGAAAGTTCCAGAAGAATACAGGTCTATAAACAAAGTATCAGCTACAATTCAACCAGTAAACATAGCTTAAACAACAGTCGTTAACAGCAAAACAACAGTACAAACTGTTTAGCAATAACACATAAAGCAAGTCTCATTCAAAGAGGCTCAAAGCAAAGCAAGCATTTGACGAAACCGACACAGATCTGTGATTGGAAGCCTTGGCTAAAAAAATTCTACTTTTATACTATTCTATCGAACACAGACTGTTCTGGAAAATTATCGTATCTCATCAGACAATGAGATTAGAGCTTCCATATTTGGTATATCCCTAATAAGGACTTTCTCGCCAAGGTCGCCAAAAAAATCGCCAAGGAGGGAAACAGTCGCCAAATTTGGCGCCAAATCCATTTCTTCCCTTATTGGAGCTTTTCAATTCGTTTTTAAAGGAAAATTAGGCTGTTTTAACGCTAGAACGACTAGAAATGCACAAAATTGGTATTTTATCGACTTACTAAGCCTCTTTGAAAAAATTTATACAAAAATAAATGCAATTATTTACAATTCCGTAACACTTTATATGATATACAAATAGGTATAGAAAGAGAGATACAGCGGGGGTGCTGCCGTCTGATTATGGTAATAAGTCGATCGAATCAATATATACTATTATATAATAAGAAATAAATAAAAATGACCTATTGAAAAATGTCTGGTGCAAATAGGACGTTGAGGCTCCTGATCTGCAGATCCACTAGTTTATTTATTTTTAAAATTGCTATAATTTTACTATAATTTTAGAAAATTAAAGTGACTATATCTGGCTTCATCTGAAATAGCATTTTTTGGATTTTGGTATATTGCTGCCATGTAGTGCAAAGAGAAAGAAGAAAGGTTGTGAGGTATAGCACAGTTAGCGTAATGCTACAAATGAAGTTCGCACTTTACGAATAACACGTGAATGTGAAGAGTTTAGGATTCAGTTGATTAATGGAGTTAGTTCCTATGATAAATGATAAACGAAACTGCAATTCACGATATGCTAATATTTTGGAAAGTGAATTGTATAAAATGAGAAGGAAGATTGTTTTTTGAAGTTACTTGTTATCGGCTTAGAGAGAAGTAGTAGGAGGCTAAAGGAGTTAGTAGCGAGCGGCTATAGTAGGAGATAGTAAGTCAAGTAGTATAGTGGCGTAAGGGAATCCTCCCACTATCGAAAAATTACTAAGTCGTGAGTGGTAAAGGCGTTAAATGAAGTAGTTGAGATTAATTGTGGTTATCTATTTAAAGTTAGAATATTTATGAAGGCTGCCCCTTTAAGTTTTTATAGGTACTAAATGTGATTATAGTCCAACGCCTACCTTTTCATTAAGCTCAAAATAAAAGCTCATTATTTATTTTATGACTCAAGTCTCGTACTCACTTTATTTAGTCATTAAGTAATTAAGCTAAAATTCTAAGTTATAGGATCATGAAAACCTCTCGGTCGTCACAGTGGCACCCAAATCAGTTCGAATCCCACCCCGAGCCAGTATTTTTTGATGGCACTACTAGTGTTCTTCAATTTTTTGAGAAGCTTGAATATTTTTTTGATTTTTATAAAATTGATATTGCCGAAAAATATGGTTGGTTAAGGTGTTCCTTAAAAGGTGAACCACGGCAATGGCATGATTTAATCGCCTGCCATTCACTTGGCCTAAATCCAACTTATGAGGATTTAAAAAGCAGAGTTATCAGTCTTTTTGCTACTCGGTATAATAGATTAAGTTTGGAGCATGACCGCTCCACCCCCCCCCTCAAAAACGTCAGTGGGAAGTGGTAATAAAGGCAGTGGAAGCACCACACCAAGTTATTAAGTCACAGGAAGCAAGCTCGAGTAATGTAAATCAACCTAAAACTGACGATAAAAACGTTAATTCTTGCGACAAAAGTCAAACGCAAGTTGAAACTACCAAGCAAACTTCGCTTTCAACCAGCACTACAGACCAATTTAAGTCTGTTATTCAGCCTTTGGTTACGGATAAAAAATCCAAGAAATTATCTAGTGTAACGACGGGAAGTGTGGAGGAAAATGCACTTAAAATAACTGATGCGGCTAATCTTTGTAAATCGCCTTTAGAAGTCAGCTTTGAAACTATACAGCCGACACAGTCGGTTATTCCTAATGAGAAATTGCACTTCAATGGTCAAAATGACACGCCGATTAAAGTAAAAGAAAATGCGGTTATTTTAAAGAAGGTAATTTCAAAAGTGCATTTAACCTCTTGTGAAGTTTCTAGACCATCTAGCAGCCCTGCATTCGAAAGCACGGAGCGAACGCAGTCTTCTGTTGTAACTATTAGCAAGGACAAGGTGACGGGTTCGAAACCCCCTCAACACAAGTATCAGATACCAGGTTTAAAACACCTCCGGAGAGTGCCCAGGCACCAAGTTCGAAGTCTCCTCAGGACAGCAACCTTGCAACGTCTGACCTAAATCTGCAAGCCACCAACGCTGAAATCTCTATAGCAACTCCACTTACCAGTCTGACCCGCATCTCTAATTTTGCTGATATCAAGGATGCCAGGACAATATGTCAGGTCGTATCGTTCATTATTTTAATTTTTCTCAAGTATTGGTCTATCAGAGCAGTTATGAAATCTACGACATGTAGTAAAGCCTTTTGGACGTTCAACTGTCATCTGAAAGACATGAACTTTCTAAAATTTCAAAACTCAAAATTTAAACTTTTAGCATGAACTTTCAACTCCCGAAATTTCATGTATTGTTTACATGTCATAAATTTTTTCTGTTATACAATATATTCATGTATGTACGTTAATGTTTTCTATTTTATAGCCATCACCAGCAGTGATTCGTCAGAAATTTTTTTTTCTTTGTATACACATTTTTCCCTCTATAGTTTTAATATGATCCATATGAATGCACTTTAATATTTTTTTTCATAGCCATCACCAGCAGTGATTAGTACGATACATTTTTCTTAACTTTTGTATATAAATTTTCCCTCTATCGTTCTTTTTTACATGATCTGTATGTATGTACTCTAATGTTTTTCTATTTTGTAGCCATCAACGGCAGTTTTCGAAAAACCTTTTAAACATTTGTATATATTCCTTATCTATATTTCTCTAAATGTCGTATAAATGGTATAAAATGAATATTTCTTATTGTTAAACTTTTGTATCACTAAAAGTTCTATGTATGTATTATTAGTATGGAATAAAAAGTTTTTTTAAAACTATTTTGCATATAAATTCGTGTTTACCAACAAACTTTAATAAACTAACAATTTCGTTTTTTCCGTATGCAAATAGCTAGGTGGGAAATAGTTATTGTCTATAAAATTTTATATGTCAAACTCTCATTTATCTCTATACAAGCTGTAGTTTAATTTCCCTTCTTTTTTTTATTTCTACTGTAAAAAAAAAAGTTTTTGTATTTTAGAAATACTATGATTATTCTGATGTCCAGTCGCTTATTCTGACTCTTAATCCGAAATCCAATCTGATGATTCCTTACTTTGAAATGCAGAAGATGGTATTCCTGGAACCTTGCCAGCTACTTTTCAGTTCTGAAATAGAAAGTGCTTTCTTGGACGCATGCCAGCAGTGAATTCTTTCAAGATACATCTGACAGAAAGCTGATTTTTTTTTTTTTTTTTTTTTTTTTTTTTTTGATGAACTCTGCAAAATAAAGACTTGTTGTCTTATCATTTTGCACGAGTTAAATTGAATTATTAGAAATCGCATTTTTTGTTTAAGCGATCTTTCAGTACTAAATTTTTTTTCAATTCATGAAATTAAGTTTTTCCTTTCCATTTTTTAAGGAAAGATGACTTGTCATCCCCGCTGTATATCGTTGGACTATATTTAACTAATTGTGAGCGCAAAGGGTTTTCCATTGTAAATCATCTTAGACTGAGCTCGAAAATTCTTATAATTAATTTTATCTAAGTGAATGGCTTTTCAGCCCGGCGCGCTTAATTTTTTTCACTATTAGAGTTCAAAGCAAGTAGTTATTGTTGGGCAGTTTAATTTAAGCTTTCCCCCTCTTTTTTTTTCTAAAGTCTTATGCAGTTTAATTTTAAACAGTAAGTTACTGCAACTAATTTTTATTTGCAAGGTATAGCTATACATTAAAATTTTCACGGGTAAAAACTCGTTGTGGATTTTTACGTGAGTTTTTTTTCTTTTGGGGAGGAACTGTGGGGTATAGCACAGTTAGCGCAATGCTACAAATGAAGTTCGGACTTTACGAATAACACGTGAATGGGAAGAGTTTAGGATTCAGTTGATTAATGGAGTTAGTTCCTATGATAAATGATAAACGAAACTGCAATTCACGATATGCTAATATTTTGGAAAGTGAATTGTATAAAAGGAGAAGGAAGATTGTTTTTTGAAGTTACTTGTTATCGGCTTAGAGAGAAGTAGTAGGAGGCTAAAGGAGTTAGTAGCGAGCAGCTATAGTAGGAGATAGTAAGTCAAGTAGTATAGTGGCGTAAGGGAATCCTCCCACTATCGAAAGATTACTAAGTCGTGAGTGGTAAAGGCGTTAAATGAAGTAGTTGAGATTAATTGTGGTTATCTATTTAAAGTTAGAATATTTATGAAGGCTGCCCCTTTAAGTTTTTATAGGTACTAAATGTGATTATAGTCCAACGCCCACCTTTTCATTAAGCTCAAAATAAAAGCTCTTGATTTATTTTATATATCTGACTTTGTCATTACTTCATAATTTAATTAATCAAAGTTAAATAAGGAACATGACGTCCATTCGGTCGTCACAGGGTTTAATATTCCATTAACACTTTGTAAAAATACTGAAAACTTGCTGGAAGAAAATGTGCAATGTTTGGTTTCTGGACGAAACCAATGAACGTTAAAGGGTTAGTTGCTTTTCGTTACATGTTTTGATTTGTGAGGAATACTAACACACACACACACACACACACATATATATATATATATATATAAGGTGTCCATTTGTGGGGTGTCAGTTAGCTTGTTAATATGTTAGTCTTTGCATACGGTATCGAAAGTACAAATGATCGCAAAGATTTCGGGGCAGTTAATATAAATATATATATATATATATATATATATATATATGTGTGTGTGTGTGTGTGTGTGTATACTAGCTGACCCGACAAACAATTTTTTGTCATATAAATTATTTCTAGAGAGTATTTTACTAGAAAAATATAACTAACTTATTGTAAGTATGTAAGGATGTGGTATATAAGTGAAACAGGTATGGAGCGCTGTGAACGGTGACTGTGAATTCCGATTATAACGTAAAAGACATAATTACCGAAATTTTCGCTACTTGCTTCTTGCTACTTGCTACTTGGTACTTTCTACTTTCTCTTTGTTATTTAAAACCTCCGCTGAATGTCGAACAGCACAAAATTTTATTTCATACGGCAAATATTTCAATTTATGAGAGAATCTCTGATAGCAACGAATTTCACATAAAAATTCCGTCTTTTTTGAATAAGTTGTAAGAATTTGTTGTAAGACCGATTGTAAGACAGATTTGATGAAAATTTTTATCAAAAAGTTATTACAATATCTAACATCATTACATGTACAGTTGAGGAAAAAAAAACGCAACACTCAACGTAACTTCGTTGTTAATCGGTGTAGAAAAATGTAGTAGGTATCATTCGACGGGGAATTGTGAATAGTTTCAGAAAATGAAATGAAATTTTGAATTGGGGGTCGTCTACATATTAAAACGAGCACCAACTTTGCTTTTTTCAATGGTAATGCCCCATTTTCCTGAGATCGCGACAACGCGAAAAAGTATATTGATTGTATATTTTACTTATGTTTTCACAGAGTTATAAGCGTTCAAAGTTTGAAGTTGCTAATGTTAAATTCATATTTCAAACTTTTATTAATATCTTCACAAAAAATAACTTGATCGATATAATTTTTTTTTTACGAGATACAGCGAAGAAACCCAAACATAATCCATCATTACTTTTGATTCTGAAAAATATTTTTAATTCTGAAAAATATTAATAAATTCATATTCATAAAAATTATGAATTATGACCTATATTAATTTTTACATAAAATGAATCCTAATGCTGAAAAATATGGGTGTGCAAATTTAATCTACAAAAACTTAATTTATCGTAATGTCATTGGATGTACAATATTTTTGGTTAATCCTTGAGGAGTATACACAAACAAATTCGAAGGTTTTCCAACCCTGGAACATGCAACATATAATTGGCCGTGAGAAAAGCACGGATTTTCTAAATCTAAGCCACAAATTGTCATTTTTGACCTTGTGACTTATTAATAGTGATAGCAAAAGCCAAGCGAATTGGAAATTGTAAACGTTTGAACGGTATAGGTGAATCTGAAGGAATCATTGGGATCCGTGGTAGAAGTACAGCTTCACCTTGAAATTTTCCACTCAAAATAGTGGCTTCAAGAATGTTGCCCATGATTTTTTTTATGACCAGTCGCGTTCCATTACATAATTTCGGGGCATTCAAATTTCGAAGCAAAATTTTAGGTGAGCCAATCTTCAATCGCAAATTGTTTGGTGGCATTCCAGGTAAATCCAGTGAATTTTAAAATTCTACAGGATAGTTGACAACTTCATCAGGATCAACAACAGTGTCAATCGCTTTGAATGTAATTTCATTACCAGGCAATGATTGTTGTATTTTAAAATTGATTGCGTCAACATCTAAATTTCTTGCGGCTAAAATAGCTCGCTCACGTAACCATGTATGATTAGTATAATTATGATGCAAATCTGGAAAGATACTTTTTATTAACTCATCTTTGGTAGCCACCATGTTGCAAAAATTCTCTGGCAGTCAAATATATTGAGTATCGTCATACAATTGAATTTTACCATTGCCAATGTCTAACAATTGTTCAGATAATCCTGACACAGATGGATCATTTTGAAGTTGAACGCGCATATTAAGGGTGAAGCATAGTTTACTGACACTTCGCCATAGATAAGATTCTTTCAAACATGCGTTTATTTCGTCCGCATATGTCGCACGTGGAATGACGGGTAATGTTTGTCTGAAATCACCAGACAGAAGCAGTAGAGCACCACAGAAAAGCCTAGTATTATCTTTAATATCTTTCAAGGACCTGTCGAGAGCTTCAAGCGAAAACTTGTGGGCCATTGTACATTCATCCCAGATAATAATTTTGCATTTTCTCAAAACTTCAGCTATGCCTGAATGCTTCTTTATGTTACACATCGCTTCGGAATTTGTATGAATATTCAAAGGTAATTTAAGTGCTGAATGCGCAGTCCGACCACCATCAAGTAAGGTTGCTGCAATGCCTGATTTAGCAATTGCCAATGGAATATGATTTTGGGATCGAATGCGCGCAAGTATCAGTGAGATGAGAAATGTTTTACCAGTGCCACCTGGTGGATCCAAAAACAAGAATTCACCTTGTTGTGCTGCAATTGATACGTTAATTTGATCATATACATTTCGTTGCTCAGCAATAAGCAATTATTCATTTTTAGCAACAAAAGTAGCCAAAGAAGTGTTATCGAACTGTTGTTCACGTTGAACATCGCTGTTGATGATATCTGCTGCTGGGCGGTTCGGCGCTTGCATGCCGAAATGGATGAGCGGCATGTTCGAAATAAGAATACAAATATCCTCAATCATTATTAATGTCTCGTTATATATTTCTGCTGAGAATTCAATATTGGGATTTTGATTAGTAATTCTAATCTGATGCAAAATATCCTCACTCATTAAGTCTTTATATTTGTTCCACAGAGCTGGCGCTTCAGACGGAAAACACGTTGTCAATATTATTGAAAATAATTGACGAATTTGCTGTGGAGATGAGCTCAGTGCTGCATCTGCAAGTGTGTGGTCCCAATGGTTATCATCCTCCAATAAATGTAACTCACGACACGCATCGAAGTAAGTGTCGTATATAGTACCATTGACTTTTCGCAAATATTGGAAGGATGTCGGTCCAGGAACGTTAACTAATAACAAACCCAGAAAAAAGCATTCGCGTTGCTTAGGATGAACTGTATATAATCGGCCTAAAGTATTTGTCATAAATATGTCGGCGAATCCTGGGACTGGAATGCCTCGTTTTCGTGGTTCACAAATTTTTGATTGTTTACTCCATGTAAAATATTTGGGAACATCAGTATACATTAATGTCTTTGCGAATTGACCAATAACATCTTCTCGATTACAAAGGTTGAAAAATTCAGTAAGAGTTGTTTTTGGAGCTGTTAAAGCTTGTTGTAGTGCAGTCTGTTCTGTGAAATAAACACGCTGTCCATTTTGGAGATGCACAGCCAGATGTATAACAGCAGGATCCCTTTCATGTATAGGAAACGAAAAAATGCGCCAAATAGCTTCGTTACTACATATGTATCGGCCCATTTGATAACGTGTTATTTCGTCATTCTCGTTTACATTTTGAACAGCAAATATAGCTTTATCACTGCCCTTATGAACGTACTTACAAATGTACTTGATAGACTTCACCGAACTGCATAACTCAACGTTTATGTGTGCTTTGTAGGTTTTGCACAGCAATGCTGAGTATGGAACCACCCAGTGATTATCAATGTCGATTCTTACACCGTTTGACAGACGCAATTCATATGGTTGACCGCCATTGTCTACGTCTCTACGACGGTAAGATGCATAGCCGTCGATATTGGTGATAGTATCAGTTTGACATGATTTTGGAAAACGTTTCGTACATTTTCCATTATCATACATGGTGGCATCATGTTTAGAGTACCACATGGACCATGGATCATATTAGTAGTAACAATGTCAAACAATTTTTGATCAACATTCGGATCCGGAATTTCCGCTGAAATAATTTTGTCAATTTCTTCTGGGTGTACTTTATACACTAACCAAATCAAAATATGCGCATGAGGTAAACCTCGTTTTTGCCATTCAACAGAGTAAAGCCAACATCGTGTTTCACCAAATACCGAGTGATGAGTAATTAAATGCATCAAAGATTTTAATTTTTGTTTGAATGCACGTGCAGTGATATCATGGCGATGCATCGATGTTTGACCTGACAACAGCAAATTTTTAATTTCACCCCAGTTTCAATTACACGTAAATGTAATAAAAAGATCTGGTCGGCCATATGCACGTACATAAGTCCTGGCGTCTTGAATATATTCTTGCATATGACGCGGACTACCAATATATGATGATGGAAGAATATATGCGGTACCGATGTTGTTGATGTCATTTGTTGCATCTACGTTACCGATTATGGCGTCACGCAATGAATGTACTCCTCAGAACGAAGTTTTTATATATCTAAATTTTATATATCGTAATCTCTCACTTTCGATTTTCACATACATATCGACAATGTACTGATGAAATAGCTGTCTGCATCGGAGAATGTTATTATCTTCATTTGCAGGAATCATCAACCGATATGCGTAGAAGTTCATCGCACTAACTTTCTTGATCAGTTCTTCACCTGCAAATAAAAATATTTATAAGATAAACAGAAATTATTGGTTCTAAAAAAAAAACCAAACATTTATAATAATAATCTATAAGTTGTACCTGTAGTTGGATTCCTTTGTTTAATATTTAAATGATATCCATCTTCTCCTTCCCAAAATATCAACGGATACTGCAGTGCATCGTAAGATCGATGATTGTCTTGAATTATTTGTATCGTATTATCTCTGCGTTGTATGCGAATATCTCGACGTTCACATGGGTCACCAGCCATAACAACTGCAACTTCATTAATAGTTGGAACATTATATGTGCCTGCGTGCTCTCCATAGGGCACTTTGTCTGCTTTAATGACAATGACGTAATTGTCGTCTTGCAGTCTGTTAGAAAGAGTCTTAAACAATCGTACCAATTGGTTATGGTCTTTCAAAAACGTTTCCAAAATGTCCACAATTTCTCGTTCCTCCATCTGCTCTATATGGTTGTATACGCAGCGTGTATGAGTTTGTTGCTCCTCATCGCCCATAAAATAAATTTGTAAGAATTTTGGATCGGCATCAGGCATTGGAAGCAACGAACCAATTTGGTAGAACACTTCACCTTGAATCTTGAATGTAGATTCAAAATTACGACCATCTTCATTATGAACAATTTTTGTTAACAATTTTGTCATTTGAAAGCAAGAATTAAATTTACGAATTTTCCGTAAAAACAATTTCGATTGAGATGTGGTTCCAGTTAATAGTGCCTTCAAAGGTTCCGGTGGTGGATTTAACGGTGGCAGTGAAATTTTTCCGGATGCGCAACATAAACCAGCCGATTCACCTTTGTACTTGAAAGCATGACAATGTTGACATTCTTTGTCCATACTACCGATCATGATTAATGCATGTGACGAATAATCTATTTCAGGGTCATATTCAAACGCAAGACGATTAAGTGATGCTCGTGTCAGTGCTCGATTACCTTGCATTCTCTACGTGCGTTGGTCGTTCGTTGACGTGCTTCCCGTTGTCTTAATGTATTAGCACGAAGACGATGATTGCGTTGCTCTGAATTTTCATTCGCACGTGTACATGCAACTTGATCTCTTAAATTTACATTGTCCGTCGAGTGTTCTTCAACTATTCTATTTAATCGACGATAATGGACCAATTGTGCGTTTCGAGTACGTCGACCAATATTTTTTGCTCTTCCATGAAGACGTGGCATTTTTCTGTAATAATAAAATACTGTAAAATAGTACACAATGAATATGAGTAACTTATTGAAGATGAAATTTTAATTAAGTAACAGGACTGAAAAGATTTAT
The DNA here is from genome assembly GCA_963930645.1 of Salticus scenicus. NCBI lineage: Eukaryota > Metazoa > Arthropoda > Arachnida > Araneae > Salticidae > Salticus > Salticus scenicus. Next base: position 271,536,066 of record OZ005649.1, on the reverse strand, counting down.
TGCTCCAAATTTTAGATAAAAGATGTGTAATTTAATTCTTTTTGCTTTTATTTCATTTAATATTTCCAAGAAAAAATAACTTTAAATAAAAATAATTGAACAAATTTGTTATGAATTCAATTAGCTACACAAAAAAATTTGTAGGTTATGGTGGTTGTTAATCAACGCACGTGTAAATTTAATAGAAAATTATATAAAATAATTAAATAAACAATTTAAATTGGACTGAATTGTAAATCTAAACCATTCTCGAATCCACCTGAAGACACACAAAAAATTTCATTAAAATCGATCCAGCCGTTTAGGAGGAGTTCAGTGACATACACACGCACAAAAGTATGGGACCCCTTTGGTGACTTTAAATATTTTAAGCCATTTTTTAGATGAATTGAAATGGCTATCTCAATTGTGGAACTAAAGATCTTGGCGAGAAGCATCCGAGCTACTTCAGTGCCAAATTTCAAATTTTGCCAAAGGGCTCCGATACTAAAGGTGTTCCATACAAAAAATAAATAAATAAAATATCAGTGACATACACACGCTCAAAAGTATGGGACCCCTTTAGTGACTATAAATATTTTAAGCCATTTTTGCGATGACTTGAAATGGCTATTTCAATTGTGGAACTAAAGATTATGGCGAGAAGCGTCCGAGCTACTTCGGTGCCAAATTTCAAATTTTGCCAAAGGGATCCGATACTAAAGGTGTTCTACACAAAAAATAAATAAATAAAATATCAGTGACATACACACGCACAAAAGTATGGGACCCCTTTGGTGACTTTAAATATTTTAAGCCATTTTTGCGATGAATTGAAATGGCTATCTCAATTGTGGAACTAAAGATCTTGGCGAAAAGCGTCCGAGCTACTTCGGTGTCAAATTTCAAATTTTGCCAAAGGGATCCGATACTAAAAGTGTTCCATACAAAAAACAAATAAATAAAATATCAGTGACATACACACGCACAAAACTATGGGACCCCTTTGGTGACTTTAAATATTTTAAGCCATTTTTGCGAAGAATTGAAATGGCTATCTCAATTGTGGAACTAAAGATCTTGGCGAGAAGCGTCCGAGCTACTTCGGTGCCAAATTTCAAATTTTGCCAAAATGATCCGATACTAAAGGTGTTCCATTCAAAAAATAAATAAATAAAATATAGTAAATTAGCTACACAAATAAATTTGTAGGTTAGGGTGGTTGTTAATCAACGCGCGTGTAAATTTGATATTAAATTATATAAAATACTCACTCCAATTCCGCACTAAATTTGCAAAATGCATAGTTTTTTATGCACACTTCAAAACTCTTCAAACACTAATTACATCTTGATGTAATATTTCAATTAGGACACAGTTTTTTGTATAACAATAATAACACGAAGTTACAAAATATTTTCTTGAATTTGATCGCAGCACCAACTGTCGGGACAAACTGGAATTACAATAGAATATACGCAAGCGAAGTGTGACGTCACTGACCGTCAGTGGATGCAAGAAAAAGATTTCCTATGTTAATCTCCCATTGGATTTTTTATAAAAAATTATTATAAATCAAGGAAAATTATTTCTCGATTTTAATCCCCGTATTTGGGTATAGATATGTATTAGTTATCGTATGCATGTGTTAGATTGAGTTATTTTGCTCTCAAATTGACAAAATTTTAATTTTAAATTTCAAAACTCTGTCTTCCTGGGCGTTTTTTGTATTTGGCAATCAAAAACGTAATACGAAAATATACATGCCTGATGTATATTTTTGTCATATGTATTGTACGAAATTGTTTCATATTATTCATTACTCTCTTAATATAAGTTTTTGAAATAACCATTATTTTTGAAGAAATTAAATATGTTCTCCAGATGATATGGCGATATTTTTTTTTCCGCCAAGGATGACAGAGTTTTGAGATTAAAAATCCAAATTTTATCAATTTTACAGCTAAAACAATTCAATCTAACGCATGCACATGATAACTAATACATATCTATACCCAAATATGGGGATTAAAGTCGGGAAATAATTTTCCTCGATTTTTAGTAATTTTTTACAAAATATCCAATGAGCGATTAACATAGGAAATATTTTTCTTGCATCAACGGACGGTTAGTGACGTCATCACTTCGCTTGCGTATTATTGAATATTCGATACTACGATCGTAGCACCGTCTGCCGGATCCAATGCGAAACATTCGAAAATCAACAACAATTTATAAGTGATAAATTAATTAAATAAACAATTTAAATTGGACTGAATTGTAAATCTAAACCATTCTCGAATCCACCTGAAGACACACAAAAAATTTCATTAAACTTGGTCCAGCCGTTTAGGAGAAGTTCAGTGACATACACACGCACAAAAGAAATATATATATATATATATATATATATATATATATATACTGCCCCGATGATATAACTAGTGATATAACGAAATGCCCTGCGATATAACTGATCAGTGTTATATATCACTGATCAGTTATATCAGTGATATATAACTGATATATCACTTATATATCACTTATATATAAGTGATATATATAAGTATCACTTATATATATGATACTTATATATATAAGTGTCATATACAGACACTTTCAAAAACCCTATTGAAACGATTTTTTTTTTATAGTGAAGATGTCAAACCTTCTCTAAAATATTATACTGGCATGGACATACTTACTTATGAAAATTCAGCTTTCCAGATTTATTTAATTATTTGTAATTTACGAATTTCTTAACATGGCAGAATAAGGGAAAAAATTGTATAAACATCTATTTTGAGGGATATTTTCATTGTAAAGATCTCAGACGACTATGATACTGGATTAAACATAACTGACTACAAAAATTTAATATTTTAAATTTTGTGATTCGAATTTTTTTCTCAACATAACAGAATAGGGCTGTGTTTCATGCAAATGTACACTATGGATATTGTTGGAATAGAAAGAGTATGGAACTGCGTGAAGACAAAAATATGAAACTGACACCAATAAAATAAATTAACAAATTATTATAAATTGAAATTATCGAACTGAAAGGTAGGTAGCTTGTTAGATGGGGCATTTTATTATGCCCCTCTATCTAGCTATCAGTAAAATTTGTTTTTCTTAAAATGAATATTGCGTGTTATGTGGTAGAAATTTAAAAGAGCGTATATGTGATGGAAAACAGAGGACTGACCACATGTGCTTATATTTGTACAATGTAATTTTATTTTCAGTGATAATTTTTAAAAACAATTTGTTAGAAAATAAAACCAAATATTGAAAATCCGTTTAAACAACGGATTTGTTATTATTGAATCAGTTCTTTAATATATTTTCTTAAATACAAATTCAACGTTATTTTACTTCTTAAATTACTTTCTGAGCGTTATATAACATTTTTGATTACATATGCAAATGTTTTTATATTTAATTAGTTCGTGTAAAAATAACTATACCATTAGTTATGATATACAGTTATTAAAAATATTACTTATATTTGTAGACATCTTGAGAAAATTTAATTTAACAATAAAGATCCGGATTGTTTAATCACGACTCTAAAAATATATGTATAAATTTAGTGACTACTTCGCAGAAGTGTAAATCGCATTTGTTACATCTTATGCCCTCAAAAACAAGTTAAGTCTCTAAGTATCACCTGGGGAATAGAAATCAATCATTTGTTACAAATCTCGTAAATGCATTCACACGATTGAGAATGTAATTTCGAAGTTTTGGATGTATCTTTTAAACTACCTGGGGAATAGATTACCGAAGGCTGTTCACTAATGATATAGAATGAAGTAATGTCTAGAAATGCTGAATCGAAGTAAATATATATCGAGACAAGGACTTTATTATTTGACATTAAGCATATTTTAAAGGTTAAAATGACACATAAATACAACTACTGTTTGCAGTATTAAATATGTATAATCTCTAAAGTACAGTAAATTTGTTAAAACAAGTTTTATATGATAAATCCCGTCAGTTTTTAACAGAGTAAACTTTATGGGGATACAAATGTATTTTGTTTAGATATACATGTATGTATTGTAGTGTTTTTAATACTGTCATAACTGGTATTTTTAATATAAATTTATTTTTCTGTTAAAAATTCGTGAATAAAAAAAAAAAAAAAAATAAGAATTTAAAACCGAAATTGTTAATTAAAATGCAATTACATCTACTGCATTTATTTAAATATTTGTTGTAATTGCTTTAATACGTGAATATAAAATGATTTTATTGTTCTTATTTAAGGTAATAATGGTATTATAATACGTCCGCAGAACATAAATAATTATAATTACCGTCTTCATCAACTTTCTCGCAAAAATAAAACTTTAACATTAATACACATTTACTAATTATCACAGTATACAAGATTTGTTGAACTTTGTTTTTATTAATACTGTTTATTCGACATATGTTTACATGACAAATGGCATGTTAAAATGACAGTTAAACGTATTGAAATTGACGTGATTATTTATTTTCTTAAATTGTTAGTTTCCCTTTGTATTTAAGGTTTTACGCTAAATAATACTTGATTTGGAATATTACAATTATAATAAAAATGTCATTCCTTATATTAAAAGCAGTGAAAGGTTATTCGTATAAAATTTTAATTGTTAATACATTCAGTGTGTTAAAAGAACATTCACTTGGCTCTTACTTTTAAAATAAGTTTTTTGTCTAGACTATAATTAGTAAAGATGCATTAAGTAAAAATTCAGAATTTTAATTAATTTATTTATTTTTGAAAATATATTGGAAATGCACGTTTTAGAGATCTTCTTTAAAATACGCCTACAAATAATTAAAAATTATGTATAAAAGAAAGAAATAAACGCATTTAAATCTTATTTTGAGATTTTTAATTAAGGCTCTCGGACTGTTTTTGAAATATTGCATGAATTATCTATTTCCTATGCCTTTGTTATAGTGCAAAGTTTAATCATTCATAATTCTCAGGTAGCACATAACGTTGTTACAACTGATATTTCACCGTTCAGACTTATTTGCAACGCTATAACAACGTTATGTGCTACCTGGGAAAATTATTAAATGTTTTTAGAACGCTTATTAGAATATTACATAGTTCAAAACGTATTTTAAAATGAATATATTAAAAATGAGAGCTATACTATATATAAATTTTTTTCGACATTTTCATGAACACTGTAATTAATAAAGCTAAGACAAATATTTATTGCAGGAACAATACTATTGTCTTGCACACTCATTAAACAATAGATGTAATTTCATGGGTTAAATTACATGGTTCTGTTAATGAATAAACTTAAAAGCATGTAGGAACAAAAGTCAAATGTTGCAGATTACATATCCTTTTATACAATATTCAGAAAAATTAATTTTTTTTGACACCTATTAAAATATATAAGGAGTAAAATGTCTCCTAAATACGTGTTGAGTAATTTGAAAAATCTCAGCATATAATTACGAAAATAACGCCAACCTCTATGCAATATCCCAACTTAAATTTCCTCATGGCGTATACAATAACCTCACACTGCAAAAAATCAGAAAAATAAATTAAAAAATATATCTAAGAAATAACATAAATTTTCTCATTGAGGATACGATAACCACAGACTACAACTCAAGGGTTATGCAGAAATTCCATATGATAACTTTGATAACTTACATAAAACATAACATTTATTTTCATTTGTATTTAATCGGTTAGCAAATTACTTTAAACATTAATACAAACATTTCTTTGGCCTTATACAGCACAACAATGAAACATTGCATAAAATTATAGAGGATTGATGAGCGTGTTTTCACTAAATTTTATTTGTAAGGGGTCCCATTAGAATTTAAAATATGTTAATCTTAAAATTAGAATTTGTTATTTTCTGATAAAAAATTATGTATATTTCAGCGTGTATTGTTGTAATATATATCATATTCTATGCTGTATGTGAAGGAAAGTTTAGCAGCACAGTTGTTCATGTAGGCGCATTACACTACAGTATGATATACGAAACTATTAAATCTATGTCCAAAACCTACAAGGCTTATGAGAACAACCGAAATAAAAAACAAAAGATAGTACTATGAAAACTATGAAAAACAATATATATAAACTATGAATCCCATATTACACATCCAGTAGAACAAGCACAGTCAAAACAAACCGCTACATCGCTTTCCTGGAATTGCTGGAAATGCAATGAGAAAGGCTATATACAACGAGACTTCCCCATGAGCAGAAATAAAACTCAGGAAAACTAAAAAAATGGCTGTCTTGCAGGCCGGAGTCTGCTTTTCCCCAAAATCTCCTGTTAGTGATTTGAAAAACTTTTCACTCAGCAGAAAGCATAATGGTTTATATATCGAAGGATGTGTAAATGACATGCCGTGATTAATTTAATTGATATACAGAAGCAAATGCGACATTGTTAAGATCTGATTCAGTTAAAAATATGAGTGAAAAATTCACCTATTCTGCTCTTTCTATTTCCTTAAAAACTGGTATCGGTGAGCGTGGAAAATACATGACAAAATATTTATAAAGTTGAAGTTTGGTTCCAGAACTTTCGAATACCAAGTCTACATTGAAGACATATCTGTTCAGAACATTCTGGGATTATATTTCGTCTAGAAATTTAACTTTACTGTCCATCTAAAGAAGAAAGAATTATGAACATATGATAAAGAAATTTCTATGCTTCCATGTAAAGCAAGGTACAGTAATTCATGCAATATAGTTGCAATAAAAAATATAATTCGTGGAAAATTTGAATGTCTAGTCAGTGGAACAATTGAATGTTGCTGGAAGTACCGATATGCAGTTTCTGATTTTTAAAAGCCAGCATTCAATAAAGGATTACTGGCAGCTGCCTGATTAGTCGAAATACAAAGGGAAATCATTACTGTTCGATTGCTCAATTTTGATAATAAACCCAAAATTATTGTTGAACTACGATTGCTGTACCGGTAGTCGATATCATTACCCGTTCTGCCAATGTATATGAATTACAACAACATCTGAAACCCGTTATAGAATGATGGGTTAAATGTAGACCAGCTGTTGGCAGTATGAGACCTATTGAAAGAGTTCAGGAACATTTTCTCGAGATGTGACACAGATTTCGGCACTGCAAGATTATACAGAATAGGATTCATACGACAGGCCGTCCACCTATAAAGCAACACTCGAGACAGCTATTTATTGCTGACATGTATGAAGTTTATGTACTGATAAAGGAAATGGAATTGAGCGGCGTCATCAAAGAATCATCAGGACTCGGCGCCTCACCTATAGTTTGAGTAAAACAAAAGACGGAACAACACATTTCTGGTCGATTTTAGAAACCTTAACAATATAACAAAGAAAAACAATTATCTTTTGCCCGTATTTACAACACATTAGATGAGAGAAGTTGTAACCAATGGTTCGTCATATTGGATCTAAATAGTGAATATTTGCAAGCCTTCACCACTGGACAATGTCTCTGTCAATTTAAAGGGATTTTTTTGAACTATGTAACGTTCCGGTGATATTCGAGAGAATACTGGAGACTTCATCACGTGGAATCTCCTCTAAAACTTGTGTAATTTATTTGTGTGCAATTATTATAATTAAACGGGATTTGAACAACATCTAAATAATATCTAATATTTGTTCCAGATATCCCAAAACGCAAACCTAAGATAAGGCCCTAAAAATGTAAACTCTTCAGAAATGAAATCCCCTGTCTTGTCCATATTATTTAAGCAGAAGAAATCAGAACATATCCAGAGAAAAATCCGTAATAGACGATCCTCGCCTGAACACAGTGCAAGAACTTCATGTACAGGGAAGCACAGGGAAGGCCTGTACGAGTGTAACAGTTAACAAGACGTTGGCTTCAAACTTTTTATAAATGTACAAAATCATTCATTCGTTCATAAGCTGTGGTTAAATGTAATGGATATTAATAAGTTTTATTTTTAATAAACATTCTTGTGCTAAATGGCTATGTTAAGAATTGACTTACTCTGCAGTAAATCGAGGAAATAAAGCTGCTTTATTTTTTACATTTATAAATATCGATTAATTATTTAAAGAAAATACTAATAAGCATCATCACACTTGCACACCAGTAAACTCTATATATACTTTAGTTTATCAAAATCTGTTAATAGGAAATTTATGCTTTCTTATTTGGTCCAAGAATTGTTCCTGTTTATTTTGGTTTTTAAAATTCCAGAGCAACCAAAATGTATTATTTTAAAGCCACTTATTCTCCTCTTTATCATAAATGCAGCTGTTTTAGTACATTCTGTCTAATCTATTTTTAATACATACGTCTTCAGGGGAATTTGTAAATTATCTGACATTACATGTATTATTGACATAAATGCTAATACTAATTAATAAAAATTTGTAATATCAACCAATAAATTGTCTATCAAAGGAAGAGTATATTGAAAGTAGTTAGCTAATGCGATTAATTTCTTAAAGTATACGGAAAAACTCACTTTTTTAATCCTCTGGATCAGCTGTTCACTTTTATTTTCGTTACAAAACCTCTAGCGACTGCAAAGCATCTCGGAATATACATTATCATCCTCATTACCATCATTTCCATCATCACGTGGTGTTCGGGAGTTCCTACGATGTTCCAAACTACCACTTAACTCCACCTGAACATGCTGCTGCTTGAATAGTATTTGCATGATCAAATATTTCCGTAGTGTACCGAATTCAATTCGCACGTGAGGAATTCTGATTGTATAGAATTCTCAACATTATAAGGAGTAAAGATATTTTAAGCTTTGCACTTATTTGAACGATACAAAAAAATAATAATTATTATTTTAGTGCGTTATATACATTTATATATCTATCTATTTATTTAAGACTAGCAGTCTTTGCCCGCTTCGCTGGTCATTAAGAAAAGGAGTCTCAAAATACCATAATAATAATAATAATAATAATAATAAAATCGTTGAAATCAGTGAAAATCTAAGTTAAAGTTCTCGATACATTCGATAGCGGTTTTCGCACTCGCCACGCATCTCAAAAACACTTTATAGTGCATGTTGCATACACATACCTAACCCACATATTAAAAAATCGAGATTCTAAGATTATTTGGAGCAAAGTTATGTTTTTACCCCCCCCCCCCCCGGTCCGCTCTTAAAAGAAAGAAGGGGGAGATTTTGCAAAATAGCTTTATATTATGAGTAAGATGCATATAACTGACCCAGACATCGATAATCTCCTTCATAAGATAATTTACTGGAGAGTTACACATGAATACATGATTTCCCTCCCGCCCCCTAAGGGGAGAAATGTTGGAGTTTCACAAAATCACTTTGTAGTGTGTGTTGAATACGCACAAGCAGTCCACTCATCAAAAATTGCCATTCTAAGATAGTTTGGAACAGAGTTGCGCATGCAAACATGGTTTTAATCCCCCCAACCCTCAAGGGGGTGATAGGACAGAATTCCAAATTATCCCTTTGTAGTTTGTTTGTGTTGAGTACGCAAAATCAATCATCCTATCAAAAAATCGCTTTCCTGAGATATTTTGGAGAAGAGTTACTCTTTAAAACGTGTTTTTGCCACCCCCACACCCCCGCCCTTAAAAGGGGGGGAAAGTTAAATTTCACAAAATCCCCTCATAGTGCGTGCTGGGAATGCATAACCAGCCGGCACATAAAAAATCGTCTAAGATAGTTTATAGCAGAATTACGCATGAAAACATGATTTTGCCCCACCCCGCCACCAAGGGAGATAAGGTGGAATCTTACAAAATCCCTTAGTAGTGTGTGTCTTGAGTACGCAAAACCAATCGACATATCAAAAAATTGCTATCGTTAGATAATTCGGATAACAGTTACTCTTATAAGCGTGTTTTTGATTTCCCTCCGCCCTTAAAGTGTGGGGAGGGTAAAAATTTATAAAATCCCTTTACTGTGCGTGTTGGGAAAGCATAAACAACCCACATATACAAATTAATCTTGCTGAGATAATATGAAGCACAGTTATACTTGGAAACGGGTTTATATTGCCCCCCACCCCAAGGGGAAAAGGGGGGGGGGACTTTCGCAAAACCCCATTACAATGGGTGTTGGCCACACGTAAGTAAGCCACTCACTAAAATTTGTAACCTCAGCTCCAATAGATTTCACCGGATGAATTTAGCGCTAAAAGGAGGGCTCGAATTTGCCCCCCTCGTAACTCCCCCCCACCCAAATCGAAAATCGCAAAAAAACAAACATGAGATTTTGGAAATATCCTCAAGAAGACTCTTGGCGATTTTCTATATCTTTGTTTTGTTATTGGTACAGTTTTACTCGAAAACCCGTATTCTGCTAAATTTGCCTTCGAAAATCGTCCCCCCCCCCCCCCGCCCTTAAAAATCCAAAACTTAAATCGCAGAAAACGCTTTTTTTTTTTTTCACTCAAGTCTAGTCTCTCTCTTTGCAATTTCTTCCCCGTGAAGCAATTTGGAGCCGAATTAATCTTATAAGGGGGATTTTGTCTTCTGCCCCCCCCAGGGGGAGCGGGGGATATTTCGCAAAATCCCGCCTTAATGGGAGTCAGTGTCCTAAAACCAACGTGACCACCACAATTTGCGAGTCTATCTCCCATAGAATCGCCACGGCTGTGTTGATTCTGTTAATCAGCTATTTTACTCTTTTATTCCCCACCTCACCACACCCCCAAAGGGGCAAAGAGGGGGGGGGACTTTCACAAAATTCCGTTAAAATTGGTGTTGGACACACGTAAATAAGCCACACACTAAAATTTGTGACCTCAAATCATAGATTTTAACGGATGAATTTAGCACTAAAAGTAGCACCCTCTTAGTAGCACCCCCAAAATCGAAAATCGTAAAAAAATCAAAAATGAGTTTTTGGAGATAACTTTAAGAAGACGCTTGACTTTTTTTTTTTTTTTTTTTTTTAATATCTTTGACCTATTACTGCTACCCAACAAACACAAGCTATTCGGCATCGAGTCGGGCCGCAGTCGGCAATGTCGGTTTGTTGTCGGCAAAGGCACACTGCTGTCGGCGACTAATCTGTAGAATGCCGACAACCGACAGTAGGAAACAATGTCGGTTGCTGTTACCGGACCGCTTACGGGTAAAAATCGGCAAACCCTTTCTATCGGCATACGACACTGGGCCGATATATGATATCCGGTAGTGGCCCAAAAAAATGTGCCACCGTCGGTCCGAATTTGGGACAGTTTGCTTTGAGTTCGAATTTTTAAATTTAATGTTAAAATAATAATAATAATAAAAATAAAGTTAATTTTTTATTATTTTTTAAATTTTACTTTTGTCAGAAATCTTGAAAATGTTTAGTATAACAGATGCTTATATTTGTCATAATAATAATATTATTATTAACAACAATAATACTGTTAAATATAAAACAAATTAATTAATTAAAATAAAATAAATAGTATTAAGTAATTCATTTATTTGAAACGCCAAAAAAAAGAATGCATATTATTTCATCCTTTTTTTTTAAAATAAAGTCATAATAATAATAATAAATAAATAAAAATTCTATGTCTATTTTGAGCATAATTTAAATATTAAATAGTTTTTTAATGTGTATATAATATGTATTGTTTAATGAAAATATTTAATCCGTAGAAATTATTTAAATTGTAATATTTTCATTAAACAATACACAGATTCAAATCACACTCTTTAAATTATTTGATCTGAAGCACAACTCAAAATTAAAATTAATTTAACTGGATATTTAAAACCCATAACTTCGAAAGTTCAAAATGTCTTCACTAGTTGGCAGCTATAATTTTTTCAGAGCGTGATCACGATACCTCGCCAAATATACTTAGCAACAAAACATGCTTTTTATATCTAAAAAGCACATACGTAATTATATATGCTCATTAAATTTTGTTTTCTGCAGTTTAAAGATGTTGAATTGTATCTTTCAGAAAGTTTGTCTATTTATGTAATATATTTTAACTCTCCTGGGTATTCTGTACGCGAATCATTTGATTAATTTCAATTATCATTTGATATTGGTTCAGAATAGCGAATTTGAACTTCATGCTAATATTTGTAACTGTTTTTCGGGAACCTCAAAAGGTGTAAACGTACACAATCTCAAAAAAAAAAAAAAAAAAAAAAAAAAAAAAAAAGATCCTAAAATAAATTACATTTATATAAATTATGAATTTAATAGAGGATTTTTTTATTTGCATTTATCATTTTAGAAAATTGAAGTTTCCATGCGTTTTTTAATCAAATCATTTCTTCTGCTTAAGAAACCATGCATCTTTATTTTATTTATTTATTTATTTTTTCTTTTATTGACAATCTTAATTTGAAACAATTAAAGAATTATGTAATCGCTATTTCAGAATTAACGATAAAATTTATGTTGTTATAACTTAAATATATTTTTAGTTTCGCTGCCAATTGTTTCTACAAGGGTTAATACATAATAAATTATTAAAATCTAATAACTATTAAACTCAAAATAAAATTTTACTAACAGATAAAAGTTCAATAATTTCACTGGACTCAAAACATTTTCCTTAAAAATATGTAATGTATTTCAAATATATGTTTTTTAATGTAACTATTTGATATTCTAATTTTATTAAAAAATTTATTTGATCTAAACCACAACTTAAAACTAATTTAATTATATTTCTTTTGATTATATTGACTTTTAAAGTTTTAATTTAATTGTAACATCTCATAAAAGTATACAATATGTATCTAAAATAATAAATTGCGAAACTATACTTTATCAAGACACAAACTTACAAGCGTCGATGGTCGAATGGTTAAACACATGCAAAGTACAAAGAGAAACTACTGGTTGGGAGATTTGCGGGTTCTATCATTTTCACGGGTAAGTAAAACTGAAATTGTGAACATAAAAGTCCACGATTCCTTCACTAGTTGGCAGCACTGATTAGTCTGGCAGGGAACATTTTTTTCTGTAAATAGAAAAGACGTCCATTACCGGTATACGTTTGGTAGGAAACGGTTAGGTGTCGGTGCGGTGTCGGACCGGCTACCTTGTCGGTTTTGCCGGTAACGGTCCAAATGTGGACCAGACAATCGGGCGACTGCCGCCCAAAGGCCCACAAAACTTGCGTACCCGATTTGGCAAGCGGCATCGGTACGTCACCGCCTAAAACGACAAGCCAGTAATGGGCCAACTGTCTACCGATATGTCTGTGTTTGTTCGGTAGACGTTTACTCGAAAATCCATGCATTGCTAATTTTGAATCCGAAAATCCTTTTTACCCCCTCTCCCCTCTTAAAAATTCAAAATTCCAAAATCGCAGAAAATGATTTTTTTGTACTTATGTCTAGTCTCCCTGTGAAATTGAAATCCGTCTCTTTAGAAATAATCTTATCCTTTTGCCATGATTTTCGGTACACTGCGTTGTAAAACAAATAAAGAGAATCGAAGTCTTGAGAATTTAAATATTTTCTTTATTAATATGTTATTAAAAAAGTCACACAATGATAAATTCCAAGTTCGCACTTAAAAATATTATTTTAGGAATACAATCCCAAAAATTCACGGGCTGCAAGGGAGAGAGAGAGAGAGAGAGAGAGAGACAGAGAGAGAGAGAGAGAGAGAGAGAGAAATTAACGTCCTTTCAATCTGAGAAAAAGAGCAAAACTGTGGGTCCGCATTTTCGATGACACGGGAAGATCAGCCCGGAAGGGAAGTCATCTGTTTCCATTATCATTATTTTCGCCAAAATGCATGCCAATTCCAATTCTTTGTTTTTAAGAAAAAAACAATGTTAATTTTTGAATTATAAACGACGGTTATGAAATGTATTAACCCTGGAGTTCGTTAGTCTTATGCCAAGCGTCAGATTGACTAAAGAAATGACCGTTATGAACTGAAATCATTAATATTGCGTAATTTCAAATAAATTTCATCCGGTGTTGAAATACATTAATTCTGACAATAAGCTTTCTTGTTTAGGAATATTTGAGAACACTTTTTTTTTATAATTATGTTTAATGTCAGAATTTCCGTTAGATATTATTTTTTTTTAATTTTCTTTTTATCCTATAAAATAAAGAAATATGTAAAGGTGTTCACATATATTTGGTTAAATTTTAATTAATTTCTTTTAAATAAAATAAAATCTAATGATGAATTAATGCATTATTGCAATAAAAAAAATAATTAAATTTCAAGTGAGATATTGTATTCACATAATTTATTCTCAGGCATTTGAAGAAAGAATTGTTTTTAAATGTTATCAAAAATTACACAATTTTAATTATACATACTACCTACACTATATATTAACATAAAACGATAACTGACATCATTCTGTGGTCTAAATTTTATATGTTTTATATCTATATCGTAAATAGAATATTTATATTTTATATAGAAATGTACTTTATTTTATAGGATAAAAAGAAAAAAAATTAATAATATCTAATGAAATTCTGACATTAAACATAATTAAAAAAAAAAAAAGTGTTCTCAAATATTCCTAAACAAGAAAACTCATTGTCAGAATTAATGTATTTCTACACCGGATGTAATAATTTATTTGAAATTACGCAATATTAATGATTTCAGTACATAACGGTCATCCTCTAGTCAAACTGACGCTTGTCTTAATACCAACGTACTTCAGGGTTAATACCTTTTATAAACCGTCGTTTATAATTCAAAAATTAACATTGATTTATTCTTAAAAACAAAGAATTGGAATTGGTATGGATTTTGTCGAAAATAATGATAATGGAAACAGATGACTTCCCTTCTGGGCTGATCTTCCCGTGTCATCGAAAATGCGGACCCACAGTTTTGCTCTTTTTCTCAGATTGAAAGGACGTTAATTTATTATTGCTCTCTCTCTCTCTCTCTCTCTCTCTCTCTCTCTCTCTCTCCCTTGCTACCCGTGAATTTTTGGGATTATTTTCCTGAAATAATATTTTTAAGTGCGAACTTGGTATTTATCATCATGTGACTTTTTTAATAACATATAAATAAAGACAATATTTAAATTCTCAAGACTTTTATTCTCTTCATTTGTTTTACAACGCAGTGTACCGAAAATCATGGCAAAAGGATAAGATTATTTCTAAAGAGACGTATTTCACCCTCACACTCCCCATCTGCAATTTCTTCACTGTGAAGTAATTTGAAGCCGAGTTATGACTATAATGATGTTTTTACCTTCTGCACCTCCGAAAATCATTTTCACACCTTCCTGCCTTAAAAATCCAAAATTCCAAAATCGCAGAAAATGATTTTTTTGTATTTAAGTATAGTCCCCTAACAGCACAGTTAGGCTTAACTTATCCACAGTACATATACATCTTAAGGACGTTTCTGGGATGTCTTTTCATCCAGAAGACATCTTGAAGATATCCTGGAGAGGCGATGTGCTGTCTGGGTCACCGCATCTGCAATTTCTTTACCGTGAAATAATTTGGAGCCGAGTTATGCCTATGAAGGTGGTTTTTGCCTTTCTTTCATGAGGGGGGACGAAAGGGTATTTCGCAAAATCCCGTCTTAGTGAGCGTCAGGGCCCTAAAACCAACCTGCTCACCAAACATTGTGACTCTATCTTCCATAGGACCGGCACGGTCGTGTTGAGTCAGTGATCAGTGATCAGTGAGTTTTCTCTTATATATATATATAGATAAAACATATAAATAATTTCATTTGATATTAAAAATTTGTCTATGCATTATTTTATTTTATTTTTATTTATTTATTTATTTATTTATTTTTATTTATTTATTTATTTTTTTTTTTTTTTTTTTTTTTTTTTTTTTTTTTTGTTATATACGTTAATAAAGTAACTTTAATCTAAAATTCTCGGCTTTATTTAATTTGCGTAATGAAACAAATTAAACGAAAAAATGCAAAAAGCGTTATTTTAGAAATAAATCCACTACGTATAAATTTATAAAATAACTTTTTTTTTCTTCTAATTACTGTTTTAAAATACACTTTACTCTTATCGAAAAAATTACTAATGGCAGGATAAATATATATTTATTAGGTGTAAAAGCGGTAAAATGTTAATAATAAAGTAACAGCTCAATGATATCTTTTTTTTCTTTTTCCTTAAATCTTTTATATATATAACAAAAGACATTTACGTAAAACTGTTAGCTAAAACATTTGAGAAAGTAAACGGTTAATTAACTTTTCGATATTAACGTTAATAATATTTCAGAAAACCATATAAGATTTATATTTTACCCTTTATCGATGTAATTAGCAAAGTTGAAACACATAAAAATAAATGTGTCGTAACATGAACTATCTTTAATAAAACTAAACGTAAAAATTAATTTAAATACTTGTCAAAGGATGTTAACCTTTGAAAGAATTTGTAATAAAAATAGCTTAAACTCTACGTAAATAGTAAAGTTTCACAGTGTCAACACTTTTATAAAACGTCTTTACAATTTATTAAAAAAGAGGTAAAAATTTTTTATCTTAAGAAGAAAAAAAAAAAAAAAACTATTAAATATTTTGTAAACACGCAATTTTAACAAAAAAAGTGATTATTACTTTGTATTATATTTCTCACTAGCAGGCTTTGCCCGCTTCGCTGAGCACTATACTTAAATGAGCTGTCAAAACTCCATTACATTATTAATAATCTAAGTTAAAGTTTCCTATGTATTCCGTAGAGGTTTTTCCCGCTCGCAACGTGAGGATTCCGGGTCCACACTGCCTTCGGCAGCAGCTTACCCGCTTTTTACTTCCCCTTCCCCAGCGGCTAATTTAGAGGTTTTGCGAAATCTCACAAAAGTACATAATGTGTACACCTAAGCAACAACCACACACCAAAACGTATCATTCTAAGATAATGTAAGGCGAATTCAAACAGAATAACGTGTTTTTACGCGTGTTTATTGCCCCCCCCCCCTGACCCCAAGGGGGTAAGTGGGTGAATTTCGTAAAATATCGTTACAATAAGTGTCAGATACATATAAACAATCTGCGCACCAAATTTCGTGACCGCAGATCCCAAAGCTTTCCCAAAACAAATTTATCGCTAAAGAGAGGGGGGAGGAGGGTCTTGAATTTGCAACTCCAACTAAATTTAAAAAAAAGAAGAAAAAATCGAAAATCACAAAAAAACGAAAATATGTTTTTGAAAATATTCTAAAGAAGACTCTTGGCTATTTTCAATACCTTTGTAATATCTTTAGTAAAGCTACTCCTAAAAAATCCGGAATTTCTTAAATTTCCCCCTCGAAAAACAATCCCCCCCCCTCCTTTAAGAATCAAGAATTCTAAAATCGTACATAATGTTTTATTTATACTAAAGTCTAGTCTCATCATGTGCAATTTTTCACCGTGTTGTAACTTGGGGCCGAGTTATGCTTACAAACGCTTTTTTGCTTCCTGTCCCGCTGGGGAGAAGGGGGTATTTCGATAAATCCCGTTTCTTTAGGTGCCGGTTGCATATAAAAAATCCAAGCACCAAACTTCGTGACCGCAGCTCTCATAAACTTTCCAAGACAAATTTAGCGCTAAAAAGCGTGTCTCGAATTTGTCCTTTGTAACCCCCCCCCCCCCCCCAAAAAAAAAAAAAAAAAAAAAAAAAAATGGCAGATCACCAAAAATCAAAAATGAGTTTTAGGAAATATCCTAAGAAAGTCGCATAGCCTGTTTTCAACAGCTTTATTCCATTTTTGGTAGAGTTCGACTCAAATCAGGAATTTTCAAAATTTTCCGCGAAAAATCGATTTTCTCCCTTCCTTCCTTTAAAAATCGAAAATTCCTAAATCGTAGATAATGTTTTATTTGTACTCATGTCTAGTCTCCCCATGTGGAATTTCTTTATTGTGAAGTAATTAGGAGCCAAGTTATGCTTACAAACGTGTTTTTGTCTTTTTCTCCCGCAGGGGGGAACAGGGGAAGGGAATTTCGGAAAAGTTGATAGATATAATTGTAAGTTGAGTAAAGTCCTAAATTCTTTTCAAGCGCCGTTGAATTCCGTCCAGCCGTTCTCAAGTGATCCCTGGACAAACGTGTTTTTGTCTTTTGCCCCCCAGGGTGGAATTTCTGAAAAGTTTATAGGTATAATTTAAAAATGGCTAAAGATCTAAGTTTCTGCCAAGCGCTGTTGAATTCCGTCCAACCGTTCTCAAGTGGTGAAAGGAGAAACGTGTTTTTGTCTTTTGCCCCCCAGGAGGGAACGGAGGGGAATTTCTAAAAATTGATAGATATTATTTTAAGTTGGATAAAGATCTAAGTTTCTGCCAAGCGCTGTTGAATACAGCCCAACCGTTCTCAAGTGATGCCCGGACAAACGTGTTTTTGTCTTTTGCCCCCAGGGGGGATGGGAGGAATTCCTGAAAAGTCATTACATATAATTTTAAGCTGGATAAAGATCTAAGTTTCTGCCAAGCGCTGTTCAATTCAGTCCAGCCGTTCTCAAGTGATGCCTGGACAAACGTGCTTTTGTCTTTGCCCTCCAGGGGGGGAACGGGGGGGATTTCTGAAAAGTTGAGATATAATTTTAAGTTGGATAAAGATCTAAGTTTCTGCCAAGCGCTGTTGAATTCAGTCCAACCGTTCTCAAGTGATGCCCGGACAAACGTGTTTTTGTCTTTTGCCCCCCAGGGGGGAACGGAAAGGAATTTCTAAAAAAAGTTGATAGATATAATTTTAAGTTGGATAAAGGTCTAAGTTTCTGCCAAGCGCTGTTGAATTCCGTCCAACCGTTCTCAAGTGATGCCCGGACAAACGTGTTTTTGACTTTTGCCCCCCAGGGGGGAATGGAGGGAATTCCTGAAAAGTCATTAAATATAATTTTAAGCTGGATAAAGATCTAAGTTTCTGCCAATCGCTGTTGAATTCAGTCCAGCCGTTCTCAAGTGATGCCTGGACAAACGTGTTTTTGTCTTTTGCCCTCCAGGGGGGAACGGGGGGAATTTCTGAAAAGTTGAGACATAATTTTATGTTGGATAAAGATCTAAGTTTCTGCCAAGCGCTGTTGAACTCAGTCCAGCCGTTTTCAAGTGATGCCTGGACAAACATGTTTTTGTCTTTTGCCCTCCAGGGGGGAACGGGGGGGAATTTCTGAAAAGTTGAGACATAATTTTAAGTTGGATAAAGATCTAAGTTTCTGCCAAGCGCTGTTGAATTCCGTCCAACCGTTTTCAAGTGATGCCCGGACAATCGTGTTTTTGACTTTTGCCCTCCAGGGGGTAACGGGGGAGATTTCTGAAAAGTCATTAGATATAATTTTAAGCTGGATAAAGATCTAAGTTTCTGCCAAGCGCTGTTGAATTCAGTCCAGACGTTCTCAAGCGATGCCTGGACAAACGTGTTTTTGTCTTTTGCCCTCCAGGGGGGAACGGGGGGGAATTTCTGAAAAGTTGAGACATAATTTTAAGTTGGATAAAGATCTAAGTTTCTGCCAAGCGCTGTTGAATTCCGTCCAACCGTTTTCAAGTGATGCCCGGACAATCGTGTTTTTGACTTTTGCCCTCCAGGGGGTAACGGGGGAGATTTCTGAAAAGTTGAGAGATATAATTTTAAGCTGAGTAAAGTTCTAAGTTTCTGCCAAGCGCTGTTGAATTCCGTCCAACCGTTCTCAAGTGATGCCCGGACAAACGTGGTTTTGACTTTTGCCCTACAGGGGGGAACGGAGGGAATTCCTGAAAAGTCATTAGATATAATTTTAAGCTGGATAAAGATCTAAGTTTCTGCCAAGCGCTGTTGAATTCAGTCCAGCCGTTCTCAAGCGATGCCTGGACAAACGTGTTTTTTTCTTTTGCCCTCCAGGGGGGAACGGGGGGAATTTCTGAAAAGTTGAGATATAATTTTAAGTTGGATAAAGATCTAAGTTTCTGCCATGCGCTGTTGAATTCAGTCCAGCCGTTCTCAAGTGATGCCCGGACAAACGTGTTTTTGTCTTTTGCCCCCCAGGGGGGAACGGGTTGAATTTCTGAAAAGTTAATAGATATAATTTTAAGTTGGATAAAGATCTAAGTTTCGGCCAAGCGCTGTTGAATTCAGTCCAGCCGTTCTCAAGTGATGCCTGGACAAACGTGTTTTTGCCTTTTGCCCCTCAGGGAGGAAAGGAGGGGAATTTCTAAACGTTGATAGATATAATTTTAAGTTGGGTAAAGGTCTAAGTTTATGCCAAGCGCTGTTGAATTCCGTCCAACCGTTCTCAAGTGATGCCCGGACAAACTTGTTTTTGACTTTTGCCTCCCAAGGGGGAACGGGGGTTATCTGAAAAGTTGATAGATATAATTTTAAGCTGGGTAAAGTTCTAAGTTTCTGCTAAGCGCCGTTGAATTCCGTCGAGCCTTTCTCAAGTGATGCCCGGACAAAAAAAGCGGCATACAGACACGACACACACACACACAGGCAAAATTTTCTGAAGTCATTTTCGGCTTTCATGGTGTGTGAAATGTGAAGATACCGCAAAATATTTCGATTCTATCAAATTTACAGACAAAACTCTGATTTTATTAATATAGATAACATGACAACCTTTACTATTATTTAACGTATGTTCATAAATGTATGTAATTTTAAGAACATTATAGGCATTCCCTTTGCACATACAATTTTGATGCACATACCATTAATAAATTTAATTTGAAATTGTGTAAAACAGAGTGCAATACTCTATTATATTTCATTATTATAAATATTGTTTGTTACTTATTTTATTCATGTCTAGCAAACCCGTGCGAAATATGCGCCCTTTATTCATTTTCTTATTTAATTTCAATATTTGAAACTCATAAATGTTATACCAATTTCACCACCTAATTAACATTTTAATTTACCAGAAGCCAAATTATTATTAAAACCAATTAAATACTGTACAATTGTGAAATCAAAATCATTCAAAGAAAGGTTTCCTAATAAAATTCATGGTTCACAAGCCAATTTTGATACTTCCACAGACAGTGCAGTTTTCATATAGACCCCCGATACTCCCACGACGCCTTTTAAATTTTTGTCGCTATGTTGCCGATGATTTTTTATTAATTTTGGTATATTCTTTTTGTTATATATACTATATATATATATATATATATATATATAATAAATAAATAAAATAAAATAATTTCTATTTTGATTATGTTTTTTAGTCAATTTATGACACAAACGTTCATAGTCGGTATATATCTTTAAAATACTGCTAAGTTTAAAATGACGCTTGCAAAGATTGTGAAGAAACAACTGTTAAAAATACATTTTTTTGTAAATTAATCTCATCAGACAAATGTCGTCATTCTTTCTTATTAGTCCGCGGGCTTAAATATTGTCCATGTATAAATATTATTTTTTTATCCTCGCGTATCATATCGTTTCGATAAAAAACAATTGAAACTGGTCCACGTTAGAGAAATATTATATATATATATGTAATATTTATACATATAATATTATATATATATTATATTATAGTATAATATTATATTATAAATATTTATATATATATATATATATATATATATATATATATATATTTATTTATTTAAAATACTGCTATGTATAAAATGACGCTTGCAAAGTTTCTGAAGAAACATCTGTTAAAAATACATTTTTTCGTAAAATAATCGCATAAGACAAATGTCGTCATTTTTTTCTTATTAGTCCATTGAGCTAAGTCCGCGTGCTTAAATATTGCCCATGTATGAATATTATTTTTTTTTATCCTCGCGTAACGTATCGTTTCGACAAAAAATAACTGAAACTTGTCCACGTTAGAGAAATATTATATAGATTCTTTCTCTCTTAAAATTTTATTTTTCTCTTTTGAAATGAATATTTGTTTAGTGTACTTTTAATATATATAAAGAATGAATACACTTTTTTTTTTTTTTTTTTTTTTTTTTTTTTTAAGTACTTATTGAAGCAGAAGCATATAATTGGTATAATTCGATTGGGAGTTGTGCTTACTGTTAGAATATAAAGTTAATATTTGTATTTGGGTTTGACTTTATAATGAAAATATGCTTAAAGAAATTTTTCAAATGGTGAACTTAATTTTGTCACAATATTTGAATCTGAATCACGGTATTATAAATGTATCCATGTTTTACATATATATATATATATATATATATATATATATATATATATATATATATTAATTCTGCAGGATTTTAAATATGATTTTAGTTGAATGAAAAATTAAGTAAAATAATCTTTATATATTCAATAATATATCTGAATTAAAATAAACATTTCGTGTTCATAAAAATAAATTTCAGCTGTGCAAAAATCTGTAAATAGTTTATTAGTACTAGAGCATTATTGTCTAAATTAGGGTTGTCATTATTTCCTGTTTTTTTCTTTCAAATAAGCCATGTTTTAGTTCGCAATATAAAACTACAACGTTCAATCGATCATTTATAAAATTGGCATACCTATAAATTAAGACAAAATCTAGTAATTGCTGTATTTTTTTAGTTTAATGGAATAATTGATCTAAAGTATATTAAATAAGAACTCCATTATAGTTTTTAAATGAATAAAAAGGCAAGGCAAAGAAAGTTAAAAAAAAAAAAAAAAATGCGTGTTATTATTATTATTATTATTATTATTATTTGACATAAAAAAAAATAATTTTTAATCGTAAATACCAAATGTATTCCTTTTTATGCCAGAAAATTGAATGTTTTAGTACGACAGAGCTATTGCTTGCAGTCAAACATTTAGCTTCGTCATGATTTACTGCATTTTAATTTCAATGGATTTTTATTTTTTGGCAACAGGTTAAAAAAGATGTTAAGTTTAAATTAATATAAAACCAGCATAGAAAGAGGAAGAAAGAAAGAAAGAAAATGAATATATTAACCGTTGCTATGGAACTAAATATTATATTTTAAGATTAAAAACAATTATTTATTTACTTTTTTATTTACTTCATTATTTAATATACATTTTGTGATAGCTATTTTTGTTCATCATCAAATTAGCAACACAAATTTAAAAGTAGAAAAGTCGTCTTGTACAAAATGTGTACCAAAAAAAATTTAAGCAATGAATACAGTAAACTTTGTTAAGGAACATAATACATTTACAACATGCTTAGTTTTGGAAGAATAGACTAAAATATGTCATGTGTATTAAAATAATTTTGTTTTATACAAAATTTTACATCTATTTTTAGAAAACAAAAATATGTTATATATATATAAAGCGCTTTTATTCCTTTACAAGGCATAAAACATACAGAAAATCACTTCACTTTTTAATATAATTTCGACTCTCTATATAAAAAAAGTTTCTGTCGCTGGCGTCATTTTTTTTTCTTTGTTTGCGACAGCAACTTCTCGCAGAGGGTAGGATTCTCCGCATCATGAGATATATCAGTGTATTCGAACTACTTCAAGGAAGCATTTCAGCTGCTTAGAAATTTATCCTTTTCTTAAATTATCATCCTTCTGAGCAGCATTTCTTTTTGTCTTTAAAGTGTATTTATATCTTTTTATTAATCTTTTAGGACTGATGACTATTAGTCTCAATATGAGATTTTTGCGGTGTCATTTTTTAAAAGTTAAACTATTGTCGAAATCATTTTTCGATAATTGGACATTTATCGAAATCTAAAATTTATCGAAAATATAATTGAATAATTTAAAAGCGGTGCTATAATTTGGAAAAAAATAAAGACTAATAGTCCTCCGTCTTAAACTAAATTCTGCTTTTGGCAGAATTCCATCAAAATCATTTTTTTTTTCTTTTTAAGAAAAAGAAAAGAAAATTAATAATAATCAGTATCGTTCCAAATAATATCAAAAAAGGTTTTTTTTAAATATAATTTTGAATTAGGAAATAAAAAGTGAGCGAGTAATATGAAATAAAAATATGTAAAAAAATGAATTTAATGAATTAATTTTTATATAAAACATGATCACGTGCTATCTTAAAAAGTAGATGTAAAATTTAAAGTTAATTTTTTTTTTGGCAACAATTATAAATTAAAACAAATAATTTAATGAATGTTTAGAAGTTAGAATTTCTAATTTTATTTATTATTATTTTTTCATGCAAAGAAAGGAAAGTTAATTTTAAATATTTATTTATTTTTTATTTATTTATTTTATTTATTTATTTATTTATTTTATTTTATTTTATTTTATTTTTGCAGAGCAGTGCTATCTATATAACTTCACTTGCAAACATTTGGCTAAACTTGAGTCAAACTGCATATGTAAAACCGCTATTGCAAGATTATATGATTAAATTTTTATGTAAGATTTACCAGTAGAAAGTGTTGGTATATAGAATATTATAATAAAAGTGTTTTGTGATAGCCACGACGTAGCAAAATAGTTTCTTATTGAATTTTTAGAGCATGTCAGATAGAAAAGAATTGGATTACTTTAACAGGGGACGTACTCCTCGTTGTCTCTTCAAAACATTTTCAAGGATGAGAAAGTCGTCATTAAATAGGACAGAGGTTATTGTTTAAAAATGGTGATAACAAGAAGGTCAAAAATTTTCTATCTCTGAAAATACCCTGACGTATGAGCGGGGAACAAGATATTTGCATTTAAATCAATTGTTTTAAACTTAACTTTAAATAACTTGTCTTTGAAAGTACACTGAATTTCCGATAAATATCAAATTTATTTAATTCTTAATTTATTTTTAATTTAAGAATAACATCTATGATATGAATTGTGTTTATTTTTTTTATATGAAAAAAAAAAGACAATATTCAGTATTTTATTTAAATTTACCACTTCATTTAACGAAAGATATGCCTATTTTCGGAAAAGAATGTGATGAGATTTTTTTTTTTTTAATTCAGTTATTTAGAGAGAGAGAAATGTTTCTACAAAAAATGTTGGGTATAAGTATAGTGTTGGTCCACAACTACATTTAGCGATTTTTCTTTGGCGCCGTGTAGAACGATAACGGCATAAATAATTAAAAATAAACTTAATTATAATTCAGAAATTTAATTCATCAACCTGGAAATCAATTTATGATATAATGGAGTAGAAGGCTGATTTTTACAAACTATGTGAAAAATACCAGAGCCGGGAATGGAACCCCGGGCCTTCCGCTTCTAACCACTGAGCTACCCAGGCTGATAACCAGCTCGGCACTTATCACTCTGAGAAGTCAGCCAGGGTAGCTCAGTGGTTAGAGCATCCGCGCGTTAAGCGGAAGGCCCGGGGTACGATTCCCGGCTCTGGTATTTTTCACATAGTTGGTAAAAATCAGCCTTCTACTCCATTCTATTATAAATTAAGCTTAATTAGCTTTGTATATTATTAATGACGCTATTTTGAAAAACGCGTTTCGCTTTTTTTTTACACTTGGAATCCATGGCAACTATTTGCGAAAATGTCATTTTGCCATAATCGCCAAATGCATTTGTGGACCAACACTATATTAGTTTCCGGGAAGCATATATATATATATATGCATACTGATGATCCTTGTTATTTTTTCATGCAGATAAAGGGAAGTTAATTTTAAATATTTATTTTATTAATATTAAAAATAGGCTCAATTTATTTATGTACATTACAAAACAGACGCATTTTGAAAAATGCATTTTCATTTTGTTTACGTTTGGAATCCAAGGCAACACTTTCGAAAATTGAATTTCGCCGTAATCACCAAAAAAAAAATCTCCAAATAGAGTTGTGGACCAACATGCAAGTTGTTCCAAATAGAGTCAAAATCAAACTCATTTATAAATCTTGTAATTTCGCACTGATATTTTTTTAACATTACAGAATAAGATATTTCTGAGACACATTTCATATTTAAAATTATGGCAAGACAAAAATTCATCACCTAAAAATTGTAGGCAACATAAAAAAAGTATAAGTATTTGGAAATTGTACAGGCTTTAGATTATATGTACTAGACTTTTATCTTTTCTTTCTTTTTTTTTTTTTTTTTTTTTTTTTTTTCATTTTTTTTTTCATTTTTTTTTTTCTAACAAGGAATTTCATCAAAAAATTCGACAAATACTGACAAAAGTTTAATGTTGCCAAGGGGGTCATATATAATAAAGTTGTACCACAAAATGGTCTAAATATTATGAATTTCTTTCTATTCTAAAAAAAAAAAAAAAAAAAAAAGCATAATTTTTTATTTAAAAAGAAAAAAAAAAAAAATGATAGGTATTAAATATTATGTAATTCAATTTGACATTAAATATGGGAATTTTATAATTTTTTTCTGCTTTTGTCTTGTGTTATACTCTATTAATATTCATATTCAGTGAAAAGACTCAGCGGGATATTAATAAGTGAAGCAGTTGTTGAGTGGTGCGATCAGGTGGTAGAGCTCCCTAGTGCACTTAAAAAAAAAAAATCTGAAGAATATACTAGAAGGTGTTTAAAAAGTAAGATACACTACAACAATGTAGACTAAAAACCATTTTATTCAGAATTGCGCTGCAATATAATACGACATACATAAAATATACAGTTTTTCTACAAAATTTCAATGTCTCTGTACACATTTCTCAATATCTTCCCTAATAATTAAACTAATAATTAGTTCTAGAACTAACATAAAACTAGTGATGGACGAAGTAATGAGCACCACCAACAGATATTTCCAACTTCTGTGCAATGTGTACGACTCTCACTCTTCGACTGTTAAAAATAGTGCCTTCCACACATTGAACAATGCCTGACGTAATACTTTGCAAATTAGTTATGTACGTGCGACCGTCTTCAAACTGCTGATACTAGTTTACTCTAGATGAATGTGAGAAGGTATGAAGTATATACACTGTCCATATTTCACGTTGAATCTCCGAACTCATACAGCTTTGTCTAAAATTCGACAAATTATCTCCAAATAAGCAGCAACGGTTGCAACTATTTGAAGAGAATTAATAACATTGGTAGCTGTGGAACTCAGTTATCGTCTGCGCAACCTTCACACTTGTTTTGAAATGCGTTCATCTGAAGGAGAACAAGTGAAATTTACTTTTTGAATGCCCAATGTATTTATCTCTTTACAAAAAACTTTAAAATTAATTATTAGTTTGAAAAATCTGCTTTTTGATTGGTCAGAATTTGAAATTTTATTCTTTTTTTCCAGAATGTATTAAATTTATTTATGTTATCGTGGTTCTACGCTAAATGATCCCTTTTGAAAATGAAAGTAGATAAAGCACTCCTCATTTGTATACAAAATAATTACAAACAAATTTACAAACAAATTTATCTAGTAATTATCTATCTATTCATATATCTATCTATCTATCTATCTCGCTATATATATATTACGCTGATGGATGCGGTATAGAAAATGGCATTATTTAGTGGATGGAGAGAGTGGGATTGCCATCTGTACTAAATTCATAATCATTGAGCGCCATGTTAGATTCAATAATGTCTATGTAATTTAAAGCTGCGTACACACAATTTCCATCCTTTTTAATCTGAAATATTGAATGTCTTTTTTTTTTTTTTTTTTTTCAGATTTCATGTTTAATTTTAATTGAACTGCTTATATAATATGAAAATAAACGATAATGCACAAGTGTATCTTTCAAAACCGATTTTCGCTGATCATATTAATATTTTTTGTATGCTGTGAAAGAAATGCTTGTTCAATGCATTTTTTTAAACCACGCCTTTTGCGATTAATATTTCATTTGCTTAAACCAAATAACGTTTGGTGTCAGCAAGAGTGGTACAGAGTGATGTTCATCAACAAGTACCGCTTCACTGTGACACTAATTAGTCTGTGACACTAATTAGTATATATATAGAGAGAGAGAGAAACACATTTCGCACTATTGAATGTTCACAAACGAGGTCGGTATGGCCTAGGTGCAATGGTTTGGACAGGTAGTATTCACAATGCTACGAGTTTCCGTTGCATAACAGAGATACTGCAGATATTAAGATGAAATTAATATGGAACATTTTCGTCTTTTTAGGGGTGTGGTATAGCTAGACTTTTTTGTTTAAGGCTGACAATGCGCTTCCACACAGGATCGTAGTATCGGAAAAACTAGAAAGTTAAGCTATTAAACGTAAGAAATGGTTTCCTATATCTATGGAAGTAAGTCACGTCTGGGAAGCTTTTGGTATACGTGTTTCATAAAGAACTCACTCTTTCGGACTACTACAAGAATAAGAAAATGTCTTGAGAGAGGAGTGGGACAACATAACACAAGTAATTTTCAGACGTCTAGTAGACTGAGAGATGCAAAATGCACCCAAGCAGCACAGAAACGTTCTCTGAACGTTCAAAAATTGTTCTGCAAACACGTTCTAAGAACGTTAACTTTGAACGTGTTATAGACGTCTATTTGTCCATCTTGAAGACGTACAACAGTACGGTTCAGAGAACGTTCAATGAACGTGTAACTATCACCATCGGTGTTATAGAAGTGTTCTGAGAACGTTCTATGTATACGGTCTCAGAAAGTTCTAAACGTTTTTAGAACGTTTTCAAAACGTTATACACATTTTCAGAACGTTCTAGAAAACGTACTGTAAACGTTCTAAAATAGTGTAGTTAAAAAAAAAATGTGATGTCATTATAAAAAATCACCTTAGTACGGGCGTTGAGAAGTAAAAAGTACATAGCTGATGACGAATAATGATACAACACATGGACAGGGATATGAATTATTATTACTTTTTTTTTTCAATTCAAATAATGATTGAGAAATTTTAACATACTTACTATTCCTTTATTTGTAACGTATATGCGTCAAAAATTCTATATTCTCTGACAGTTTTCCCCAAAAAGTGTCATAACGTCTTTTTATCCCTTAAAAAATTTCTTAAATTTTTGCATTTTTTAAAAATTTCTTTTTTTCCACTAATCTGAAGATAATGAAGTAATAGTATTAATTACAAAACTTTGAATAAACATAATAAAATGCAAGAACTCGCACCAAATGTTTCGGGTCAAAAGAAGACACAACCCTTCATCAGGCGAACAATGTAGGCACGAGAGCTGCAAACAAGCACGTTGAGTGTGTTGAATGCGTTGCCGCTTTGTTTGTAGCAGCCATGCTTTGTTTGTAGCAGTCGCGAGTTCTTGCATTTTATGGTGTTTATTCAAAGTTTCGTAATTAATACTATAACGTCATTATCTTCAGATTAGGGAAAAAAATATTTTTTTTTTTTTAAATGCAAAAATTTAAGGAATTTTTTAAGGGATATAGAGACGTTATGACACTTTTTGGGAATTACTGTCATAAAATATGGAATTTTTCATGCATATACGTTGAAATTAAAGGAATAGTAAGTATGTTAAATTTTCTCAAACATTATTTGAATTAAAAAAAAAAAGTAATTTATATCCCTGTTGCTGTGTTGTATCATTATTCTTCATCTGCTATGTACAACTAAACTCTTGAATTATTTTGCTTGTTTTAATCCTTGTGATTCCGAGTGCGTCATCCTATGATTAATGTTTGTTTTTCATGGTTGTTTTCTGTTTGATTCTCTGATTTCTTGAACTAAATAATTTATTCCAATTTATTCTTCATTTTTAACTTCAATTAATTTCTTCTACGATAGGGTGCCCGGTAGCAATTTGCTATTATAGCTGCTAACGAACGAAATCGTACATTGGTGCTCAACGAGGAAAAAGGTCACCCCTGACGAGTTTTTTTTTTTTTTTTTTTTTTTTTTTTTTTTTTTTTTTTTCCTACCGTTCTAAGCTTTTCCTTAAAAAAATAAACTGTTTAAAATGATGTCTTAATTTTTTATTTTCTCGTTGTTTGTTTGTATCTTTTGACTTGAGTTTCATGTGGATTTTACGCACCGGCAAAATTATTAAAATTGCAACTAACAATACAGGAATAAATTTATGATTAGTATGAAGTTAAATAAAATAAAAATAAATAAATAAAAAATAAATGTTTCAATAAATCACAATCAGTCTCCCCAGGTTATTTAAATTTCTTGTAATTTCCTTCTCATTGTTCTATGTGGTTTCAGTGATCTTATATCTGCTGCTTGGCTTTAACTAAGATTAAAAATTCATTTATAAATACATATATATATATATATATATATTAATTTTTTTTAAAATACAGGATGCAAAGCATAGCCACGAAAATACCTTCATCTCCGCAACTATTGGTCGCAAATATATAGTTTCAGTTACAAAATGTTTTAAAAAATATGAGCATTTGTGGTATGACATGTTTAAATTTAAAATATCTATTTTTGCAAAATTACAAAAACTAGCTTTTTATATATTCCCAGATCCCTATAGTCATATTTAGAAAAATTGACACTCATCCTAACAAAAAGTTTCATTTCTATTCTCCCAAAATGGAACAAGATATTTAAAGTTTAGATTTTCTAACATATTTCGGCCTTCAATAAGGAATCGGTTTAAAAATCATATTTGGAATTTGTTTGCATTTTCCCTGGCTTTATTAAAGAATTTTTCATTGACTTTTTATAAAGCCCGAGAAAAAGCGAAATAATCCTAAATTTTGAAACTAAGTATCTCAAACAATTTTGGTTGCACAAAAGTGAAAATTTTCGTGTTATATTTTTTAGGTTGGAAGTCAACTTTTACTATTAGCGTCATGAAAGTTGTATAAAAATTATCAGTTTTTGTGATTTTTAATAAATTGAGTTTTTAAAATTTAAACATGTCATATAATGAATGCTTACAATTTTTTTTTTAATACATTTTCTTATTGGAGGACATCTGAGACCAATTGTTGTGCAAATAAAGGCCTGCTCTCGACTTTGCACCCTGTATATTCTAAACATTTCTGTGTACCACTTTGTAAGTCCATGGATAGTTTATAAATATATTTGAATGCTGAAGTTCATAGAAAGTTTTAATATTCCAACATAAAAAATAATTTCGAAAATAAATGTACCCATACACCACTAAAATAATATATAATTGAGTTTAGAATATATTGTTAATTATAATAATAAGAAATTGAAACGAAAAATTAAAAATTAGTTAGAAGGAAGAAATTAAAAAAAATTCCAAATACTTAAATATATATATAATTTTAATCAAAGTATTTTTCTAAAATATTTAACATACTTCATATTTTTAAATTTCAGTGCATGTGTGTATACATACTTTCAGTTTACAAAAATGATGTTTGCAGGTATTTAAATTTATTCCACATGGCATTGGTATTCTTTAAATGTTTAAATTTCTTTAAATTGAGTCAACGCAATTTTTACTCATTTGATGTAATTATGCTATCATGACATATTAAATAATTAATAAATGTAAATATTATTATTATTAATAAATAATATAGTAAGTATATCATTTATAATTAATGTATCATTTCTTAGTATATTATTTATTTACTTATTAATATCGTCTTTTTTTTTTTTTTTAAAGCAGAACATGTTTTTTATAAAGATGTGGAATAAAGTTGAATTGAATCTTTGTTTTATTATGCAGTTAAACAAGTTCATATATTTTATTTAATAAATTACAGTAAAGAGATATTTAAAATTATAAGTCGGTGAAACTTAGGATATTATTTTAAAAATATGCAATTTGCATAACCTAGATTTCATATATAATCATATAAACATTAAATAAATACTTCAGAACTTAAAAGGAAAGAAAAAAAGAATTACAAACCTTCTTAATTTTCTTCATAAAAGTTTTCAAGAAAACGCCCTTGCAACTAGCATTTTAAAATACATAATGACCAGTCTGGAAGGGCATTCACTTAAAATTAGCTCTCATCTTTATATTACATCTTCATTCAGAAACATAATAACCAAAAATAGTTATTTTAACAATTTCTATCTCAGAAGACTAAATTAATAAATTGAATCCATAATTTCTAAGCGGTTTTCTGTAACAGGAGCAGTTTTTTCTGCTTTACAACGCTGCTTACAAGCATCAAAAGTTAGGCTTAAGACCTTACGCAGATATGAAAATGATTGTTTAATTGATATTAAAATAAGGCTTTAATAAATAGAACATAGAGAATATTACAGGTTAAAAATATTACATTTTTACCTTTTCTAAAGCTTATCCAAGCTTATAACGCTAAAACTAAACAAAACAGATTACATGTTTTAAAATTACCGCCTCACATAACGACACGACTTTCCCAAGACCTTGCGCTGGTGTTTGACTTTGCACGGTCAGCGAGAATTAAATAAATGCAATCCACAGATGTCATATCATCTACTCTTCCCTTCTTACATCCTCAATAATCATGTTTCAAAGTTCAACATTTAAAACAGAAATTTATTAAGCATTTATAGCTGCAGAAAACATATAGTCAATATTTTAAGCAAAAATGGAGCTGAGTTAAACAATTATTTAAATTTTTATAAAGTATTTTAAAAACTTATGAGATCACTTTATTTTTCCATTTTAAAATCTCGAATTAAACAGAAAAGCATATTTTGTTTTAGTGTATATTTCAGTTTTGAACAAAATATTCAGTGAAAGGATCAGAAATGGCATACACTTTATTTTTTCTGTATACATAAAAAGAATGCAATGGATGCATGGAAATTTTCGACTTAGGGTTTTAACACTCCTTGAAACGTCCTCGATAGGATTCGACAATTTTTAGAACTTGTTTGCGCATCTTAATAAAATGTTGTGGAAATTTTATCTGAAGAATCAGTGAACAGAATTTAACCTAACTTGATATTTAGTTGAACTTTTATTTAAAACCCATTAGGCGCCAATGCTCCCATTTTGGGAACACAAGTTTCATAATTTTTTGCGTAAAAACTTATTAGTCGATTTTTATTTTCTTTATTGTATTTTAAAGTTCATTTCATGCTTAATATTACTATTTTTTTTTTACCTCAATATATATTTTTTTTCTTATCCAATTATCCTTTCAAATTGTGCAAACATTATTAGATTTCGCACTTTCATTTTATGGCTATTTTAAAAATATTAATATTTTTCAAAAATGTTTAGTTCTATGTTAAATATTTCAAAATAAGGCTATTTTAAAATAATTAATTCATAAACTATTTATAAAAAAATTTTAAGTTATAATTAATGAGCATTTTTCTTAATGTTCCCAATTTGGGAGCATTGGCGGGAAACGTAGTTTTCTACCCTCGATCTAAAATGAACTCGTCTTTCCTCCCCTCACTTTGCTTTTGTTTAGGAACGAATAGCTTGTGCTGACCTTGATTTTTTTTTCTTTTTTTCTGTTGAAAGAAGTTGAATTTGTCATTTGTAAAAGAATTTTTTCCAAATTTGCGTAAAATGTGCATTTGAGTAAACATGTCTTCTAAATTTTTAACTGTTGATCAAGCTCTAGAATATTTTAATGAACTCGATAGTGATGAATTCTCTGATGATCCAGAATTAATTTGTTTGCCAACCGAAATATCGGTGGTTAGTGATGAAGAAGACATTGCTGAAAATAATTTGTGTGATGAAATTCCTGTCGACATATCTGGTGAAATTGAAACTAATCTCAAAAGTTTAAATGATGCTGATTCAGACAAGGATTATAATTTACCAAAGAATGAAATAACGAGTAAAACTCAAACAAAATCAAGGAGTAGTAGAAAAAGAAAAAGGAATAAAAAAAAAATGAAATAGAGAATCCAAGAAATGAAAAGGTTAAATTTGATTGGTCTCCTGCGAATTTGATAGAAATTCCTTCTATTGAAATTGAGAGTTTGGAAGAAACATTTCCAGATCTAATAAACAAAACTCCATATCAACTTTTTAGAATGTTTTTCGATGATGAAATATTTGACATATTGATAGAAGAAAGTATTAGATATGCAACCCAAAAGAATAATCTCAACTTTTCACTTACTAGACAAGAAATGAAAAATTTTTTAGGCATAATCCTTTTCAGCGGTTATCACTCTTTGCCCCAAGAAGATATGTATTGGAATAAATCAGATGACTGTTATATTCCTTTCGTATCTGAAGCAATGTCCAGACAACGTTTTCGTGATATTAAAAAATATCTTCATTTATGTAACAACGATAACCTAGATCTAAGTGATAAAGTATTTAAAGTTAGAGGATTCTTGGAAAAATTTTGTTTAAAATTACAACAGTTTGGAATATTTTCTGAATGTTTGAGTGTAGATGAAGAAATGATTCCGTACACTGGACATGATACGGCAAAAATGTTTATGCGTGGTAAGCCTGTTAGATTTGGCTATAAAATATGGGTTCTTGCCTCGTCTGATGGGTATCCTTTCAACCTCCAAATTTATACAGGAAAACGGAAGGAGACAAATAATTCAGATACACTACCTCTTGGCACTCGCGTTGTATTGGATTTATTAAATTGCGTCCCATTTCCTCAAAAACATAAAGTATATGTTGATAACTTTTTTACTTCTCTGAAATTATTGAGTGAGATGCGCAAAAAAGAATTTCGCATTACTGGAACAATACGAGAAAATAGACTTCAAAATTGTCCTTTAAGTGATTCAAAGGCTTTGAAAAAAAAAAGAAAGAGGAACATTTGAAATTTTAACTACAGAAAGTGTTAGTGTTGTGAAGTGGAATGACAATCACGTAGTTTGCCTCGCATCTAACTTTGAAACATCTGATCCATTAGGAAAAGCAAAGCGGTGGAGTAACGTGGACAAAAAAAAGATTGATGTAAAACAACCTCACATTGTAGCGTCTTATAATAAACACATGGGAGGTGTTGATTTATTAGATCGATTTTTGAGTCAATACCGCCCAAAAATTAAAGGAAAGAAATGGTGGTGGCCTTTTTTTACCAATACAGTAAATATGGCTGTAGTAGCAGCATGGAGAATACACAAAGGATGCAAAGGAAATCTTTCGCAATTAGAATATTTGCGATCTATTGTAACAGCCCTTATGAAAACAGAAGATGTTACTATTAGTTATAATCGACAAGGACCATGCGAAGAGGTAAATGTGGATGTGAGATTTGATAATATCAATCACTATATTGAAGGTGCCAATAAACAATCCCGATGCAAAGTGTGTAAGAAAAATACACGTCATTACTGTATCAAATGTAAAGTAATGTTACACAAAAGTTGTTCATTTCAATTTCGTACTAAGAAATAAAAACATAGTATGTAAGTAAGTTGATTATATTCATATTAATATATAAATATAACTTTTTAAGTTCTCTTATAAATTTACGTATAATATAAATGTTATATCTAATATATATATTTTATAAATTTTATATATTTTATAAAATAGCCAAATGTTAAATATATTCGTATAAATGAATAAATTTCATTGTATAGTAAGAAATATCCTTCATAAGTTATAAAACAAAGCTCCAATAGTCATGTAGCAACTCATTTTTAAAAATCAAAATTAGACCCCCATTAGGCGCCAATGCTCACATTTTGGGAACAAGCTTGTTTCACCAAATTTCTAACAATTTCATTCAAATTTTTAGTGAAAATGTTTAATGACCTTAAATTATCCCAAATTCACTCATTAGTTAAAAATTATTTCATTTTATTCACATAGCGGCGCTTAATGGGTTAAACTAGCTCTGATTAATTTTTGGAATATATGACCTAATAGGTGCTCAGCTATTATGTAATTTCCCCCCTCCATGTAACGGAAGGCAGTATCTCAGTTTCTATTGAATAAAACTGCACCAAACTTGATATGTGAGATAGATATTATGTTAAACTATGGTGATCTAATTTGAGCATATATTGATTAAGATGTGGCACTACTGTGTTACAACTCAATCCCGTTTAAAGGAAAGCAATATCTCAGATTATTATTATTATTAAAAATTCACTAACATGAGTATGTGAAATATAGGTTATGAAAAACTATGATAATTCAGTTTGGGTATATATCGGCCGATATAATATTATGCAATTTTTCCAGATAGCTATACCTCAGCATGTGTTAGTGAAATCTGCAACAAATTTAATATGTAAAATTTTAATTTTGAGATACAGTGTTTATTAAATTTTTGTTCATGTTAACTGGTTAAGTGGCGCTGTTATATAGAATGCTACAGAATAAAGTAGTGCGATGGGTAGAAAATTTCTTTTAAACAATTTAATTAAATGTGAATGGCTATGAAAAATTTTCATCTATTAAGAAAATAATTTTTGAAATACCGGGTGATCCAAAAGTCAGGACAAACTTTAAAAATGAATAATTCGAAAACGAATCAAGATAGAAAGATACGGTTTGCACCAAACGGATGAAAAAGAAACCGGTTTTGTGTGGCAAAGAAAAGAAATTAGTTCTGTTGGCGACCAACAGATGGCGTTATAGTGTTTTATTTCACCAAAAGATGATTTACAAATGAAAAAAAAATGTTGACAACTTACAAGTCAGCTTAATTACAGTTAATTAGTACTACTACAGTAACTGTTCAATGTCCATCATTCAGAAGTACAGCTGTGAGATGATTCACCACATCGTTCACAGCATTTAGTAGCATTTCTTGCGTTATGGCAGACACATTTGGCATCTTTCAGTGCTGCTAGTGATGCCGGTTGGTCGCGGTACACTTTTGACTTCCAAAAATCCCCACAGCCAAAAGTCACAGGGTGTCAGATCGGGAGATCTTGGAGGCCATGCGTGATTAAAGTAGCGACTGATAATGCGATATTTCGGTGCATATAAGCTTCGACTACCATTACCTGCTGAAGTTGTTCCTTTTTATATCGTTTGTTGCTTTGCATAATCCTACATCAGAAGTAGGACAGCGCCATCTGTTGGTCTCCAACAGAACTATTTTTTTATTTCTTTACCACACAAAACCCGGCTTTTTTTCCATCCATTTGGTGCAAACCGTATCTTTGTATCTTGATTCGTTTTCGAATTATTTATTTTTAAAGTTTGTCCTGACTTTTGGATCACCCGGTATATATTAAATAATTTTCTTTTATTAAAATTTAATCAATAAAATTTGGATTTAAAAAATAAATAAACAAAATAAATAAACAAAATAAGAAAAATCAAACAGAGTAATGATTTAAAAACATTATCAATATTGATAATTTATCAGTAACATTCAAACTTAAATAGAATCATAAATAAAATATGATAAAAGTTTAAAATTATGCTTAAAGAAAAAAAAACTCATTTCTGTAACTTCCCGATGAGTATTAGTGACCCCGAGGTTCTACTCTCGAACCTTACAGACGGGAAGTGTTGGTTTCGATTCCTGGTCGCACTCGTCGACTTAGGTTTTCGGAGTTTTCCGTGATTTTCTTTGAAACTTGCGTAAATAAGGGTTAGGCATTCTTAGAATGCTTTCCACGGAGGGCACACCATCCAGACCTAGGACCCTCGTGTCAGTGGCGGATCCAGAACTTAACTTTTTTTTTTTTTTTTTGGGGGGGGGGGGGGGGCTAAGACTTTTCAAAGTGTTATTCTAGACCAATAAAAAATTTACAATTGCAATATTCAATTCTGAATGTCAATGTTTTCTTTTTTTTTGGGGGGGGGGGGCTTCTGCCCCTAGCCTCCCTTAAATCCGCCACTGCCTCGTGTAGTTAGCTTGTTTTAATCCTAACACCAACACTCAATGTATATTACGAAATCAAAACTGAATCTGGGCATTTTGTCCTATTCGTAATAATCTCACTGAGACAGAACATTTTATGACGGTGTTACATTTAAACGTTTGGTATAGAACTGAAATTGTACGTTTTATGGAAGGTACAACGCACACTGTTTTAGAACGTTCTGAATAATAAAATTTTTTAACGTCTAATGGAACGTTCTTTTGACACGAAACGCGGTGTTTGAACTATTGTAACCGTTATTAGACGTCCAAAGAACGTTCCGGTGCTACTTGGGCATGCTAATGACCTAGGAAGGCATAACGGATATGTCTGATCCTTTCATTAAAAAAAAAAAAAAAAGTCATTCTACAAATTTTCAAATGGGAATATTTTTTTTTTTTTTACTTCGCTTTACTTGATGTATATGTTTCATTCCTTTTCTTGAAAAATTTGAATGCGATTATTCATAAAAAATGCTCTTTAGCAAGTTAATTTTTAGTTCCCAAGCAGTATGTTTGTCAGTATTCAGGCAGTTACAAAAATGGAAATGGTTTAGGAAATGAAAGTACAATATATATATATATATATATATATATATATATATATCTTTATATATATATTTCTTTTGTGCGTGTGTATGTCACTGAACTCCTCCTAAACGGCTGCACTGAGTTTAATGAAATTTTTTGTGTGTCTTCAGGTGGATTCGAGAATGGTTTAGATTTACAAATGAAAGTTGTAACTTAATTAGTTCTTTCTTAATTAATTTTTAACCAACTCTTTCAACAACTTTTCCACCTAGATGGCGTGAGTTGTCGTAAACACGATGTCAGAATTTATTTAATGATGAAATGAATAATATTATAGTTTTAAAAAATTAAAGAACACGCTTTTATAGAAATGTGAACTAAAAAGCACGAAATATCTATCTTAGTATTAAAATTCAGGGTAAGAGAAAATCGTGTGAGTGACGCACCGTAATATTTACATACATTTAAATCTTTAATTAAAATAACTTAGAATTAACAAAAACCATTTTTAAAAAATCTCCCCTAAAGGGGATCGAACGCTGGACCTTTAGATTCGTAGCGCGGCGCCTTACCTCGACGCCGCATCGTTCACGTGGGGAAAGAATTTTTTCTACAATATAAATTTTTTGTTTGCTCCCAGAGACGTTACAAACAAACATACATACATACATACAGGTGAAGCTAATAAAAGCGTGTTAAAAATGAATTTTTAACCGTATCTTACAAAGTGTTTAAAATATTTTTTCAAAATTAATATTTTTAGAATCGTAACCGTATCTTACGAAGTGTTTAAAATATTTTTTTCAAAGTTAATATTTTAGAATCGTAAACACGATGTCAGAATTTATTTAATGTTGAAATGAAAAATGAATTTTTAACCGTAAGTGTTTAAAATATTTTTCAACGTTAATATTGTTAAAATGATAAAATTAGTTAAAATGGTATATTCTTTTAAAAAATTCGTCAATATCCGACGGAGTTATTTTATGTTAAAATGCAAAATGAATTTTTAGGCCATTATTATTTGTGCAGATGGAAAATGTACTAAAAGTTTTCCGAAAAATTTCACTAACGATACGATCACAAAAGTTGACGGATATTAAATATATCGTCGAAGAAATCCCGATAATGGCGGACAATCTTATCATCTATGGCGGTCATCTATGTCAACAACATAGATATTGACATTGATAACCGATGGGTGGTCCCATATTCGCCTCTGCTGAGCAAAACATTCAATGCTCATATTAATGTTCAGTTCTGCAGTTCAGTGAAGAGCATCAAATACATTTGCAAGTATGTGAATAAAGGCAGTGATATGGCTGTATTTCGAGTTGAAAATACCAATGTGAATGCTCCTCTGGTGAATAACAATGATGAAATAACACTTTACCAAACTGGCCGGTACGTGAGGTCCAATGAAGCTGTTTGGAGTGTCTTTGGTTTCCCAATTCATGAACGGGATCCAGCAGTCCTTCATTTAGCCGCCCATCTTGAAAATGGCCAGCGCGTATATTTCACGAGCGAGACAGCGATTGATCGTGCTATAAATCCACCAAAAACTGCATTCACCGAATTTTTTGAATTGTGTAATCATGCGGATGCTTTTGGTGCTTTTGCACGGACATTACTCTATTCAGAAGTACCACGCTATTTCACATGGGCTCCAGCAAAAAAATGAATGCCCCGCAAGCAAGGCACGCCGATTGATGCATGTCCCGGTTTATTCAAATCAAACACCTTGGAACGAGTATTTACGGTCAATCCAAGGCACACTGAGTGCTTTTATCTTCGACTGTTATTGGTTAATGTCATCGGCCCTTTGTCATTTCAAGATTTACGTAAAGTGAATGGACAACAGTATCCAACGTATAAGGATGCATGCCTTGCACTCGGCTTGCTGGAAGACGACAACCAGTGGTAGTGTATGCTTGCTGAAGTACACTGTTAAAAATTTTTCTGTAAATTCACAGAGAATCTATTGGTAATTAATTATATTAAGTCTTACGTAAATTTACAGAGAATTAAAAAAAAGAGTTTCTGTCAAAATGCAGAGAAACTATTCTGTAAATCAATCATAGTCTCTGTAAATTTACATTGATCAAAATATTCAAGTCTCTGTAAATTTAAATCTGTGAAACATCATAGTCTCTGTAAATCTACATATGTAAAAATATGCAAGTCTCCGTAAATTCGAGCATGTAAAAGCATATAAGTCTCTGTAAATTTACCATTGTAAAAATAACCACGTCTCTGTAAGGTTACATATGTAAAATCATCCAAATCTCTGTAAAATTACATATGGAAGAGCATCCAAGTCTCTGTAAAATTACATACGTAAGAACATCCAAGTCTCCGTAAATTTCGTATATAATATTATGAAAATCTCAGTAAATTTATCCATGTAAAAATACATACTATTTGAAGACCCACCATTGGCTGAGAAGCGCTGCTCTCAACGTTTGAAGGCGGAAGGTGCATAGTTCGATCCCAGGTTGCGATTTTCGACCTACCCATTCGGAATTTTCCGCGGATTTCTCCAAAACTTGTATAAATATGGAATAAGACATTTTAGAAAGCCCCACACTTACGGCTATCCTCACAGGTCTAGAAACCTAGCACATCCAATCGGCTTTAACTAACGCCGATTAAATACTAGTATGTTTACAAGCGTATCGAAGACACTCTAAATTGGCATATACTTAAAATAAATTCCATTATTATCAATTTACAAGTACAAAAATATCCAACAGTAAGTTTATCTTCATGAATATAGGTAATAATCTACTAAATACGTTACATAAGCACAGATTCTTATTCAACTTAAGGAAAACAAACTTAAAGTTGGATGTTTTTGCACGTGTAAATTCATAGCCTTGGGATTTATTTTAAATGCGCGTCAGTTTAGAGTGTTTTGAATAGGCTTCTAAATATATTAATATTATAATATTATTGTGGTGGTAAAATCACATTGGTTACTCCAGAGTTCTAGGCCTGTATAGAATGCCTTATGTGTAGTTCATTCTAAGGTGTTCTATCCCTTATTTACAAAAGTTTTTTAAGAAAAACTTGGAAAATTTCGAATGGGTAGGCTGAAAATCTCAACCTGAGATCGAACTTCGCACCTTCCACCTTCAAACTTGGAGATAAGAACTCCTCGGAAATTGATGGGACAAGAAGACCAGACTTTAGTATATATATAGACATGCTATATATTTTTTTATCAAAACTACATTCAAATTCGGATGCATAAAGTTGATTAAGCTTGTATTACCTTTGGTAGGATTTGTAATGATGCGCTTTAACAGGTTTTTAACTACAATTTTTATTAATGTTGGGGTACATTTTGCATACATTAAACATTTAATAAAAAATTTTAAAAAGAAGCTGATTTATATTATGGTACTTCTAATAAAATTATCAGAAATAATTGCAAAATACGTCATATGTTTGCTTAATATTGCTCGGTTATATTTAGTCCATACCAAAATAAAAACTTAATTCCCTCATTTATGTAGAATATGACTCAATATGTAGAATATGACTCAATAGTGAAAGATCTCACAGGTCTAAATCTAAAGTATTGATTTGATAATTATGACTGATATTGATGGTTTTTGCTCGGCTGAAACCGACACTAGATTTTACTCTATCACATATTTTTATCAATTCAGGGTGCGCCGATTTTTTTTTTCATGACTCTTCCACCAATGTAATTATACGGTTACTTTTATAGTATGATTCCATGACTGATTACAATTAATCATGGAATCATACTAGAAACTACCGAAAGAGAAGGAATTGTGTCGGTAGACACCCTGTATTGGCAAAGGCTATGTGTGACAGAGGAAAATTGGTTTCTTTTTCGGCTTCAGCACATTAAAAATATAGGTATCAACTAAAATAAATTAAATTTTGCCAACATTATATTTGTAGATCTGTGTTAACAACCTACGTTTCTTTCATTCAAAACATACATCCACTTTGTAAATACACTTAAAAAACTATTTTAACAAGTATATGTATATATATATTACATTTTGATTAGATATTAACTTAAAACAATTAAGAATGTAATTGAAACACTAAACGTTTAAAATGTATAATGCTCTTAAAAAGGTGTAAAATTTCTAAATTGGGGGGGGGGGGGGGAGGAAGAAGTGCTAAAAATTATACACTACCTTTCCGTAATGACCGTACACTTTCGATTTCAGATATTTTAAAAAGTATTTCAAAAAATGTTAAACAAATCATTTTGAAACTTCAGAGGTGTGAAAGGAAGTAAAAAAAAATTAAAGTAAATTGAAAGCATTTGGCTTCACCCTGTAATAATTAATGCTTGAAATACGATCTGGTAGTAGCATGTGATTATAGGACTCTTTCTCATTAACTCTAAGTTTATATGTCGCTACCGCATATAATCAGGAAAATAAAAGTTTCTTTAAAAAATTTCAAAAAATGTTCCATTTTTTTTAGCTATTACACGCAAAGTATGAAAAGACAGTGCAACGTTATTTTCAGGAAACTCGACATACAATAATAAACACTGCATACTGCAATCACAATGAAAAAAATATTAAATATCTAATGAAATATGAGTATTTTTACTAAATTTCTAACTGCGCATGCGTAAATGTTTAGTGACATTTCCTTTTCAAAATTTAACAGTCACATTTATCGAGCTACTTATGTAAAAACCCCAAACAAAAATCGTGTAAACTCAAAAAGTTCTACGTCATAGAATAAACTGAATTTCAGTTGTTCCCCAACAAAGAAATTGTTAAGAGGGCTTTCCCAATATTTATTTACAATCACAGAAAATTGCATTACCGTTCATCGAATTAAAATAAAAATGTGAGTAAAACTCCTTACACTTTAGCGTTTCTTCGAGAGAAACTGAAGACCAGTTCATTCTTTGGCGTAGAACTTTTTGAGTTCACACAATACTTGTTTGGAGTTTTTATATAAGTAGTTTAATGCATTTGGCTACTAAATTATACAATTGGAATTTAGCTAAAACTTAGTCATACGCAGTTAAAAATTAATTAGTAAAAATGCTCACATTTCATTATATATTTAATATTTTTTCTTATTCTGATTGCAGTATGTTGTGTCTAATGTTGTATATTGGGTTTCCCGAATATAGCTTTGTACTGGATTTAATACCTTGCATGTTATAGCAAAAAAAAAATAGTTCAGCAATTTTTTTAAGAAATCTTTATATATCCCTGATTACATGCGGTAGAGACTTAAGAATTTATACAGAAAATGAGGATGAGCCCCATAATCATGTGCTACAGCCAGATTGTATTTCGAGCATTACTTTATACTAGGTGATGCCAAATACTCTTATTTTTCTTTAATTTTTTACTGGTCTTCTTTTCACTTTTGGCACAAATAAATAACTGAAGTACATGAGGTACAACATGTTTTTTACACTCCTGAAGTTTCAAGATGATTTGTATAGTACTTTTTGAGTTATTTTAAAACGCATCTGAAATCGAAAGTGTCCGGTCATTTATGGAAAGGTAGTGCAGTAAATGAATTTGAATTTTTAAACACTCACATTGATTTTTATATTAGCTGTAGAAAACAAAATTACTAATTCGTTTCCATATAAAGGTCTCTCTGAAAACTATGCATACAATTTTGGTAGTTTATTAAAAAAGTAAATTTGTGCAACATATTAATGCAATGCATAACTTGTCACTTAAATCAAGACTAACAAATTTGATGCAAATTTTATTTCAAACTGTAACAAATTTTGAACATTTTTTCAATATTCTGTTTTCAATAAAATTGGTTTCTAAAAGTTATTTTATTGGAAAATAAAAATTCTCATTTCAGATCAGAATTCCAATACGTAATCGTAGAAGTATAGGAACATAGTAAAGGTTCGATACCTAAATAATTTTATTTTTTATAATTAATTCATTGCAATGTGTAGAATAATTTCCTTAATTACTTCAGTTTCTGGGATATATATATTTTTAAATAGACGGAAAATGGAGAGAAAATGTTTGTACGTATTAAATAGTATATAAAGAAATATAGAGCTTTTAATATTTTTAAATATTAATTTAGGGTTCAATGCAGATGAAAATCGGGTACTCTTTTGGTTTTCGTCACTAGTTCCATAAATTCAAATTTTTAAAACATATAACTTTTTGTTAAAGAAACCATTAGATTATTTTGAATTAAAAGTATTTTGACTTTTTTTTTCTTTACAAAAACAAATTTTAAAACATTTTTCTTCTACAAAATAGGATCTAAAGAAGAAAAAAATTCTACGCTTTTACACATGAAAGCAGCATCCTGGTAATTTACTAGAATCATTGCAAAAAGCTCACTAAGAAGAAAAACATCTTTGCTGCAAAGAAAACATACAATAAAAAATAATTAAAAAATAAAACATAC
This sequence comes from Salticus scenicus, assembly GCA_963930645.1. Taxonomy (NCBI): domain Eukaryota; kingdom Metazoa; phylum Arthropoda; class Arachnida; order Araneae; family Salticidae; genus Salticus; species Salticus scenicus. The sequence goes on along the minus strand of OZ005649.1, from coordinate 271,491,698 downwards.
TGAATTAGATTTAAATTAAACTTTATTTTACTAACATAACACTGAACGTATCTTGTTTTTCTAAATGAGATTAATAAAAGATAAATGGTGAAAAATTCTTTAACAGGACAAATATTTGGTATTTGTAAATATCTTTGATGAGGGTATTTTACAGCATTTTCTATTTTCATATTTCTTAGACAACTTGTTTCGTTTCTTATATCAGGATCAATTTCCATTATAACTAGAAAAAAGAAAAATGATGAAAAATTACTATTATAGGAAAACACTTTAACTATAAATTTTTAAAACAAAATCTGCATCCTATGACATTTTAAGCAAATAATGAAAAGAAAGGATTGTAATTCCATGGCACTAAAAAAAAATTAAGTATACATAAGCGAATTTTAAAGTGTATCTTATATACTCCATCTAAATAGAATCTAATAAAAAATCATCTAAAGAAAATAAAAGTAGATATACATGGTATTTTAAATCATTAATACAGGAAAAAATCACTTATATAATGAAATCATACGATATTTAAGCACCATTTTATGAACGCCAGTGTAACAGGAATATTTTTGAAGTATTTTATATTAAAATCAAGTATGAATTGGATTGGATTTGTGAATAAGGCCGATTAACTGCTGTAGGTCTTAGGCCTACTTTGAATAGACTTTATCCCCGGGCTTTTTAAAGACTCCCCTCCCCTTCCTATATGAAATTTTAAAGTTTGCCCCTGTGTTCCCCTCCCCCCCCCTTTTTTTTTTCTTCTTCTTTTTTTAACAAATGTTAGAAACTGGGGGACTCGGCCTTAGTTCCAAGCACTCTCTTAACTTTATAATACTCTGAATTAAAAACTGTCCAGTTATTAAAATCTTCCCCTTAGAAAGAAGGAAAAGAAAAAACATGTTTAAGAAAAATTATTTCTGTGAATGCAAAAACTTGTCTGAAAGTTTTTTGACAATGCATTATTAAGCAGAATCTATTAGCAGCGCTGCCAGATTTGGGGACTTTTTTATTCAACATTCACCTCTATTTTTTTTTTTTTTTTTTTTTTTTTTTTTAACAGTTGCTTAATCACTTCGAAGAATAATCTACTATTATGTATGTCCAATTCCCCTTCTCAAAATTATTGGTGATAGTTGAATAAAAAAGTCCCCAAGTCTGGCAACACTGTCTATTAGCTATATTTCAGTGAAACTGTATTTTTAAATTGCAGTTGCTCCACAATCGTCTGCGTCTGCCTCCCTACATAAACATGTAACCGCAGTCTTGGCATGCTTATGATTATGGTATATTCATCCAGGATAATTCAAAAATACAGTTGGATTTTGTACTTAAAAGTAACGTTTTATGTGGATCGGTTATTTTGAGATTTAAATTAGTCCGCAACATATAACAGCCTGGATAAAATTTCGTATTAATTTAAACATTTCCTCACTCAATTTAATATACACTCTGTACTTTGAATTCTTAAATATCAAACTGTATTCTGAAAAATATTAACTTGTCAGAAAATTTAATTTGTCCCCCAACCCACCCCTCTATTACCATTGCTCGGCAACTGCAACAATAGTTTTCTTTTTCTTACATTGTGGGTTTTTAACTTATGCATATATATGCATACATATACACACGCAAGCAGATTTTCAAAATTTTCAGAAAGCAAAATTAATAACATTGGACGATTTAGAATACAAACCGTCCTCCCCTCCCTTAAAAAATAATTTAAAAAATTGTCGGATAAAACTCCCATGAATAAAATCTTTATTTTTTATTTCGATTTTTAAATTTACTTATTTTTTATTATTTAAACTATTAATTATATAATGTGGAAATGACTTACTTTATCTTCAATTCCTACTATTTTGATTTAAGGTAATCTATATTATTTTTCAGTCTTTCAGCAAATGCCAGCAAACACGTAATGACAGGAAGAGGCTGTAAAAAGAATATATAAGAAAACATAGAAGTTTCAGACGATATTAAACTAAAAACTAGTAGGATGTGGCCACCACATGACTTTCTTCTATATAATATTACACAAAACTTATACAATAAAAATTCCTTATTAAATTATCAAATTCTTTTCAATTATAAATGCAGAAGATTTTTATCTGATAGAATTATCACTAAATGCCGAAAGATGTCAGTTTTTTTCCAAATCAAAAGAAATGACTTCTTTCCAAGTTTTTTTTCTTTAAAAGAAAAAAAAAAAAAGGAAAAAATGGATAACTTTGTTTTAAATTATTACAGATCTATAGTTCAACCATTAGTTTTAAAGGTATTGACGATATCTTTCGAAAGATACCCATATTGAAAATTTACTCCCTCCGGGGGTACTTAACCCCCAGGGAAGGAGCGATGCCCCCCATGCAATTTTTTCCCCTTAGTTAACTACTACTATTATCAATAATTCATATTAATTTTACAATCACACGATTAAAATAACTCTCATTATGTACATTTATACGAAATTTTGTCCTATATTGTCATGTTGAAAATTTAGAAAAATGCGATCACAGCACCACCTGTTGAGCCATTGTTCCATAAATCTAATCAGCACTAGTTAATGTCAGGGTCCAACTAAACACCAAGTTTGGTTAAATTTCGTTCACTGGTTCATGAGATACAGCGTCCACAAAATTTGTGATACACACACAGAGAGACAGACATTTTCTAAAAACAGTCTAAACTGTCTAATCCTCAGAGCAAAATTTTCTGGTTCTTTAAAATCCCCCCCCCACACACACACACATACACACACACCTCACAAAGAAAAAAAATTTGCTTAACATTTTTTTTTTTTTGTGTGTGTGTGTGTGTGTATGTAAAAAATTGATTGTATATTTTCTGGCCCAGTTTTGATAGGGCAGTATCAATTAGATCTATTTTAGCGAAAAAGTGGTTATTAAATTACAGCCAATTGTCATTTCAGCTATCTCTGCCTTACAAAATAAATTTGTGGACGAAATATTGTCGTGACTATAGTTACGGTACTAAAGTACAAAAAACATATGTGCATTAGTTATACTTTTGAAAGTTGTAGTTTTGAATTGGTTCGAAAAATGTAACCTTGATAAAATTTCGCATTCATTTAAACATTTCTTCGTACAACTTAATGTTATGTTTTCAATCTTTGAATATCAATTTGTACACAGAAAATTAACAAGTTTGAAAGTGTAATTTAACTCCTTCCCCATTCATTTCCGCTGCGGGTAAAGAAACAATTTTATTAGTTTTTCTATGTTGGTTGTTTCTGATTTGTTACATCAAATGTATGAATATTGTACACACAAACAGATTTTCAAACATTTCAGAAAACAAAACTGAAAATATTGTGTTGGTATCCATACAAATCATTCCCATACGCACACTAAACTAGTATGTTGTGGCCACCACAAGACTTTCTTCTATATTTACCTATACATATTCAATCAGTAACAATATTAAAAAAAAAAAAAAAAAAAAAAAAAAGTACGATTTTTTTTTTCTAAGGTTTTTTTTTTTTTTGTTAAAAGTGAAAAAAATCGATAACTTTGTTTTAAATTATCACAGATTTATAGTTCAACCATTCGTTTTAAAGGTATTGACGAGACCTTTCGAAAGATACATATCTTGAAAATTTATCCCCCCCAGGGGAGGAAGCGATGCCCCCCCATGCAGAAATTTTTTTTCCTAGTTACATACTACTATTATCAATAATTCATATTAATTTTACAATCGCAAGTTTAAAACAACTCTAATTATGCACATTTATACGAATTTTTGTCCTATGCTGCCATGTTAAAAATTTAGATAAAATGCTATCACAGCGCCACCTGTTGAGCTATTGATCCCCAAACATAATCAGCACCAGTTTATGTCGGGGACCAACTAAATACCAAGTTTGGTTAAATTTCGTTAAAAAAAAAAAAAAAAAAAAAATTGCGATATTTTTCTAAGTTTTTTTTTGTTAAAAGTAAAAAAAAAATCGATAACTTTGGTTTAAATTATCACAGATTTATCGTTCAACCATTCGTTTTAAAGGTATTGACGAGATCTTTCGAAATATACCCATCTTGAAATTTTGCCCCCCCGGGTGGGAACTTCCCCCCCGGTGGGGGGGCAACCGATGCCCCCACATGCACAAAAATTTTTTCCAAGTTAACTATTACTATTATCAACGAGACCTTTCGAAAGATACCCATCTTGTAAATTTACTTCCCCGGGGGGGATTTTCCCCCCCAGGGGGGGAACCGATGCCCCCCCATGCACAAAATTTTTTTCCTAGCTAACTACTACTATTATCAATAAATCCTATTAATTTTACAATCACAAGTGTAAAATAACTCTCTTTATGCCCATTTATACGGAATTTTGTCCTATGCTGCCATGTTAAAAATTTGCATAAAATGCGATCACAACGCCACCTATTGAGCGAGTGATCCCAAAATCTAATCAGCACCAGTTTATGTCAGGGTGCAACTAAATACCAAGTTTGGTTAAATTTCATTCATTGGTTCGTGAGATACAGCGTCCACAAAAAAATGATACAGACAGACAGACAGACATTTTCTAAAAACTATTGATTCGTGTTCTCCACATCCCAAAACATGTAAATCCATCAAAAAGTGGACTTCGAAAATTTTCGCGAATCCAATACTTTCTCTATATTACATATAGAAGAAAGTAAAAATGTTTAGCATCAAAGATCTATATAATTCGCAATAATATTTCTGGTCTTTATGGTTCTGATTCAAATTTAACCTTATTCCTTTCGGAGAAAAACATTGCTCATTTAATAAACTTTTCTGGCCATTAGACATATGCTCTTCTCAAAAAATAAAGAAAAGAAAAGAAACGCTTAAGAAACAATGTTTTAATTCATACCAAAATCTTGTCGGAAAGTTTTCGGACTTTGTGTTGATAGGACAGTGTAATTTTGACTTATTTCAACAAAAAAGTATTTTTTTTAATTGCAGTTAACCTGTAATCAACGTCTCCGCCCCGCTGTAAAAGCGTGTAGGTGTAGTTTCGGCAACGTATGGTTAGGAAACATTTATCTAGTGTAATTCGACAATCCAGTTGTTTTTATACTTCAAAATAATTCCGAATTAAATTGAACTTTTTAAAACTTCGATTTGAATTTATTCACAGAATGTAGCCTGTGTAAAATTTAGTATTAAACATTTCTCTACTCAGCTTGATTCATAAACTATACATTTAATCTATAAACATCAATTTGTGAGTAGATTGTGCTACTAGTTTGAAAATTTAATCTAATCTTCCTCCCCTCCCCCAATCCAGTATTATCGCTGTGGAAAAAAAAAATTATCGTTTTTCTTACATTGTTTCTTAATTTATATATTAAATGTTAACACTCACAAAAAAAAAAAACATTGCTGGGTTGATGTACAATTCCCCTCCCACGAAAATATAGTGTTTAACATCAAATACTCATATATAATTTGTAATAATGTTTCTCTGTTTTTATGGATGTGCTAAACTGTGTTTAACCCCCCCCCACACACACACACACTTTTTTCATCCTTTACAATAACTGCTTTCTAACAAATTAATATATCTATGTTTATTTTGTATATCTTCTGCTAAAGCAATTTTATTCTAAACTCTAGAAGAAAAAGCGGCTCAGATTATAAGAAATAATTTCTATAATTTTGCCCTCCGCAGTAAATACATAAAGTATTATGTAACAGAAATACGAAGCTAGATACTACATACTAGATTCTAAGTATCTTTAAATTGAATAACTCTGTTTATAAGTTTCAGGATTTAAATTAAAAAAAAAAAAAAAAAAAAAAAAAAAAAAACCGCTAATATAACTAACATGAACAGTCATTGTTTTTGTTGATTATTAAAATAGGATAAAAGATTATATAAAATTTAACTTACCTAATTATGAATTCCAAATGAAAACGTGAATTGCTTTAAGTTCTTCAATACAGACAACAACAACAAACTTTTAATGTGTAGATACGAAGATAAACATTCCGCAGAAACAATCTAATTTTCCCTAATTTTCCCTTTTTCTCCCCTTTTTACGTAATAGTACACTGCAATGAAACAAACTATTCAGTATATTTTTGCCTTCAAAACTTCTAGTTATATATATATAGGTATTTACTTTAATATAAAAATAATTTAAGGTTATGCATTTACATAGTTTTTTATTTAATGTATCAGTCAAAATCCCTACAGGGAAAACGTTGTTTTGAAAAGGGAAATATCTGTAAATTAAGAACTGAGTTTCTTGGTTCAATGCTTTTAACAGAGAACTCATGTACATTTACGGAGAGTCTCAATACTTTTTCTGTACTTTTACAGAATTTTTTGACAGTGAACCGAGTTTCTTGATTCACTGCTTTTAACAGTGAACTCATGTACATTTACGGAGATTCTCAATACTTTTTCTGTATTTTTACAGAAATTTTTAACAGTGTAGGACTGAACTGTACAGCAAAACAAATTCGTCTACTATTCGCTATAGTGTTGACTACATGTTTCTCGGCCCGAGCAGAGACATTATGGGATAATCACAAAGATTCAATGACTAATGATATATTGCATCAACATCGTTCACGGTGCAACGATCTAGCGATAGTATTCAGTGACGCTATGTACAATGAAGCATTGATTGCTATTGAAGATCTTTGCATTAACATTGCCAACTTACCACTCAGTCATTTCGGTATGCATGCAACAAATCGAAATGCATCTGATTTAATAAGCACTGAATTGAATCGTGAACTACAATACAATACTGTAGAAATGGCAGCGATTGTTGCTCGCAATATCCCACTAATGAATGAAGAACAAAGAACCATTTACGACCGCATCATGCTCGCAGTTTTGGCAGGACAAGGTGGATTCTTTTTTTTTGGGGTGCACCAGGTGGAACTGGCAAAACATTCCTTATTTCGCTAATTCTCGCCGAAATACGATCAAATAATGGCATCGCATTGGCTGTTGCTTCATCTGGCATTGCGGCAACTTTATTGAATGGATGCAGAACAGCTCATTCATTATTTAAACTGCCACTAAATATTCAAAATAACCCAGACGCAGTGTGCAACATAAAAAAAACAATCGTCCATGGCCACAGTGCTGAAATAGTGTAAAATTCTTATCTGGGATGAATGCACTATGGAACACAAACATTCGATTGAGGCGTCGAACAGGACATTGAAAGATATAAAAAACAACGACAAACTATTTGGCGGCACTCTGTTACTCTTTTCAGGCGATTTCAGACAAGCATTTCCCGTTATTCCGTGTTCAACATACGCTGATGAGATCAACGCGTGCTTAAAATCATCGTCATTGTGGCTTAATGTTGAAAAAGTTCAACTGAAAGTAAATTTGTGCGTTCAAAAGCTTCAAGTTCCATCCGCTGAAACATTCTCAAAACAATTGTTAGATATCGGCGATGGAAAAGTTACTACAGATGAAACTAGATGCATAAAATTACCGACCGATTTCTGCACAATCATTGATTCTCAAGATGCTCTTATTGACCAGATATTTCCCTATGTACACAGACGATACACAAATCATGAGTGGCTGGCAGAAAAAGCAATTTTAGCAGCAAAAAATGTGGACGTCAACGAATTGAATCTCAAGATACAACATTTGTTACCAGGAGACTTGGTGTCATACAAATCTAATGATACAGTTTGCGATGCCACCGAAGCTGTAAATTATCCAACAAAGTTTTTAAACTCATTGGATTTACCAGGCATGCCACCGCATATTTTACAACTGAAGGTTGGATCTCCGGTTATTTTGCTTCTTAATTTGAACCCACCACGGTTGTGCAACGGCACGGGATTAGTCATAAAAAAATTAATGAAAAATGTTATCGAAGCCATCATTTTAAATGACAAATTCCGAGGTGAAAATATATTACTACTGCGAATTCATATTATACCCACAGATGTGCCAATTCAATTTAAACGCCCTCAATTTCCAATTAGATTGGCATTTGCAATGACTATCAATAAGTCTCAGGGCCAAACGATGTCTGTCTGTGGCTTACATTTGAGCACATCATGTTTTTCACACGGACAATTATACGTGGCTCCAGTTTGTTTGTATTGGCGAATAATGGAATAACAAAAAATATTGTACACTCTGTTGCATTAAGGGAATGATATTGTTTTTTAGTAATATTGTTATAAGTAGCGATATGTATATAATTTTAAAGAATCAATTTTAATAAATTAAAAAAATAAATGATTGGTGTTTTGTTATTTTTATATTCTTTCACCGTTCACAGCGCTCCATACATCTTCCACTTATATACCACATCCTAACACACTTACAATAAGTTAGTTATTTTTTTCTAGCAAAATATTCTCTAGAAATAATTTATATGACAAAACAACGTTTGTCGGGTCAGCTAGTATATATATATATATATATATATATATATATATATATATATATGAAATTTTTAAAAAGAATGCTTTTTTATCGGTGCCCTAAAAAGTAGTAAATAAGGCAAATTTTTCAGTACTCAAACCAATTAAAAGATCAAAAGCATTCATTGATGAATACATCCTAATATATAATAACATACTTTGCCATCAATGAATGCTTTTGATGTCTGTCATCATTGAATGCTTTTGACCTTTTAATTGGTTTGAGTACAGACAAGTTTGCCTTATTTACTACTTTTTTATGGCTTCGATAGAAATGAATTCTTTTTAAAAATCTATTTTTTATATTCTTTTTAAATTAAAGCTAAAAAACCGAAAATAAAATTCAAAACCGAAATGAATCAGAACGCGAAAGTTTTGAAATCTTTCAAATGCTGTAAAGTTTCCTGATATTCTGAGTTACTTATGGGTCACTCCCTTATCACCCAGAGGTTACTCACTGGTTACTCACAGGTAACTCTCTGGTCGCTCACTGGTCACTCATGGTTCACGCATTGTTGACTCATGTGTCACTCATGATCACCCATGGTCATTCATATTCATAGGGATGACCCTTGAGTCAAAATATAACAGAAAAATGGCGATACATTAAAAAACTAAAATAATCAGAAATTATAGAAAGGAATATCACCTTTATATAAACTAATGTAAAAAACAAATTCAACTACTTATTAATTTTATTTTTGATTACCTTTTTTTTTTTTTTTAAACTCAATTAGAAACCTTTTCTGCAATTGAGTTTAATTGAAAAATACTTCTTGCAATTAAAGAAATAAATCCCACTCTTTCCCTTTTGGGCAATTCCCAGAAAACACTTCGAAAATGTTAATTTTGTTGTAGAATGCGAAAATTCGAATGCGGTTTTCTTGTTTGTTTATTTGTTTGTTTATTTTTATTTTTCTACTATCTGATACACAAGTACAATGTCGATGCATTCTTTGCAAAAAACATGTCCGTCTTAATTAACAGTTCTTCTTTTTCTAGCAAAACATGTAACACCATTTCTCTTAAAGAGTAAAGAATTTTTTTCTTCATACAAGATTCTAAGAAATGCGTCTTTAATTACGTGACTAACATTTACCGACGATTTATTACTAAATAAGTTATTTAACAGTTTAGTGTATAATCACTAAAATAATCATGTAAATTTAAATTATGTAGTATTTGTTTGATATAACAATTGAGAGAACAGCCTAAATAAAATTTTAATCATTCTTTTTTAATTTTAATAATCTATCAAAGTTTATTTATTTTGAATGTAGCAAAATTAAAATATTTCTTTAAGGATCTTTGCATTTAAAAGTGTTTAAATATTTATCAAGTGATTTTTATTTGTATATGAGAAAAAGTGGATACATAATTTTCGTATTTTATTGTATTTTTTTATTTTCATCTAAGTGTATGATTTAGCATGTTGGTTGGTTAGGTTTTTACGTCGCACTAGTGCTGCGCAGATGGGCAATTGGCGACGGTCTGGGACACACCCCTAGAGGTAGTCCGGAGACATGCCATCGCAATTTTGATTCTCCACGTAAGGGATGGCTCTCCCGCTACAGAGGGATTCTATTTATTATGCTAGTAAAAAGCAAAATTTTTGTATGTACTTTAAAATATATGTATTCCACCATAATATCATAATTATTATTTTTTTTTCACACTAATTTTTTATATATAATAACATTATAGTAATAAGTAAAAAACATCGAAAAACGCTGAAAAAAGCAAAATATTTCATTCATTTTTTGTTGGTCGAAGGAAAACATGACATTTCGTTAGGAAAACCAAGTAGGCACTAGTGTTGCAGACAAAGAGAAACGCATGCCCTATTACACTATAATTATATGTTTATGTTTAAAATAACAAAATTAAATCTTGTAAAAAATGCGCGGAATCAAACCAAATTATCAAAGTAAGATTTATTTTATCATAATAAATAATATTTCAACATTCTTAATCCTTTCTTGACATATGATTTTGTTGTATTGTCACTTGCAGAAATTGAAAGTAATTATCGTCTTGCATATAACGTCTTCCATACAACGAGATTTCATACGTGTAAGAAAATGGTATTAATATAATACAACCTTGCATGTAAATAATACTTTGTATCAAACAATGCAATAGAGCATCTGCGCTGTACATTTGTAATGAATAAAATAAAAGTAATTCCCGTAACAGATGGAGGTCAAAAGGATGCTAATTGGTTAAAAGTGGACTATTATTTTAACCTATATCCATCTATGGTGTGAATGATTCGACATTTTCGATAAATTATATACATCCGGATAGCCACTAAGACGCTGTACATCCAAAATGCTGGGACACCAAAATGTTGGAATTTTTGGAGTGCATTCTCGACTTTAAAAGAATAAAGTTTATGTGGAAACCAATATTAGTCAAAAAAAAAACAATCAGTACCAAGGCAAGAGCAATACTGTGAAAACATTGCTACAGATGGATACATTTTTAGATGTGTTAACTTCTGTATATAAATGATAAATACATTCTACAATATATCAGATTTTTTTTTCTTTTTAAGAAAAACATATTATGAAAGCAAACGAAAGACAGTGTGAATGATCATCTGTATATGTACGTTATAGGTTTCCTTAGAAATATTGTACATACAAAATTCAATTGATTTTTTTGCACCATTACAAACTATACAATACACATTTATTTAGTAAAATACAATAGGTATACTATTTATATATATTTTGAAATAATTTATACCAAGTTTTACTTAACGTCAGAAGTCTAAAGAAAACAAATAGAAAAGGAAATAGAAATAATATATCAAATTTTACTATACTTCTTTTACAAGTAAAAACAAATTAAAGAAATTAGGAAAAATATTTTTGTAAATGACATTTTTCTAGAACAATTGTGATGCTTCTGAGAAATTTCTCAAATTTTACATGGTCATAAAATTTTTATCATTTCTAAAAGTATTTGTAAGAAAATTAAAAAATATTTCAGTAATTCGTATTGTGCCTATAAAATAAATTGAAACAATGCAATATCTAAGCATTTTTATTTTTAAAAGGAAGCATGCTACTGGGAATTCAATAAAATATTTTTAAAAATAATTTATTTAAAATTTCTGAAATTGGAAATACAAAATAAATTATGTTTGTCAGGCAAATTTGCTAGGTAAATAGAAATTCTAAACTTTATATATGTATATATAAATTTATTATTCATTTAAATTATAATAGAGGAAAATAAAAGTAGGCTGTATTAAAAAAAAAAATATTTTAACAGTATTAATAAACAAGAAATGGTTAAATTCAAAACTACTCAAGCCAGAAACTCAACATTAGCTTCGTTATCTACTTCAGCAGGAGGGAACACAGCAATTCAAAGAAATTTTTATGTTTATTACGTTATTTCATTATTTTATTACTTTATTAAATTTATTATTATTATTATTATTATTATTATTATTTTGTAATTTCCATATTGCTGTGATCCCACCTTCTGAAGCAGATAGCACAGCTAATGCTGAATATTTGGCTTGAATAGTTTTGAATTTATTCATCTCTTGTTCATTAATACTGTTAAACAAATTTATTGTTTCTGTTGTTGTTTGCATATCCTGCTTTCATTTTCCTTTATCTTAATTTAAATGTAAAAAAGTATATATATATATATATTGTACAGAAATTCAGAGCTGCTTTATACGTCTATTTTATACAAATTAATTTTTCCCTATTTACAAAATTCAATATATATCTATATATGTATGTGTGCTTGTGTCCGTGTGTATATACTATATAAATAAGACCGTCGATTCTATCATAGGTTTGTTCTCAAAATGTATTTTAATTAAGTGTAAACTACGTGAATTAATTGGTTTTAATGGCCCGCTTCACTCACCGCCGTCGGAAGCCGAAGCTAATGTTATTCTAAGGGAAAATTTCCTTTACAAACAACTTATTATCTAATACATATTTTTAAATACTGTTTTCACAATCTGAAAATTCCCAGCTGTTAAATTTAAGGAACTTTTTAAAAAAAATATATATATATATATAGTTTTTTTTTTTTTTTTCATTTTTTTATACATTACTTTGAAGCTGCAAAATACGAATTTTCAATACGTGAATTTTTTTTTAATTTTGCAATTTAAAAAAAAAAAAAAAAAAATTAAAAAAAAATACATTTTTAAAAAAATGTCCGTCAATTTAACAGTTGGGAATTTTCTGAATGTGAAAACAGAATAAAAAAAATATGTATTAGTTAAGAAGTTATTTGCAAAGAAAATTTCCCAATAGAATAACATTTGCTCGGGCTTCCGGCGAAGATTAGTGAAGAGGGCCGTTAAGGCTTTTTTACTTTCTTCTATATGTAATATAGAGAAAGTATTGGATTCGTAAAAATTTTCGACCTCGCTTTTTTGATGAATTTACACGTTTTGAGAGCTGTAGAACACGATTTGACTATTTTTAGAAAATGTCTGTCTGTCTGTGTGTGTGTGTGTGACAAAATTTTGTGGCAATAGTATTTCAGGAACTACTGCACAGAATTTCATACAAATTAGTATGTAGTTGCACCTTGACATAAATTAGTGCCTACCAACTTTTGGTAAAAATTGTCTTACAGGTTGCGTTGCCATCCCGCTTTTTCGAAATTTTTAACATGGTGATATAGGATAAAATTTTGTATAAATGTGCATAAAGAGAATTATTTTTTAGTAATCATTATGAAATTTACAAGAATTATTTATAATAGAGATAGTCAACTGGGAAAAAAAATTGTATGCGTAGGAGCCTCGCCACCCCCCACCCCCCCCTGGGGGGAAGTCCCTTCTCGAGTGGAGTAAATTTTGAAGATGGGTACCTTTCAAAAGGTCTCGTCAATACCTTTAAAACGAATGGTTGAACTATAAATCTGTGATAATTTAAAACAAAGTTATCGATTTTTTTAGTTAAAAAAAAAAAAAAAAAAAAAAAAAAAAAAAAAAAAAATCGTTTTTTTTTTTTTTTTTTTTTTTCTTTTTTTAACGAAATTTAACCAGACTTGGTATTTAGTACATAAACTGGGGCTGATTAGATTTGCGGATCAATCGCTCAACAGGAGGCGCTGTGATTTTCGTAGAGTTATTCTTAACCTGTGATTGTGAAATTAATATGAATTATTGATAATAATAGTAGTTAATTAGGAAAAAAAATTTGTGGCATCGCTTCCCCCCCCAGGGGGAAGTACCCCCGGGGGGGGAGTGATTTTCAAGATGGGTATCTTTCGAAAGGTCTCATCAATACCTTTAAAACGAATGTTTGAACTATAAATATGTGATCATTTAAAACAAAGTTATCGATTTTTTTTTTACTTTTAACGAAAAAAAACTTTGAAAAAAAATCGTATTTTTTTTTTTTTTTAAACATTGTTACTGCGTGAATTTGTATAGGAAAATATAGAAGAAAGTCTTGTGATGGCCACAACATGCTAGTTTTCTGTTGTGTGTGGGCGGGGGAGGTATTTTTTATGGTACAGAGTCAAAGAAAGGTTATACTACACCCATTGTAATTTAAAAGATATTAATTAACGGGTTTTTTTTTTCTATGAAAGAGAAACTTTTACGAATTATATAGTCGTAAAAAAAAAAAAAAAAAAAAAAGTCAATTATAATTTAAAAAACGATGGCACAAATGCATAGAATAAAATATACTAAAAATGAAAGTAATATAATAAACTCAGATGTCATAGTAAAACCTGACTGTAAAAAATGTTCCCTAGTTAGGTTTAACTTCCAGAACGCGAGACCTGTTTGCTGATTAAGATGAAAAATATGCACTGTTAAAAAAATGCAACTTTGCTGCCAGAAATTTTCTGTAATGGCAAAAAAATGCGTTTTGTCAACCTAATTTTTCCGTAATTTCCGACTATTTTATCAAATTACAGAGAATTTCTGGCAGCAAAGCTGCATTTTTTTCTTTTTTTAACGGTGTGATCAGTACTAATGACAGAGGCAAGAGTAGACGGTGGATTCGATGTTTGGGATTAACGTCGCCCTAGGTCTGACCAATGGGTAATTGGCGACAGTCTGGGACACATCTCCAAGGATGATTCGGAGACATGCTTTCATAATTTTGGTTCTCCACGGAGAGGAAGTAGACGGTGGGTATATGACGATGTATATTATAAAATAAGATGTTTGTGTGTGTGTGTGTGTGTCATTGTGTATGTATGTCCGGAACATTTTAGGAATATCGCAGAGCTACACAAACTTGCATGGAGGTTCGTAATGACCTCTCTTGATATATCTCGAAGCCCGATTTTCGAATTTTCGATTAGTTTTGTTTTAATTAAAAGTTATCTTTTAATTGAAATTGAATTTTTCCATAGTGTTTCCGTGTCACGATAAAAAAGCAAGGTGTTTCCATTTGAAAGTAAATGCGAGGTATTTCTTAAGTTGGCTCAGTCTGCTAAAGAGTCAAGTTGTTAAAGCGATTGTCATGGGTTGGATATTCGGTGGCGGATGTGTTAATTTTTTTGCAGATATTTAATAGATAAGATGTCAATTGGAAAAGAAACCATTTCATTGTATACACAGATTCCTAAGTAATACTGATTAGATTTTTGTAAAGCTTTCTTTTAGTTATCAAACAACACAAAATATAAATTTAACTTAAAAGAAAAAAAAAAAAAAAAAAAAAAAAAAAAAAACAGGAGCCCTAAAAGTCATAAAATAAATATTTATTCTTGAAGGGGAATGGCTATAAAAAATCCACGTGTCATCAATAAGTAAATTTTAAAGAAAAATATAGATGTTTCACTTTTGCAAGAGATGAAATATTTAACTAATTAAAATTTTTTAAAAAGCATTAGAGAACAACATTCGAGGTTCTTTTTATATTTGTTAGATTTTTGATTTTTTTTCTTTCTTTCTTTTTTTTCTATTAATTAAAATATGAAAAGAATTTCCTTATAATAGCTTGAAAATTAGCCATTTAAATATTAGTCTTAAATTTAATGGTTGCCAAAAACGTTTTCCAATTCATTATATTCGACAATATATATATATATATATATATTTTCACGCGAATAATGAAATTTTGATACTAAATAATGAAATTAAAATATTTAATAGATGTTGAGATACAGTCGTCTTTGAAACTGTAGCTGTGAAGGTGCGGGGGGGGGGGGGGTTAAGCGCACCCAAATTGCGCTGGCGCTGGCCCAGGTGGTGTTCAAGTGCACCCAGATCGCGCTGGCGCTGGTTCTAGCGCACCTGGGATTCTAGCGTATCCAATACGCGCCGGTGATATTCTCCCTGCCGTGGTGGAGATCTAATGCACCCAATGCGTTGGTTGGGGGTGATGGATGAGGATGACAAAGATGGTAAATGGGACAGGTGAAATGAGTAACTGGATTGGTGAAAATTCGATTTGTTAAATTTATTGTGTAAGAGGATGAATTTAGATTATTTGCCGATTTGTGAGGTGTGCAATATGTCATCTCACTAACGAGGTGATAAGAGTTTTATTGAAACGGACTCTGAACTATTTTGGAAATAATTTATTTTGGTTCATTTATTTCCAATTTAGAAACAGAATATATTGAACTTAGAAAATATTTTTAGAATGATTTTGATGTTGCCATCTGTTGGTGATTGCTACCAGAAAAAATAATAAATAATTATTTTTTCTATATATATATATATATATATATATATATATATATATATTTTGCGGGAAGTGAGATTCGAACCGAAGGTAAAATAGTTTCACGGCTTGATAAGTGGGCGAGGGTTTTACTTATCAAGCCGTGAAACTACGCGTGCGAGTACACTTATAAGGTATATAAAGAGAGGCGTCGTGGCAGTGAATCATTCTAAAAAGTATCGTCGTACGAGGAAGATATGATGCGCTTTCGTGTGAATGTGAGTCATAATAAAATTTTGTGTTGTAACAATGGAGATGTATCTGGATCCAACTCACGCAGGAAGTTTTGGTGGTGTAAATGCCTTGTTTCGTGCTGCCAAAGGCAAAATCTCGAAGAAGAAGATTCAGGACTGGCTGAGCAGAGTCGATGCATACACGTTGCACAAACCTGTTCGAAGAAAGTTCCCGACCAATCGGGTGATTGTACATTCTATCGATCAACAGTGACAGACCGACTTAGTGGATCTCGGCAGTTTGGTTGGTTGGTTGTAGGATTTAAGGCCGATTGACTCCTGATGTGTCCTAGGCCTAGAGGGGGAATGCCCTCCGTGGGGGTCTTTCTAAGGGGTCCTAGCCCGTATTTACGCAAGTTTCGGAGGAAACCACGGAAAACTCCGAACGGCTAGGTCGATGAGCGCGACCTGGGATCGAACCCGGCACCTCCCATCTACCAGCTTTGAGCGCGGAACCGTTCGGCCGCTGGTGGGCTCTCGGCAGTTTGCAAAAGTTCAATCAAGGGTACCGCTACATCCTGACCTGTATAGACATTCTGTCTAAATTTGCGCGGGCGGTCCCTTTGAAGCAAAAACGGGGTGAAGATATTGTAAAGACGTTCCGGTCTATTTTCGCGTCGAGGAAACCCAAGTCCCTGCAATCGGATGACGGAAAAGAGTACCGAAACAGACTTTTTCAAAAATTTTTGAAAGAGGAAGGCGTGCGGTTTTTTACGACGAATAACAATACGAAAGCTTCTGTCGTGGAACGATTTAACCGAACTTTGAAAACGAAAATGTGGAAATATTTTACTCATCATCATACCTACCGCTATTTGGACGTTTTGGATCAGTTGTTACACAGTTATAATCATACTTACCATTCGAGTATCAAGAGAGCTCCTGTCGAGGTGACCCCTGAAAATGAAAGTGACGTACGGGATACTTTATACGGTGACATGCAAAATGCGAAAAGAAAACCCTGCGTGTTTCAACCGGGAGACGTTGTGCGAGTTTCCAAGCAGAAATTAACTTTCGAAAAAGGATATGAGACGAATTGGACGGAAGAAGTGTTTGTGGTGACCGAATGTGTGAGAAGAGACCCACCCGTCTACCGAATTAAGGACCTGTTAGAAGAACCCATTAAAGGAAATGTTTACCCCCAAGAACTTCAGAAAGTGAAACCTAAAGAGAATTATAGGATTGAAAAGATTTTAGACAAGCGAATACGGAAAAACCGTGTGGAATACAAAGTGAAATATAAAGGTTACCATAGCAAATTTGACCAATGGATTCCGTCCTCTGATTTATTCGCCTTATAAAACAAGTGTTTCGAATGTTGAAAGATCATTTGAAAGCATGTCGTTCTATGTGACGTTACCTTCGGACAGTTCCAGGAATTATTTTCCCGAGAATAAAATTTCTCATTTTATTACGCGATTACCCGCCCCCGTTGAATTGAAAGGGGAATGGGAAGAAGGCCTCGTCGAATTTATTTACCCTCACACCTGGTATAGTGTGAACCAAAATAATAATTTATTTGGTTTCGATTTGAATGACCAGAAACCCCCGTTTGGTAGACGAATCCCCCCTGGCTTTTACGAAACGGTGGATGACATTTTAAAACGATGTCTATTGAAGAGATTAAAAATAAAATGTCTTGCACTTACGACCCCCACACGAAAAACGTGTGTATCAACGTGAAAGATAAAGCTAAACTGATATTGCATGAGGGGGTAGCACAGATGTTGGGATTCGAACCAGGTGAAATCGCATCACCTGATATAAATATCGAGCAAACTATTTTTAGTACCTATGTCGCAGATCCCTGCGCACATTATAGAGTACTGATGGTTTATTCGGATATTGTGGAACCCCAAATAATCGTAGATGTGTTAGCACCCCTTTTACGAATTGTGAATGTAAGGGGAAAAGATGGAGAAATGATTTGTGAGACATTCGACCGACCGCATTATTTACCTGTCAGCCGAAAATCGTTCGACTCTATGGAAATCATTATAAAGAACCATCTCGGCGAACTCACGCCATTTGAACGTGGACGCTCGTACGTGAAGCTTCACTTTCGTCAAAAATACCTCTCGTGATGTTTGTTCCTTACCAGTGTTGTGCGAAATCTTTTGAAGATTACTATTCCCATCAGTCGGGTAGTGGCCTAAATTATTATCAAGGCGCTACTTTACAAAAGGGATATGGATTCGGTGGACTGTTTCGGTCCCTTTTTCGAGCACCGGTACCCCTCTTCAAATCGGGGGCGAAAGCAGTCGGCAAGCAGTTGTTTCATTCCGGCGTGAACGTGTTGAGTGACCTGTCTCGCGGAGAAGACATTAAAGTGGCCGCCAAGCGAAGATTAAAAGAAGCTGGACAGACCTTAACCGACAAAGCTGCTACTAAAGTGAAGACGATGATTGGATCGGACCGCCAGTATAAAAAGAGGATGCGTTCTACCAAAGCAGTCATTCGACGTAAAGCCAAGAAAATGAAGGTACAAGATATTTTCGCTTAAAGATGTCTGGACTCATCCATAAAGATTCTGCTGCCTGTGCGAAAACCGAATTGGATTTATTTTTGATCCCACCCACGCAAACGGCTATTGAAAAAGGATACTTTGTGGAATATCACCCTCTTGCGAATATTCGAGACGGAGGACCTGTGGAATTTAATATTTCCGGAAATGGTGAAGACTATATTGATTTGTCGGCTTCCTACCTGTACGTGAAAGTGAAAATTACCAAGTTTGATGGATCGCCCTTAGCGGAAACGGAAATCTGCTTGTCGTCGATAAAAACCCAAATTGAAGTACCCGGAATAGCCCTTTCTACAGGCAGTGATAACCTGGAACCGATGCAGTTCGCGCAATTTAAATGTAGTTTTTTTTTTTTTTTTTTTTTTTTTTTTTTTAATTTTTATATACAATGTGATTAAAGAAAATAAAAAAGAAAAAGAAAGAAAAAAAAATTCAATTCTTTTGAAAAGTCGTTAAAATATAGTGACCAGCGAAGCGGGCGTTGTAAGCTAGTGGTAAATAAAATAATGTAAGATTTGGAACAGGATGGCTCCAGTTCTTGAAAGTGAATGAAAGAAGTGATTGTACAGTCAGAATGTACAGTAATCAAGAAAGTGATTGTACAGTCAGAAGCAAAATTATTCAAGCGCTAGCAATAATTCCTACGTACAAAATGTACACTTAATACTGTTTTGTTAAATAAATCCTTGTCGAATCGTGTTCTTATACTAAGAACATGCCTCGACAAGGATTTATTTAACAAAGCAGTATTAGGTGTACTTTTTTTTTTATTTTTACATAGGAATTATTGCTAGCGTCGAATAAATTTGCTGCCGACTGTATGTAAACCTCGATTGTCCAATTCTGAGACAGTTATCAATCACATCTGTATTTCGAGGAGTATGTGAATCCATATTGCCAGATAGTAATTAAAATTTTGTTTTCAGGTGATTCGCGATTAATTACCAGTCTTAATTTTGATCCATAATTCTTAATTAATAGAATCTTTTAACCAATTTTTTATCCACAAATTTGTTAAAATGTTTCCAATTCTTCGTAAATATAATTTACATGAAAAAAAAATATTTTACTCATACTTTTAAATTCTCTTAAATCCTAAAAATGTAAATCATTTACTTTTATAGGGCGTAATATCATGATATATTCATCGTGGTCACAAAAAAAAAAAAAAAAAAAAAAAAAAAATGATTTACCATGAAATTTTAAGAAATTAAAAGTTCTTATTTTTTATGTTTATAGATATGTATATATATACACTCCTTCTAATATTTATAAGGACACTTTATATTTTGAAATAACTAATGTAAAAGTAATTGTGAACAAGATTAACTAAGTGCACTTAATGTATCTAGCATTCTAAAAACCAAAATTGCTATAATTTTTTTAATATGAAACAAAATTAATAAAAAATAATGCAAAATGTGTTTTTCTCCACCTTTTTTAGATGTTCATAATTATAGGGACAATCCAGATTTTTTCGTTTTATTTAAATTACTAGCGGATAAATTACAGTTGACATGCGAATTTGTTTACTACTGGGCTAGATTAATTCATATATAAGCCTTCAATTTTTCTTGGACGGACATTACTGATAATTCCTCGAAAAAAAGAACGTTCATGTAGTGAAGTATGATAAATGTGTTTTTTTAAGTGGAAGGATAATTTCAATCCGCCGAATTTCTAATGAAATTCGAAGATCTAAAATTGCTGAAGGAAATGTGATCAAACGTTGAACTGTTGATTCGATAGGAGAGACACCTGATGCAAAATCAGAGGTGTTTTACAGAGATCGAAGACTCATAATTCCTCTTACTGTTCTACTCAAAATGACTGCTACTGAATTTGCTCGTAATTTTTAACGAAAGGTTGGGGTCCACATTTATACATGCTTAAAATAATTAATAATATGTTAAAATGATTAAAAAACCTGTAATAATCAATAAGCATTTAATGGGGGAAAGCACGTCTGTGTTAAAATTGGATAAAGACAGTATTAAATGATAAAATGTTGCATTTTCGGATGAAAAACATTTTATTCTTGATTAACCAAATGGTTTTAACAGTTACTGGCACGATCTGAAGGTAGCGAAAGACAGGGCAGATTTTTCAAATGTAGATATGAATCGGGCCTTTTGAAGGCGGATCTATGGTGCTCTGTGGAGCTGTTTCTACTGAAATCAGAAGGAATTTAGTATTTTTGTTCTATTATTATGAACATCAAGAGAATATCCGCAAATTTTAAACGTAGAATTCTGAGATTTCTGTTAGATTTTGGGGGGTAATAATAATTTTTTCAACAAGACTTAAATTTTTGCTCTACTTTTAGAGCAATAGGAAATAGTTTGAAGAAAGAAACTTCTGTACTATTGCCTTTCCCATGGTCTAAAAGTAGATAAAACCTTAACTTATGATATTAGAAATGTGCATGCAAGTGGAAAGCAATTTTAAATAGTTTAAATGTATTAAGAATATCATATATGCTATATGAAATGGTATTGAAACTGAATATTAAAAAAAAAAAATGTATATGTATATACCAGAGAGAATGTCTGACTGCTTAACCCTAAAAAGAGACCCCATAAAATATTAATTTAAAGAATAACTGAAACAAATTACTAAAATTCGAGCTGTCCTTATAATTGCGAACACCTGAAAAATCAACTTTTTACCATATTTAAAGTTTTTTAAGATAGAAAAACGACAAAACTTTTTAAATATAATCTATTAATGAAATTCAAATTAATTAAAAATATATTTGTTTAAATAATAGTGTTCAGTGTTTAGTTAATATAGAAAAACGGGTGTCCTTATAATTATGAGAAGGAGTGTATATAATTATAATAATAATTATTATTATTATTATTTTGCAGTGGCTTATCTAAGTATTTTATAGAAATAATATATGCTGTACTTACTTTTATTGGACCTATTTTTCTGGATTAGGAGGCAATCGCGTCTTTCAGATAGTTTCCTAAAGGATATGCCGAATTAATTTAACATCGTTAATCCTCTTACAATGGATATTCACTGCACAGATAAAGAATTGTCTTTACTTCCTAATTAAGGATAAAAGCCACAAAAATATTTTCTGAAGATATTTCAATGTATATTTCTTTTATTTAGAAAGGTGTATAGGCAAACAAAACTAACGTTAAGTAATCTCAATTAGGATTCTTACACACACACACACACACACATATATATATATATATGTATATATAATTTACATATTAATTGAATTATATTTGTATGAAAAGGGCTCCAAAGGCAGCACTAAAAATCAACAAAAAGTATATAGTTTAGGAAGTAATAAATAGGTGTAAGAGTTTTAAGATAAGTGGGCGTGGTTAAAAAAAAAGAAAATAATAATTTAAAAAATGTTAATAAATACAAAAACGACGAATTAAAGTATCGAAAAAACATTTGCAAAACAACACTTCATGTGAAAAACATCTATCGGCTTGAAGATCCCACTGAAGTGGAAGCAGATAGGGTTTTTTCACATGAAGTTTTATTTTGCAAATGTTCTCTGATACTTGTATTCGTTGTTTTTGTAATTATTAAAATTTTTTATTTTCTTTTTGTTAACCGCGCCAGCTTATCTTAAACTCTTACACCAATTTATTAATTTCTATTTAAATTATTATTATTTTCTGCATATATAAATATATATATATATATATATATATATATATATATATTGTTGCGTACTTGGGGGTTCATGAGTTGTCCGAGAATGAAAGGCAAAACTTACAAAAATTCAGCAATTTATTCACAGAAAGTTTCAGAAAAATACCTGGTCTATAAACCAAGTATCACCTTCAATTCAACCAGTAAACAACGGCTATCAATAGCAAATCCACAGTACAAACTGTATAGCAATAACACTTAAAGCAAGTCTCTTTCAAAGAGGCTCAAAGCAA
Source organism: Salticus scenicus (assembly GCA_963930645.1). Classification (NCBI taxonomy): domain Eukaryota; kingdom Metazoa; phylum Arthropoda; class Arachnida; order Araneae; family Salticidae; genus Salticus; species Salticus scenicus. Next base: position 271,468,925 of record OZ005649.1, on the reverse strand, counting down.
TGCAAACATTAGCGAAGCTGGCTGAGAACTGAACTGAACTGAATGACCAGCCTTGGCGAAGAAAACAGCCTTTACATACACCCCTGTAGACAAGTGTGGAAAGTCCCAGAAATTTCCGTATCTCATCAGCCAATGAGATTAGAGCTTCCATATTTGGTATATCCCTAATAAGGATTTTCTCGCCAAGGTCGCCAAAAAAATCGCCAAGGCGGGAAAAGTCGCCAAATCCATTATCTGCCTTATTGGGGCTTTTTAATGCGTTTTTAAGGGAATATAAGGCTATTTCAACCCTAAAACGACTAGAAATGCACAAAATTAGCATTTATCAACTTACTAAGCCTCTTTAAAAGAATTTATACAAAAATAAACACAATTATTTACAATTTTGCAACAATACATATATACATATATATATATATATATATATATACATATATATATACCGGAAAAATTATTAGAATAGGCAAAATTCTACAAATGTGAGCTGCAATACGATTACTGCTTAAAAACATTAGTCTAGCTAAGCCTTCAAATTCTAAATTTCATCCTTTGGCTTATGTTTACTGAAAAATTTAAAAAAGTTTTTTTTTTTTTTTTTTTTTTTTTTTTCAAAAGTAAATATTTAAGTTTACCAAATTAATTAAATATTTTAATTAATTATTTGCAAACAAAATTCATTTCACTCATTACAAAAAATTATAATTGTACAGAAAATAAAAAGTGGTTGATTATTTTAATGTGCTTAATAGCTACACAGTGAACATTTTTTATATATGCATTTTCAAATTATTTTGAAAAGTTATTTAATTATTTATTTATAAACCGGAAGAAAGGTGTTTTTTATGAACATCGGAGCATTAGACTCCCCTTAGGAATTCTCAAGCAGGTTGGTATACATTGAAGAGGAAACTTTTCAGGAGTAATTTTGCCTGACTGTCTGTTAAAGTGTGAGAGACATCAAGTGAGTAAATTCCAGCATCAAAAGTAATTCAAACGCGTGCCAAGGCCATCTTTCCAACCAAAGATTGTTCCATCCCGTCATTGGGTAAGAGACACAGAAAGGATAGCTGAAAAAATTTACTGACTGTAGCATTCCAAAACGCGAGCAATTTCCAGGATAAATGCCAGGTAAAACTTATCACGAGAATTGGGTTAACCATCTTTTCGAAGAGAGTTGTAAAGATGAGCTAGAGAGATGTCACAAAACTTGAAATTGAACAATTTCAGATATATTTTGAACGAAAAAAAAAAAAAAAAAAAGCTTAAGGTGTATACTATTGATTTGCTAGGCGCATGTTTTCTGTGGGATTGAATTTGTAGGAAAGGTTTGCCTTATGCTTACGGGAAAAAATCATTATGCGTTCGAATGACATTTTGATATTTTGTACGGAATTCTACATGCATGTTCTTATGCACTATGCTATTAAATAGTTGCTCAACCCTCTTAAAAGGGTTTAAGCTGCAATACAGAGGAGGTGCTTTTTTAGCTGTTAAATGTTATCCAATTCATAAAATATGTTTTAAGTGGGGGGTGGTGTGTAAAATATGATAATTTTATGGCAGAATTTGAAAATTAATTCAGCTAGAAAATTTATATTTGATATAATAGTTTTCCCGTGAAGTTGCTATTTCATACGCTATCGAAAAGTGTCTCAACTTCTTCAAACATAGTAGTAAATATATAAAAACTGTGTATTTGCAGTTAAATTTGGAAGTCACACGCATAGTCTTAATTATTAAATTCCATTGTTTCTCTTACTCTTGGAAGTAACGGATGATCAGCGAGTAGTACCTTAGCGAGTAATACTTTAAGTATGTTACTTCCAAAGGTTTATGGCATTTTACTTTATGGCTAAACGAATTTTAAATTTGGGTCTTAAAAATAAATGCATCAAAGTTTGTGTGATATTGTGCTATTAATTTCATTAAATTTAGATTATTTTATTTCAACATTTAATACATTTATTTCTGTTACGTTTATGTTTACAGTAAAAATATTTCTCTTAACTTTAAAATTTCTAAAAAAATTATACATTGGAGCTTTTCCATTCACATCCCTTATAAACCGAAATTAAAATTTTGTAAGAAATAATATTAAAATACCAATGATATTGTTTTTTAAATCACTTCTAATTACTTGTATTTTATCTAATAAATTATATTCACAAACTGAAACAATACTTTTCATTTTCAAATACACTGTGAAATATATTACACTTTCGCTGACCTTGTATTATGTAATGAAATAAATTAATTTTTCTTTTGCGTCGTGCCCTTAAAATCTTCAATTAAAATTTCCGTAAATGTTTTCTTAGCACCACATTAACTATTTGCATAAATTTTTACATAGTTTGGGTACTATGACATCACGTAAACATTTAAATAAATGTTACTCATAGTTTTGGATTGCTTACTATGTACGAACAGGTTATATCTCGTATCTTTTTCCTTACACACACTCACTTGTGTACATATAAGTGATAAAAAGACGATACAAAACTCCACAACTAAAGTTTTGATTTAACTTGTACAAATATCTGTTTAAAAATTTATTTGCGCTTTATTGTATTAATTCACGTTTACAAAATCCTCAATTATATTTCAGATAGACACATCGTAAAATATTAAAAACTAGCAGGCTTTGCCCGCTTCGCTGGACGTTAAACTTAAATGAGTTGTCAAAATGCCATATCTTTATTAATAACCTAAGTTCTCGCTGTGATTGGTAGAGGTTTTCTCGCTCCCAATGTTAGGAATCTGGATCCCCACTGTCTTCGGCACAACATACCTACTTCTTACTTCCCCACCCTCAGCGGGTGAGTTCGAAGTTTTGCAAAATCCCACTAATGTACATAATGCGTACACTTAATCAATATCCACAAACCAAAATTCGCCATTCTAAGAAACGTGTTTTTACACATGTTTATTGCCCTCCGACTCCGAGAAGGGGGGGGGGGAATTTCGAATTTCGTGAAATGCAGTTACAATAAGTTCCGGATGCATACAAATAATTTACACACCAAATTTCGTGACCACAGAAGTCTTTAATAGACAGTATTATAAATAAATAATTACAAAAAGCACAGCTTAAGTATCGGAGCCCTTTGGTGACTTTAAATATTTTAAGCCATTTTTGCGATGAACTGAATCGGCTATCTCAATTGTGCAAGTAAAGATCTTGGCGAGAAACGTCCGAGCTACTTCGGTGTTGAATTTCAAATTTTGCCAAAGGGATCCAATACTAAAGCTGTCAGCCCCTAATTGTTCAATTTCAAATTGCTTTATACCGTTGAATAGGTTTTTGCTTGCCCCACCCTCTGAGCTAACTCCCTTTTTTTCCCGCCAGAGGGCGCTTCCCCTATTCTTTAAATTCTATATCTCTTAATCCAAATGTTGGTTTTCGTGTCTCCGGTTGCCTTTTGTTTAATTTAACCAAATTTTATTAACCATGTCGTTTTTTTTTTTTTTTTTTTTTTTTTTTTCTTTTCTTTTCTTTCCTGGCTATTCGGCAACCTGGGCGCCAATTTTCCAAAACACCCCCTATTTTTTTTTTTTTTTTTTTTTTTTTTTTCAAATTTACTTTTTTTTTTTTTTTTTTTTTTTTTTTTCCCTCCGAATTTACGTTTTTTTTTTTTTTTTCCCTCCGAATTTACGGTTTTTTTTTTTTTTTTTTTTAATTTATTTATTTATTTTATTAAGTTTTCATTGCTCCGCTGAATAGATCTTGGCCAGCCCCTTCCTTTCAGCACTGTCCCCTTCCACCCATGGTTTTTTTTTTTTTTTTTTTTTGACAGCTGGTTCACCTTTTTTCCTTTCCCTTCCCCCTTCCCAGGGTACTTTTCATTTAAATTATTCACTTATAAAAATTATTCACTTATAAAAAGTTTTTTATTTATTTATTTATTTTTATTTTTATTTATTTATTTATTTATTTATTTTTCATTAAACACTTTTTTTTTTTTTTTTTGAGCTTTGACGTTCTGCGTCTGGTGCGCGTGTGCATGACTGGGAAAGCCCTCCCATGTTTTTTCTGGTACACCTTCACTAGATTTTTTCTTTTTTTAAAAAGCTTTGATTAATTGCTAATCAGCACCATTCTCCAGTATTATAAAACAACAGCTTTTATCAAAGCTAATTAACATCATGTCGGACATAGACAGCGATGACCACCTGGAGAAAGACGACGGTGACTTTTCAGACGTCTCCACAACCAGTGCCTCTTCCGATCAAACCACGAAATCTTGCATCACAACGAGATCCTGCACCTCAACGAATTCAAAAAATAAAAACAAAACCAAACTTAAAGCTAAAGACTTTACCAAGGAATCCGACAAGCCAAAAGTTGTTTATGAGGACTTCACTCAGTACAATACAATAAAAAATGTAGTCATAGTTGCAATGGACTTGATCTCTAAAACTCAACCTGGGAAAAGTCTCACTAAAGCATTGAACAAAGCGTTCATCAGAATCAAACTCCTAAACAAGGCAACCAAAAGAAAAGCCAATACAGACAGCCAAACATCAACAGGACTAACAACATCACAGACAACACAGACTACGCCATTAAAGACAGTAACCTCAACAGAAACACAAACCTCAACTCTACCACCCCCACTCCCCCCAAGATCAACCGAACTTACAAAGCCGAAGCATCAAACAGACAACCTGCAGTATATCAACTCCCCTTCAGTTAACCTCAAGCTAGACCTCCAACCCGAATTCACTCTCTTAAACAATAGACTGCAAGAAATCAAAGACCTTCAAAACAACTTAAATGATGCCCTATACAGACAAGAAACATATCTAAAAGAAAACATAAAGCCAAATACATCAGTTCTACCAAATGAAGAAAACTCACGAGAAAACCCACACGAGGACCACCTACCATCCACATCAACGACCACACAAAACACTCCAACCTACATGCAGAAACTTCTGAGCCCAACCTCTCCACGCAACATCCCTAACCAACAACAAAGAACACAAAACATCTTCACACAAGCCCAGGGAGCAAGACAACAATCAAGAAGAATAATACATGTCACATCACAATCACAACAGGACAGTGGAAGGCAAGTGATGGACATTCTGAGGACTTACCATGTGTCAACACAGGCACAAATTGCTTTCACGAAAATTTTCCGTTCTGCAGTGGATGTGCATTGCAAAACTGAAACGGATGCAAAGACCTTAACACAAGAACTTAACACCAATCCAGAAATTGCAAGCCGTCTAAAAGTCTCAGAGAAACTTTGCCCTCCTATGAGAATCCTCCTCATGGGAGTCCCAGCAGACATGGAAGCGGAACAACTCCAACAAAGACTTCACGACATCACAGGCACTCACAACAAAGAATCTACCATACAAATTTTAAGAAAGCAACACTCAAAAATTCCCAACACAAACAACTGGATCCTGCACATGCCCACACCACTGGCAGAGGCCTTTCTGGCATTACAATCAGTGCAGCTGGGTCTCTTCAAATGCTTCCTGAGACCATACACAGAGATCAGCAGGTGCTCCAATTGTCAAGCCCTCAACCACACGGTGCACACCTGCACAAATAATGTGTATTGCACGCACTGCTCAGGGGGGCATAAAAATGACAAATGCAACCTCAGGCCCAGCTGTATTAACTGCCAGAGGGAAAACAGCAATAGACGAAAGCAAGGTCTACAGGCCCTTCCTTCCAAACACCCTGCCTACTCCCTGTCTTGCCCCATATTGGAAGATATGTACTCCAGAAAAAGAGACTTTCTGAACAAGAAGTACCCAATCACCACAAACCCACCGACCGCACCACAACCAGAAAACACAAGACAGCAAACAACTAACAAGAACACCCGGATACAACCAAACAATAGCAACAAACGCACAGGCTCCTCCAGAGGCAGGCGGCAAAATCGCTCCACCTCCAGAAGACCTCCGCCAAACACCACCAACACACAGGAACAAAGTCTCTACCAAACAACTCCTGCAAAGACCCAACAGCCACAACAATACGAAACACAGCAATATAACCAACGCCAAAACGCAAGATCCCGCTCCCGTCCAAACAAGCAGGGTACTGCTTCGTGTAACCCTCCCAACTGGCCGTATCCATACATGTATGGCCCTCCTCAAATGCAGTTTACAGGCCCAAGTTTTTTCGACTATGAGCCCCAAGTGGATCGTGAGGAGATGTATTTTCAACCACCACCCTCAGCTTACTACACCCAAAGAGATCAAGCAAGAGGGTAAGTCTCTCTATCTTCTTAACTTCTCATTGCCTTAGCTCTAGCCTCCGTAATCTCCTCTTGTGCCCACCCCTTAAATTTAACTCAAAATTAAAAAGAAAAACAAAAAGAAAGTTCTCTCCTCGTCTCCCCAAGATGCAGCTTCCTCAACTATTCAACCCAGGCCCAATTTCAACAGTCTCCGCTTCCTGCAGATCAACCTTAACGGGTGTAAGGCGGCGAACTCGGCAGCACAAACCTTCATGGAAAAGAGTTCCTACGACTTCGGGCTGCTGCAGGACGCTTACTGCACCGTTGGGGGAGATCTGTATGGCTTCCCTACCTCCTGGCCTAGATTCAGCTCCAAACAGAACACTGCCCACATTGTCATAAACACAAAAAATCTCAACTACACCCACCTATACACATGGGAGCACTGTGTCTTCATTACACTCACCACAAGGGAGGGGGAGTTGATCCTTGGCAGCGCATACGCAGCCCCGTCAGCAGATTTTGAGTCATGCCTGGAGGAATGGCAACACTTAATATCACAGAAAACACTTTTCATCTGCGGCTGTGATCTCAATGCTAACTCCCCACTGTGGTGTTCTCCACGTGAGGATGTAAGAGGTCGCAGCCTCATAGAATTCATAGCCTCGCACAACTTAAACTTAGCCAACATTGAAAACTCACATCCAACATTCGAAAAGGACGGAGCCAAGGGTTGGCCGGATTTTACCTTGGTCAATCCATAAACCACTGCAAGAATCTCAGCTTGGTCAGTCCTGGACATACACAATAGCACAGACCACAATTACATAACATACACACTAGAAACAAAACCGGTAATCACATACTCCAAAAGATTCGCAACAAAAAATAAAAACTTTAATAAGTTCAATTCACTAATCAAAACACCCTTAACAAACTTAAGTCAAGACTTACACACAGTTAAAAACACTATACAATTAGAACAACTCACAGTAAAACTAATACAAACACTCCACTCTGTAGCCACCTCCTCTTTCAGGTTCAAAAAATGCGGTCGGCAATTCACCTACAACTTCTGGTCTCCCCAACTACGCTCCATGCGCAACAAATTGACAGCACTAAAACGCCAACAAAGATTCTTAGACCCCGCGATTATACCCCAACATAAACAAAAAATCAAACAACTTTCGGCACTCTTCAAAAAACAACTTAACACGGCAAAACACGACGCATGGAGAAAATTCTGCTACACAAACAAAAGTCTTCGGCACAGCACAAAAATTCTATAGCAACAAGTTTTTCACACCAACGGAGTTGAAGCTAGAGCGTCCTCCAGCTCTTTCCTCTAAACGCAATAACCTAGAACACATCACAACGACACTCTTTGCACCGAGTAAATATCCTAATTACCAGGCGCCTACCTTCTCAACTCCCTCGGATGTCCCCTTCACGGAGGCTGAAGTCAAAGCCACTCTTTTCAGCTTCAACGTTAAAAAGGCTCCTGGCCCAGACAATCTGGACTTTCTAATTCTAAGACACACTTACAACACAGTACCACACATATTACGCGACTGGGCCAACCTATGCCTGGAGCATAGTTACTTTCCAGAAATCCTTCGAAGAGGCGAGGTGGTGTACTTCCTAAAGCAAGGGAAGCTTCCCTCTGACCCCGCTTCATATCGACCGATCTGCCTGCTGCCAACTTTAGGCAAACTATTAGAAAAACTGGTCGTTACCAGATTGAACCACCATCTGGAGTCCAACAACCTTCTCCATCCAAACCAATTCGGGTTCAGAGAGGGCAGATCATGTGAACAAGCATTACAGGCTATTAAAAGCTCCTGCGCCTCTAACTCAAAGTCCTTGGAATATACCACCTTAGTCTCACTCGACATCAAAGGAGCCTTCGATAACGTAGAGTGGCCCCACATCCTACAGGCATGACACAAACTCAACTGCCCGAGTAACCTGGCGGGGGTCATCAGCTCTTACCTCTCAAAAAGAAAAATCATAGTCAACTGGGGTAACGGCTCTACAGAGTTCCCCCAAACTAAGGGGTGCCCTCAGGGCTCATGCCTGGGACCTATTTTATGGAACATAATTGCCAACTCGATACTGGTCCGCATGAATTCTGAGGGACACACCACTTTCGCATATGCTGATGACTTCTCAGTCATTCTCTCGGGAAGGATCAGGAAAGACCTGGAGAACCAGGCCAAGGAGGCCCTCCCTCTCTTTAGCAAACTCTTAAAAGACTTAGATCTATGCCTCCCCCCCTCAAAAACCCAAGCGCTAACTTTAGGCTTCCCCAAATTACTTCAAAGATCTCCCGTGGTGAGAATAGACGGCGTCAGTGTCCATCATGTACCCCACCTAAAACTTCTTGGCCTGACCATCGACAGGAAACTTAGCTGGACCGCCCACCTGCACGAACTAAAACTGAAACTTATGACAATTTACCACAACTCCATAAAACTAGCAGGAAGGTGGTGGGGCATCTCCACCTCCTTCCTGAAAACATGGTATTTAACAATTGTGGACAAAATCCTAACATATGGTGCAGGTATTTGGGGTGGTTACCTGTCGAAGCAAAATCAGGCCAAATTAGACTCCATCCAACGTCCCTTCCTCCTCCAAATTTCGAGAGGTTACAGGACGATCTCTACTGACGCCCTCACTGTCATTACGGGAATCCCTCATGCCCACCTACAACTATTTATCAATTACTTAAAAACCAACATCCTCCAACTACACGATCTGCCAATAACTAATTCTATCTTTCCCAACACCCCACTGCAACTTCATATCCGTAGCTGGGACTTGCACCCGGCAGAGGACGCAGCATCCTTCGTAGTAAACACTCAAAAAAATAGCTTTGATCCCTCAGTCCCTGTGGCGGTGTACACGGATGGCTCAAAGACGGACTCTGGCGTAGCAGCAGCGCTCTGCGTCATGGACAACGGACTTGAGGCTCATCGGTGGGCATGCAGGCTTGAGAATTTTAACACCGTTTTCCAAGCGGAACTTTTTGCGATTCAAAAGGCCCTTGATTGGGCAGAAGGCAACCCGCAGCTGTCACTAATAAACATCTACAGCGACAGCCTCTCGAGCCTGCAGGCCATCACTAGCCACAAGACTAAACACCCCCAAGTCTTAGACATAAAACGTAAAATCGCCAAATTAAAACACTTAATTTCCCTGGCACACGTTTCTGCCCATAGAGGCGTCGTCGGCAATGAACTTGCGGACTCATTGGTGAAGGCTGCAACTGAAGGGGAGGATATTCTTCACTCTCTTCCAGCACCCCCATCCTACGTAAAAAGTAAATTGAAGGTACTACTGCACCAAAATTGGCAAGCACTGTGGGATGAATCCTCAAAAGGGAGACATACCCACAACCTAATCCCAATAGTCTCAAATGTCTCCTGGAACATTTCTCCTCCGGTTGCGTCTTTTTTGACAGGCCACGGGCCTTTCCCCTCCTACCTGCATAAATTTCATTGTCGTCGGTCGTCCCTATGTCCTTGTGGCGAGGAGGGCGCTCCTAATCACTATTATTACTCTTGCCCCCTAACTGCTCCCTATCATCTTAGAAACCCATCTCCTAGACCCCATAATTGGCTAGAAAATATTCTCACGCGTAAACCCCTATTATTTAAACTATATAAAATTTATTTCCTATTAAATGAAATTTCAAACTTAACAGATTAATCTTTCCCACTTCCCTTGAGCTTGGTCAATTTGGAAAACAACAAAAGCTGTTTAATCACATCAAGAGTCAGTCCTGCACCTCTGGCCCTCTGTCGCGAAGGGTTTTACCCGGCAAGAGGCTGACATGACCTACACCTATTCTACAATGATCATCTCCATTCCTCTCGGACTTTAACATAACATTACAGCATGTCAGCATGCCTTCTGTAGCGAGGAGCCGGCTAGGCTCGGCATGCGGACCAACAAAAGACTATGTAAATTGAACTTGTTTCACATCGCCCATTGTCGCGAGTAGGCTTTGCCTGGCGATGATTCTTGTAACTTTTTTTTTTTGTCTTTCAATAAACATCTTGGCGCAGCCCACGTGAACTTAGTTCTGGAAGCGCTCAACACCGCTCTTCGAGCGGTGAGCGGGGGCTGCGCCCTGTTCAATCCCTGTTCAATACTAAAGCTGTTCCATATCGAATCTGGGTTGAAAACGGAAAAAGGGTAAAATAAATTAGAAATATCAGACCTATATTTATAAATTTGATACCGAATGAAAGGGGCGATTTTGCTGAATCCAGGGGTTCAAACAGTTTTTCGATGCGACAATTAGATTTTTAAAAAATAACTAAAGTATGAAATTTAAGTGGCAACGGAAAAACGGATAAAGGGAAAAATAAATTAGAAATATCAGACCTATCATTACAAATTCAGTACCAAATGAAAGAGGTGATTTTTCTGAATTCTGGGGTGCACACAGTTTTTCGATACGACAATTAGATGTTTTAAAATTAACTAAAGTATGAAACTCAGATGGCAAAACTTCATTTCAATCTTTTCATAATTTGTAGTGCGAATCACGCGAACAAAAAAAGTCTTTATCTTAAAAATTTATTTTTGCATTTTCTTTTTCCATTCAAAGCGTTTTAGTGAAAAAATATTTATGGCGCATGCGCAGGCGTTTTTTACACACAATTTAAACACTAATCATAATTTTGAAAATTTTTATAGATATAATTTCAAGTTGGATGAAGACCTAAGTTTCTGCCAGTCGCCGTTGAATTCCGTCCAGCCGTTCTCGAGTGATGCCCGGACAAACGTGTTTTAGTCTTTTACCCCCTAGGGGGGAACGGGGGGGGGGATTTCTGCAAAGTTGCTAGATATAATTTTAAGTTGGGTGAATACCTAAATTCCTGCCAAGCGCCGTTGAATTCCTTCGAGCCGTTCTCGAGTGATGCCCGGACAAAAAAATCGACATTCGGACACGATGACACACACACAGACACACACACACACACACAGGCAAAATTTTCTGAAGTCATTTTCGGCTTTCATGGGGTGTGAAACGTGAAGATATCGCAAAATTTTTAGATTCCGACAAACTTACAGACAAAAGTCTGATTTTATTAATATAGATGGAAATTTTACACATTTTATATTAAAAAAAAAGAATCTCTGTAATAGAGATTTAGTCGATTGTAATGCAAATTCAATATATTTATATAAATGCTTACACATTTACTTAATGCGTCCAATTATAATAGTTACATTTGTTCCAGTTTTCTGCTTTTGAAACGGAGTAATATTTATCTATAAACGCAACTTCGGAAATAGATATCAATCATTTGCAATAAATCTTGTAAATACAATCATGTGTCTCAGAATGTAATTTAGAAGTTTCAGATGCATCTTTTAAACCACCTTGGAAATAAATTACCAACTGCGGTCTTCTAATGATACAGAATTAAGTTAAATCCTAAAATGTTGAGTTGAAGTAAATATATATATAGAAACAAATACTTAAATCTGTGTTACTAAGCCGATTTTAAAGGTCAGAGTGGCATTAGAATTTCATATAATATACATTTAGTCAGATTTCAGATTTATGCTGGCGTTAATTTAAGCAATATCATTTAATTACATGTTTCTATGAAATAATGCAACAAATTCCTATGAAGAAGTGTTTTTTTTTTTTTTTTATGTTTACATTTTCGTTAATCATTCAACCAAATTTAATTATGGAAAAAAAATTTCAGTTACTTTTGATTAGGTGAAATCAAAGTCGTCCTGATATCTCCAAATGATATATTAACCATTAATAAATATACGTAATAATTACAGTAGAAAATTACACATATAAAAATTATATTGCAAAAAAATTCTCAATGACTTATATTTTTATATTCCTGCGCAGTCGTAGTACAAATTTTAACACTAGAAGTGCTTGTTTTCAGCTGAACTTATTATTAATATTGTTATTTGCAACATGTCAATTACTTCAAGTATTTAATTTTGCCTAATAATACTAATTAATTTGTACTTTGTTCCTCTACATTTCTAGTTACATGCAGGTTTATATTTTACGATTTAGTTTTTCGCTCAACAGTGATTTTTTGCATATTAAGGCAAACTATATTAAGGCAAACTAAACTGAAAACTACGGCTTAGTATGCATTCTGAACCACCATGAATATCCATCGTTTAACCTGGACAGAAACCAGCCACTTGAAATAGATGACTTGAGTGGCACCTTGTTGACTACCATCGGAATTACGTGCAGGAAGGCAAGAAAATGTTACGATTGCTATTAGCAGTAAGTGTTATCTTGCTTAAGTTCAAATCCTGTGCTTGTTATTATGTGAAATTTTGCAATTGAAATTGTTATAACATCTTGTTGTGCATTATAATTTTTTGCTTAATAAATAATATCACGATCTGATATATACATATATACATACACTGTTAAAAAAATAAAATAAATAAAAATCTATAATTTACCAGAAAAAAAAAAAAAAAAAAAAAAAAAAAAAAATGTTTCCAATTAACTGCAATCAGAATTCTGGTGCGAAGTTTCTCCATTTCAGTGGTACTTACTACTGAAATGGCATCATTAAAATGGAGAAAAATAGCGCGAAAGAATAGGTTGCAGCTAATTGGAACAGCTTTTTTGGTGAAATATAGCATTTTGTTTTTTAACAGTGCATATTGTTGATATACTGTTGACGTCTGCGTGTACGGGTGTGAATGACTATCTCTCATAATTTTAAAATGTACAGCCGTAGGATGATAAAAAAAAAAAAAAAAAATACATGCATGTTTGGTATAAAATGAAATTCTGCACTTAGTTTTTTTCAAAGTGAATTGGGACCGTATTTCAAATTATATGTACATTAATAAGCAAAAAAAAAGAAAAAAGAAAAAAGTGTCTTATGCTGGATATGGATATTTCTGCAATAATTCAAAAAGTGTAGTCTTATAAAACTGAAGTTAAGGGTTTAGAGCTAATACAATTTCTAATTTTACAACTCACTTATTCATCTCCTTAAGACTTTCCGTATTAAAGTTATAAAATAACATTTTATAATTTAAATGTAATATATATTTATGCTGTGTGTAGTAAAAAATATTTAAAGCGTTTTCATAAAAGTAATACACGTATGAGAACTGACAATAATGCTTTTATTCAATAAAATATTCTCCATAATACTTTAACTCTGTCAACCATCGGCCGAGCAGCTTACGGTGGCAGTAGTGTAGAATAATTCGATCATTTAACAGGATAAAATCATCAACCCATTTTTGTATTTCGTCAACTGTACGAAGTGTAATAATCACAGGGTATATCGATTAAAACAAATAATAATCACAAAGGGCTATCTACGTTTGGGCTATACACTGGAACTCCGAAACATCCCAGCAAAGTATTACTAAAGTGTCCTTGACCTTTTCTCAACATCAGGGTTTGTTTTATCATGGCATGATTTTATGAGACACGAAAGTGTCATTGAAGAAGACACGTTTTTGACCGATATAATGGTTTCATCGAAGGAATAGGTGCTTGTAGCGTTCAGCATACTTACACTGGGCTTCAGCAGCTTTTCGTTGAACATACACTTGATGTCCCACCAGATACATTTCATATTGCTGAAATCCACTTATAGTTTTTGCGTTACGGATTGTCATAATACATCATTTTTACCCCTATCGTCAATATTTTCTACAAAAAAAATTTTATGTGTTGCTTGACGAGCGGATACAAGCGCTTCATATGCCACGTCACGTTCTTCTGGTTCAATAGGTATTTCACTCGTTTTCCTATCTTCTTAATCTTGCCTCATATCGTATAAACCATTAGTAATTGGTTTTGTGATACTCCTAAATATTCTGCAAGTTATTTCTGTATTTGAATTAATCGAGCACTACTTGAAAGTTTTCATCCTAGTATTTAGAAAAACACTGCGATGTTCTAGATAGGTAATACCAAAATGCTTTCTATGGAATTTTTAATTATTTTTACCGTGTTTCTATGCATTTTCAGTCTTATTTTTTTTTCTCTTTTTCTACCAAAATTCGCATGAGCTTTTCTAAAAAATTTCCTCCGCATGAAAAGAACAGATTCATTGCCATGCTTTTGTAGCGAATTTTCCTTGGGGATATTTTTTTAAAAATATTGAGGAGTAAACATACCTTTCATTTTCGAAATTTCACGTTTACTACAGCTTTTTCACAACTTCTTATTAACTCTGAACAAGTGCTTATCGTATGACACACTGCAAAGTCACACAAAAATCTCTTTACGACTTATCAATTCAATAAATATTTAAATATAATGTTTTATACTGTCTCTTTTAAAAGGAGAGATTAAATAACTTATTCCTTTGGTTAACAGCATAATTCGAAATATCTATATATTTCTAATGTTCAGTTTCGTTGTACATTCATTTATATCCAGAATGTTGCGTGAAATCTCTCATCAATCCAATTTTGACATTGAATATTATTTGTGAAAGAAGCTTTCTGATTTAAATATTTGTAGAAAATATCAGAAATTAAGTAATCATATAAATATTAATAGATATTCTAAGATTTTAAAATCTACAGGATCAAAAGATAGACCTCACATAATATTACGTGTATTTTTATCGTTATACAAGGTAGTAAAATAAAACAAAGATAACACATTTTTACTTTAATTGTTAATATATATATATATATATATAGCATTGGTGTGAACTATTACTTTATGTTAGTTGTTTTTTAGTTGTATTATATATATTATTTTTTGAGTGGAGCTTTCTTGATCAAAAATTTTAACATGTTAACTTGTAGATGCTGCTACGTAAAATTATTAGAAAACTATTTTGCGATGTAGGAGCTATTTTTTACCACGACATACTACTAGTCTCTTATGTGTCTATTAGTCTCTCTCTACTAGTCTGGTTGTTAAATTTAACAATTGACTTAGATGAAAGAGCACAGTGAAACTCACTCAAAGTATGACGAAATATGAATGAATGTTTCTTATAGCTGTGATGAATATATGCCACATCATCTCTCCTCGTAATATTTATATATTTTAATATTAATAACGTATTGTGATTTACACTCCACATTTATTACCTTAATTTTATACTTTCTTTATAGAAATATACCATAGACCCCCCATGTACAGCTTTTAATATATATATTTTTTTTTTTTTTTTTTTTCTTATCTTAGATCTTAAAATAGAATTTTCGAATTCTACAACAATTAATACTATATAAATTTTACATAGATAAATCAATTAATTTCTACAAGCAATAAAGAAAAAAAAAATATTTATTAAAATAAGCAAATATTAATAAGGAAAACTAATACTTTTAACTGTCGGAGATGTTATTGATAACAAAAGTATTATTTTTTGATAATTATAAAGAAAAACGATCGCGCAGCATGACTATGAATGATATACTTTGATTAAAAATACTGAAACTTTCAATATGTTTTTTAAATTTATATTCTTTCATGAATTTGTCGATATATTGCATATTCTCTTCAACTTTCACAAAAGTATGATGATTTAGTATAATTATTATGAATAACATTTACAATAAAAACATATACTTATTTTAGATGATAATAAAGTTTATTATTATTGTAACTGAAAAATTAAAATGAACAATTTAATTTTTTGTGACATTGTTAAAAAGAGAGTAAAAAATGTAAAATGAAATTATAACATGAAGAAATACTTCATACAAATTTAAGATCATTTTATGTCGTCAAAATTTATTATCGAAAAGCAAGACACATTTTATCTTTAAACATATAAAACATTAAATATTATTCTGGTTACAGTTTTTAGAAGCCAGTTTTTATATCTTAAAAACAAAATTTATGAAATATTGAAAAATCTTGGTATAGTATGAAAATTTAATTAAAATTATCATTTCAACTTAACAAATGCTTAAAAATACACATATAATGAGTTTTCGCATAAATATATTTTCCATTTTTACTTTAATATGTATATATATATACATAGCAGTACAATTTAAAGTAATATTGTAACGATTTATGTTTTACCTAACATTGTATGTTATCTCTATACTCTGTCGCCAAGAAAAATATATAATCTTAGATTGAAAGCAAACACGATGGAATAAAAGTATGGATAATCAAACATTGAAAGCTTTATTTACCTTTTTACAGGTAACAAGTAACCATGCTATTTTTATTTTCTCTTTTATTTTTTTATTTTCTCTTTTTTAGTATTATTTAGGGTATAATGTGGGTATTTATTTTTAGATACCGGTAAAATGAATCACTTGAAAGAAAATAATGAGAAATAAGGCAATATATTTAGTTTTTTTTTCCCTCTAGTGTAATCCTTTTGCTCATATTAATTATCTGAAACAGCATTATTTGTGATTACTAACATTTCTATATACATAAAAACATTCCATTGAACTTTAGGGGATATGTAGAACTTAAAGGTATAACATATGATTTTTTAAAGTAAAGCTTAACTTCATTAGAAGTTAAGATATATATTTCACTTAGCCTGTAGATATCTTAAAATGCTTTCGAAAATCACAAGGAGAAACAAAATGATAATAATAATAACAATAATAATAATAAAAAGAAAGAAAGAAAGAACCACCCTCCAGATAATTCTGTCGTAAACCACCATATAAATATGCGACCAGGGTCTATCTATAGGTGTTCAGTTCATGTTATCGTTAATTTTTACTTAGGGGTTTGTGTACGTATTAAAATTTGCATTAACTTTGTTTTTGCAAATGATAAGACCCACTTTTAGTTCCATATTCCAATTTCTGAGATCAAGGCAAAAACAGAGGTATAGTCTGTACATCTTTTATTGAATCTCGGTTAGTTAATGCATTAGGGATACATTCATAATTTTAAAGCCAAATTTAAATTAACATTTCGCATAGGAATGTATTGTATTCATTCAGATGCTGACCATACAGTGCGGTGGTTAGCGCCCCTAACTGCCACACAATAGGGCCTGGGTTCAAATCACGAAAAGGCATACATGTTTAGCTATGTGTTCTAGCTGTTAGGGACTGCATTCGTTGCCCTTATGAAATGGTCATAAATTCTGAAACTCCGGTTCAAGAAGCCAGAGTCACGTTATTGGAATATATATATTCAGTGGTGGACATAATTATAAGGCACTTATCTAATTTGACAAATTATGAAAGAAAGAAAAGATTCACAGCTTAAAAATGTTTTATCAAATACGTCAAAATCATAAACTTATTCTGTTATGACACGTAATTGTTTTACAAAAATTATATTTTTATAGAGCTTAATAAAAAAAAAAAAAAAAATTAAATACCATGGACAAAATTATAAGGCACCCTAACATTTTAATTAAAACACCTGCTTCTTTCGAAAATTATGCGCAATATCCAGATTTTCTGCACGCTGTTATATGACGTCAGCATTTAACTAAAGCAGACGATAACCGACTTCATTCATTTACAAACATGCCACGAGGTACAGAATTAAAAGAAAGTGGAATTCGCGAAATTTCGAGATTAAATGGAACTGATGCCTCAATTAATAACATTTCAAAAGTTATTAAACGCTCTAGATGTGCAATTAGAAATGCTTTGAAAAGAGGAATTAATGGATCGGTGATTAAAAGATCTGGACGTATTCCTTGCTTGTCATCGAGAGACAGACGCCCTGTGCTTTCGCTCACTACACAGAATAAGATTACCACTACAGGCCTTAAAAATGCTTTGAAACTAAATTGTTCAAGGAGAACCATTCGCATTGTGTTGCATAATGCTTTCTATGTGAAATATAAAAAAAAATGAAGAAAAAACCACTGCTTCTACGCCGGCACAAAATGGAGCGTCTAAACTTCGCTAAACAAACTATGACCTGGACCTCCAAATGGTACTCTGTGTTATTTTCTAATGAAGAAAAGCTTAACCTGGATGGCCCTGACGGGTTTCAATGTTATTGGAATGATTTACGGAAGTCTCCTCATGTACTAATTTGCCTCATGTACTAATGCTGACCTTTTCTCCATTAAAATATTATGTATCTAATGTAGATAGGGGCATTGTTAATTTGTTTAAAATCTGAAATTCGAAACTTTTTATGATATCTACGAATTTTATTAGTGTGCATTAGGAGCGGAGGCCTTCGTTCGTGTAAAATTTCAACATATCATAAAAGGAAAATGACATTTGAAACAGCCTAATGTATCTGAAATTACGTATCTACAGTATTTCATTGCTAAGGTAAAAGAATTTAAAAGATTTTGCGATCGATACTGCACGGTAATTTTATCAGTATAAGAGTACGAATACATTGTGTAAATATCATTTAGATGAATATTTTCATATTTGTGTATTTTCGAATCACAATGCAGTTTCGCAGGGGACTGAATATGAGGTTAAGTATTATCTAAATAAATAAAATGAAATATTTTTTGTTAATTGTTCAGAATCGATGTATTTTGCAATATCATTGTAATTTATATGACAGGCAGGCAAAATTGTTTTCAGAATATTTTGTGAGCGTGTGTGCTTATCCGTGTTTTCGTCCAGATATCTTGTAAAACCGTCTGGACAGTATACAACAGCACTTGGCAGCGGTTTAGGCCTGTACCAAACTTAAAATTATATCTATTAAACATTTCAAAATTTAAACAGACAGGGTAAAAAAAAAATTGCAAATGTTCAGTAGGGCTTATGTGAGTAAAACACGATAAATGGGAAAAAAATGCGAAAGTTTTACATTTCAGATTAAGAATTATACATTTAGAGTTATTAGGAAAAACGGTTTGGCTTGCACAATAACACGTTTGGGAGAATGCCACATAGATGAGCAAACTTTTGCAATATTCTAACGTTTCGGGTATAAAGAAAGTCAAATATGCCATCAGAATATGAAACACATTTCAGTGTCTCAGCTGTTTGATTTAATAACACGCCATTTTTTTTTCTTAGTATATATATATATTTACAGGATTTTATTTAACTTGTTATTTCTATGCGTCTTGTTCAAATATTCTAGTTAATTTTTAAATCACTTTCACCAAACTGCTTAAAGTTGGAAATTGAGTTGTAAGTCGACACTATAATAGGAGTCATTTACATGGCTCTTTTTAAGGAAGAGTCAAAATTCCATCAGCCTAAAACAAATCTTGCAAAATATTTTTAATCTGCTCTAACGGACGGGTTTGGTTAAAATATTTAAGGCATATCCATGGTCGATTATAATAAAACACGCCATTACTTTTCAGAGTTTAAGTCATTCAGGAGAAATATATCCAGAAGCAATACCCTGGCTGTCTGTGTCAAACCTTGTGATATTCTTACGACAGTTCTACCAAACCGATTTTACTAACAATATTATCAAGAAACAAAAACAACACGTCCTTCCGGCTTATTCGGAAGGGTAGGTTGATTTCTTTTTCCTTATCAAGCAGCCGTCATTTTGATTCAAAATGGCAGCTACAAATTATTAATGCACTTGGTAGAAATATTGATGTAGGCTACGCACATATGGAGTTTTAAGCAAATCGGTTCATAAATACATTTTTATGTGAATTTAAAATTTTCAAGTGGCCGGCGCTTGGAAACAAAATGGTGGGTTAAGTTGACAAATACATGAAATGTATTTGTGAGATAAGTCTACTGTACATATATAGTTCGAAGTAATTCAAAATCTCAAAAGTCATCATGTTGAAAAATTAAGTGACTGCCACTTCGATCAAAATGGCAGATAAAGTTGCTCATCTAAGATATCGTTGCGAATTTGAAAATTTTTTTTTTTTGTAGAAATTCTTTCAAAGACGCTTAGTAAGTTGATAAAAATGTTAGTTTTCTGCATTTCTAGTTTGTTTTAGCATTAAAATAGCCTATTTTTTCCTTAAAAACGCATTAAAAAGATCCAGTAATGCAGGCAATAGATTTGGCCCCAAATTTGGCAATTTTTCCACTATGGCGACTTTTTTGGCGACTTTTGGCGAGAAAATACTTATTATCGATATACCAAAGATGGACGCAATAACGTGATTGGTTCATGAGTTACGTGAATTTTCTAGATTTTTGTTGTTTGAATGATAAATCCAATTTTCAACTTTGATTTGAATTGATTAAGTATTTCTAAAGTTACCGTGATAACAAATTTTCAAGTGGCCGCCGCTTGGAAAAAATACAGTGGAATAAGCCCAGCAAACACATCCAAGATATTTGAAGCATAGGTTCACTGTCTAACTGTGGTTTAAATCAGTGCCGTGTTTCAAAAGTTATTATTATGGTAAATTTTCAAGTGGCAGTCTAAGTGGCTGCAACTTGAAAACAAAATGACAAAACAACTTGCCCATCGAAATCATCCAGTATATTTTTATGATAATTTCATTGTCCAGTACTAGTTTAAATTAAATCAGTATTTCAAAAATTATCGTCATAAGAATTTTTCAGGTGGCACCACTTGTAAAAAAAAGTGGAGTGAGATACCCAGCGAACTTAAGTGAGATATTTGAATGATAAATCCACTACCTAAATTTGATGCGAATTGATTCTGTATTACTAAAGTTAATGACAAATTTTCAAGTGGCCGCCACTTGGAAATAAAATTGCGGATCAAGTCACCAAGTGAACTCATCCTAGATATTTGAACCATAAGTTCACTATCCAACTTTTATTTGAATCAGTTTAGTATTTTAAAAGTTATCGTGTGGTATATTTTGAAGTGGCAGTGTGATTTCAAGTGGCTAGGACTTAGATACAAGATGTCGGGACAAGTTGCCCAGTGAAAACACTCAAGATAATTATATGATAATATCACTGTCCAAATTTGGTTCGATTTGGAGTATTATTTCAGAAGTTATCGTGATTTTAAATTTTCAAGTGGGAGCCTGATTTCAAGTGGCCCCGCCTAACTCAAGATATCTGCCACTTTATTAAAAATGGCGGATGTAGTTTATTAATAAACTTCATTGAGATCCTTACGTGGTCTGTATCTAGATCACAATTCAAACAATTTCGGAATACGCTTTTTACAATTTAAATATGAAATTTTCAAGTGCTCTCCACTTGAAAACTAAATGGCGGTGCATCTTCGTTAACAAACTCATCTAAGATATTTATAAGATAAGTTAAGACACAGTGCAAATTTGGTTCCATTTGGAGTATTATTTCGGAAGTTATCATAGTTTTAAATTTTCAAGTGGTGGCCTGATTTCAAGTGGTCCCGCTTAAATTAAGATATCCGCCATTTTTAATAAAGTGGCGGAAAATTCATCAATAAAGTTATTTGAGACACTTGTATAATCTATGTATACATAAAAAAAAAAATAAAAAAAAAAATCGGAATACGCTTTTTACAATTTGAATTTAAAATTTTCAAGTGGTCTCCACTTGAAAACAAAATGGTGGAGCAACTTGGTTAACAAATTCATCTAAACTATTTATAAGATAGGTTAAGACACTGTCCAAATTTGGTTCGATTTGGAGTATTATTTCAGAAGTTATTGTGATTTGAAATTTTCAAGTGGTAGCGTGGTTTCAAGTGGCCCCGCTTAACTTAAGATATCTACCTTTTTATTAAAAATGACGGATAAATTTCATTAATAAACATAATTGAGACCCTTATGCTGTCTATATTTACATCAAATTTAAAACAAATTCGGAATACGGTTTTTACAATTTGAATTTGAAATTTTCAAGTGGTCTCCACTTGAAAAGAAAATGGCAGAGCAACTTGGTTAATAAACTCATCTAAGATATTTATAAGATAAGTTAAGACACTGTCCAAATTTGGTTCGATTTGGAGTATTATTTCGGAAGTTATAGTGATTTTAAATTTTCAAGTGGTAGCCTGATTTCAAGTGGTCCCGCTTAACTTAAAATATCTGCCACTTTATTAAAAATGGCGGATAAACTTCATTAATAAACTTCATGGAGACCCTTATGTGGCCTGTATTTACATCAAAATTCCAGCAAATCTTGCTTTAAATATGCTTTTCACAATGTCGGCTTGAAATTTTCGAGTGGCTGCCACTTGAAAACAAAAAGTCGGAGCAACTTGGTTAACGAACTCATCCAAGATATTTATAAGATCAGTCCACTGTCCAAATTTGGTTCGATTTCGAGTATTATTTCGGGAGTTATCGTGATGACAAAATTTTCATTATATATATACGTATATATATATAGATAGATAAACGAAGTGATTGCAATAGGTCGATTTCTAAGGAAATCAACCTAATATTTAGAGGCATCTATAGAATTTTTTCTCGACATATTTAGGCTCCATTAACAAAAGTCTGTCAGTCTGTGTTACATCTTGTTAATTATTTTTAATGCACTTCTATAGAAACTGATTTATTCATATCAAGTATTTTGGGCACCCGAAAAATTTTACCAATTTGAAAAAATGATAATTGATGATATATGCGAGTATCGTTAAAACACATTTTTGCATTCTTCGACGATTCTTTTAGCAAAAATTCGGTTTTTCGTCGAACTTTATTACACATAGATATGTGAAAATTCTTGAAATTATCTGTCTTTAGAACCACTGTTAAAGCGTGATAACATTCTGTAATGTAAATATATTTAAAGAAAAAAAATGCTAAATGTTATATTATATATAGATAAATATACTATTATTATTATTATTATTATAATTATTATTACTTGTTAGTTTTAAAATTTCCCATTTATATACAATATATATATATATATATATATATATATATATAGAGAGAGAGAGAGAGAGAGAGAGAGAGAGAGGTGGATAGCTATATATAGATATATATATATATACATATGTATATATAAAGAAACTCATATTTTGAAAATTCTCGTATTTTATTTTACTTTATATTCTTACTGAATATTTTTGGAAATATTTTTAACTGACAGTAAATAGAGGGCATTCGATTTTCAATGAACGAATAACCACTTCTAATAAATTTCATTAAATATTTATATAAAATCACACATTTCAAGTGAAATTTAAATATAAAATCTGAGTCGCCTTTTAAATGTCGTTAACAAATATCAGTTTATTCTATCTTGGAAAGATTAATCGTGGATGGAAATTAGGCATTCTTCCATTTCTCACCACCTTGAATGAAAACTTGTTTTATTTAAAAGTTTCTAGAACTCGTCCGCAGACTAATATTTTATTTGATAAATTTAATTTACTCTCATTGAAAATTTTACTGTAATATTTTGTCTTAAATCATTTTATAAAATATCTCGTACATTTTACTTTTACATGCAAATATTATTGTTGGGCAAAATGAGTTAAATATGCTATGTTCTCTTAAATATTGCTGTTTATTTTAATAATAACTATTAAAAAAAAAAAAAAAAAAAAAAAAAAAAAAAAAAAATGGAAAAAGAAAAATGTAATTAAAATTTTAAAATTTATTTTAACGGAAAAACTAAAATACTATTTTAAAAAAAAATCGGTAAAAATAGCAATAGAAAGGACTGTGGGTTATTATATTTTGCTATAAGTTATGTATTTCATTTCAGTTTATCCCTATAATAATAATAATAATAATAATAAAATCTTTATATATCAATATTCATATGATCTTATCAAATAGGTTTAGTAATGAAAGCTAGATGTTCATTGTTTATACTTATATTTTAAATACTATGCAAGTGATTATAGGTTTTCTATAAACTTTTAAATAATTTAATGCTTATTTGTGAAATATATATATATATATATATATACATATATACACAGTCGGTAAAAAACGTGTTCGAACTCTAGCAAAAATTCCTATGTAAAATAAAAGTACACTTCAAACGGTTTTGTTAAATAAATCCTTGTCGAATCATGTTCTTACCCTGACTAAGACAAGAATTCGACAAGGATTTATTTAACAAAACCGTATGAACTTTTTTACATAGGCTATTTTGCTAGTGTTCCGACACTTTTGTTACCTACTGTATATATATATATATATATATATATATATATATATATGTATATGTATATATATATATATATATATATATATATATATATATATATATATATGTATATATATATATATATATATATATATTAATAATCAGTCAGTGAAATTTAAAGATTATTTAAAATTATCAGTATTCAAACAATTAATTTGGTCGAAAACAAAGACCACCAAATCAAACAAAAATGGAAAAATTTCGAAATAAATAAATACATAATTACATTCTAACGTTATCAAGGGCCAGGTACAACACAAATATGCAAAAAGGATGCTTTTTCTGTCTCAAAGATAGCAACAGCTAAGAATACCTTTGATCCGGGCCCGAAACATTCTTTGCAGCCAAAACAAGAAAAACAGTTTTCAAAATTAAACAAATTTCATAATAAACTTACTACAAAAAAAGATAAACTTATAGGAATTATGAACCAAGATCACCAATAAATGTATATAAGAATCACTTAAAAAATAGTCAAGAAATAAGCAAGTAAAGGATACATGCAAAAAGAGTGTCACATGTAAAATTCTAAAACCAGATTGCCGTTAATAGTACAGTTATGTAGAATACTGTCATGATAAGAATCATGAAGTAAATAAAGTGATGTCATAATCCAATAAATAAATAAATAAATAAATAAATAAATAAAAGGATATCTCTAAACTAGGATTTAGAGGACTTCAGATTATGAATGCATTAGTGGAATTATAATTTCTGGAATTATAATTCTGGAATAATAATTTCATCTGGAATTATAATTTAAAAAAAATCAAAATTAGAAAGGCATAATAAATTTTATTATGATGAAAGAGCAGTTGGATAAAAAAACTAATAATGTAACTTAATTTAAAATCAAGTAATTTTATTTCTAGACAAAAGAAAAAAAAAAAGAATAAAAGTCCATAATAAATTAATAAATATATACATATATATATAAATGTTTGGGATAAAATTGCTGAATTTTAAAAAATCGAAAGTCGATGTTTTTATAATTATCAGTCACTGTTTTATTCGTAGATTAAAATTAAGTAGGATATTAGCAAAAACACATGCGTATATATATATATATATATATATATATATATATATACCGTTATTTTAATACTAGTGGATCTGCAGATCAGGAACCTCAACGTCCTATTTGCATCAGACATTATTCAATAGGTCATTTTTATTTATTCCTTATTATATAAGAGTATATATTGATTCGATCGACTTGTTACCATAATCAGATGCATTCCTGAGGTGTATGCCGCCCCCTCAACCCCCCACTCTATCTTTTTTTGTATACCTATCTGTTTTTCATATAAAGTGTTACGGAATTGTAAATAATTGCAATTGTTTTTGTATAAATTATTTCAAAGAGTCTTAGAAGGTTGAATTAATGCTAATTTTGTGCATTTTTTGTCATTTTAGTGTTAAAATTGCCTAATTTTCCTTTAAAAACGCATTAAAAAGCCCCAACAAAGGAAGAAATGGATTTGGCGCTGAAATTGGCGACTGTTTCCCTCCTTGGCGATTATTTGGCGACCTTGGCGAGAAAATCCTTATTAGGGATATACCAAATACGGAAGCTCTAATCTCATTGGCTGATGAGATACGAGAATTTTCCAGAACAGTCTGGGTTTGATAGAAAAGTATAAAAGCAGCATTTTTTTCGCCAAGGCGGTCAATCTCAGATCTGTGTGAGTTTCGTCAAATGCTTGCTTTGCTTTGAGCCTCTTTGAATATGACTTGCTTTATGTGTTATTGCTAAACAATTTGTACTGTTGTTTTGCTGTTTACGGCTGTTGTTTAAGCTGTGTTTACTAGTTGAATTGATGATATACTTGGTTTATAAACCTGTATTTTTCTGGAATTTTCTGCGAATAAATCACTGAATTTTTTCAGCTTTCATCTTTCATTATCGGACAACTTACGAACCCCCAGGTACGCAACAATATGTATTCTTAATAAACGACAGTATTGTATTATTTCCCTGAAATTCATACATACCAAATTTCATAACTACCAAATTTCATACAAAAAAATTTACATAGCATATCGGAAATATTTTGCGTAATCTTTATACTAATTATCAATTCTATGTCCACAATTTTCAACAGGAAAACATGCTTTAAAATTATAATAAAATTTCATTATTTTTGATGGTTTGTTACCATGTTAAAATACACTTTTAAGAAATACCGACTGTAGACCGTAATAGTACGGAATTCTTTTATGTATCCCAGAAAAGTAGCCACAGTCATTATAAACACTAATAATAAGAATAAACTTAATTAATTATAACTCATTAATTTTTCATACTAATTTGACATCATTCGGATGATTACAGTACATAATCGGAATTCTTTTGTGTGGTCCCATATATTATTTAGTCTATACATACCCTTTTTAAGAGTAAACATGATTTTAAGCATCTTTATAATGAATGTTAATTTTAGTAAACTCAATTCAGCATATAAAAATTTATCCGTAAGATCTAATGTTACGAAATTCTTTTGCGTGTCTCTGTAAACGAACCATAAACATTGTATACACCAGTAAAAACTATTCAGCTTATTTTGCGTTTAAAATTAATAATTGTTCCAAATTTAACATAGTTTCAATGACTACGTTACATTGTCAGAACACATTTATAATGTCCTGTAAATTAAACAGAAAGCTTAAGAGCACATTTTTTCTTCAAACAACATAAGTTTAAGCATCTTACTCACGTACGCTACTTTTATTTTCTTGATTTTAAAGTAATGATATTAAAATACGTTTAAACGAAATTCACCCCTTACGCCGTAATGTTAAAAATTTTGGCATGTCCCTGTTCACAGTTTATAAACAATATAGCAATAAAAATTATACAGCTACTTATATGCAAAGTTGGAACGTGTGCGCGAATTTTCAAGTCAATCGAAGGATTTTGCGGCCGCTATTGCGGTACATACAAATTCTTTCCGTAGGCCGTAATGATAATTAACATTTTCGCGTGTCCCTGTACACGAACGACAAATGGAATACACACCTAACACTATACAGTTATTTCTGTTGAGCTCCTGAACATGTGTACCAAATATCTAGTGAATAGTGTGATTTTTGGGGCCGTTGTCGCGGTACATAGAAATTCTTCCCATAGGCCTTAATGATAGAAATATTTTGGCGTGTTTCTGTACACGAACTACAAATGGAATTCACACCCAAAATTATACAGGTAATTTAGTGGGGATCATGAACATGCATACAAAATTTCAAGTCAATAGCGTGATTTTTGCGATCGCTATCGTTCGACAGACAGACAGACAGACGTAACCAAAAATCCTTTTGAGTCTCAACAGAGGGCCTCCACTAACGTTTCGGCAAAAATGGAAGTCAATAGCTTGATTTTTGCCGTGGCTATCGCGATACATACAGATTCTTTCCATAAGCCGTAATGATAAGAAACAATTTGGTGTGTCCCTGTCCACGAACAACAAATGTAATACACACCTAAAACTATACAGCTAATTCCGTTGGGCTCATGAATATATGTACCAAATTGCAAGTCAATAGCGTGATTTTTGCGGCCGCTATCGCGTGACATACAAATTCTTCTCATAGGTCATAATGATAAAAAAAAAAAAAAAAAAAAAAAAACTTTGGCGTGTCACTGTACACGAACTACAAATGGAATGCACACTCAAAACTATACAGCTAAGTTCGTGGGGCTCATGAACATGTGTACCAAATTTCAAGCCAATATCGTGATTTGTGCGACCGCTATCTCACGACAGACAGACAGACGGAACCCAAATCGTTTTGAGTCTCAAGAGAGGGCCTCCACTGACGTTTCGTTAAAAATTGGAAGTCGATAGCTTGATTTTTGCGGTGGCTATCACGGTACATATAGATTTTTCCGTAATAGATATAGCCGTAGATATAGCCGTAATGATAGAAAAAAATTGGCGTATCCCTGTTCACGAATTACAAATGGAAGACACTCCCAAAACTATACATCTGATTCCGTGGGGCACATGGACACGTATACGAAATTACAAGTCAATAGCGTGATTCTTGCGTCTGCTATCGCGCGACAGACAAGCAGACAGACAGAACCCACAACCGTTTTGAGTCTCAACAGAGGGCCTCCACTGACGTTTCGGCAATTAGTTAGGAACTTACAAGCATTTTTTGATCCTGCTATATATAACAGTAACCTTCTGATTGCCGACGCCTGTTCCTTTAACTAAGTTGTTGTTTTTTCCTTAATACATGAATGTTTTAAAATTACTTACACCCCGCGACAAAAAGATAGGTACAAAGGGTTTTTTTCTTTGAGTTTTCATAAAATAACATTATCTAAATTGTGCTGATCATTTATTATCATAACAAAATATTATCATATCAAAACATATTAAATATTTGAATCACATTCAAAATATTCATATTCAAAAATTAAAAAAATAAAAAACCCTTTGCTCCTATTTTTTTTGTCGCGGTGTGAAGTCTTAAATAAGAAAAATTTTTGTATTATTATTTTTTTTTAAATTAGTCTTAAAACAAAAATTAGTCCGGGAATAATGTTATTTTATGATAATAATAAATGATATGTACAATTTAGATAATGTTATTTTATGAAAAATCATAGAAAAAACCCTTTGTACCTATCTTTTTGTCGCGGGGTGCGTTTTTTTTTTTATTTGAAGGTCATTTATATATAGTATTTTTATAAAAATCAATTATAATAATCGTGAGATTTATTGTAAAATGAATACTTTAGTACATCATTTTAGTACGTCATAAGTAACCAGTGTTGTGCAAGTTCACAAAAAAAACGAACTAGTTCAAACTCAAGTTCATCGTGTAAAAAACGAGTTAGTTCGCGCTCAAACTCATGTCTGAAAGAAATGAACGCTTTCAGTTCAAGTTCATTTTTAAAAACGAGCGAAGCTCACTAAAAGTTCATTTTTACGTACTTTTTTTTTTTTTTTTTTTTTTTTTTTTTTTTAAATACATCTTATCCTCTGTAAACACTTTCATAGGTAATTTCCCCCCCCCCTTTTTTTTTCTAAAATTACCAATTACCATGAAAATTATTTTTAATTTTACGCTTAATTAAACTTATTAACTTATAATTCTTAATTATAACTTATTATTTTAATTGTGGTAAAAATTTATTTAGCAAACACTTCTGAATAGTGTACCCACTGTTTTTGCATGGCTTTTTATTATTACTTACAAACTTTGAGTAAACACCATAAAATGCAATAAACTCGCAACAATTGTTTCGGGTCGAAAAAACACACGACCCTTCATCAGGCGAATAAAGTAAGCACGAGTGCTGCAGTCAAAGCGCTTTGACTGCAGCACTCGTGCTTACTTTATTCGCCTGATGAAGGGTCGTGTGTTTTTTCGACCCGAAACAATTGTTGCGAGTTTATTGCATTTTATGGTGTTTATTCAAAGTTTGTAAGTAATAATTTTTAGTACGCCAGTTTTGTGGTGCTTCTTTATTAAATGGCTTTTTATTCTCAAATTTTCAATACGTTTGTTTATGGGCATGAGAACTTATTAATAGGAAACAAATTTTATCATTTAGAGGTTCCGTTGTTTTAAATCAGTGTTGCGCAGGACCGCGTTCATGAGTTTAATTAAAACTTTTTCAATTTTGAGCTGAATTTCGCTCGTTTTTTAAATTGTGAAGTTGAGCTGAGCAAAGTTCGTTTCCTCATGAATTTGAGCGGGAAAAGTAACTCAAACTCATATGGATTTTATTCCTTTGGGAAAAATTTTTTATATTCTTGGTGGCAATCCCGGAAAAAAGGGCACCGGAAAAAAGGGCACCCCGGAAAAAAGGGCACCCGGAAAAAAGGGCACTTTTTCAATTCGAAAATCGCAAAATAATAAATATCAAATTATGATATATAAAAATGGCTTTCAAATTACACATTTTGAAATTTCAATTGATTTGGTACAACATTAATTTAGTATATACCTCGGGGAAGATGGGGGGAGGGGGAGGGGGCGCAGGAGCAGATCGAAAGAAAACAATTGTTTTTACATAAACTCTTACCGATTTTAATGAAACTTTGTACAATCACGTACAATTTGTGAAAAAATTACTGTAAGTGTCAGGCAAACTTTAAGGGGGGGGGGGGGGGTTAAAGAGGGAGGTGCAGAGGAAAATAAAATTATCTTTTATATCACAGTTTTACCTACTTTAATGATATATTCTATAACTATCACTAACTTTTTATGAAGATCACAGTGAGTGTATTATATACCTGGGGGGAGCAAGGGGGGCAGATAAAAATAAAATATATTCTTCTTATATTACTCTATTATTGATCAAAATTTTTTTTGTACAATCACGTATAATTTATTAAAAATTTACAGTAAGTGTCAGACATACTTAGTGGGAGGGGGGGGGGAGTAAACAAGAGGGGGGGAGAGGAAAATAAAGTGGTTCTTTATCTCACCATTTTAGCGATTTTAATGATATATTCTATAACTACCACTTAATTTTCGTGAAGATTACAATGAGTGCATTATATACCTGGGGGGGGGAGGCAAGGGGGAACCGATGGAAATAAAATATATTCTTCTTTAAACTACACTATTATCGATTTAAACAAAAACTTTGTATAATAGAATACAATTTGTGAAAAAAATCACAGTAAGGTCAGACATACTTGGGGGGGGGGTTAATGAGAGGGGGGACAGAGGAAAATAAAATATTTTTTTATATCACCATTTTACCGATTTTAATGACATATTCTGTAACTATCACTTACTTTTATGAAGATCAAAATGAGGGTATTATACATTTGGGGGGGGGACAAGGGGGACGCAGACAGACGTAAAATATATTATTCTTTAAACTACCGCATTGTCGATTTAAAAAAACTTTGTATCTACGCAATTTTCTGCTTATGAAAAATTACAGTGAGTGTTCACATATCTGGACGATTTGCTATGAGGGGGCAGAGTGAAGAAAATGTTTGTTTTTATATAACCATGCTACCTACTTATATGAAACTTTGTACCACTATCACTTTCAGTTTATTAAAATTATAGTGAAAGTTAACTAAAGTTGATAAGGGAGGGGGGTAGGAGGGGACAGATGGAAAATAAAGTAATCTTTTTAAACAACACTTATTATTGTTTGTCTTATTGTTTTATTTGCATTTTGTGTAAGTATCAATTACTATTAATGCAAAATTATACTGAGGTATGCAAAAATTCAATGTATAATTTAAATCTGTAAAAAAATTATTCAAAAATGAATTTTCTTCTTTTAATTTGTGTCTTTTGTCCTTCCCCCGATGTAGATATAAAACACTTACACTCTCCTTGATGTTTAGCATCAGTTTTACAAGGAGAAATTTAAAAATGTGCCCTTTTTTCCGCAATCCAAAAATTCAATACATTGTTAATATCAGACATTAATTAAAAGTTAATATCAAACATTGGTAAAAGATTATTCTAAAACGGAATTTTTTTCTTTGATCTGTCTCTCCCCCTCCCCTCGTAGAAACAAAAAAAATTTGCTATCGTCCATGTTTAACAAATATTTTACAAGTAACAATTAAGAAAAGTGCCCTTTTTCCCGGTGGGATTGCGGAAAAAAGGGCACTTTTCTTAATTTCTTCTTGTAAAACTCATGCTAATCATGAACGAAAGCGTAAGTTTTTTATTTCTACGTAAGGAAGGGGGGGGTGGACAAATAAGACAGATTAAAAGAAGAAATTTCATTTTTGAGCAACTTTTTTACAGATTTAAATCATACATTGAATTTTTGAGTACCTCCCTGTAATTTTTCATTAATACTAACTGACATTTACACAAAATGCAAATAAAACAATAAAACAAGCGGTAATAAGTGTTTTTTAAAAAGATTACTTTATTTTTCATTTGCCCCCACTACCCCCCCCCCCACCCCCTTATCAATTATAGGTAACTTTCACTATAATTTTAATAAAATGAAAGATACTCGTACAAAGTTTAATATAAATATGTAGCATGGTGATATAAAAACAAATATTTTCTTCACTCTGCCCCCCCCCCCCACCGTAGCAATTCGTCCAGATATGTGTAGACTCACTGTAATTTTCATAAGCAGGAAGTTGTATATATACAAAGTTTTTATTTTTAATCGAGTATACGGTAGTTTAAAGAATAATATTTTTTACTTTTATCTGCGCCCCCCCCCCCAGATGTGTAATACACTCATTGTGATGTTCATAAAAAGTAAATGATAATTATAGAATATATCATTAAAACGGTAAAACGGTGCTATAAAAGATAATTTTATTTTCCTTTGCCCCCCTCTTTAACCCCCCCCCCAAGTTTGCCTGCCACTTACTGTCATTTTTTTCACAAATTGTACGTGATTATACAAAGTTTCATTAAAATCGGTAAGAGTTTTTGTAAAAACAATTATTTTCTTTCGATCTGCTCCTGCCCCCCTCCCCCCTCTTCCCCGAGATATATACTAAATGAATGTTGTACCAAATCAATTGAAATTTCTAAAAATGTAGTTTGAAAGTCATTTTTTAAATTCAGTAATTGATATTTATTATTTTGCGATTTGCGAATTGGAAAAGTGCCCTTTTTTCCGGGTGCCCTTTTTACCGGTGCCCTTTTTACCGGTGCCTTTTTTTCCGGTGCCCTTTCTTCCGTGCCTTTTTTTCCGGGATCCATACTTTCTACCCTTTTAATCGCAAGAGAGGACGCATTTCTCACAAGAGAGAAACGCATCGGGCCGGGTAATCGCTTATTACCTGCTTTGCTGGTCGGGTGCAGGTAAAATTTGCATTAATTTTTATTCACAAAATGTTTTCTCCGAAGATTGTTTTATGCTTTACTTATGAATCTAAGCTTTTAAATGAAGAGATTGGATGACATTGTCTTCCTTCCTAGTAATTTAAAGACATGACTGATAACATGAATTTAATTACATTTACCTAAATATTAATACTTAACGTTTAAAGCTTTATATGGAAAACTATTTTTTTTCCGACCTATATTTGCTTCCTTATTTTACTGTCAAAATACTTGGAACAGTGGATTTTTTAAATATATATTTTAATATGCATTTATGCAATTCTAAATGCATAGTACACTGCGGTTCAATATATATCGCATCTATCATAAAATAGAAAAAAAAATATTTGATTGTAAAAGCCGAAAATGGAGGGAAAATAAAAATTAATTTCAATTATTATTATTATTATTATTATTATATAACATCATAAAACTTTTAGCATTTCAATAACATTTATTAATTAAAACCCGAATAAACTACTACGTCAGAAACGCCAAAGAAAAATATTGGAAATGGAAAATTGGCGTTTCTGACGTAGTAGTTTATTCGGGTTTTAATATTCCAACGTTAAGTCTCCTGTTATTAAAATTTATTAATTGCCTCATGGACTTATTCATAATTTGTCTAGTACTTCATGTGACGCTTATTTTCATCTAATGCAATGTTTGAAAAGATTTTCAATATATATATATATATATATATATATATATATGACTTTATTTCTACTATCGTATAGATTTATTGCTATTAAATCATTAAATTAAGAACTTAATATTAAAAATACACATTTAAGCAAAGAAGTAATTTATTTTTATCTTATACAAGACCTACCACGTTGCAAAGCAAACGACTTCTGTGTGATTTTTATTCCCATGCTATCGCTCATTTTAACCATTAACTATTCTTCTTATCAATGAAAAAAGGAAAGGGCTTTAGGCAATTGCTTTTGTGTACGAGAATTGCCCACACAACAAATCTCCCCCACAGACAAATCGGCGTATACCAGTCACAATTCTCAATACATTGGATTCGGCTTATAGTTCCAAGAAAACCACATGATGTCGAAAACATTTTGACCAAGAAGAACGAATGTAGATTCTAGATTCCTTCAAATTTTAGTTAAGAACGGGGGAAAATGCTGCATTAATAATGCGCATCATAATATTTATATGGTTTCAAATTTTACTTATTTATTTATTTGTTTTAATAAACAAATAATTATTACTTATTTCTTTATTTGTTTTAAGAAATAACTATTCAACTATATAAAAGCGGGAAATTTTTATTACCATTTTCATCTTAGATAGCTCCTAAAACTAAAATTAGAATTTTACAAAAATGATGATTATTCCATTAAACGCTGCCTTAAATATTTCAAAAAGTTATTTATATTATATGGTTATCGTTTCTCGTAACTAAAAATATACTAAATCTGTATAAAATATTTTTAAAATCGTAAATAATTATTAAAAAATAAATTAATTAATTAAATAAAAAAATTGCATCCCATAAAATACAGACAATTTATAAATATTTCGTAAAATACGCAACGAAATTTTGCCATTCTTTGATAACATAATTTCCACAAAACTTTAAATATAATTAAATATCACTATAATATTACACTCGAATTGCAAATTAATATATGTGCAAATGCCTTCAGAGCTGCTAGACAGGAAGTGCTGGGTTCGATCCCAGGTCGATGATATAAAAAAAAAAATTCCTCTCCCCCGCATCTTCAGCCCCCGAAGTATGTGTGACACTGTATTTTTTTCATAAACAGCAAGTGACTATTAGACAAAGTTTAATTAAAATAAATAAGAAAGTGATAAAAAAACAATTATTCTCTTTCTGTCTGCTCCTAGACCCCCCCCCCTTTCCCCAGGTATATACTAAGTAAAAATGGTACGAATTTAATTGATTGAAATTTCTAAAAATGTATTATGGAAAATCACGCTTTAAATTCGTTATTTGATGTTTATTGTTTTTGTGAAATGCAAATTGCAAAAGTGTCCTTTTTTCCGGGTGCCCCTTTTTATGGTGCCTTTTTTCCCAAATGCCTTTTTTTTTTTTCAGGAATCCATTTTGCACAGTTATTTTCTTTTCTGTCCTTTTCTTCTTCTACTTCACTTTTCATATTTCAGACAGAAATATTTAATATGAGTTTGAGTTTGAATTGCTTTTTCGCGCTCAAGTTCGTGTAAAAAACGAACTACGCTCAACTCAAGTTCATTATTTAAAAAACGAGCGAAGTTCAACTCAAAACTCAAAATTTTTGAGCTAAGCTCATGAACGCGTTCAAATGAACGCGTTCGTGCACAACACTGTAAGTAACATGTGTACAGTGCATAAAAAACGACAGTTTTACCGTTCTGAAGTGAATCAGAAAACCTAAATTAAAAATTTTGAATTCATACATCTTTCATATTTTTCTTAGTTCCGTAGTTAAATATCTGAATTTCCATATTTTGGTACTTGGTGTACGGTGCATTCTGTTTCTTGGGATCGGGCATGTCCAACTTACTACTTATGAACTCATGTTCTTTTAAACAAGTAACATCTTATTGACTGAAAGTGTGGGGCATACTGATTTTGTGCTGGACTCTGATAAGAAATCTCTTATAAGCCATGTCTTTAGTAAAACTTTATTTTTTAAAAGGTTTAAAACATGCAAATTTCAAAAGTTAACAATTTGATAAATTTTATGCAGTTTTCACTGAAATGCGGAGAAAAGCATTGAAATTTGTTTTACACAGCTACACGAAAAATATTACTAACATTTCCCCCAAAATATGGCGCTAGATACGAAGTATCCTTTCATATTTTAAACAGGTTTGCTCTTTTAAATGACGCCATATCGCGAATACTGATTAATCTGATTTTGGCGTGTAGCATGTAATTTCAGAAGTTAGCGAATATTCAAATAAAACATGTATTACTTATTAGAGTTCTTAATCATTATAATAAGAAAATCAAAGTCCAGTCAAAAATGAAAAAAAAAAAAAAAATGAAAATTCGCAAAAATTCGCATAGAGCTGAAAACCGGTACAAACCTTGAATACAGTTGGCAAAAACTTTTTCGAGGGCTAGCGAAAATTCCTATTAAAATAAATAAATAAATAAAATCACTTAAACTGTTTTGTTAAATAAATCCTTGGCGAATGATGTTCTTAGACTGATTAAGGACATGATTCGAGAAGGATTTATTTAACAAAACACTATTAAGTGCGCTTTTTTAATATAGGGATTTTTGCTAGCGCTCAAACACTTTTGCTGCCGACTGTACAACATTTCAAATGAAATGCCAAAAGTCGCACTTGTGCTACAAAAAATTATGTAAGGTCAAAGGTTTTTCATAAATATCTGCCTAGATGGTACTTTAAAGTATCATTAGAGAAAAAATCGTATAAAATAGAATTTAGTAAAGATATGTTTAAGGTATTTTATAAGAATATAACTTATAAGAATTTTTGTAAGAATTTTATAAGAATAAGAAAGAAATAAAATATTAATGGTTAGCAAAAAGGATTTTCAGTTAAGCTTTATTATGAGAACATAAAATGCTCAAAGTCGGACGTCCATTTTCATGAGTGACCGCTGTTACATTTAACATTTATTGTCTGATTTCCGTTGTTGAATGTACTACTGTAAAAAACGCAATTCTAAAACGAAACGCCACCTGATGGAGGAAAATTGAAGTAACTTGACAATAAATATTATGTTATTAAAAAAAAGTCTGATGCCTTTCTGTGTTTCCCTAAAAACCGCATAAAGCTATGATCTATACTTTTAGATAATGTATATATACGTATATATATATATATATATATATATATATATATATATATATATATATATATATATATTCTGTGATATTTGGAGGACCCGGGTTGTTACATTGAAAGTAATTTAATTATTGTAAGTGAATTCTA
Organism: Salticus scenicus; assembly: GCA_963930645.1. Lineage (NCBI taxonomy): Eukaryota > Metazoa > Arthropoda > Arachnida > Araneae > Salticidae > Salticus > Salticus scenicus. Next base: position 271,432,041 of record OZ005649.1, on the reverse strand, counting down.
TTGAAAAACGCTTGGGAAAAACGGCTACTAGAAAATAATATATATATATATATATATTTTTTTTTTTTTTTTTTTTTTTTTACCGTGCGTAAACATCGATTTTTAAAATATATTTTAAATTATAGATATTCCAGTTCTTTTTGCATTTATTGATATTATTATGTTTTAAATAGTCTATTGCACGAAAAAAAAGAATAAATAAATAAAATAAATAAAATAAATCATAATACGACTTTTACAAACCCTTTCACGAAAAAATGAATTTACATTTTATTTTTATATGTAAAGTTTACAGTTTTTATTAGGTGTTAAATGTGACATAAACTTATTTACTCCTGTTATTACCTTAAATGAAAATGTTACCAGAGAGACTCCAAAAGTTTTTTAGTCACATAAACAAAACTACCTTAATAATAAAAAAAAATGGGAGGGGGGGAGGCAAAATGAATAATTAAATTTCGAAATAAATTACTTTTTTAAATACCTTCATTCATGAAGTTAACAAAAGATTGTTATTTTAACTCAATAACTTAATTTTAATTATCCTTTCTGAAATCTTTAATAAAAACTCTCTTCATGAATCAGAGAAGGAAAAAAAAAAAGAGAAATAAATAGTTTTGTGCATTTATATATTTTAAATGTCATAGAGAGGTTTTGAAATGTTTAAAAACATGTAAATTAATTTAATAATTATTACAGAATTTTGTATGAAAATGCAATCATAATTAAACAATTCACCTAACCTGCATTTCAAGATATATTTTAATTAGTTATTACTTTTTTTAAAGAAAAATTATGTTTGATAATTACATAGAATGAAGGTATTTAAAAAATATTACTTTACTTAATACTATCCAATTATTAAAATTTTGCATAAGTAACATTATTGTTAATTTCTTATTAAAAATGATCAGCAGGTAAACAAAGATTAACGAAATCTGATGTTGATTAAAGATGGTTGTATATTTGATACGTTGATATATTATAGAATGCAAATAATTTTCTTTAAAACTTATGTATTACCACACTGAAAGAAAAATAAACTAATTTTATTTTTAATTCACTGTGTTGAAATTTATATATGTATATTTATATATATATGTGTGTGTGTGTGTATGTGTGTTAGTACTGTGTTTATATATACTGCACAAAATATTTGAAAATATATGCTTTCTTTTTGACTATTTATTGTTGCTTTATAAAACAATTTAATTCTCATAGAGTAATTTACTAATTTAATTGCATAACATTTAATTTATAGAATTTTTTTTATTATTATTATTGTTTTCATCTTTCTCGATATTAAGAATTTATTGTCAGTCAAAGTTTAAACAAACAAAACAATATAAAGAAAATATATCATAAATATACCGGATAAGTCTGTAGACATTTCAGAAATTCGGAAAAATTCAAGGAATATGTAGAATTGAACACGGTTTGCGAAAAGGTAATTATCGTAAAGGATAAATTTTTAATAAAGAAAAAAAACAAGTCACACATTTCCGTGAAAAACTATATGTACTTGCATGTAAATGTTTACGGGCATAGAAATCCTATTCTACTTATCCTTCATCAACACAAAATACAGTTTTCGAACGAATTACAACATCGATAAAAGTAGTTTATACCAGAGGTTTTTACCAGAGGTAAAACATTTTCATTAATAACGCTCTATCCACCAAGTCAGCATCAATTTATAGGACTCTGATCTGCCTATTTCTTGTTACGCATCTGTGCAGCGCCATCTACCAGCAAAAAACATATTTTTTTCCGTCCCCCCCCCTCACCACCACCAAAAGAAAAACATGAAAACACTGTAATTCATTTTAATGAGTTATATAAGCTGTATTTCGTAAATGATTGTTATTAATTTAAGTAAGAGTACCAGAAATTATATTTTGAAATTTATTTAAGAAACGAAAACAAATCTACTTTTGCTAAACAAGAATTCAGTGAAAGAAAGAACATGAGTGACAGTGAGTAATTATATTTCGTGCTAAATTATGTGTTTAATTTGTCTTCTTCCCAGAAGTAAGTAAATGAGAATAAAAGATCAAGTCATTAACTTCCTTTGTTACGTGTTCCCATTAAATTTCTTAAAAGAAAGATTGCTTAGTACTTAGAAAAGAAAAAGAAAGAAAGAAGCAAACAAATAAACAAAGAAAATAAATAAGATTTATTATTATTATTTTTATTTTAAACGTTATTTAGGCGTTTTTAATTTTTGAATCAACCTTAATTTAAATGAATTCTTATTATAGAAAGATATGCAAAATGAAACGCTAATTAGTTTCTTTCACAAGCATTATAGCGTGCATTTCACTTGGAATATCTCTCCCAGATCAATCTGCGATAATTTAAATCTATCTATCTATCTATCTATCTATCTATATATATATATATATATATATATATATATATATGTAGAATCTTGGCTGGGCGTCTAGGGGTGGGGGAATGATGAGATGCGACTTAGATAACTAAACATTTATTACGTAACATACACAAAACAGTTTACACAAAGATAAAATGATAATAGCAGAATTTGTATCGTTAACCAACTGCTGGTTTCGAGGCTTAACACACAGAACTAAGAAGTTAACTTCATCAGAATAACTATCACAAAGTAACATATGAGCGCTCACTCGCTCTTGTAATTCACATTAGTACCTACGCGCACTATTTTAAATGTGTGAGATTGATTTATTGAGCCCTCCATGGCTCTACCAATCTATTAAGAGCACTTCAAGCTCTAATTAGAAGAAAATGACCATATCAACCTTCGCGCTGACGGTCTCAACAGCTTTTCATGGCAGACAAATCTCAACTGACTTCCGTTCGTCCTCTCGTCGAAAGATGAGCATCAGAGGCAGCGCCATCTGTTGACTGTACAAGGAATGCGTCCCACAAAGCTCTGCTATCCTGACGCACGGTGCCCTCACCGTCAAATCAGCCTAGGATACTAAAGGATATCTGCAAAATACAATTAAAAGAAAAAAAACTAAAAAGAGAAACATACATTACAATAATTATGTACATTAAAAGCATAAAGATCAGTCTTTTTTTTCAAAGATTTGCGATTTTTGATAACCCACAATTTCATGTTGTCTGCAGAAGTACTAGTGTGAATAGGACCTTCGTGATCACCTATCTTCTCGACTTCATATCTGTCTTTGGTCTTCACACGTACAACTTTATAGGGACCTAAGAATTTTGGTCTAAACTTCATGCCAGTTCCAAACTGAGTTCGCTGGATGGCAACTAGATGATTAATTTTATGCACATGGGCTTTCTTTCTCTTCTTGTTGTAACATCTGCGATTTCCTTCTTGAATCTTAAGGATGTTTTTTCTTGCTTCTTCAAGAATGGTGTTAAGATTATCAAGCATGGAATTTATCCTTTCCTTTTCCAGGAGTTCCAGTACTCTCTTATCTTCCTTCCTTCTCATTGTTACACCACTGAGTAATTCAAAAGGAGTTCTTTTGGTACTTCTTGATACGGTGGAATTAATTGTTCTCTGGACAGCCTCAACAAACTTGTACCACTTATTCGGGTAATCTATAGATAACTTGGATAATACAGGTATGATTGTTCGATGAAGTCTCTCTATTTGACCGTTTCCTCATGGGATTCCCGTTGTGATGGTGCCATGTTCGATTCCCTCTGATTCACAGTAATCTGTAAAGTCCTTCGATGTGAACGCATGTCCACGATCAGATTTTTTTTTGCGGGGTTACCAAAAATAGCAGCTTGTTTTAATTTTTGCAAAGTTGATTTCACAGGATATAGCCGTGAAAATTTACTAAATCCGTCTATAACGGTACAAATGTGATTATAGTTTTTATTAGTGGTCGGTAATGGACCCACAAAATCGATGTGATAAGTAGATAATGGTATATCTTCTTTCGGGATAGGGTTCAAAAAACCTTCTCTTTTTCCCTGTTTCTTATTTATGATTATACATTCTACACAACTTTTTACAACATTATCTATACCTTTCTTCATATTAGAAAAATAATAGTGTCTTTTTACTAACTCTTCAGTTTTATTAACCGAAAAATGTCCTAGGGCATGACATTTCTTTACGACCTCAATTTGCATGGTCTCTGGGACAATTAGTACATCCCTACCTTTTAACACTTTATATAAAATATTATTTTTTAACACATATTCGTCATTTTGATTCTGTTGTAAAAGAGATTTCATGGTTTTGATAAACTCGTCATTTTCTTGAGCAGTAGCAATACGATGAGTGAGAGTATCAGTAGTTACAGTCATTACAGGGTGTCTGCTAAGTGCGTCTACATGCTGCATTCGTTTACCAGGGCGATGTTCTACTTCATATTCGAATTCATGTAGCAGGAAAGACCTCCTGGCTACCTTAGGTGTCAATTCACGTTTATCTAAAGTTTTAGTGAACGCTTGACAGTCAGTATAAATTTTTAATTTACTGCCTAATAAATAGTTCCTAAATTTTTTAAAGGCTTCTACTATCGCTAACACTTCTAATTTATAACTTCAGTATTTTTCTTCTTGTACCGAGGTCATTTTACTCATATAATGAATAGGATAGTATTGTCCATCGTCATCTTGTTGTAATAAGATAGCACCGAATCCTAATTTAGATGCATCTGTATGAACTTCTAATTTATAGCCTTGTTTAAAAAGATGTAACACAGGCGTATTAGATAAAATGTCTTTCAGCTTTTGAAAAGCCAATTTCTGATTTTTCTCGAATTTAAATGGAGTGGAAGCACGTAATAAGTCACTGAGTGGTCTTGATATGTTGGCATATGAACGAATAAATTTTCTAAAGTAACCCGTTAAACCTAAGAAACTCTGCAATTCCCTAGCATTACGGGGTTCTGGGAAATTTTGGACTGCAAGAGTTTTTTCTATCGAGGGTTTAATCGTGTCATTCTCAATTATGTGACCTAAGAAATCGATTTTTGGTTTCAAAAACTGACATTTCTTTATAAATTTAACTCTAGACCAAATTTTGATGCCGTTTCTAACACACGTTTATATTTATCTAACCCTTCATTCTCATCTTTAGATGGAATAATTATATCATCTAAATAAATAATTACAGTACCATCTTTTAATAGGTCTTTAAACACATAATTTACATATCTTTGAAATACTAAGGGACTATTACATAATCCATAGGGAACTTTTAGAAACTCGTACTGGGCATTATCGGTCACAAAAGCTGTATATTTCCTACTTTTTTCCTCTACATCAACTTGTAAAAACGCTTTCTTTAAATCTAGTGTCAAAAAGATTTTACCCTCCCCTAATCTATCAAATAAATCCTCAATATTTGGCAACGGGTATTTATCTTTAATAATTTTCTTATTTAAAACACGGAAATCACAGCATAACCTTATTCCTCCATCTTTTCTCCTACACACCACTATTGGCGAAGCGTAATTTGACGTACTTTCTCTAATTATACCATCTTTTAACCACTGGTCAATTTGCTTATCTACTTCTGATTTCTCTACAAATGATAATCTGCGAGAACGTAAACATACTGGTGTATCATCAGATAATATAATGGACATTTTTAAATCAGTACTTTTTGTTTTAACTGGCTTATAATTTTTTATTAACTCGCTTAATCTCTCTTTTAACGACTTATCTAAAATGTGACTGACATCCAATTTTGTTTCTTCTGAATAGTTGCACACATTTGAAAAAAAAGAATCTACCTCATTTTCCCTTCGATCGAATAAAGAAAAAGAAAACTCACTTGCCTCATCGAGATCGCTTTCCCCCGAACTCAGAAAAATTTTCGCCCCTATGTCGGTGGAATTCGAAACATCTGTCCCCTCTTTATTTTGTTGTTTCAGAATATGAAGGATATTACCAGGCAGAATTACGTCACATGACAAATAGTTGCATAAAGCACCCATTACATTTACTGAATCATGATTAGGTAAAGATATTTTTAATTCAGTTAGATTTGCATCTTTCTTTTAATTAAAACAGCTAAGAAGTGTGGTTGAAGAAATAACATTTTTAGTGTGCGGAATGCTGTTTTTATTTACAACTAAAATAGAATAACCTGTATCTTTTAACCCTTTAAGTGGAATATCATCCACTAAAATATCAACATATTCAAGCTCATTAACTATTAGGTTAATCGGACTTGTTTCGGATTGACTACTGAATTCGTTGGAAGATTTTCACGGAATTTTTTTCTTTCTGCAACACGTTTAGGATAGACTCTAGCGAAATGAAATGTTCTCCCTTTTGCACCACAAATGTAACACATTCTTTCATGCTTTTCGTGAATTTGATTAGTCACAGATTTTCTTATTATGGGATCTTTATTATTATAATGTGCTTCTAAAAGGAGTTTTGTTTACAAACCGCTTATTCTCTGAACTTTCGTTTCGCGTATTATTAGTTTCAATTAACGATTTCCCTCTAGAAGAGTAGAATAAATCACACTCCCGACCTAATTCGTTGGGTTTAAACCAATTTTGACCTTCTCGAACCTGATATGTTCCTTAGTTCTAGAATCTAACGTTTCATATAACTTATCAGAAACTATAAGATCACACAATTGCTTAACATCGTTAACTCCTCTCAATCTACAATAGTAATCAAAAGAAGCACTTAGACGGGAAGCAAACTGGACATGTGATTCTGACGGATTCCGCAGCGCATTTTTAAAATTACTTAAACATTCACGCGGCGTTGGTTGAAATTGTCTTAAAATTAATTCCTTAACTTTTTCATAATCGTTAATTTCTTCGGTGGTTACGTACGCAAGAACCTGATTACATTTATCTCCCAATAAATTAATCAATATTTCCGATTTAAATTTAGACGGTACATTTTTAGAAATGAATGCCTTTTCAAGGGATTGAAAAAATAAGTGCAAAGCTTCCGGTTTCTCAGGTACTGAAATGGTTAAAGTTCGAATACTTCTAATTAAATTTTCTAATAATTGTGAAGTAGTTTCCGAATTTGATTGCTCAACATTATTACTAGAATTATTTGCTGCAGCTTGTAATTTCAAATTCTGAAGCTCTATTTCTTTATCTAACTGGGATAATTTAATTCTTTCTATCTCAATTTTGGTTTGTTCTTCTAAAGATTTCAACTTTTCCTCTTCTACTAACATTTTAATAACGCCTCTAACAAATTATAAATCATTTTTGTAAATATCAGAACTCTCGATCAAAGTTTTGATTTCAAATACCTTAGATTCTGCCTTAACCGTTAGGCCTAATTATTCAGCAATTGTTTTTAAATCGGCCTTTCTAATACCTTGAAACACGTTTTGGGCCATTATAACTCCAAATAATTACTTATACCAGAAAATATTTCAATATTTCTACCAAATTAATATCATACTTAAATAGAAACAAAACAATATGAGAACATTTTTCTTAAAAGTGATTCTATGTTTTTTGTTCTCAAATCAAAATTATCATGATTTTTAAATAAGAACATTCAGAACAATCTACATTACTCAACAGAATATTTAGAACAACTGATATATTTCTCAGTTATTACTATACACACATAATATCAACATTATTGTTCTCTATTTAATAATTGTTATAACTTTCGTTTTTAAAATAATATTGTTATAATATTGTTAAAATAATATTGCAAACAATAATAAGCAAAATTATAAAAGATTATTCAGAATCATAATTTTTAATCATAATTATTACTTCTATTCATTCTTCTCAAGTGATATTTTTATTTCATTTTAAACATACAAAATGAAACCGGAACTGTTGTTCTTAAAAATATTTCTCCATTAATTTATATAATTCAAAACTAAATTCTTCATGCTTTATTTTATGCAATAATAAATATGTAAAAGTTACCTTTTAAAACTTGTTGGCGTTGCTATAATATAGCGGAAGAGTCCCCACTTGTAGAATCTTGGCTGGGCGTCTAGGGGTGGGGCAATGATGAGATGCGACTTAGGTAACTAAACATTTATTACGTAACATACACAACACAGTTTACACAAAGATAAATGATAATAGCAGAATTTGTATCGTTAACCAACTGCTGCTTTCGAGGCTTAACACACAGAACTAAGAAGTTCATTTCATCAGAATAACTATCACAAAGTAACATATGAGCACTCACACGCTCTTATAATTCACAATAGACCTACGCGCACTATTTTAAATGTGTGAGATTGAGGTATTGAGCCCTCCATGGCTCTACCAAACTATTAAGAGCACTTCAAGCTCTAATTAGAAGAAAATGACCATATCCGCCTTCCCGCTGACGGTCTCAACAACTTTCCATGGCAGTCAAATCTCAACAAGGTGACTGTACATGCGTCCTACATATATATATATATAATGCGTCCCACATGTACATGTAATGCGTCCCACATATATATATATATATATATATATATATTTATTTATAGCAATTTTTTAAGATGTTACATAGAGAATAAAATTGAATTTATTTGAATATTTAGTGTTATACAACTTTTCTAGCATGGAAGCAGTCTACGTTCATCCTGGAAATTAATTTTAATAAATTATAATTTTAACAAAACATTTTTACTTAGTGAATTCGTATAGGAAAATATAGAAGAAAGCCGTGTGCTAGCCACAGTATTCTAGTTTTTTGAATATATCTTCGTATTATTTAGACCGATTATTTAGTACCTCGTAATATACGAGATGCCCAAAAACTTCACAATCAAAAGGATGTACACTGTAAAAAAATAATGGTAGCTTTATCAGCCGAATGCGCTTTCAAAAAGGGGTGCCAGCACATTCTGTTGATAAAGTGAAAAATTTACCACAGAAACATTTGTAAAACAGTCTGTGTTTACAGATGTTTCCGCTATAAATTACCCTATTTAATGTACTCGTAAAATGGGTGCCAGAACATTCAGCCGTAAAAAATTACCATTATTATTTTTTTTTTCAGTGTACTTTTAGAAACGTGGAAGATTCTACAATGCCGTATATTCTTCAATAAGAAACAATATCATAAGATTTCGATAACTATAGTAGCTATAGGAATCCCAAATTGTAGTGTATTTCCAATCTTGCAATAGAATTTTAAAAATTGAAAGAAATTAAAAAAAAAAAAAAAATCTATATACTAGTCTTTTTACGCGTGCCGAAATATCACGGGAATTTTTCAGTTTATTTTATTGTATTTTATTTTATTTTATTTATTTATTTATTTACTTTTTATTAATAAAAGAGATTTAAATCTTTGACATTTGTATAACATATTAAATTTTAATATATATATATATATATATCCTCGCTGCTAAGTTAAACTTTTTTAGAATTAATTTAAATTGTAAATCAATATTAACAATTAATTATTTCTAAAATATAATGGAATTAAATTACAATATCACCATACATAGCAGAACTTTCACAGTTAGTAAATGTTGTATATATCTGCAAGATAATTACATAAATAAAAATTCCATAACATTCATTGCATTTATAATAAATAAAAAATTAAAATATTGAATTAATAGATGGCGCCACCAAATTCCTAATGAATAAGCGCAATTTAATGCGAACCAAACTCGCTATAAATTCTTTAAAATGTACTTCTAACTGCAAGATTTTGAGCACATGTTTCAACATAAAAAGTTAGTGTATATATATATATATATATATGGTTTTTTTTTTTTTTTTTTTTTTTTTTTTTTTTCAATTTCTTTATAAAAATGTACATTTAAGTATGTGAGATTAAATTTTTGTACCCGAAATATCTAGCAAACGTACTTATAATCGCTTAGTCTCTAGCAGACGAATTTAAACTTTTGGTTTGTTTGACTGAACAAATAACATCTTGCGTCACTATCATATCTTTTCGGCAAAATTTAGTCGTAACTGGTCCAAGTTAGAGAAATATTATATAGATGTTATTTAAAAAAAATAAAAAATAAAAACTAGTTTATTTTATAACACTTTTGAAAAATAGGTATGTTTTATTTTTCATATATATATATATATATATATATATTATTTTATGTTTAAATTTCATGTTATCTACAAATTTGATTTTGTGTTTTCTTATATGAAATGGAAACATAAACACTATTGTACAAGAAATATTTATGTTTTTCTTTTCTTCTTCTCTTTACGCACTTTAATCTTACTAAACTAGGGAGCTCTGCCCCCTGTTCGCTCCGCTCAACAACCCCCGAAGGAGGCTTCGCCCCCTCCCCGACTCACTTTATTTATTAACACATGCAGAACTCTGCCCGCCTAATCGCTGCTTTATTAATAGTGCATATTACAAGACAAAAGCAGAAAATCATTATGGAAATTCTCATATTCAATGTCAAATTGAAATATATAACATTTATATATATATATTTATTTAGTAGAAAGAAAATCATAATATCTAGACCAATTTGCATCACAACTTTAGTATATGACCCTTTTTATTTCTTTTTTACAACCTTAAATCCGGACCACAGTACCCCAGTCGGTAGAGTGCCGAGCTCTTAATTGGAATATTGTGAGTTCGGTTCTCGAGCCGACCAAAGACCGTCGTGTGCACTAATGGTGGCTGGTGCACGTAAAATATGTCGTGGCCACAATATCCTCTGTGTTCCCACCGAAATTATACCTCTGGGGCCACCGAAGCTGGGGAGCTACCCCCTTCGTGTAGGACCAAACCTATTGTGGCATGACTCCGGAACATCCGTAGGAATACGTCCCAGACAGTCGCCAATTATCCATAGCGCAGTAATGGTGCGACGTCAATCACAACCGACCTAATTATCTACGTACCTACAACCATGGATCATATTTTAATTTTCCCGTGTAAGAAAATTAATTTTCTAAAAGTAGAGAAAAAAAGTTGATATTTATTTTCTTTGTTTTTTATTATACATTCATGGTTTCGGGCCGCGGTACCCTAGTCAATAAAGTGCTGAGCACGTAATTGGAAGATTGCCGATTCGATACTTGAGCCGGCCAAAGACCGTCATGTACACTAATGGTGGTTGGTGCACATAAAATTTGTCGTGGTCGCAAAGTCCTCCATCCCCACTGTACCTCTGGGGATCACCAAAGCGGCCGATCCTCTCCGTGAAGGTTCAAAATTTTGATGACATGTCTCCGGAATATCTCTAGGGGTGCGTCCCAGACCGTCGCCAATTACCAATAGCGCAGTATTTGTGCGACGCTAAACCCAACCTACCTACCTACAACCACAGATCATATTTTAATTTTCTCGTGTAAAATGACTTCATGACAGAAGAACAACGTCACTGGGAGAATCTTTTTTTCAAAATGGCAAATAGAGTACCTTCATAAACTTGACTTTTTTAGTTAATAACTTCTTTAATTAAAATGATAAAAATTTCTAAGCGGCTGAAATGTCTGCCTTGGAGTACTCGGAACACATTGATACCTCTCATGACGCGAAGGACCCTGCCCTCCGTTAGAAGATGCTGTCGTAGGCAAAAAAATTTGACGCCAGTGACAGTATATATAGATATAGAGATAATATATAGAGATTAGAGCTCATTATTTAAAATAAAGAAGATAATTAGACTGAATAGATAAAAGCCTTTCTTTTATACAATATCATTATAGCAGGAAAATATTTATGGTAAAGCATATGTCTGGAAAAATCTTACAACAAGATTAACAAAATAATGATAACGTTATGCTTTCTGATGCCATTTAAGAATATACCTAAAATTAAGGAATTACATTATTTTTCAAGCGTTAATAAATTAATTTATATATTATACATACAAAATAGTTTTGCCTAAAAGGAAGATATTATTGTAAAGTGATTTATATTAACCTAATCATTAATTTATTTATTATTACAAAATCTGTTTTTTACAAGTTAGAAATATAAAAAATATCTTTGAAATATTTATTTTTACTGGTATCGACAGTGGTCAAAACTCGATATTATTTTATTTATTTTTATTTTTTATTTATTTATTTTATTTATTTATTTATTTATTTATTTGAGTATGCATTTGATTATTAAATATTTGAATTTAAAATTCCTGTGAAAACAGTGTTCTTAATAATTAATTTATCCTAAAAAAAAAAAAAAAAAAAAAAGAAAAGAAAAAAAAGAAAAGAAAAGAAAAGAAAACAGAGAAAAATCACTACCAACATGTTTATTTCCATGACTATGTCCATTCCTTTCAAATTCTTTATTAGCCTCTCAATCCGAAAGACCAAAATTCTTGTTCTGGTCATTTCAATGGCACTGTCTTTTTTTCAAACAATTTATCATCGTCACACAAAAAAACATACACACACACACACACATTTATCTATCTATCTATCTATCTATCTATCTATATATATATATATATATCTATATATATATATATATATATATATATAAATTCTTTTTTGACTAGAGAACGTGACGCGATGTTTTTAACAAAAATTTATAAAACAAATTAAATGAAAATTCTTTATTTGACAGAAATTTTATCTATTACCCGATTTTTGTTTTTGATATTAGGCTTTTTATTTATACATATTTATAAACTCCTAGATTCTGCAATAGATTTTTTTTTTTATATAATTTAAACGTGAAATCAGTTACCAAAGCAGGCACATTTCTGATACAAGTATTTCACAAAAATATTTTTAAAACGAAAAATCTGGCATAGGCAAATAGTTTCAAAGGAGAATAACTAATAAATTACGGCGTTTGAAAATCTGAACAGTTGTTAGATAAACAATGTTGTGTATCAAAAATAGTGATGAAGGTTTTAGCGTGGCTAATTTATTCTTAGGATATTTTGTCCAGGGCTATTTTGTTGAGGCGATTTTATTTTGCGATTATTTTGTTCTGGAGCTATATCGGTGGGATAATGTAATTCTGGCTAATTTGTCAAGGCTTTTTAAGGATTTTGTTAAGGGTATTTTGTCCAATGGTTTTCTGGGCCTATTTTGTTGGGACTTTTTTTCGAACAGAGTTGTTTGGAGTATTTCATCATGGGAGTATCTCGCCGGGATCCATTACAAAGAAGCTTAGCTGAAGAACATCGCAATTTCGGCTAGCCCAGTTAATGTAGAAATTTTAGTAACTCAAACTATTTTCTTTTTAAGCTTTTTTTTTTCCTGCATAAATTTTTGTTTCATAATGTTGCGTTTTAGGTTGATTTCTTTAGAAATCGACCTATTGCACTCATTTCGTTTATCTATCTATCTATCTATCTATAATGAAAGTTTTGTCATCACGATAACTCCCGAAATAATACTCTAAATCGAACTAAATTTGGACAGTGGATTAATCTTATAGATATCTTGGATTTTTTCGTTAACCAAGTTGCTCCGACTTTTTGTTTTCAAAAGGCAGCCACTTGAAAATTTCAAACCGACATTGTAAAAAGCATATTTAAAGCAAGATTTACTTGAATTTTGATGTAAATACAGGCCACATAAGGGTCTCAATGAAGTTTATTAATGAAGTTTATCCGCCATTTTTAATAAAGTGGGGGATATCTTAAGTTAAGCGGGACCACTTGAAATCAGGCCACCACTTGAAAATTTAAAACCATGATAACTTCCGAAATAATACTCCAAATGGAACCAAATTTAAACAGTGTCTTAGCTTATCTTATAAATATCTTAGATGAGTTTGTTAACCAAGTTGCTCTTCCATTTTGTTTTCAAGTGGAGACCACTTGAAAATTTCAAATTTAAATTGCAAAAAGCGTATTCCGAAATTGTTTGAATTTTGATGTAAATACAGACCACATAAGAATCTCAATGAAGTTTAATTATAAACTATATCCGCCATTTTTAATAAAGTGGCAGATATATTGATTTAAGCGGGGCCACTTGAAATCAGGCTCCCACTTGAAAAATTAAAATCACGATAACTTCTGAAATAATACCCCAAATCGAACCAAATTTTGACAGTGATATTATCATATAATTATCTTGAATGTTTTCACTGGGCAACTTGTCCCGGCATCTTGTGTCTAAGTTCCAGCCACTTGAAATCACACTGCCACTTCAAAATATGCCATCACGATAACTTTTAATATACTATACTGATTCAAATAAAAGCTGGATAGTGAACTTATGGTTGAAATATCTATGATAAGCTCACTTGGCGACTTGATCCGCAATTTTATTTCCAAGTGGGGGCCACTTGCAAATTTGTCATTATGATAACTTTAGTAATACAGAATCAATTCGCATCAAATTTGGGCAGTGGATTTATAATTCAAATATCTCAGATAAGTTCGCTGGGCATCTCACTCTACTTTTTTATAGAAGTGGTGCCACCTGAAAATTTCTTATGACGATAATTTTTGAAATACTGATTTAATTTAAACTAGAACTGGACAATGAAATAGTACAAATATACTGGATGATTTCGTTGGGCAAGTTGTTTTGCCATTTTGTTTTCCAAGTCGCAGCCACTTAGACTGCCACTTGAATATTTGCCATAATAATAACTTTTGAAACACGGCATTGATTTAAACCACAGTTGGACAGTATCCAATGCTTCAAATATCTTGGATGTGCTTGTTGGAACTTTAGAAATACTTAATCAATTCAAATCAAAGTTGAAAAATGGATTTATCATTCAAAGAACAAAAATTTAGAAAATTCACGTAACTCGTGAACAAATCACGTTATTGCGTCCATCTTTAGAATATCGATTATAAGTATTTTCTCGCCAAACGTCGCCAAAAAAGTCGCCATAGGGGAAAGTCGCCAAATTTGGCGCCAAATTCATTACCTGCGTTACTGGATCTTTTTAATGTGTTTTTAAGGAAAAATTAGGCTATTTTAATGCTAAAACAAACTAGAAATGCAGAAAACTACATTTTATCAACTCTGAAAGAATTTCTACAAAAAAAAATAATTATTTTCAAATTTGCAGTGGTATCTTAGATGCGCAACTTTCTCTGCCATTTTGATCCAAGTGGCAGCCACTTATTTTTTCAACACGATGGCTTTTGAGATTTTGAATTAATTCGAACTATATGTGTACAGTAGACTTATCTCACAAATACATTTCATATTACATATTAAATATATAAAGACCTAGCTTTACTTCGTGGTCGTTTAAGATCTTTCGGTACCGGGCACCCGGTCCTCTTCAGAAACGCTGCTTCTGTGGTGGAAAACTTGAAACTGTTCACTCCTCTGCTGATTTCTCATCAGGCGGCTCCAGGCTCTATTTGGGGCTACTGCGCTGCTATCGTTGCATACATCGCTATTGGTTAATATTTCAATTGACTCGCGGTACATGGCATAGTTGTAATTATCGTAATCTGCTAATTTTACGGTTTTATCAAAGTTTATTTTAATATTGTTTTTACTATATGTTTAGGCTAACGCGGTATTATATTTTCCGGTTTTAATGTCGTTTTCGTGTTCTTTAATTCTAGTTTTTATTTTTATTTTAGTGACGCCAATATATGAGCCGGGTTTATTATTTTCATCTATGAATGGAATTTTATAAATGCCGGCGGTTTCAAGAGGGGGGGGTGGGGTTTTTATCGCTTCGGATTAGTTGAAAAATATTTTTGTTCGGTTTGATGGGGATATTAATGCCATATTTGTTAGCTGTATTTTTAATTTTGTTAGCGGCTCCGCGATCGTACGGGATGGATGGGGTAAATTTAATGGGTGGTTTCTGGTGACTGGGTATTTGGTCGAGGTTTTTGAATCTATTTTTAATTAATTTGTTAACAATTTTATCAGGATATCCGGCTTTTCTTGTGAAACTTTTAATGAGGTTAAGTTCTTCTTCGAGGTCTTCGGGTTCATTACATATTAAAATGGCGCGATTAATGTATGACTGGATAGCATTTGTTTTATAGCGAAATGGTGTTTTACTTTTAAAGTGGATAATTTCGTTACTATTAGTGGGTTTTCTATAAACAGTGGTTCTAAAATTATTTTTATTGTGGGTAATTTTAACATCCAGGAAGTTTAATTGTGAATTGTTCTCTTCTTAGTACGTGAATTGGATATTTTGATCATGGCTATTGATACGGTTGAGAAGTTTATTAATGTCAATGTTTTTCTCGACGATGGCGAATACGTCATCGACGTAACGATACCAGTATTTAATTTGATTTTTTAAATTTTCTATGATTTGATTTTCTAGTTTTCTTAGTTTGAATTCAGCGACGAAGCCTGAGAAAGGCGACCCCGTGGGCACGCCTTTGGTCTGTTTGTAAATTTTTTCTTTAAAGGTAAAATAATTTTCTCTAAGAAGGAAATTGGTAGTGGCGTTTAAAGTTCGGGCTATTTCAGGATCAGTGTAAGTTTCGTTGATGGTTTCGTTAACTATTTCGCATGCTTCATTTATATCAATAGAGGGATAGAGATTTGTAACGTCAAAACTAATTAGATGATAATTTTCTTTATTTTCGATTTCTCTAAGTTTTTTAATAAAATCTTCCGTTGATTCTAGCGAGTGGGTGAAGGGGGGGAATGATTTTTCGGTAAATACTGGCCATGTATTTTTCTAAGGAGTAGGTCGGTGCTTCGTTTTTATTGACAACGGGTCGGAATTTAGGGGGGGTTTTGTGATCTTTATATCTTCCAAAAATTCTAGGTGTATTGGGTGCGTGGTTTATTATTTTAGGGGGATATCTACAGTGTACAATTGTACAAACTGTGTAAAGTGTACAAACTGTAAGTTTTTTCTTTTTAAACGCAGTTTATGAATTATTTTTTTTTATAGTTTATTTTTAATAAAAATGGAATAATTTATTTGGTAACTTTATGCGCTATATTCGAACCCCATACAGCACAGAATGTTTTAGTTGTGTACAGTCGGTAAAATAAAATTTTTTAAAACTGTTTAGTAAATTCTGAGGAAAATTAGAAAAAAATATTTATTTAAACGTCTTATGGTATAGTAGTAACAAAAGTGTCCGAACACTAGCAAAAATTCCTATGTAAAAAAAGTACACTTCATAAGGTTTTGTTAAATAAATTCTTATCGAATCATGTTCTTACACTGACTAAGAATAGGATTCGACAAGGATTTAGTTAATAAAACAATACGAAATGTACTTTTTTTACATAGGAATTTTTGCTAGAGTTCGGACACTTTTTTGACCGACTGTAACAAAAAACTTACAATCTTTCAAAAACGTAACACGTTTTAGTATGCTCTCTGATACCTTTCTGAAACATTCGCCCATTTTGATTTTCTATCTGTTAAGTGATTGTAACGTTTCTGTTACGTATTGGATTTTTTGTTACGATCGCGGACATTTCTACGTTTTTGAAACTAATCGGAAAGCAATCTGAACGTTTTTAAACGTTACGGAAATGTTTATAATGCTTCGATGTTATATGATTGTTACGTCTCTGGAACATTTTGTGCTGTTAGGGACAATATTGAAATACAAAAATGTTGATAATAAGATAAAAAAATAAATAAATATATATATATATATATATATATATATATATATATATATATATATATATATTCATATATATATATATAAATAAATAAATATACTATATATTTATTTAAACATATACTATATATGTTTAAATAAATAAATAAAAATACAGATATTGATTTTCAGTACTACCCTAAGAATTTAAAACTAGAACCCTCCTCAATGAATTGTAAAAATATAAATTATTTAGACGTAAATATAAAAATAGAGAATGATAATTTGGTAACTAGAATTTATGACAAAAGAAAAGACTTTAATTTTAAAACAATAAAGCTAATGCATTTTACATCTAACGTACATATTTCAGTTAAAAAGAATATATTTAGAAATGGTTTAATACGTATTGCTAGATTAAATTCAGACTTGGAAGAGATGTTTGAGGATATGGTAGAATGGTGTCGTCAGAGCATAGCTCAGGGTTTCCATAGAGATTTGGGGAAAAGTATGACGTACCAAATCGTGAATCAGTATAAAAGGAGTACTGAGCTGAAAATGTTGTTTGAAAGGAAGGATGGGTTAGAGAATTGGTTTCATGCGTTTTTTTCATTTGGTCTTGACAGGTGAGGGGAACGTTGCATGCGTAAAACTAGTTTAACCCTGCAGTGCATGTTGTAAGCCATGCCGCCTGTCTCCATATTAATTTTAATTTCGCTCTGTTTCAATTTTAGTTTTGGTTTATGTTAAAGATATTTTTCGTACTCTATTTGGTTTTAGTTTGTTTGTTAATTTCGTTAAGTTTTTGTTGACTTGTTTTATTCTTGAATTTTATGTTTAAATATGAGTTCGGTTTTGCTTTTCAATGGGATATATATATATATATATATATATATATATACATATATATATATATATAATATAGCGGAAATCAAGTAAGGAAAAAGAATTATTCTATTTCTGTTGGGCCCGTCTCTAGTATGAACAATAAGCCCCACCTTAAATTTTTACTGTAAAATATTACATTTAATTTGAGGCATATGAACTTGCTGTGCACAATGTATGAAATATAGATATCATGAGTATAACAATAAATTAAGAGGAAAAGTCTGGGAAGAGTTATTTAATCTTTAATTAAAAAAGAAATTCCTGTCCAAAAGCATTCATATTTTAAATAGTAATCACCACCTTTACGCGTTCCCCCTGAAATGTTAGATTATTTAACAAACTCGTGATGAAATAACTGAAATTGTGTCTTCAACACTCGAAATCGTAAATGCCACTGACGTTTATAATATGCCGGCGTCATATAAAGACTCAAACACAAAATCACGTCACAAATGCATTTTTTAAAGTAAGTATTACTTCGGAGGAAACTAGAGGGCGGGGCGTGCTTGAGCTTGTAAGCTGAGCTGGCATTATATGTCCTGTAAAACGCAATTTCTTATTATGTGAAACGTATAACCACGTTGTATGGGAAACTACTGTGTATATACACTGAATAAAAAAAGTAGACGGACACTTCTTTACAATTTTTTAAAACCCCGTCTTTGTTTAATAGAAAATGACAATTAAAATTCTTTAACTTGTTTATACTTATCAATCTTCATATTTTTGACAGACAAAAAAAAAAAAAAAATATTCAATTATTTATAATTTTAATGTACGAAAATGCAGAAAAGAGAAAAGATATACATTTGCACATTTTTTTTTTTTTTAAGTAGACGGACACTGGTCAAAAACTGCAGTTATCTAAGTGAGTGTTTTTTGCGGAGAAACAGTTTTGCATGTACATGTACATTTGGCATTTTGCCAATTGCTAACGTGCTTGAGAAGATGGTTTTACGTAGTTAAGTTTCTTGGAGATGAATGCGCCATGCCATGAGGAATTCCTCTAACTGATTACCAGAAAGGACAGATTATAGCGCTGAAAAATGTTTATAAAAGAGTCAGAGAAATTAGTAGGCTACTTCTAACAAGCAAAAGTAGCATCAGCGATTTTCTACGTGCTCATGCCCATGGCGTAAAGAAAAAGAGTGGCCGGCCAAAGAAACTTTCGCTTACAGACCAAAGAAAAATTTTTACTGAGCTGAAAAAAACTGGAGCATCAATTCCCAGAGTTCGAATAAGCACAGGAATTACTAACGTAACTTCTCAGACTATTTATGATTACATTAAGCACTCAGAGCTCTTTCAATATAAGAAGAGAAAACATCATCCATGCTGGAAGGATCACCACGTGACAGAACACCCACAGTGGGCCCAAAACCATATGTCTTGGACTGCAGATAGGATATCTGTAGTTTTTCAGATGAGAAAAAAATTAATTTAGACGGCCCAGATGGATATCAATATTATTGGCACAGTTTGAAGAAAAAAGATGAAGTGTACTCTGCTCGGCAAGTTGGTGGTGGTGGCGTGATGGTTTGGCTAGCTGTTGGCTATAGTGGAAGGAGAAATTTAGTGTTCCTAAATAAGAAGCAGATTCACAAAGGTTATATTGAAACACTAAGCAATGAGCTTTTGCCATTTTCGTGTGATCTTGGAGGAGAAAACTGGATTTTCCAACAAGGTGGAGCGCCAGTACACACCGCTAACAACATTAAAAAATGGTTTCATGAGAACAACTTCAATGTTTGAACTTCAATTGTATTAATTCATTCAATAATTATGAATTTTTAATATTTCTACAGACTTATGGGACAGCCTGTATTTTACAATTTTTAAAGGGGGTTGTAAATTATTTTTTGATAAAAGTTAATTATTTAAAATATATTTTAAATGAGTCACAATTTTTTCTAAAAGTATACCTCCAAAATAAATAAATATATAAAATAAAATAAAATAAAATAAAAATGCTGTGTGGATAGATTAAATATACGAATTTTACAATTACAACATGTAAATTAAATATGCGAATATATTTATTTTATTACTATACGCTAATTATTTTTCTTAATGAAAATGACATATTTTAAAATATAAAATTAATTATAATAGAGAAATTAACAGAATTTACAATTTGTTAATACTATTTAATGTAAAATCTAAGAGTAGATTATTTTATATAGCCCTATTTATTTTTTTAACAAAAGCAAGACTACAGAAAAAAATATTTTCTTTTTTTAACTATGGTGTATGTTCGAGAAGAAACACGACTTTGTTCATTTAAATAATGCATATTAATGTTTTCGTTGCATACTGTACTAATAAGTACTCCAACAAAAAAGTCTACCAATCAACAATATATGTGTAGTTTTTGTGAAACCAGGCGTACAAGCCAGATTGTCTACTGTATAATTTTTGGATCGAAAACATTATAGTTATCATTATGAAAATATTTACGAAAATTAGAAAATCTGAAAACAATAAAATCACACACAGAGAAGGATAAATACAGTTAAAATTAGAAACAATTTTTAAGTTTGTTGGAAAGTGTTAAATATCACGTATCCCAGCTGATAGTGCGTTTTCAATAGTTTTTTCTTATGCTTGCTGATGCGTCGAAATATCTTTATGCGATCTTTTAATCAATGCTAATTACACCGTATATTATAAAAGCATATTTTTGTGCAAATTAATAATATATGCGATTTCCGTTATGAAGCGTAAAAATGTAATTTTTAAAAAATTACATTTTGCATAATGCATTTAAATATTTTTTAGTGCGTTTAAAGATGCCTTTAAAGCTATTAATACCAATTCAAACTGGGAACATCCCCGTTGTGGGCCTGAAAAAAATATATAATTTTTACATAATTAAAAAAAAAAAAATCTTGTGGAAATTAAAGCCTAGGCGTACAGATTATGAAACAGAAGTAGATACAGAAAGAACAAAAGTCTTTAACACAAGAGGATATAAAATCATCGCCATTCCTTTTAACCCTTTCGCTCTGAAAAATTTTGTTTTCCTGACGGTAACTTCCTCCTGCGTGCATTATTCTTTTAAGCTACATTATTTCAAAGCGAGGTTTTCTGCATCCATGCTTATACTACAAATGAATACACATTATAATTATGCCCTTTCCATTTAATGTATTTGCATACATATTATTTTAATTGTACAAATATGAATTTTGCGAATATAATTAAGAAATACAATAACATACGAATTGCTAAAGAAACACTCACTGGCTGAGTTAAAAATTTCCAAACGACTTAAATAAACCTTAGTTGTAGCGAATAATTAAGAGGTAATAATTTAAATCCAAAATTTGACAGAAATATTACGTGAATTCATTTTTTTTAATTGCGTAAAACATGCATTCCTAAAAGTCTAAATCCAAAATATCATGGGGTTAAGCAGCTGTAAACTGTAATAGTCAACTGCACATTAATCATTTAAAGTTCAAAGCTACATTCTTTTGAAAATCGCTGAAGCAAATTTTAAATAGCTCTTAAACACAAAGTTGATCATAAATAGGAAAAAAATAAATAAGTAATAAGTCTTTTTAATTTCCGAGAAATTATTCGTTTGAAACATCCAGATGTTAGCATTATTATATTCAAACAGTAAAATTAATTGCTAAATAACTTTGTAAATAAACACATTAACTTAAAACACGCAATAGTTGTTTCAGGTGAAAACAGTAAGCCACAGACAGAAGTACTGTCCTTTCATCTGGACAAATAACTAAACACTACTTTGTATTCAAAGTAGAGATATGCATACTCGACTCCTAAAAAAGAGATTTACGTGTAAGACTTCATATTATCATCATTTGTTAAAATTTGGTATAATTCTGAATCTATCGAACACAGAAGGAGAAAAAGTTTAAAAATCGATTAAAATAAGGAAAAAAAAAAATCTGGAGTAAATTCACTCGACTTTCCAAACATTAACGCTGTATAAATAAATTTAAGTAAGAGAAAACGTTAAATATGCAATATATATATATATATATATATAATAGGGTGTATCAATACTTTTCTCCATATAGTATGTTGTTTAATTTAACGTTATTGTTCTTCAAATAATTTGAGCGTCTACATCATAATGATAAAATTTTGTTGTGTCCCTGTAAAAATCTATAAGCACTAGACTAAAATCTATAAAGTTCATGCGATGGTTAACTATATTAAGCATATAAATTTTCAAATCAATCTGTTGGGAATTTAGATCCTATCACATTTTAAATAATTTGAGCCCATAAGCCACAATAATAGCGTATTTTTTATTGTGTCCCAGTAAAAAAAAAAAAAAAAAAAAAAAAAAAAAAAAACTATAAGTGTTAGATTTACCAAAATCCATATGATTTGTGCGACTGTAATCTGTAACATGTGTACGAATTTTCGGTTTATTCAAATAAGGAGTTTAGACGCAATATAACTTTAGATAATTTGAATCCATAGGACATAATAATAAAAAAAATTCCCTTAGTGTCCCTGTAAAAAAACCATAAGTGCTAGGTTCACCAAAATCATTATGGTTTATGTGCGGCGGTGACCTACAGTACGCATATAAATTTTCAGCTCAATTACACTGTTAAAATTGGTTTCTTAAAGGTGAGCAAAATTGTTTCAAAGTAGCTCCGGAACAATATATGCTTAAATTTGAAAACCCATGTACTCACTTTTGAATATATTGTCATACTCAAAGACGGGGTTGACCAATAAGAATCCCAATATTCCCATGTTTGACATGTCAGTATACTCAAAAATAACATGGGTTTTCAAATTTAATTATATATTGTTTCGGAGCTATTTTGAAGTAATTTAGCTCATTTTTAAGAAACCATTTTTAACAGTGTAGATAAGGCATTTAGACGCTAATGATTTGAGTTAATAGGCCATAATGATAAAGAATTTTCCGTTGTGTCTATTTAAAAAAAAAAAAAAAAAAAAAAAAAAAAGCTTGCTATATTCACAAATATTTATGCACTTCGTGAAACGGTGACCTATAACGGTGGCATGTGTATAAATTTAAGCTCAACTGAATAAGACATTTAGACGCTATCAAAGTTAAAAAAAAAAAAAAAAAAAAAAAAAGCCCATACGAACCATAATGATAAAGAATTTTTCTTTGTGTCTCTAAAAAAAAAAAAAAAAAACTATGAAGGCTACATTCACCAAAAATTATACAGTTCGTGTGACGGTGACTCATAACAAGTTTAAAATTTTTTAGCTCAGTCGAATAAGACATCTATCGAATTTTAAAGAATTTGGGCCCATAGACCATAATGATAAAGACTTTTTCTGTGTGTCCCCGTAACAAAACCATAAGTGCTAGATTAACTAAAATCAATAGGGTTCGTTCTATAGTGACCTATAAAATATATACCAACTTTCAGCTCAATCAAACAAAATGTTTAGAAGGTATCGTGTTCAATCACATACATACACACGTATATATACGCATACATCATCGTATAAATAGTAAATATGAATTCAAGGAACCTTAAAACGTGTAGAAACACAAATATCTGAAACATGGATTTTTGACAAAACAATACTTTCCCCACTATAGTGTACGGGAAATAACAGTAATGAATTGTTCATGAAAACATTATATGTTTAGTTTCAATTTGAAAACTATAAAAATTAAAGGGTTGGATCCAATAACCTAGCGAAATTCATCACTTTTTACACAGTAATTTAACGTATTAAGAAACATTCATAGTACTTTTTTCTAAAGTGTTATTTATAAATATAAGAATTTTACATACAAATAAGATTTATGTTTTACAAGAAAATAAATATAGTACTTTGAATAACGGAATAAACTGAAATTTTATTTGTCATTCTGAAGCAAAAGGAATAAAAATATAAATCATTAAGATATATAGATAAAATATTAATAATAATAATAATAATAACTTTTTACATAAAAAAAACATTTACTATTTTATTAATTCCCACGTCTTATCAATGTCAAGATGTTTTGCGTTATGTCGTCGCTCTCATGACAAACAGGCCTAACTCAGAATTAATAACATTTTAAATAGAAACCACAAATCTCTTATAAACTTGCAATCAATAGAAATTGAGTTACGTCACTTGAACATGTCATAGGCATCACTTAGCACCTTTATAAAAAATAAAAAAATAAAAAAAAAAGGCTTAACTCAAAATCGGGATTTTATTTGAGTTACACAAAATTTTAATTCAAAGGTTTCAATCAAAATCGGGATTTTTTGAGATACACTTCTCTGTCATGAGATCGACGATATAATATACAAATTTATCAAAAACACAATATCCTGTATTGTTTCAGTTTTTTTTTTTTTTTTTTTTTTTTTTAATCGAAGAATTTATGTAGATTTATGTTGAGTGAATATTTTTGTTTTGTCATTACTTCAAGATATTTAACCTCAGAATTATTATTATTATTATTATTAATTAATTTATTTTTATTTTTATTTATTTATTCACTTTTGTTTCCAAATGGGAGACGTGTACATAATTATTTTTCATGAGTTGAAAATCTGAATCCGCTAACATTCAGAGTAAATGTCAAACATTATTATTTGCGGAATGAAAACAGAAGAGATTACTTTTCGAACTCTACATGTCTGTGTGAAAATATATTTATAAATAACAACTTTTCTTAAATAATTATATTCGGCATGTTACGAAATAGACAACCATGGCACTATTGTATTACAAATACATAATGAAATTCATTAAATTAAGTTAAAATAAAAGTACTATATGTTTTATGGTATATACAAAACAAATATGCTTTTAAAATATAACATCAGCTATAAAAACAAGAATAGCAAACAAAATATCATTGGACTAAACATTATTCAATCTAAGTACCGATCGAATAATGGAGATTTATGAGTTATAGTTTTATAATATGGAATAAATTGTTTCCCAATATTGCTAAACTGTGATTTTAGTCATGAATTTTTCATCTATTACCGATAAATGTTCATTGGTTTATGAGGAATATATGATTATCAGACATTATTATTCTTATCAGAAACATCTCTGGCCTTTTAATTACCTATCATATTTTCTTGTAAATTATGATATTTGTTGATTGTCTTGAACATATAAACAGTATATCAAAGTATGAATTTCAATTACTAATAATATATATTAAATAGAAAAAGACTCAATTTTAAATAATGTTCTTATTTTATCATTTTCTTTTCTTTTCTTTCATTTTGTTCTTTCTTTTTTTCCATTTTTTTTTCCATTTCTTTATATCTTATTAGTTACAAGATAAAAAAAAAAAAAAAAATACGTATAATTAAAAAAAATATATATCTTATAAAAATCCGACATATTTCAAAATAAATTAAAATTTTAAGATTTAAAATTTTGCATTTAAATTTCATGTAATAGCATTTATATACATTTCGTATAACTCAATATAGAGTTATTAAAAAAGAAGTAAAATATTCGCAATAATTGAATTAATCTTTAATTAAATTTTAATTACCAAGTTTAAATAAAACTTGCTCTTATTAAAAAATGCTGTATTTTAAGTTCAGTATTGATAAAGTTTTATATTAATAGAGTTTTTAAACATTTGATTAATAACGAAATGAATATAATTGAAAAAACTAGAAAATCTTTATCATACATGCTTATGTAAACACACACAAACTGGCTTACGAACACACACCTATAAACACACACATATACACTGACATGAGCATACACAAACACACACACAGGAATATGAACAAAAACACATACGCATTTCTCTCTATATACATAGTAAAATCATTTGTCTGGTCTGCGTGAGTGAGTGAGTGACTGAGAGCGTGACTAATTAATTAGCACCCAGTCCAATTCCTTGAACCTTAAAACATCTATAAGAATCGATTTTACAAAGCGGACTCAAGATAAATGAAAAATATATACAGTTTCATGTCTCTATAGCTTTCAAACTATATTAATGTGGATAAATATATGCATTTATGAAAATAAAATAAAAAGAAGTATTTTTTAAGATATTGAATATATAATTATTAATGTTCCTGTTGCTATAAAAATAAAATTCTAACTCAAAAATAAAGTAAAATAAATAAATTGCAAATTTAAATGTATATAGAATAATCTTGTAAGAGACAAACACAAAACTTTTGTTTTATTAACTTTTTTTTTTTTCTTCGAATAATAATTTTAAAATTATGAAGTTTGATTAAAACATTACCTATGAGTCTCCCCTGGCAAACCTAAAATAGCTCACCTTTGAACATATAAAATGTTTCAATTATGAGACACCTAAACTTTATATTTCTTACATGATTCAGAACTTCCATGTTTTCTTTTTACTTTGGGGATTTTTTTTTTTTCAATATTGAAGCTTATTAGACATAGGATATTCTAGAAATGGTGAAGAATTATCCCAGTTGTTGCGTTTCGTAAGATCTCGGTGTATTTGTTTTTTCTGTTACAAGGCTGTTATAGAAGAAATTTTAATAACTATATGCTTAAAGGCTTGTTATACATGAGAGAATTTTGACGACAATATTCACAGAGTCTTTCTTAAGCAAAGTCAGGGAACTAGATGTTTCTTCGATTTTAATTTCCGTCGAAAAACTGCATTCAATGGGAATAAGAGTGTAAGTTACCAAACTTTTAAAAAATGAAAAGGTCCGAATTGGCCTGGTTAAAGCACGAACAATTTCACTGCAACAATGCATAAAACTGAAATAAGTTTTTTGCTGTGTGGAGGTAATGTGTTTGAAGGCATGTCGTCTATAGCGTGCTAATACCGCTAGTCATCATAAGTGAAATACCACGATTTCCTGATGGGAACAGCAGGTGAAATCATGAAGGGAAAAGTTAATGTAAATATCCCATACAGCACAGAATGCTTCAGTTATGTTGCAAAAAGCATACAACCTTTCATTATCGTAACACATTTAAGTACACTCTCATAAACCTTTATGAACATTCATCCTTTTTACTTTCTTCTATATGTAATATAGAGAAAGTATTGGATTCGCGAAAATTTTCGACCTCCGTTTTTTTACGGATCTACACGTTTTGGGATGTCCTGAACACGAATTGATAGTTTTTAAAAAATGTCTGTCTGTCTGTGTGTCTGTCTGTCTGTCTGTGGTTTAGTGTTTTCACCGTATCTCACGAACCAATGAATGAAATTCAACCAAACTTGGTATATAGTTGGACCCTGGCGGGGCATTGTGCTGATTAGATTTGGGGATCAATAGCCCTTCAGGTGGTGCTGTGATCGCATATTATGTAAATTTTTAACATGGCAGTATAGGACAAATTTTCGTATTTTTCACCGTATCTCACGAACCAATGAATGAAATTCAACCAAACTTGGTATATAGTTGGAACCTGACGGGGCATGGTGCTGATTAGATTTGGGGATCAATCGTCCAGCAGGTGGCGCTGTGATCGCAAAATTTCTTATGTTACACCGTATCTCACGAACCGATGAATGAAATAGAACCAAACTTGGTGTATAGTTGGACCCTGACATGGAAAGGGTCTGATTAGATTTTGGGATCAATCGCCCAGCAGATGGCGCTGTGATCGCATTTTATGTAAACTTTTAACATGGCAGCATAGGACAAAATTTCGTATAAATGTACATAATGAGCGTTATTTTAAACTTGTGATTGTAAAATTAATATGAA
This sequence comes from Salticus scenicus, assembly GCA_963930645.1. Taxonomy (NCBI): domain Eukaryota; kingdom Metazoa; phylum Arthropoda; class Arachnida; order Araneae; family Salticidae; genus Salticus; species Salticus scenicus. The sequence goes on along the minus strand of OZ005649.1, from coordinate 271,404,108 downwards.
TTATTGATAATAGTAGTAGTTAACTACGAAAAAAATTTTGTGCATGTGGGGGCACCGGTTCCCCCCTGGGGGGGAAGTACCCCCCCGGGGGGGTAAATTTTCAAGATGGATATCTTTCGAAAGATCTCGTCAATACCTTTAAAACGAATGGTTGAACTATAAATCTGTGACAATTTGAAACAAAGTTATCGATTTTTTTACTTTTAACCAAAAAAAAAAACTTAGAAAAAAAAATCTTTTTTTTTTTTTTTTTTTTTTTTTTAACGAAACTTAACCAAACTTGGTATTTAGTTGGTCCCCGACATAAACTGGTGCTGATTACATTTAGGGATCAGTGGCTCAACAGGTGGCGCTGTGATCGCATTTTTTCTAAATTTTTAACATGGCAATATAGGACAAAATTTCGTATAAATGTACATAATGAGCGTTATTTTAAACTTGTGATTGTAAAATTAATATGAATTATTGATAATAGCAGTAGTTAACTACGAAAACAATTTTGTGCATGTGGGGGCACTGGTTCCCCCCTGGGGGGAAAGTACCCCCCCGGGGGGGGGGTAAATTTTCAAGATGGGTATCTTTCGAAAGATCTCGTCAATACCTTTTATACGAATGGTTGAACTATAAATCTGTGATAATTTAAAACAAAGTTATCGATTTTTTTTACTTTTAACAAAAAAAAAAAAAAAACTTTTTTTTTTTTTTTTTAAATATTGTTACTGTTTGAATATGTATTACTTTTACCAAAAAATAAATAAATAAATAAATAAAATAAAATAGAAAAAAATCGTATTTTTTTTTTTTTTTTTTTTTTTTTTTTTTTTAATATTGTTACTGATTGAATATGTATATAGGAAAATATAGAATAAAGTCTTGTGGTGGCCACAACATACTAGTTCATGTTCTATCCGTTAAGTGACTGAAGCGTTTCTGTTTCGCATCTGAATTTTTGTTACGATCTACGTTTTTGAAAGTATTCGGAAAGCAAACTGAACGTTTCGAAGCGTTTCTGAAATATTTAAAATGTTTCGATGTTAATGTTTCGATATTACTATCTCTATTACAAAATATATATGTATCCGTTTCATTTGGTTTAGTGCAGGCTATAGATGTTAAACTCTACTTACCTGTAATTTCCCCCATATACTTAATGTTTTTGAATACTTTTGAGTGTTCCTGTACACGAACCATTTGCTTCATCTCAAAGAAAAGCTTAGTGTAATATCTCTATATGCTAAACATTTAGAATACGGAGTTTGAATTCCTGCTACTATTTGTTCTTGAGATATGCTGATTACAGACAGACAGACAGACACACCCACAGACCATTCGCTAAAAACATGATTTTCGTTTTCATGGGACCTCAGAACTTATAAATATAACAAAAACTCAATTTCAGAAATTTGACCCTAAAACAATACTTTCTCTTCCGTAAGGGTAAGAGAAAGTAAAAATGCCTTTCTGGCGCACTAAGGGCATTGAAATGTCTGGTTCACACAAAGCTGATCCTTGGCTCGTGAGTTTTGGCAGTTGTGTCAGTGGATAAGACGGACTCTTGGCGCAAAATTTCTTGAGATATTATTAAAATGATAATATGAAAATGTTACGGTGGAGTTTTGTACTAACTGCCAGAGGGACTCTTCGAAAAGAAGAAATCGTGCTGAGATAAAGCTTCTTTAGACACGAAGACAGAGAAGCTGTAGGATGGCAAACTAATGAACTTACAGAAAGGCCTGGCATAGAGGGCCGCAGACTAATGTTCGAGCTGCTCGGAAATTGTATACTCAAAGGTTTCCGTTGGAGCAGTTCTTTCCATAAGGCAACACGTAAACATGATCGAACGATAAGTACGCCATCCAACGAGAAATCTGTTCTTTAATTAGTAGAGAGCATTCCCAGTAGAAATACAGGAGGTATCGCGAATGAAATGCGGATTTCACGCAACAACATGTGTAAGATTCTGAATAGCTATGAAATGCATCGATATCACTTACAGCGCATTTCGTTACTGGAAGATGTTGACTTTGAACCTCGTTGGTCTTTTTCAATTGATATTTTTAGAGGAGAGTTGCAGATCACCGTTAAATAGCCTTCGTGTTATTCCTTGTCTACGAAAACCTTTTTGACGGATCTGAAGCCCTTATAGAACGCATAGCTGCAGCTGCAGGGAAAATTAGACTCCTCTGCAAAATTTGAAAATGTTCGAACTTTCATGTAGCGAAGATATGAGGTCTGCATCACATGAGGGCGTCGTTATTCGAATGCTCCCTTTGATATGAGTTGCCTTTCCTTTTACTTACTTCTTTTTTGATATTTATGAAGAGCGAATAATAAAAATTTTATATTCTTCTATTTTGTGGCCTTTGCATGACTTGTGTTTTATATCTAAAAAATGGGAAATGCGAAATTAAAATTTGAAGAAAACCATGTGAGACATATATGTGCCTATTCAATGTCCTCTACCACGTCAGGTAGGCATTTACGACCCGGCATTCCTATGGGATTCCAAATCGCCTAGGAACCCCTGCCCTCCACCTTCCCTCAAAGTTTGTAACTTCTGAGATAGGATACTCTGTGTGTGCATATATATACATATATAACATATCAAAAATTTTTATCATAATATGTTATTTATCATACAGTATACTAAGAATATTAAACAACAAAAATACGTACAACAAATTAATACTTAAACCAAAAATTGTAGAACTAAAACTGAATTAAAACTTAATCGAAAAATCTAGAAAAGTATTTAAACTATAAAAAATGCTTCATATGGCTTGAGACATACGTGCAAGATAGAAGCATGCTTTTAATATTCTCATCCCCCTTCTTACCAGACAGTTTAACTGAAAGGTAGTTTAACTAAAAGTATTAAGCTAAAGTCTAATATTAAAATGGATTGAATAAATTCAATAAATTCAATAAAATGAAGCTAACAAGAAATAATCAAAATTTACACAAACAGCAGATAAAATTTATTTAATTCTAGTTAAATATCCAGGTAAATTATTCGGCCATCCTAAACCAACTCAATCCATTTTAAAAAGACAAATACATATGGGTAGTTTCCATAGCTACATCATACCATCACAATTCATCTCAAAATACACTAAGATTCAAACCAACAAAATACAATATCTAAACTCCATCTATATTCTAATAAGATAACTAACGTAATAGATGTAGAAATTTTATTAAGATGTAATTGATGAAATGGAATATGTGTAAAATTAAAATAAGAAAATTTATATTTTATATGTCTTAAGTATTTCTCTATATTGTAACCATACAGAAAATTTATAGGATAATCATTACAAATAGCAATATAAAGAAACTTTGAATGTCTTTAATTTTAACATTTAATCAGTAATTAATCTTTTATTTCGGTTAAGATAGTTTAAAATGATATTTTTGGTACATTAGTTTACTAATATTAGAGTTCCATTGTATTAATTTAATCACATTAAAATCAAAATAATTTCTTTTATCAAAAATAATAGTTACTATTTATTTTTCAGCAATATTTATTTCTAGGTCCTAGAAATTTATTTTTAAAGGATTAAAATTGGTACTTATTAGTTTTAGACATGAAGGATAAAAATCAATTTTATATCAGTGTCATCATTATTAGTAGTATATACAAACAGGTCGTCAGTATATGTATAATTAATAATTCCCTCATTATATTTATATTTCTTTTCATAGATTTTCAATTACATATTTATTAAACAATTACTAGAAACTGATCCCTGAGGAATGTTATTATTTTGTGTATAAAATTTTCCTTTATAATTTATATAATTCTACTTCAAAATTAAATTATATAATTTTCTATATTCATTACAATCTATAGCTTTAATTATATTAATCATTTCTCTTTCTTTAATTTGAAGTTTTTGAAATAATGCATTATTTGCCATAATTCTATAATTCTAATATATATATATTTTTTATGTAATTGCAAAAATTTTAACTGCTTTATCTACATGCGTGATACTAATATGCAGAGATGTCAACCTAATCCGGCAAATTCTTAGTACCGCCCCTTTTTCTACACTGCTTAATTTTTAGAGCAATTCTCTTCAGATGTATCTACGGTGAATCAAGAGGAGAAATACTCTAAAAATTAAGAGGCGTTGAAAAAAGGGCGGTACTACCAATTTGCCTAAATAGGTTGGCAGCTCTGAATATCTGATGCTTTATTTACATAACTTTTGCCTTACCTAGTAATTTAAATTCGGAATTACAGAAAATACAAATGCAAATAATAAATATTAAGTACCTTTTTTAATAATTTTAGCTACTGCGACAGAAAAGTAAAATTATTCATTGAGAGACGTTCGTTATTAAGTCTTATTTGTTTTTTATAACTATTTTAAGTTTGACATATTTTTTTTTTTTTTTTTTTTTTTTTTTTTTTTTTTTAGCTGGCAACATGTTTTATTATTTTTATTATTGTTATTTTTATTCTGCTTTATTTTATTTACGTTTCTATTTTGTTATTTATTTATTTATTTATTTTTAATAATCAATTAATTTCTTTATTTTTGCTACTGGAGATACTTAATAGAGGTATTTAGTAATGGCCTTATGCACAAGATGGCCTTATGCATGATGGCCTTAACACTTTTTAATTTACCATTTCTTTAGCCTAAATTAAAAAATTCTGCATTAATTGGATAAATGAAATAAATATGTGATAAACATGAAATAGCATAACAATCTTTATATGTAAATATAAAAATATATAATAATTTATAATATATATATGTATATATATATATATATATATATATATATATATATTAATATTAAAAATTCTTATTATTAAAAAACAAGTTATTCAATTAATTATTATTAAAATAAAAGATTCGTTTGGCGTAATACTCTCTCAACAAAAATGATATCGTAAAAATTGTTTATGTTTTCATCCAGTGAATGCATTTTGTATAAATTACTATTTGATGCCTTTCACTTTTAGATGAGAAAATTAAAGGATAAGCAATTTCCAGAATGCTTATTCAGATATTCAGTGGAATAGATGGGTCTGCCATACCGTTCATATCTTATGTGAAATTACTTACATTCAGGTAGGATATCACAAAGTTATGATTTATCGATTTCTGAACCATTCTAGAGTCATATGTAAGCATTTCCTATTAAAAGTAAAAGGTGAATTAGCATACCATTTCTTAAACGATTTATAAGCTAAAAATATTAACACAGTTTTATAGAACAAATTTATTTTATAAACATAAACATTTGTTTATTTAAATGGTGTTCTAAAGTTAAAATAAAATTTTAATTTATTATTATAGCATAAACACAATCCAAATTTTGCCTTTATATACATTGTCTAAAAATACATTACTACAATATTTATCTTGAAAATGTAACCTTTTTTAACAATCTGAATATGAGTATATATATATATATATATATATATATTTTGTTGAGGGGGGGGGAGGGTACACGTATAAAAATACATTAAATGATTTAACAATTAATGGGATGATCTATAAGAGATATGACGGAATATGGTACATCACATTACAGGACCTGTTCTGTATATTTTAACTTTGTATTGTAAGTTTTGTATTTTAATTTGGATTAACAAGAGCATTTGCTAAAATAATAAATGAAACTGTGTACTGTCTCTCTCTCAAACAGAAATAGACAGACACAGCGTAAATATTAAAATACTCACTACTCTCACAGTAAATATATATATAGTAGCCGTCTCCGGCGACCAGCTAGTTCACGATCCTTGAAAAATCAGACAGTACAAAAGTGCCGCTCGGTGGTGCTGGTGCGCCTTTTTCCCGTTTCAAGACCCAGAGTACCTTACTGATATATAACACAAGCTTTATTGAAACTTTAACTGTAGTAAATTCTCGCTCGGTAACACCTACGGCGCCCTCTTCCCGTTTCGGTATCTGAAAAGCCGGTTCGTTCACTGTGTTATGATCTTAGGAAATTCTGACCGAAATAAAGTCTCGCTCGGTGGTTCCTGCGACGCCTTATCCCCGATTTTGAACTTCTTCAACAGCTTGCTTGCTCATAGTGCAAATTTTTAACTGTAGCCAATTTCCACTCATTGGCGACTTCGACGCCCTTTATACCTCCACCGCTGCTTTCAAAAAAATAATTTAGCCAGGATCAAAATTGAATTCTTAAAATAACAAAGCGCCATCTTGCGACAGTAATTTACAATATGTCGTGTTTAATTGCAATTCAGATAACTTTTAAAATAGTATACTACTTATGAAATTATATTAATTAGAAGCTGAGATACAAAAGTAATATAAACATTGATATACAAGATTTGTGTCTGACTTTTCCATGGTTTTCTCCGAATCTTGCCTAATTGCAGGCTAAATATTTTTAAAAATCCTTAAAACGAAATGTGAGCGTAACATCGTAATCCGAAAGTCAGCAAATTGAAATAGAATAAAGATGTTCCGGGTTTTCTGTGGTTTTCTCTGAAACTCCCTTACTGAATTTAACGGCTTATATTATATTAAAAATTTGCAATAAAATTACTTTAAAATATATTTCGAATGATATATTATAAGAAATTTAATCATAATTAGAATTGAAGATATTGGAATAAAGGTGTTCTAGGGTTTCCGTGGTAATTCATAAACTCCCGTATAGAATTTAACGTCTTATATCTGTTTAAAAGTCCGGAATAAAATTTATTTCGAATGCCGTTTAATCATGATTAGAATTGGAGACGTTGAAATTTTAAATTATTAAACTGCCAACTGGCGGTAGAGATTCGCAAACTCTACTATTTAATTCCAATTCAAATGGGTTTTAAAATGGCATGTTTCTTATGAAAATATGTTAATTAGAAAATTAGGTATAAAGGTAATATAAACATTTGTACAAAAATATTTGTGTCTGATTTATCCGTGGTTTTCTCTGAAACTTGCGTAATTCCGTGCTATATACCATTAAAAATAATTAGTACGAAGTGAGTGAAAATCAGAATACGAAACTCTGTAAAATATAAAAAAAATAAAAGCACTCTGGGTTTTTCATAGTTTTCTCCGAATGTTTCGTACGGAATTTTAACGGCTTATATCACTTTAAAAGTCCGCAATAAAAGTACTTTAGAACATCTTTCGAAAGGTGTATTATGTATAATATTAATGAATATCTTTGATATTATTAGACTCAAAATGGCTAATCTATCAAGGGTGATTAGCGATATCTCTTGAAATCCGTCTAAAATTTAAGAAATTCCAAAATTGTTTTTTTTTTTTTTTTACAGCCCAGTACAAAAAAGAAAAACAGAAAAAAATATATATTTTATTCTGTTAAAAATAATTTTTGTCTCTTTAGTTAAACAGATGAAAGAAAATGAATTTAAATAAATATAATCTGTCTAATTTTCTTATACATGTTTAGACACACATACATACAGAGACATATATCTTCTTTTATTATTATAGATATGTCATATTAAAAGAGACAGCCAAATGGAAATACTAAATGCACTGCAGTTGTTGGCTTAAATGGTTCTTTAATAAATTCAGGGCTTACATACATTACGCAAAGGTAAGACTTCCACTTACAACTTACGTCTTAAAAATCCAACTTAAGACTAAGCACTTCAGACGAATTACTAACTCGAAAATTCTTTTTCCATTCCGAGTGGGGGCGGTTACGTGATCGGAACCGTCCCGACTGGCTTAGGCGAAGTCATACGACCTCAGAAGGACTGATTATAAGGTTCTGGATTGAAACTCCATTAGAAAGGCACAATATAATAAATAACAGTTCGTTTCATCGGAAAATAAAATAAAATAAGGTTATGGTTTGAGAACAAGTTAATGAATTTGGAATTAGTGAAATATTTAGAAAATAAATTGATAATGAATTGATTAGGGAACTATCAGTGGATTAGTGGGAAGTAGAATAATTTAAGTTTGAGAAATAAAGCTTTAATTTTAAGCGGGCGTTTAATTGTATTTCACATATATATATATGTATTCACATAACAAATTTACTTGCTATTTCCACTATAAAAATGTAGTAGGAGACGATACATCATTGTACTACATCATTGCCCTCTGGCATGTAAATTACATGTAAATTACATTCTACATGTAAATTAAAAAAAAAAAAAAAGTATAAAAATATATAAAGTAATATTTTTTAAATATTAAAATCATTATTATAATTCAAGATTGTCTTTTGAAGTAATATTTTCTCAGAAAAAGTGACATCTTAAAAATTTTAAGCGCAAGGCGTATAGTGAACCGTTATATGGCGCCTCCACACTTTAGAATGCGAACAAAGAAACGGGCAAACAGTTAAAAGTTCATAAAAAATAGCACAGGAAATTAATTAAAAAAAAAAAAAAAGTAAACATAAACATGAGAAAATTTCATCTAAAACGCTGTCTAGCTTTACGCTACTTACATTGAGACCATGCTTTATGTGACAATAAATAAAAAAAATATAAATACAAAAATAAAATGCTTGTGTTTTGATGCATTTTATTACCCTTTAAATTTTTACCAATAATTCTAAAACACAAATCATTTGATAAATACAAAGCATTTGATAAATTTGCGTTGTATAGATAAAATAAGTTAAATTTCTGTTATAGAAAAAAATAAAAATTAAGCTATGAATGAGGAAATTTTCGCAAAGTGCTTTGATAATGTGTGTTGGGTACATGAAACCAATCCAGTCCCGAAAATATTACCTTCCTGAGATAATTTCGAACAAAATTGCACTGGGAAACATTCTTTTGATGCATCACCGCTGAAGGTATGAAGGGGAGAATTCCGCTAAATTCCTTTATAGTGTATGTTAGGTACACCTGAACAACCCGCGTCTAATGAAATCGTCTTCCACAGATAACTTAGAACAGAGTTGCACTTCGGAAAATATTTTTTTGTTTTGCCTTCCTGACCCTAAATGGGGGAACTGAGACATTTCACAAAATACATTTACAGTGCTTGTTGTTTACACATAGCACAACCACACACAATAAAATCACTTTTCTGAGGTCATCTGGAACACCATTACGCTTGAATACGTTTTTTCAGTCCCTTTCTTGTCCGCCAGACAGGTAAGGAGGGATATTTTGCAAAATCCTTGTACAGGGAGTGCTGAACATACATAGTGTACCCTCATACCATCCTCATGTAATTTGGAACACAGTTACGTTTGGAAAAGTGTTTTATTCACCCAACCATATAGGATGAATAAAAGGGGAATTTTGCTAAATCTCGGCATATCTGGTGTTTGATGCAAATGACTAACTCACACACTAAAACTCCTGAGCACAACTCCCATAGATTCCCTAGGAGTAAAAAAGAAAAAAGAAAGCTCTTGAATTGGCCTTCTGATAAATGCACCACCAAATCAAATAAAAATCGCAAAACTTTCCAAACCACCCAAAAAATATTTTATTTAATAATAAATGAATTCTATTATCTAATTAAAAAAAATTATATCCAGAACAAAACATAACTTTAGAGAATTATGTAAATGTATCACAAATGGTCCAAAATTCATTAATCAGGAGATATTCTTTAACAGAGTGGGGAACTATTCGACTTGTAAACAAACTTACATAAACACGTTGTTATAACATGATGAATTTTCAAAAAAATTTTATTAAATTAATAACATATGATAAATTTATCTAAATACACTTATCATGGTATTACGTTAACAATAATTATTATATTCTTGCAAAAAGTCAAAGAGCCATTGTTCATTACCTTTGAACATTGGCTCTGTTCCTTTTCAACGGCGTAGGGTCTTTTTTCCTCTTCCTTGATAGAATTAAGAGATCTATTAACTCCTCTATATTCAATGAAAACACGAAATTCAATTATTAGAAACTATGTGTGCACAAATAATGAGTACTTAATAGCGAGAGAAAAACGATAACTATAACCTAATCAGAAACTGTGCTGCTGTAGTCGGGTGGAGCAGAATTGCGATCCTGAAGATATGGAGATGACTAAAAACTCATCATTTATAGAATATAACAGGTTTTGACACACATCGTGATTTTCAAATGCAAATAACGCTAAGATGTATCAGCTTTGACATGGTTTATTTTTTCAGATGGTGGAAACGCTTACTTAGAACTTAAAACTGAAAAAAAAAAAAGAATTTTTCAATTTTAAGGAGTTGGCTGGTTTTAAAACTAGACGACGCATATAATACAAAGTGTTATAAGTACAATGAAAGACAATACAGCACAAATTTTTTATACCAGAAAATATATTACTTCAAGATTTTATTGAAATAAATGTTGTATGTGAACTTTGAAAAAACAAAATGTGTAGGTAATTTTCTTGCAAAATAATAAAATTTTAAGAATTATATCAAATAATAAAGAATTTAAATAAGTAAATAGTATCTTTTAGTAATTCATAAAAAAATAATACTCTAAAATTAGGTGTTGGAAAATTAAAAAGCGTTTATTTATTTATTTATTTAATTTCAGATTGATGAATTTAGGAAAAGAAAAAAAAAGTGAAGAAAAAAGAAAAATAATTTCATTAGTTCAAAGCTATTTAAAACCCGTTGCATTTATTTTTATCCAAAAGGATTTTCAAGTGCGACATAAGTGCAAGTTATAGTTATTTATTTGTTTTATTTTATTTTATTTTATTTTTATTTTTTTTTATCGTGAAGTGTACTTAAAAATATTTTCTTGTAAATGAAATTTCCTTACAAATATACATTTAAAAAAAGTGACTTTTCTTAAATAAATTTCAAATATGAATAATTTTTTTTTCGTAGTTATTTTGTTATTTAAGTCATAAGATATTAATTAGAAAAGCAGAGTTAGGTAGCATTGAAAATACCATTAAAAGAATGAACATTTTATGCATCTTGCAGATAAAACTATCGATTTCAGTTAAGATACATAAGAGTATACTTCAGAGTAAAAGATTCTGGAAATGGTTTCCGATTCTCTTATTCTTTAAACTCGTTATTTTCCAAAGTGCTCTTAAAGTTTAGCTTTGAAAGTTTTTATTAAATATTGAGAAATACTAAAGAGGAGTTACATATAGCATTATTAAATAAAAATAGACATAAATAAATAAATAAATGCAGGTAAAATCTTGAGTATAGCATAAACTTTAGTATATTTTGAAATAAAATTGTGTAATAAATTATTGAAATACAGATGAAGAATTTACAAAAAAAGTGCTTTATTTTTAAATTACTAGGGGGATCTGCCCCTTTCTCGTTTCTCTCATAAACCACCGACGGAGGCTTCGCCACCCTCAGTTCTCTTCACATATTAACTACTGCGGGGCTCTGTCCGCCGATTAGCTGCATTGCCTTTCACCGAATAGGAATATTAATAGTGTATAACACAAAACAAGATAATAGAAAATGTTATAGAAATCCCGACATTTAATGTCAAATTGAAATACATAATATTTAACACCACTTTTTATTTTTTTCAAAGCTGATTGAAATTCGTCATATCCAAATCATTTTACGTTACAGCTTTAGTATATGACACCATTGCCGACATTAAATGTAAAAAAAAAAAAAAAAAAAAAAAAAAAAAAAGGAAAATCTAGTACTTATTTTTTCTAATAAATATACTTTTTACTATTGAATTTTCTAGTTAATTTAGGGTAGTTTGTATACATTTCTAATGTACAGTTAAAGTATATTTCGAATACCATTAAATATACTTTAAGACAAAAAGAAACATATCGCTCACAAGGACGATAATTAAAAATAATAATAATAATAATAATAATAATAACAATAATAATAATAATAATAATAAATTATCCGATTCATGAACGTTGCTATTTTGGAAATGAAATTGCCAAACCTAAGTTCAATAATCGTTTTTTAAAAACTTGATATAATACAAATGTAAATATAAAAAAAAAGTCACCAAATTAAATGCTTACGTATAAGGGAACATAGGGATCATTATTTCGCAGAAAAGAACATATAAAAATTGATAAACAATGTAAGAAATTGCCAGTAAGAAAATGAATTTTCTTAATAGAAACTTTGACATTTATTTTATTATTTTTTACACCACGGATCACATTTTAATTTTCACGTAGAAAATGACTTCATGACAGAAATAAAACGACATAAGAGAAACACTTTCCAAGGTTGCATATAAAGTACCTTTATAAACCCGAAGTTTTTAATTACTAATTTCATTAATTAAGATAGCAAAAATTTCTAACTGTCTGAAATGTCTTTTTTGGAGTATTCCATAGACATTGATACCTCTTACCACGTGAAGATCCCTTCCCTCCGTCAGGAGATGCGGTCGCAGACAAAAAAAAAATCGACGCCAACGACAGTAACATTTTTTTCTTTTTCTTTTTTTTTTTTTTTTTATTATTATATAGTGACATAATGATTGTTCTGTAGAATATTTCACAATGAGTTAATTATCATGCGAAAAAAATCTTACACAAGTATTTAAAATTTTCATATTAATATTATTCACATTATTATTATTTTACATCTTGATTTTAATTTGAATGTATGTATATTGCTACTATTCACTCATGAAAAGTAGCCTATTACCAGTTTTGAAATTTTGAAATATTCTAAAATAATAATTATTATTATGATGTATTTCAGCATAAATAATTAAAAAATACCCATTGTTTGTAGATCCGTATTTTGACTTTACTTTATTGGTAAACGTGATAATGTATCCACAATATCGGAAATAATAGGTTTTAGGAAATACATATAATTTGTTAGCATATCTACAGTTTAAAAGAAGCTTTTTTAAAATATTTTACTTTTTAGATGCATTGTAAAAAGGATAAGGTTTAATATATATATATATATATATATAATGTGGAATACTACAAAACTGTTTTGAGTTTTGTTAAATTTGACTACGGTTTGGTTGATTTATTGATTGTAGATCATATTAACAGAATATCTGCATGGCAATATTACATGGAATCCTAATTACAACTATCACACCTAACCCACAATTAATATAATTGCCGATAATGTAAAAATAAAATATTCTCTTTATTTATTTATGAATAGTGTTGTTAGGGCATTTGGAAAAAAACAAGGTCATGTGAACTGTAAAATATTTATATATATTGACTGTATAAGAATAACGACAATAATATGTATAAGAATGATGATAAAAGTTTGTATACGTTATTATTCTTATATAATTAAATCCATTATTTTAGAAAAGTTTAACATGCACTCCATTTGCATAATCGGATGTTAAATTAATTATTTTTTTAACGGTTAATGATTTAAAGGAAAAAGTTGAATACTTATTTTATTTCAAATGTGTCACAAAATAAATAAATTTAGTAAAGATTTTATGCTCGGAATATATGTAAAAGAAAAATAATAATACTATCGTCTACAACTTTCTTATTTAATCTTTATATTGTTCACTTAATATTATATTCCAACTTATTTTAATATTTAAGCTTTTTATGATTACTGAAAGGGTCAGTGACGTTTCTTTTTGGTTTTAGCAACAAACGTCGTCTGGTACATTGTAAAAATAATGATACAAATATGCAAATAAAATTTTTTAAAACTGTTTAGTAAATTCTGAGGAAAATTAGGAAAAAATATTTATTTAAACGTCTTATGGTATAGTAGTAACAAAAGTATCCGAACACTAGCAAAAATTCCTATGTAAAAAAAGTACACTAAATACTGTTTTGTTAAATAAATCCTTGTCGAATCATGTTCTTAGACTGACTAACAACAAGATTCGACAAGGATTTATTCAACAAAACGGTATTAACTCTATTTTTTTATATAGGAATTTTTGCTAGTGTTCGGATTCTTTTGTTAATTACTTTAGAGAGAAGGTAAGTGTAACAACGTTTTTACATAGTTCAACTTTGACCTCAATCTGTTCAGTTGCTATTATACTTACATCTCTGAAACATTTTGGCGCAAACTAATGTTAATTGGTTTTAAAAGATATTAGCATTTTATCATTAAACAATGCGCAGTTAAAAATAAATAAATAAATAAAAAGTATTTCGTGGTTTTAGTTGAACTATAGTATACACACCTTGTCCTACTATACCCGTAAGCAATATATAAGTAAATATCAAAGTTATGTTTACAGATAGTAAAAACCTTCATTAAGCTAGAAATTTTTGATTTTTTAAAAAATATCTCAGCTCGTTACGGAGTTGCAATACGACTCCACACCTAACTCTTAACATATTAAGCATTTAAGACACTAATAAATAAATAAATAAATAAATAAATTAGGAAATTAGTTTCCTTAGAAATTAAAAGACAGAATTGAAAAAATCAAAGTAAAAACAATATACATATGATGCAGTTGAGATACTTCAACAAGTGTAAGATTTTCTGTTACACTTGCCCAGTATAAAAAAAATTCTTAATGTAAGTGCATTATTGCATGACAAATTAAAAAGCTAAAGGGATAAAAAAAAATAAATCGAGAGTTACGTTCAATGTGTATGTTCAAGACATCGCTTTCTTATGAAAAAATTAATTTAAAGTATAGCAATAGGAAAATTAAAATTTTTGCGTGGAATTTTTGTAATTGATTTGGGGAGTGGAAATGCAATAATTTTTAAAAACTTCTAAAATTATTACTTTCTGATATTTGATTTAGTTTCCTAAGCCTAAATAAAACTAAGGAAATTTCATATTGTGACTAATAGGTTCAAATGCAGCTTATCAGTTGAGTTACAATCCGAGGTTTACTTATCCTATTTCACGTTATATAAAAAGATCTTTTTATCTTGTAATTATTTTAAGATGTATTGATATTGTACGTTGCCCACGAATACGCAGTGATATGGTATCTTTCCCTAACAGCACACTTATCCACAGCAGATGTCTTGTCATCCTGATGAAATCCTGAAGATATCCAGGGGAGAAGGTGTGCTGTTAGGGGAGAAGGTGTGCAGTTGTTCATATAAATGTATATTGGTATCAAAAGTCAAATATTATTAAACACTTGTGTTCTTTATTGTAAAATATTAAATAAAAAGTCAGTTTGAAATTTTATCTTGAATTTTATTTCATTTTAAGAGTAGATTTACATTATAGTATTGTTAAACTGTTACATATAATATTTAAAAAAATGCTATTATCGAATATGATCGTGTCTAATGTAAGGAAGTGAATCGTTTTACCTTTTAAAAATTATCTTCTTTTCTTTTAAAACATCAAGCTTTCCCTTTAACCGAACATATCAGAATAAAATAAAGTTTATTTCTTCATTTAAAGAACTGTTGTTCTAATAAAATCGTTAAAACCTGCAATGAAAATTTCCGTGTTTCCATTTGTAGGGGAAAATTATTCAAAGGATTTTTAAAAATAAAATTAGGACACATTTCTCTTACGTACTGAATCACAAATCGTTTTTGTTTTATATTAAGACAAAACTCTTTAAAATAGCATTCTATTGCAAATTTTCTTTAAAAGTAAAGGGAACTTTCACATAGATGTTGCTTTTGTTTGTTTGTTTGATAAATCATATGGAATTAATACTACCATTTAACAGATATTTTTCAAACAAAACTTATTTAATTACATACTCTAAAAACATATAACTTTACAAAAAAAAAAAAAAAAAAAAAAAAGTTTATGCTAAATAATATTTATAAAGTGCAACTTATCGGAACATTTTACTGCTAAGTTTTGTTTTAAATTTATTTTTTAATAGAAATATTAAGAAGAAGATATAAAACAATAGAAACTAAATGCGACTTGCTTTATTCTGAAGGTGTTATAATTATAAAAAGTACATGTACTAAATCAGAGATAAGTGATTGGGAATTCATTGTGCAATATATATATATATCTATATATATAGATAGATAGATAGATAGATAGATAGATAGATAGATAGATATAGATATAGATATATTCCTTTTATCTTTTTAAAAGGAATTCCCCACGTGAAAGTAGATATATTTTTCTTTTACTTTAATTAAATTTACTGATTTTTAGAGCAGTACTAAAAACAGAAAAGCGCAAATAGGACATATCACTACTGACATTATTCCGACATTGCAATATCAACCCCTCCGTGAAGGATAAAAATTGTGATGGCATGTTTTCGGACCATCCGTAGGGGTGTGTCCCAGGCCGTTGACAATTACCTAAAGCGCAGTACTAGTGAAACGAAAGCCCCAACTACCAACCGACACTACACTAACTACATGTTAATTCATAATGGGAGAAATTACATGCCCTTTGGTCGAAAAAGAGAAAATAAATAACAAACAAAATATTTTCGTTAAAGATTTAAAAACATGTATATATATTAATTAACTTTAAGGAAACTAACAAAAAAAAATGAAATGACTTTTGTTGAAAACATTTAACTTCTCCTATCATATTTGTAGGAAATTTCCGATAAATTATAGATGACTTTCAGATGACTGATGTACTCATAGCTTTATATTCACTACTACCGAAACAATTGTTTTCTTCGTCTCTTTTTTTTAGGCGACGGGAGGCGTTATATATATGGCTGGAATATTTCTCCTATTGACTGCAGAAATACCTTGTAACAAACTTCCTAAGAGGCTTGCGGCATGATCGAGGAAGCTATCTCTTTCAAAAAAGATCAAAACTTTGATTATTTAAGCTATTGATTAATTAATATATCCAATTAATTTGGATTGTTTATTTCATAAAAGAACGGATTATATACTATATACATAGTGAATCGGGATTAAAACTGCTGATTGGTCTATGTGTCACATTATATTGTGTGTCCAGTTCGAAAAAAAAAGAAAAAAAAAAAAAAAAGAATAGCACATAATAAACTGTAGAACAATAAGCAGAGTAGAATAGACATAAGTTATACCTTCCACGAGAAAATGAGGATAAAAACTCAGCGTTTTAAATCAGCAGGGAACGAACAGTACGTAAGGGAAAGCTTATTACGAGAAACGTTACCTGTGTAGCACAACAGGAGAAATGGGTGAATGAATGAAATGTAAATGATTAATCCGGCAAAGTACTAATACTGCATTTACTTCTCGAAGATATTTAGTATGCATGGATATTTACTGTATTAAATAAATATACACTTTTGTTTTAACTTGAAACTCTCGTTACCAAACAAACATTGTTGCCACACTAATTTAAAAGAAACTGACACCTTAAAAATTCATCTGTAGTGTACCTATAGTGTAGCCTTTACTATCACATCTATAGTGTAGCCTTTTCTTTTACATTGCACTTCCCTGAAAACAGATTATTACCATTGTATAAATAAAATGGGTAAATAAGAAGAACTTTATTTGAAAATTTTAAAGTAATTGTAATTTGCTTTAGAAACAGCTTCACGGGGTAGCCATGATTGTGTAAGGATGTACGGCCACCATCTTAGCCTTTCGTTTGAATATTGTAACTACATTGATAAAAGAATTAATACTGTTAATAAGTTTTAAAATTTTCTTTAAGCTATTGAGATAATTTTTAAAGAACTCTTTGAAACAAATTTAAATAATTTGCTATAGCCCTGTAAGTTGATTATAAATGTATACGCATTCGATGTTATATTGAAATGTGAAACAATAAGAAAAATACATAGAATAAACTAAATGCATTTCGAGAAATATTAAACCAAATTGCATGTACATGCGTATTACTTTGTATGCCTCTGTAAACGAATGATAAATGTTTTTATGTAATATTACACAGAAAACAACCTATTGAAAAATCTTTATTTTATTTTATTTATTTATTTTATGTTTAGGTAGTCTAAGGATGTTTAAAAGAATTTTTTCGAAAATAATGTAACGAAACATTTTTGTCTGTACATAATAATTTGTATGCACATAAATAATTTGTATTTTCTCGAAGAAAAGAAAGAAAGAAAAATCCACATGTAATATTTTTATATTATACGTTATTAAAAAAAAAAAAAATGCTATTTATAATGCCGTATTTCTCCTCCTACAAGCTATTAATTTGTATTACTTACAAGTTTACAGTCAAACATACGCACTCGCACACACACCCAGACATAACCACTAATACAGGAATTCAGACGAAATACTTAATACTCATTTTCGGATTTAGATATCCAAAACTTGAAATAATAAACTAAATTGAGTAAAAATATCTACAAAATAATAATCATTCGCAACGTGAATGATCAATTTTCCATGTTTTTTGTTAACTCGCTTTGTTTGTTTGTTTGTTCAGTACACATCTTGCAATCAATTTTTAACTAACTTCTCGACTAGCTGGGCATTTGAAACTTTTAGAATAGCTCAGAACACGATTACAATGCATTCTTTTAATAGTTTTAATCATCTTTAAACAGAATTGAATTCCTTTTCAGTAAATTTTTAAAAATCCGCAAGGTGGCGCTTCGATCGAAATCAATGCTTGTACTTTTGCGTAACACCGTTTGATGATTTTTAAAACAGAATATATGTATTTTTTAGTAAATAATTAATTATTATTTTTTTTTTAAATATTGGGCGAAAAATTAAAAAAAAAAAAAAAATGATTTGGACACCACATGACTTCTTTCTACAATCATAGTAATATACATACTGTTATGAAAACTGTTATGATTTTGTGCGACGTAACAGTCTTAACTAAACAGGCATGTTCCAATCCACCAACATTCCTTCAAAAAAAAAAAAAAAAAAAAAAAAAAAAACTGCTACTCAACAACAACAACAACAACAACAAAAGTCATGATAATGCGACTATATACACCGCTGAGACAAGTACAGTTCTCTTTTAAGAAATACTACAGGGCCTATTACAGAATCTCTCACTTTCAAACGCGCAGCTTAGATTTCAATGAAAATTATTGGAGTACAGATGACCCAGTTTTGATCTCTTTGGCAAAAATTAGTGGCGAGAAACGATAAATTTCACCAGAACAATTACGTTAAACAGTTCAATTAAAATTGAGAAAGTGTTTCTGGCTATCCCGAGACAATGTTTACAGTAAAATTTCATCGCTAAATTCGTCAGTCCGCCATGTTAGTAGCCAGAGTAAATTTTTGGTCTTGACATCGAATTTAGCAATTTGGCGACCGAATTTGGCAAAAAATTTGCACTTTAGGTTTCACAAAGTTTAGAAGCTCTAACTTTAATAAGAACAAAGTTTTGGAGTTTTCGGGAAAAAAATCATTGGTTTATAGTACAGAACTAAATTCTTCGAAATTTCTATAAATGACTCACAAGAACTATAAGAAAAAAGAAAAGTAATTGTTGATAATTGTAGACTAGAATTTGCCTATATGTGCTACTTTCTATACGTAGTAAAAGTGGAAACAGATGAAAGTGTTTTTATTTCCACGGTGTTGGACATTGACTTAATCTCAAATTAAGCATTCAAACGTGACGAAAATTGGTAGTGCTGGATTCACAAAATTTGGAAACTCTAAACTCAATAGGAAATTTTGTAAAGATGCATTGGTTTCTTATGCTGAAATACCTTGAAAATTCCATAAACCAATGACAATACTCTCAATGAATTCAAATTCCATTCAGACTTCAAAATATTCGGTTGTTCCTGATTTAGCGAAATTTATGCTCTGTAGTATAATATATTTAACAGCGTTTATTTGAATTCTGTAGTAAAAATGACAATTTCGTTGAATTGCTTGAAGAATATTAATTGATCATCGATTTTTGAAGCACAAAAAGAAAAAAAGAGATTTATTCAACTGTGTACTGAATATTATTTAAATAAAGTGCATTTGTCGACTAGAACCTGCATATATCTTTAAGAATTACTTTCTGCACACAAAAATTTTAACATCTTTTATAACAATATCGCAACGTTCTCTATCTAAACGCAGAATGTTCATTAAATAAAGTGAATCCGTCGTCTAGAATCTGCTTGTGTCTTTAAGAATTACTTTCTACACGCTAACAATTCGATTTTTTTAATTATCATTACAAACTCTATCTAGGGCTATATATTCATAAAATGGAGTTCATTCGTCGACTATTACCTGCTTCTGTCTTAAAGAATCAATTTCTGCACGCTGAAATGTCGGAAACTTTCATAAAAAAATATTACGAAGCTCTATCGACGAGCTGAATATTTATTAATTAATGTGCATTCGTCGACTAGAACCTGCTTATTCCTTTATGATATACTTTCTATGCGTAAAAGTGTCAAAAACTTTCATAACAATATCGTTACGGGATCTACCTACGGGCTAAATATTCATTAAATAAAGTACATTCGTTGACTAGAACCTACTTATGTCTTTAAGCATAACTTTCTACACGCAAAAATGTCTTCAAGTTTCATAATAATATCATTACTGACTGTTCCATTAGCTCCTTTTGAAATCTCTGATGGTAAGTCATATATAATGGCCAAAATCTTTGTACTTTTGGTGTTTTTGAATATAATTTTCCTAAATATCTCCAAAATGGAAAGTCACAGAAAGTCCAAAAAGAAAGGTACACAACTAGATGTTATAATAGACCTATATACCAATTTGACACGTTCTACGTGCAAGCATTTTTGGGTTATGCGAGAAACACACACACACACACACTTACATACAGACGTCTCGAAAATTCGTGTAAATTCGCTGACATCTCCGAAACAGGAGCCCGTATTAAAACCATAGTTGCACGTGTACAGCTAGACATAATGACAGTCAAACATATAAGTGCGCAAAAGTCTCCATTTATTCGTTTTTAAGCTATGCGAAATACAAAATCAATTTCGCAAATCAGGATTACTATACTTCCTTATACTTTGTATAAGGAAGTAAAGAATAATAATTAAAGTTTAGAATGTCTGGGGATAGTAGAAATGGCTAAAAAGTGATTGAAAATAAATAAACAGAAAATTTAATAACATTGCACATAAAAGTTCTTTTTATCCTGTAATTCTTTGGACTTAATTAACGAGCCAATGCAAACCATAAACTGTGGTAAATTATAAACTCAATTTATTTATTTATTTATTTTTGCTTGAGCACTCTTACTTTAAAAAAAAACCTCTTAATTCTGTTAAAGGGAAAAGGTTTTTGCTGAATTCGTCATTTTAGAAAGTTTCAGGGATTTAGATGACTTATCATATGAGTTATCACAAGTAATGACACTCTATGAGTTATCGTAAGTTATTTTTTTGCAAGGACTCCGGAGTCCAATCTTAATATTAACCTATCATAACCAAACATCTTATCTCTAAATTATTTAAGATAAATGAATTCAACGATTTTTTTTTTTTTTTTTTTTTTTTGATTTTTTAATCGGAGCATTTCCGTGTTGTCCAAATTTTACTCAAACATATAAATTATGAGAAAAGAAAAGATAAAAAGAAAGAAATCTCGCTTGACTCGATTGGATAAATAAAGGTATGGTTTTTATCTTATTAAAAAATTTTAACGCGGGACCCTAATGACAAAATTTCTATAAATATTAAAATCACTACGATGAGGTCGCCAACTGCCCATCTGCGTAGCACTAGTGCGACGTAAAACCCAACCAGCCAACCAACACTACGAGGAGTTGGGGTAAGATACCGTGTTGTCATATCATGTGATTCTTTTATACGCCAGCGTAGTAATAGAGTAGCTGGCTATTAGTACAAATGATACTTCAGTAACGAGACGTACGTTACATTTTGCGAATTTGTAAGAATTCCATAGGCTACATTGGATTCCATTGTTATTTATCTGGTAAGGGTTAAAAAATTTGATGAATCCCTTCTTTAGTTAGTTACGTAAACAGTATTTTAAACCGAAAATAAATAATTCGAATATTTCTTTAAAAATATGGTGCCTGGTGTTTCCGCAAAGTCCATAAAAGGGACCGCTTCCCCGTTTTATAATTACTAAGCAGACTTTTGACTTGTTCTGTATCTTGGGGTCAGATTCCTATAGATTTACGTCCAGGAAAGATGCTTTTATTTCGCCTTTCTTCTTTCAGACTGTCGTCAATTGCCCATTGCACAGTACTAATGCGACGTTAAACCTAACCAACAAACCCTTTGTTCTTTTTGGTTACATATGAGCATTAATTTTAGAAAAATAAAAAATAAGGTAAAAAGTAGCATTAATGATAAAACATTTTATGTTACTTAATGTTGTGAGGTTTGCGCTGCCGCAGACTCCTTAAACTTAATTACCTAACCAGGGAGGGTCGCCAACTGTTCAAAAGGTATTTATACATATTATATATCATCTGTTATGTCTTATTATATTTGTTATGTCTTATCATCAAATGTCTTACTGAGCGGACAACAAAAATATCCATCTTATCGGCAAATGCGCCCCCTAGCGCGAGTTATTCTCAATTAATTTTTTTTAATTACAGACTCTTTAACAATGTACTTCGTTTAATTTCTACCATTATAAGCAGTTTTGTAAAATATTTTCATTCTAAAAGTCATTGTATATATTATTAGTAAAGGTCGCCCGTATATTGTGGTGGTTAGCAACCCTAACTCCCTCAAAGTAGGGCCGGGTTCGAATCCTGGACAAAGCATGGATTTGTTATCACTGTAAGTGGTGGTATATATATATATATATATATATATATATATATATATATATATATATATATTATAATTATTATTATTATTATTATTATTATTATTACATGTAAAGTATTTTACTGTTTAATAATTTATTTGTGTCAACAATAAATTTACACATGCTAAATTGTATGAAAAGAGGAAAAGTATTAAAAAGAAAAAAAAAGTAATTAAAGTAAAAAAGAAGCTATTGTAATTTTCATAGTAACTAAGAAAACTATTAATTCATATATTAATTTTCTAAAAAATATTATGCTGTAGGTAATAATAAAATTATATTTTAATCACATTAAAACTGAGACAGATAATACACATTAAAAATATACATTTTAAAATATTAAAAACACAAAAACATAAATTTAAACGTTTCGAGCCTATTACAGGCTCCTCATCAGTATAAACATCAAGTGCAAATGATGAAATGAACAACAGACTTTATGTGAGTACAACGTATTCATCAGGAACTGCGCATGCCTCATTAAGTGGAGTAAAATGTTGATTTGTGTACCAGCCCTCCAGGAAAATTCTTGAGTGATAATTTAAACAATTAGATACGATTATTTTAGTATTGTTAAAATCAGGTAAATGGTCAGTTTCTATGGCATGTTGTACTATTTTTGAATGTACATCACGGTTTTTGAAATTTGTTTTATGTTCCTTAATTTGAGTATGAAGAGAACGGCCAGTTTGACCAATATAAACTGAACTACAAGATTTACAAGGGATATTATAAACAACACCAGTACAGGAAAAAGGGGGGATAACAGTTTTAAAATTTTGAAAGGAAATTACGAATTAGAAATTGAGGTTTATAGGAAACAGATAAATTAACAGTGCGTAAAACTTTGGCAATAGATTCAGAAATATTTTTATAGTAAGGAATAGTAACAAACGATTTAGGTGAATTAGATGAATTAGTTTTATGATTATCCTTATTAAAATCATACTCTTTTAATTTTCTTTTAAGCCAGCGAGAGGGATAGTTATTACGCATTAAGTCCGAAAAAATCCTTTTCAATTCCAACTGGAAAAGTTCATCGGTACTGCAATATAATTTTGCGCGGTGAAGTAACGTATGAAAAACAGCAGATTTATGTGAAGAAGGGTTAACTGAATTAAAATTTAAATATTGGCCTGAAAATTTAATTCAGTTAACCCTTCTTCACATAAATCTGCTGTTTTTCATACGTTACTTCACCGCGCAAAATTATATTGCAGTACCGATGAACTTTTCCAGTTGGAATTGAAAAAGATTTTTTCGGACTTAAAGCGTAATAACTATCCCTCTCGCTGGCTTAAAAGAAAATTAAAAGAGTATGATTTTAATAAGGATAATCATAAAACTAATTCATCTAATTCACCTAAATCGTTTGTTACTATTCCTTACTATAAAAATATTTCTGAATCTATTGCCAAAGTTTTACGCACTGTTAATTTATCTGTTTCCTATAAACCTCAATTTCTAATTCGTAATTTCCTTTCAAATTTTAAAACTGTTATCCCCCCTTTTTCCCGTACTGGTGTTGTTTATAATATCCCTTGTAAATCTTGTAGTTCAGTTTATATTGGTCAAACTGGCCGTTCTCTTCATACTCGAATTAAGGAACATAAAACAAATTTCAAAAACCGTGATGTACATTCAAAAATAGTACAACATGCCATAGAAACTGACCATTTACCTGATTTTAACAATACTAAAATAATCGTATCTAATTGTTTAAATTATCACTCAAGAATTTTCCTGGAGGGCTGGTACACAAATCAACATTTTTCTCCACTTAATGAGGCATGCGCAGTTCCTGATGAATATGTTGTACTCACATAAAGTCTGTTGTTCATCTCATCATTTGCACTTGATGTTTATACGGATGAGGAGCCTGTAATAGGCTCGAAACGTTTAAATTTATGTTTTTGTGTTTTTAATATTTTAAAATGTATATTTTTAATGTGTATTATCTGTCTCAGTTTTAATGTGATTAAAATATAATTTTACTACGAAACGTAATGATTTTTAAATATTTTAAAAATAAAATTATAATTTTTTAAAAAATAGAAATATATTTTTCCGCTTATCCCCCCCCCCTCCATTACTATGTTAGTCCATTAAATTTCTTTTGTTGTACCCCATCCAATGTCAATATCCATAATCTCGATTATGTCGATGTACAGGAAAATCTTTCTGATTGTAAATATTTTACGCATGGCTACATATATAAAGTATTCGATTTAAAAATTTAATGCTGTCACAAAATAATTATTAAACACATAATGAAATCCGTTACTAACAATATAAATAGCCATAACTAGTACGAGAATCTATTAAAAAATGGATTTTAATGATAGAAATTCTTCAAAGTACATTACTGAAGAACCTGCAATTTACAAACTTTAATTGAGAATAACTTCCGCTAGGGGGCGCATTTGCCGATAAGATGTATATTTTTATCATAAGCTCAGTTACAGCTTAAAGAGGATATATAACATGTATAAATACCTTTTGAACAGTTGGTGACCCTCCCTTGTAAGTAGTAATAGCACGAGTCTCAATTAAAATTCAAATAGCGTTTTATTTAGAACTTAAGATCAGAGAGGATAACTGGGACAAACTCAATATCAAATTTTAGGTAACTTAGGAAAAATAGCTTCAATAGGTAAATGCAGAATGAATCTCACCCAGCGAAGACACTGTATTAGGTCGAACACTACTCTCGATGAACAACGGCACTTCTCAAACTAGACAAAGGTGGTAGGATTGCCTGCTCCACCAATTTCTCAACTCTAATTCAACTCTTTCACCAACACCACAATATTCGCCAAACTAAGAATCTAAATCACTAAAAGTTCGCCTAAGAACCATTCTCTTCTACACCACACAAACACCAAAGATACCTCCATATTTATCCTTAATCTCAATCAACTCCAATCTCTTCACTTATCAAAAATTTAAAGACTCTTCGTATTCACTCACACTCCGCAATTCACTTCCTCCGTTGCAGCGCTATGTTGACACAAAACTATTCCAACCTAAAACATCACCGACCACTGGCGTCGAAGCTTAACTATCCATCCCTTGCGTCGCTGAATACAGCTTAATTAAAAAAAAAAAAAAACTCTAGTGATCTACAACAGTCTCAACCTTACAACGTTAGAACATATTTATTAACAATGAACTTTGTTGTTTCAACTAAAATGCTTAATTTACTGTGAAATAACATAAGCCATCTCATTCTGAAATATAAGTCTATTTCACCAACAGTATTAAGGTCAGATGGCTAAACGAAAAGTAAAGGAAAATTTTTGTTACAAAGATTATAAAATAGATTAAATATATTTTTAATATGCACTTAAGATTATGTATTTTCACAAGAGATCATTAAATAGCAGATATGTTCAACAGGAGATTTTACAGAATTTTAAACAAAAGCTACGACGTCTTTCTGCAACATGACAATTTTTTTTTTCTAAATTAACGTGTTCCGTTAATACTACATTGTTTTCCAAATGCTTCAGAGTTTTCAGATATTTCTCAAGTAGATATTTCTCAAATAGACCAGTCGCCCCGAATCAACAGAATATAAAATAGCAAAATATGTTTTTAAGCATATTCTTTCTGCTCTACACGATTCTAGGAGAAAAAATAGAATTTCTTTAAAAAAGAAATAAGTTTGTGTTACGTGAGAACCATTAGGATGTCCGAGGTCTAACCTGTGACATTATATCGGATAGATTATTAAAAGAATAGTAAAATTCAAAACCAATGGATTAAGCGAAATCTCTTTAATTTTGAGATAATTTGAGATTTCCAGACTTTCATTCGAACACAAAATCATGGGTCCAGGGCTTCTATGTAAAAATAAATAAATAAATATAAGTAAAATACATGTTTTAAAAGATACTTTTTTTTTTCTACTTGACATAATTCTGGGGGAAAATATGGTTTGATTTTGAAAAAAAAAAAAATCTGGAGTGACTCCACTCGACTTTCCGAACATTGAGTAATTAACAGTTTTGTAGATAAAGTAAAGAAAGAGGAGTTGTTAAACAAACAAAAGAGAGAAAACCATAATAGAGTGTTTGAGTATTTTTCTCCATCTATTACACGATGTTTTATTTAACGCTACTGAACTTTGAGCCCATAGATCATAATGATAAAGAATTTTTCGTTGTGTCCCTGTAAAAACCTATAAATGCTAGATTCACCAAAATGCTTATAGTTAGTGCAACAGTGATTTATAATACTCATATAACTTTTCAGCTCAATTCAATAAGGCGTTTAGATGCTATCGTACTTTTAAAAATTTAGTCCCATAGGCCATAATGATAAAGAATTTTTCTTTGTGTCCCTGTAAAAAAACTGTAAGTGCTAGATTCACCAAAATCTATACAGTTAGTTCAACTGTGATCTATAACATGTGTACAAATTTTTTGCTCAGATTAATAAGGCGTTTAGACGCTATCACACTTTTAAAAATTTGGCCCCATAGGCATAATGATAAAGAATTTTTCTTTGTGTCCCTGTAAAAAAACTATAAGTGCTAGATTCTCCAAAATCTATACAGATTGAGTATTTGTGACCTATAGTATGTGTATAAATTTTTTCTCAATTGAATAAGGCGTTTAGATGCTATCGCACTTTTAAGATTTTGCTCCCATAGGCCATAATGATAAAGAATTTTTCTTTGTGTCCCTGTAAAAAAACTTAAGTGCTAGATTCACCAAAATCTATAGGGTTCGTACTATGGTGACTTACAATATGCGTACCAACTTTCAGGTTAATCGAACAAAGCGTTTAGACGCTAGCGTGTTCACTCACAGACATACACACATACATACACACATACACACATACACACACACATACATACATCATCGTAAAAATAGTGAAAACGGACATTGGGTTACATACAAACGGAAAGCTTGGAATTTCGATGACGTAAATTTTGCAAGTTTTTTGCAAATACAGTCGGCAGCAAAAGTAACAGAGCACTAGCGAAAATTCCTATATAAAAAAAGTAAACTTAATGCAGATTTGTTAAATAAATCCTTGTCGAATCCTGTTCGTAGTCAGTCTAAGAACATAATTTGACAAGGATTTATTTAACAAAACAGTCTTAAGTGTGCTTTTTTCACATAGGAATTTTTGCTAGTGCTCGGGCACTTTTGCTGCCGACTGCAGTCATACATTTGGAACGCCTACAAACGGCTTTGCAACTGGAAGTGTTTCATTTGTATGTACCCCATTAGGTGACCTTAAAACGTATAGTAACATCAAAATCTCGAATTCGGATTTTTGACATGATTACAATACTTTCCTCACTATAGTGTTCGGAAAGTAAAAAAAAAAAAATCTGGAGTGACTCCACTCGACTTTCCGAACATTGAGTAATTAACAGTTTTGTAGATAAAGTAAAGAAAGAGTAGTTGTTAAACAAACAAAAGAGAGAAAACCACAATAGAGTGTTTGAGTATTTTTCTCCATCTATTACACGTTGTTTTATTTAACGCTACTGAACTTTGAGCCTATAGATCATAATGATAAAGAAATTTTCGCTGTGTCCCTGTAAAAACCTATAAATGCTAGATTCACCAAAATGCTTATAGTTAGTGCAACAGTGATTTATAATACTCATATAAATTTTCAGCTGAATTCAATAAGGCGTTTAGATGCTATCGTACTTTTAAAAATTTAGTCCCATAGGCCATAATGATAAAGAATTTTTCTTTGTGTCCCTGTAAAAAAACTGTAAGTGCTAGATTCACCAAAATCTATACAGTTAGTTCAACTGTGATCTATAACTTGTGTAAAAATTTTTTGCTCGGATTAATAAGGCGTTTAGACGCTATCACACTTTTAAAAATTTGGCCCCATAGGCATAATGGTAAAGAATTTTTCTTTGTATCCCTGTAAAAAAACTATAAATGCTAGATTCTCCAAAATCTATACAGATTGAGTATGTGTGATCTATAATATGTGTATAAAATGTTTGCTCAATTGAATAAGGCGTTTAGATGCTATCGCACTTTTAAGATTTTGCTCCCATAGGCCATAATGATAAAGAATTTTTCTTTGTGTCCCTGTAAAAAAACTATAAGTGCTAGAGTCACCAAAATCTATAGGGTTCGTACTATGGTGACTTACAATATGCGTACCAACTTTCAGGTTAATCGAACAAAGAGTTTAGACGCTAGCGTGTTCACTCACAGACATACACACATACACACATACACACATACACACACACATACATACATCATTGTAAAAATAGTGAAAACGGACTCAGGGGACCTCGAAACGTATAGAAACATCAAAATCTCGAATTCGGATTTTTGACATGATTATAATACTTTCTTCACTATAGTGTTCGGAAATTAAAAATCACGTGGGCTTGCTAAGATCCTCGGGGGTCCATCTTTGATACATCATCTGAGATCTTATTTGAATGCATGGAACTTCCTAAATCAATGCCTTCAGTGAAATAATCAACGATATATCTAAACTCTTATTCAAACATGGGAATCGGGGGACCCCGCTTTGAAAAGTTAATATGTTAAATTTTCCTTTTATGTCCGAAGTTAATGCAATTTTGTCCAAAATTTAATAATTTGATAACCCACTGTAATCAGATTAACATTAATATATTTATTCTATTTAAATAACTTTTAAGAACATATTTAGATTATTTCCAAAACATTTCCAAAATATTCCTCTAATGACATTAGTTTTCTGAAGTAATATGTCATTAGAATTCAAATAAGTTATCATTTAAGCCTGTTTCCCCATGATTATGAGTTTGAAATATATTTTTAAAGATTTGTTTCACATCTATCAACATTTATATTTTTTATCTTTGTAAATTGGAAATAAATGTCTTTTTAATATTCATCTAACAATACTTATTCAGAAAAATGTTTTATTTTGTTCTTTTACAATAAAATATTTAAAATCTTTATTTAATTTGACAGTTTAATAAAAGTTTAACTTTTTGTTGTTCGTCATTATATTTTTTTCATTCAATTACATTTTTAAATAAAAAAATTGAATTTGCTTTTCTTTTTTAAGAAAGATTATTAAAAATACGATACAAAATAATGCATGATAATCATCGCGTACTAGTCTTAAAAATAAAAGAAAATTTGTAATTAAGGTAACTTTAGAATAGAAGATATTTTTAGGATATTTTCTGACAGTATTTTCTTTTGTTCATAGTTTTATTTTTTAATTTTAGAGGCTGTCACTAGAAACAACGTTCGATCCCAATTAACACTTTCTGCACATGCCAACAATACGGAAAATGTACATTGAATAATTTGTATACTCAAAAAAAAAAAAAAAAAGGAAAAAAAAAAAGGAAAAAAAAAAGAAAAGAAAAAGATTTGTCAGAGACATTAAAATTCGCCATTAGTAGACATTTCCAAATCTATTACTGAACACCTTTTCTGTTCTAGAATATCTTCGAATTTTTTAGTAAAAGCGAAATAACGTTTAAACTGATTAAAACTATATAATTTAATAAACAAAATTTTTCAGTTTCAAAAAAGTGTACAAAAACGAAGAAATTATATAACAAATTAAAAACAAATTATCGCTGAAAAGAAATTACTTAACAATTACATGATTCAAAAATATTCGAAAATAATCCTTATTTATAAATAACATTTAAACCATACCTTTATGTGATAATCTTACAAATACTGGGGCTACCCATTTCTTTACATATTTACTGAATTTCAGATGTGTCATTTCGAAAAACATTCAAATATATTTTAAAAGGTTGGAAAATATAACCTATTAGAGAGAGAAAGAGAGGGGAATATATTGAATTATTCTCAAAAATATTTTTATTAAAATGAATTTCTATTCTGCGTCACATTCCGAGTTTAGGAGAATACTTAGCTGTATCCACGACTGAAAAAATTGACATTTAAGACAATCTTTATTTATTTTTTTTTTTTTTTATTTGCTTGTTTTATAGAAAATTTTAAAGTAATCAAATAATTGACTTCTAAAACAAGGGCTTTATGGTGGAATAAAGTTTACATGTAATAATAATTTTATTGCATTTAAACATTTCGAAAATACACTAAAATATTATTATTATTATTATTATTATTATTATTATTATTATTATTATTTTACTTTCTTGCTCATCAATGTGCCGAAAGAATTTTACAACTGAACTAATTATTTTTTTTCGCGGAAAAATGTAAAACTATATTTCAAAGACACTCGAAAAATAATTTTCCATATGAATTCCTTTAATTTGTAAAATATATTCACTGTCATCATATAAAATACTAACAAGCTACGTCCGCTTCACTGGTCACTATTTTAAAATGAATCATTATTATTAAGGAATTCTCAAAATTGCATTTAATTTTTATCATGAAAAAAAAAAAAAAAAAAAAAAATCCTATTGGGAAAAATTTCGCATTGGGCTACAAATGGGACTGTCTTCGCACAAAATCGCACTGCCTTCGGAAACGCACGACATTGCGCGCTATGTGCGCGCATTTGTGTTCCACACTCTTAATGAATTACTATATTATCGTAAAGCAAAAAACTTAATATATATATTTTTTTTCTCATCTGGTGGAATAATTGGTCAGGGCCCCACTGCCTGCGGCCGCGTGTTCCTTCGGCCACACTTCCCGTCCCTTCTAATTATTTTACACGTTCAAAAATTTCCGCAGTCTTTTTCTCGGGTTTTAAGCCTAATAATTCCAATTTTCAACGTTCTGTCTGATAATTTTCTTTTTATCCCTGCGCCCCCTCTCCCTATCTATCCCTTCGTAATAATTCCACACTTACGAAAATACCCGCAATCGATTTATCGGGCCGTTAAACCTACTAATACTCATTTTCAACACTCTGTCTTATTTATATAGATTTTCCCCTTCACCCCCTCCCCCGCTTCCTGTCTTTCCTAATAAGTTTTTCCTATTGAAAATGCATGCATTCGATTTGTAGATCCCAAAAATCTAAACGAGCTAATTCTAATTCCATTGTTTTGCCCCTTCGCACCCACACTCCCAGGCTATTCTAAAAATTTTAATAATTCAAAATATCTGCAATCGATTTGTAGGCCTCCCTTATGTCCCTACCTATGACGAATTTCTAAAATTTCAGAAATTGGTTTTTAGTCGTTTGTATTAGCTATATTTTACAGCAAAAATTCCACGCATATCTGTTTTTTTTTTTTTTTTTTTTTTTTTTTTTTACATATATATAGGATTATGTGAAATCACGTTTTGCGCATGCAAATTCGCGATTTGCCCCCTTCTCCCCTTTGAGGGCCGAATTTCTAAAATTCCAGAAATCAGCTTTTAGATATTTTGTGTTAGCTATATTTTAAAGCCAAAATTTTGCGAATATCTTTTTTTTTTTTTTTTTTTTTTTTTGTTCTTGTTGTTGTTTGTGATACGAAGGTTTTTGCAAAATCATATTTTGACCTCCCTCCCCCTATAGAAGCTATAATATCTAATTTAGTTTTATTTTCTTTACCACTATAATCTCTTTAAAAGCAAATTTATATTAGCAATTTTATATTTGTTATATGTACACACTTCATTAGAACTACAAATACTACTAGAGTTAAAAATGGAATTTAAACCAAAAAGTTAATATTAATTTTGCACATAGTAACACTTACTTCTTTTAAACTAGTTTCCACTTCGGGAATTTTATACATTGTATACATTTTCCGATGGTAGATCCTCATTATCATGGCGTATCACTCTATTAAAATCATGCATTTGAAAATGATTAGTTTCAATGTCATTAGATTTTTCTTTTTTTTAAATTCATATTATTTATATCACTTCTATTCCCATTAATCCTAAAAATTAAAGTAGTACTAGTTTTACCGGCATATCTTAGATTACAATCACTGCATTCAGTATTATATATAAAATTAGAAGCCGTACAAAATATTATATTAGATTATATTAGAATATATTCTAATGCATATTCTAGTATTCTAATTACTCTAATTTTCTTCTAATGTATATTATTTTAGAAGCTGTTCAAAAGTCAAACGACAACACTTGCTAATTGTTAGATACTCAAAAAAAAAAAAAAAAGAAAAGAAAGAAAAGAAAGAAAAAATCTCGTAATATATATATATATATATATATATATATATTGTATATTGATTGTAGATGAAAAGTTGTCTTTTCGTTGGCAGTGAACAAACAGAAAATAATTAAAACTTATTTTGTAAGGCTTCTAATATATTTAAATATACAAATGCAGTTATTGTAATATAGGATATGTTGGTAGGGATATAGGATATATAGCATAATATAGGATACTAGTACTACTTTAACTATTAATGTATTATAAGACAGATAGTTCTCTTATATATATATATATATATATATATATATATATATAGATAGATAGATATAGATAGATAGATAGATAGATAGATAGATTAATATATATATATAAAGAAAATTTGACTTTTTTTTTTTTTTTTTTTTTAAGTTGAAAGTTTACTTGTTTGTACATATTAGATTGAATGTGATTGTATATAAATAAATTTAATATAATAAATAGAGGATATCTTATAATTGCCTATGTAAGTATTCTGATTTATTCAAAATTTAATATTAAAGATAGTTTATCTAACCACATAGATTCAATTCCCTTCTGTAGCACTGACTTATCGAGTTATCTAATATAATTACGAAACTGGGCCTCTAATTTAATCCCGAGATAGTTTTAAAGATATAATTCAAGTTCAGAAATTACATTCTCAGTGCAATTAATGAAACATTGGGAATGCTTAGAATAATTCGAGTTTAATCTCCAGGTAGCACTGAAAGATAAAACAATTTATATGCATATCATATAAGGAAATTATTGCCAACAGCCATATAATATAGTTCTGACTTATTAAAACTTACTTACATTTATTATATCGAGCTTTGTTTCTCTTATTCAACTTTAATTTTTTCTTAATTAAAATTTACATAATTGTTATTAAAACACGAAATTGTTACTTGAAAATAAGGAAAAGTAAATGCATACATTTAATCTGAAATATTACGTTATGGGAGAAGCTCTAATGATTTTTGCAATGCATGTATTTATCTCATTTCCTATTTAGATAATATCTACCAGTTTATATATATATATATCTATATTTTTTCCCTCATGTTAACTAAAGCTGGTTTTGATATCATAATACAATGAAAGAATATAAATATGTAGTTTTAATCAAGAAAAATCCTTTTGAGCCTATCAGGCCATTGTAAATACAATTTTCACATTTAAATAATTTCCATGAGCCACTTTTATAGTGTTAAAGCAAAATATAATGTAGCACTTAACAGTTAAAATATATTCGTGCATAGTATAATAAATGTTTGATTTAACGCATTTTGATTGAAGTTATAGAATATCCACTACACATGAAATACGTTATTTTTTCTTGTATCTTTATTTTATTTATTTATTTATTTTTTCATTCTTAAAAAAAAAAAAAAAAAAAAAAAAAAAAATCTCAAACTGCATTAAACTTATTTTTGTCTCTAAATGAAATTAATAAATATATTAGGGTTCAGGGTGAGTATTGAATCATTATAAATGTTACTATAAATATTAAAAAAAAAAAAAAAAAAAAAAAAAAAGAAGAAGAATTTTCCAATACTTAATTTATAAGCGTGACACAAAAATTTAACTTAATTCAATTTTGGTCAATTAAGAAATATTTAAAATTAAAAGACATTACGTCTTTCGTAAAATAATGATTGGAGAAAACTAAGGCTCCTATATATACGAGCTGGCGCATCCGACATTTTTTTGCCTTAGGGTTGCCGCATGTACCCAGCGTGATAAACAAAGGGCAGCCATTGTTTATACCGTCTTTCTCGTAATTTTAGTGAAATAAACTGCAATATGGGAGGTTGTTCAGCTATAAACTGCTGTAAACACTCGAGAAACGGATACAAAATGTTTAGGTTTCCTTCAGATAATGCAAGAAGGAGAAAATGGGCAGCGAATTGTCGTCCAGATTCTTGGATCCCGGGACCTAATGCACAGCTTTGCATAGTAAGTTTTATTGCTATTCACTTATACTTTTCTTTGCATTTCTGAAATTTATAAAGTAAAAAATTAAAAAAAAAAAAAGTATTATTTAAATCTAAATATGTATTTTAATAACCATAAATTATTTTAAGAAACGCTTTTTTACTGTGTGTTTGTAGAGTCTTGGCGACGTTTTTTTGGTTCGCCAAAGTTGTCTTGTCTTCGTGTCCTGATAGTATTAGATCGTTGCAAAAGTTCGTGCGGACGCGGATCATTTTATTGCCTCCAAAGACGAGAGCGTCTATCGCCGTAATATACATTTGTTACCCGAAAAATGGGCAAAGGTTGTAGAATATTTTTATTAAAAATTGTCATTTGATTTGATGTATTTTTATGAAATGAAGCAATAACCGCACGAATTTATGCAAACACCTAATATATATTTTTTTAATTGAACTTTTGATTAATTAATTAATTATTTTGTTCTATTTTTAGATTTCTTTTTCTTGAGATATTTATTTCATATTACAATTTATGTCTACCTTCTAGGGGAAAAAAAAAATTAAAAATTCATACTTTTTCTTTTTTTTTTTTTTTTTTTACTTAAAAAAAATGCATTAAATTGAAATAAACGTCTCTATATTAATATTACATATACATCACGTAACTGTACATAAAATCATATTAATAATGACTGCTAACTTAATTCCTTTAAAACTGCAACTTATTTTTTTTTTAAAGTTTTGTTATGAAAGCGATATAAAACAGTAGTATGGAAAAAAAGAAAAATAAAAGTTGTACCTGACGGGACTAATGTGCAAGTTGCACCGAAGGAACAAACTATTTCTTCCAACGAAAATGCCGGCAACAGTTAGAAGTCTCTGAACCACTTTAGAATGTAAAAAATCGTCTGTGTATGAGTAGGCATTTATTAGAACATAGATTTTTTTTTTTTTTTTTTTTTTTTTTTTTTTTAAGTTACTATATCAATCGCATCCTTAAATTACTAACTCAAATATAAACTTAATTATGTTGTATCTTTCTTTTTTTTTTTTTTTTTTTTCTTTTTTCATGCGCACTTTTTATTTCCTTATTCAAAATTAAAAAAAAAAAAAAAAAAAAAAAAAAAGATTTTTCTTTCAGTTATTTGTTTTTAAGTTATGCTGATAACAAATATGAATACACATCAACCGCTAAAAATTCGACTTTCGTTACCAAGGCAACACAAATCATGTTATTATACTTAAAAAAATAAATAGTAAGTAGTAAATAAGTAAATAAATGAAAATAAAAATAGAACTTTAAAGAATTCTTTGTTTACAGTATGGGCATGAAAAATTAATTTACCTTGCTGAGCAGTTCGCTGACATAATTAATGTAGCAAAGTAATTTCATAAATTACATTCAATAGAACGTTTAGCTCAATTTTGGGTAGCCCTGTATATTGTCTATGAACAATATAATAAGAACTATAAACAATATTGTGTTTTTATATTTAGTTTTATATGAAAAACATCTAACACAAAATGAATTACAATTCTAACAATTTTCAAGTATAACCCCAATATATCCAAATACTTTGAGTAGCCCTGTAAACGAATGATGAATGATATCCATATCACAATCAACAAAAAACATGGTTTTATGCATGTTTTTTCTATTTTTATTTATTTATTTATTCATTTCGTTTTGTTTAAGACAGCCTAGAGATGTTACACTGTGCTTTAGAGGTTTGTTTGAGGCCCGGCCCAGTACGAAATTGAAAAATCCGGGCCTATCCGGAAAAATCCGGGCCGTTTATTTTTACCAGTGCACGGTCTGACCCGGACCGGACAAAAAACGATAAAATCTGACCCGACCCGGCCCGATTCCTAAATATGTAAAACAACAAAAAGAAAAAAAAAATCATGCTTTTTTATGAAAAATAATTTTATTATGTGTTTTGTAGAGGTTTTATATAGCTAAGCAATAGAATGATCTTTAACACAGCTGTTCAATACTTAGAAGATAATTATAAAAACAGAAGTTCATTATTACAGACATACAGAAGGCAGAAAGACTGACAGAAAGTCAAATATAAAATATTAGCATTCATCAAAAAATATAGGAAAGTGTTTAAAATGATTAATACTACTAAAAATGCACTTTCAAGCATTTCCTCTTACTGTAATGTATCCGAATCTTTCATGTGATCCAGTAAACAAAACTTTAATGCTAATATAACCATATTCAATTAAAAAGATGCTTTTGCACATGCTAAAAATGATGATACTTTTACCCATTGACCTGGAGAAAAGAAATCGGATCCTTAGAGAAAAAGTTAAAGCGGAATGAACTTTATAGCCTTCATCGCTTCATACCACCTATACTCTACAGACTATAGGACATAAAGTAACATACACAGTAAGGGCACATAGTAATTTCGTACATTTAATTTCTTTTGTTTGTACGTGTGCGAAACTAGTAGTGGCAAGCATTCTATTTTGAATAGGAAAACATCTAATATTACTTTAAATAAAATATATTAATTTCGAGACATGCTAAAAATATTTGCAGAAAATCGGATCGCGAACAGACTGATAGACAATTAAATTGAAGTTACAGACATTAAAAAAAAAATAATAATAATAATATGTGACATACCAGCCTGTAAAATTATGTAAAATAAATGACTGAAGATTTTATGCTTTTTTCCTTTTTCGTTGATTAACGAGGAAGCTAGAAAAAGATTCGGGCCGAAACGGACCATAAAAAATTTCCTCATGACCCGGTCTGAGTATACAAAAAAAAAAAAAAAAAAAAAAAAAAAAAAAAAAATGAATCCGAGCCCGGCCCGGCCCGACAGCAAATTAAAAAATTCGGCCCGAACCCGGCCCGTAAATCTGACCCGTACAGACCTCTAATGTGCTTATCAGAAATTACTCCATAGACGTAACGTATTGGAATTCTCTAGGATGTTACTGTACACGAACTATTTCCTTGATCTCAACGAAAAGTATAATGTGTCATCCCTATATGATAGACATTGAGAATACCGATTTTAGACTTTCTGCTACTACTTGTTCTTCACACAGACTAACCTCTAAAAACATGATTTTAAAACGTGTAAATGTGACAAAAACTCAATTTTAAAAATTTAACTTGAAAATAATACTTTCTCCATCATATATATACGAGGAAGAGAAAAGGAAATTAATGAAAAAAAAAAACTTTCCAATTTTAATTGGTACGCTCTTTTTTTTTTTTCCCCTTTCAAATGTTATGAATTATTTAAGAAACAGAAATAGATTACTTGTATTGCTTTTCATATTTGGCCTATTTTATTTTTAGATGAAAATTTCTTAAAACCGCCAGTGAAGCGATAAAATCGCCAAGCGGAAATGCTGTCCTCTTACGAGGCAAAAAAATGGCGGTGATGCGCCGGCCTATTATTTATTTAAGGGGCTCTAGAGAAAACCAGAAGAAAGCGAACGCCCGTTTAGGGACGTTTTCGCTACCAGATGGCAATACTGTACTTTTGTTTTAAAAAACTTTCTCGAGTTGTTGTTTTTTTCCGGTCGTTTAATTTTAAGTGTTGAATCATGATCTGGTTTAAGTAACTCTTTAAACTAAATCTATGTTATATACGTTATTCGAACCATTTATAATGTTTTATGACGGGCTAAAGTTGAATGCCCATATTCTACATTTATAATCAATTTCTGTAATTTTGTGTCAAGTAAATAATTAAATATTGGAAAATGTCAAGCGTTTACATGTTTTTGTGTGTGTGAAAATAATGGTTATTAATCTCTGTTCCCGGATGCTGAATTCTGAAGAATGGGTAAGTCCCATTCATTATTCATTTCCAATTTAATACTGAATTCAATTTTAATGGTGTGCGTATTCTTTAATGAAGTCTTAAAAATCTGTCTATTAGAGTCAGAATCGGGTTTAGCTTCTAGCCACGGTTCTTAATTCTGTAATTTAATCTTTTAGGCTATTAGCTATCCAGTTATGGCCCGTCGAGCCGGAGAATATAATTAATTCTTGATTGAAAAATTAATTAATAGCTAAATTATTAATTATAAAACTGTTATTTTCCTAATTTTATTTTCTCTTTTTTAAATCGATTAATTGCTTGTAGCATATTTTTCAATATAGTGAAAGATATTTAAATCAAAATTATAAAACTTGTTTCCTTTTAATGAAGTGAAAATCTGAATTTGAGTTTAATTGAAATGAGTATAGTACATTTTGATTGTTTCTTTTTAAAACCAAAACTATTTTAAAGCTTAAGAAAGAAAACGAAAAAAATTTATTTGTAAGATAGGTCTTAATGTAGAGTATTAAAGGGCTTTTTTTGAGTAATTAATGCATAATAAAATAATTATTATTTAAGAAAAAAAAAGTTGTATTGTGTTCTTTTGTTTTTCTTATAGTTTAGAATTGGGTATCGTTGTCACTGTTCTGCAGGTTTGAATTAATCTAATCGTAATGTTACTTATAACTCATGCTTTAAATTTAGTTATAAAATGTATCTATTCATTTAATCGTAAGATGTGTTCTTAAAAGTTCGTTTTGTTCTCTAAAACTTAATTTTTGTTTCTAAAACGTAACTTTTATTCTTAAGTGGCAATTTTTATTACTAATACATAATTTTTTATTCTTAAACATAATTTATTCTCAAAACTTAATTTTTTTGTTTTTTTGAAGTGTTACTTCATTTTCATTCTTAAATCGTAAGTTAAATTAATTAAATCCTTTCTTTTGTTTTCTTCTTGAAAAATTGTTTTTGTTTTAATTGCAAAGAGTGAATTATCATATTTAAACATGGGTAGGAATAAATCTAAATTAAAATCTAATGATTCCGAAAATAGTGTGCTTTTTCCAAAATCAAAGGCGCTTATTCAATTTGAACAAACGTGTAAAGAAATTGATTTCATAGTTGAAAAAATAAAAAATTGCGATGATAAGGATTCAAATAGGATTAGGATACTAAAGTAAAAAATAAATTTATTAGAAAATAAACTTAATGAGTCGGTAACAAATTTTTCTGAAGAGGAACAGGAAGATAATTTCGAAGAATTATTAAAATATAGAGACATTTTATTAGAGGCTTTAGTAACATTAGAAAATAAATCGCCTGTAAGTAAAAACGAAACTAATTATTCAGAACACTTGGTAAAGGGAGCAACTTCCAGTAATTCGTATATTAATTTACTGCGGTTAGATCTCCCTTCCTTTTACGGAAATTCTGATCAGTGGATTTCATTCAAGGAACTTTTCCAATCGTCAGTTTTAAACAATGACAGTATTTCAGATCTGGAAAAGTTGCAATACCTCCAAGCTTGTGTTAAGGCAAATGCTGCAAAATTAATTCGAGGGTTTTCCTTGCAGCCCGCTAATCTCAAGCATTGTTGGGAGATATTGTGTAGACGATTCGAAAAGAAACGGCAGTTGGCGTTGGCTCAAACCAATAAAACCTTTACAATCAAAACAAACAAAGCCGATGATCCGAAATCATTCTTAAATCTTATAGACACATGTAATGAAGCAGTTCGTAACCTATCTACGCTCGGATTAGAATAAAATTCGTTAAGTGATTTAATTCTTGTAAATTTTATGTTATCCAAACTCGACAATTCGGTGCGACATCGATGGGAACTTAGTTTGTAAAATACTTAAACAATCCCAGATCTCAATTCCTTCCGCACATTCCTAGAAAAAGAAGCTGTTAGTCAGGCTAAAATCGAAACTAAATCGTTCCAGAGGAAGCCAGTGGACGTAATTCCTACAAATCCAAAATTCAGTATTAGTAATTCGACTGTAGTTAAAGATAACCCATGTATGATTGTCTTCAAATTCATCAGCTATTCAAATGTCCAAAATTTAATGGCATGAATGTACAGGAAAGATGGATATTCATTAAACCGAATTCGCTGTGTAAGAAATGCTTGCGAAGTAATCATTCAGTTAATCAATGTCGTATTAATATTAAATGTAAAGTATGTTCTTTGCCACATCATACTTCACTTCATATATACAACCCAGATTCTGCAGAACAGGTGGTCAGCGGTCCCACAGACACCATATCAAATAATTCGCAATCAAAATCGGGGACTCAACAAAGTCACATTTTGTTGTAAACCGCTCAAATCAAAATTCGTTCCCCCACCGGTCAAGTGATGCAGTGCAAGGCCCTAATTGACTGTGCCTCTCAAAATTCTCTTTTAACTCGTAGGGTTGCAAATGAATTGAATTTACCTTTATTAAGCACCTCACATCGCTTGGTCGGATTTAACTGCATGACGACAGAAACCTGCCAAAACTTAACGAATATTGAACTCTCGCCTTGGTTTTCTGACGAATATAAGTTGTTAAGACCCTTAATCGTAAGTCGGGTTACTGCCCCTCTCCCGAATTTTTCTCTGGGAACATCATTATGGCCTCACACGAAGAATCTTCAACTGGCGGACTTCAATTTTTCGGTCTCCAGCGAGGTCGATATCCTTCTCGGAGCCGACATCTTTGGTCAACTATTATCTGGCCCAGATATCCTTGGAAAAAGAGGTGAACCCTGTGCCATCCCGAGCACATTGGGGTTCCTTCTCAGTGGTCAGTTTTTCAACATGGACGAGACACCTCCACCATCAAAATTCTCCTCCTCAGATCCAGTACCTCTTCATCCTGATCAACACCTAGGCAAAAGTGCCAACAATGCCCTTAAAATCTTCAAGGCTTCCGCATCAACCTCTAATGCACAGTCGTCAAATTCGACACTGTGCAAAAGCCCAAAGCGTCACTCTAGCATCATTTTTAATCGTAAATCACAGTCATCCGCACTTACCTGTAAACCAGATAAGGTTCAACGAATTCTAGGATTGGACTGGAATTTAAATGCCAAAACCCGCATAGCTCTTCTTAAACCAGTAACTTTGCCCCGACTTGAACTATCTTCTGCGTTACTTCTAGCCGATCTAGTAAAAGTTGTTAGAGACAGTCTTGAAATTCAAATTGTTCTTCACCGAGCCAACAAGATTCGAGCCATAAAAAATCCAGAAAATTGGCACCATCTGCCAGGAAAATTTTATCCTGCCAATGGTGCCACTCGTGTGATATAACCCAGCAAACCTTTGGGGAAACTGATTGATGTACCTGGAACTGGAACTGATTCACAACTGGAACTGCCCGCACACAGTCAGCCAACTACCATCCAAACAACAGGTCCATTGAATTTGTTAATTAAATTTTCTTACAATACTAAGTTATTATGCGTCATGACCTGGATTAAACGATTTTTAACAAATGCACGTGCCCAATCGACATTTAAAGACATCTTTACTTCGTCTGAAATCTCAGAGGCATGCCACATAGTCATTCCACTAATTGAAACCTACGATTTTGCCACAAAAATTGCATTAAAAAAACGTGGCAAACCAGTGAAAAATCAGAGTAAACTGAAGTCTCTAAATCTCTTTTTAGACTCAAACTGTCTATTGCATGTTGGTCTCAAGTTCGTACTTTTCTTGATCCGACAAAATCAAGAATATTCGTCCACTCAAAAAATAAATCTTCATCATACTAATTCTTGTATCGAGTTTTCTTGCAGGTTCTCTCATTTGCAACAGATGATGACAATCTTCTTCGTGCATTGGCAAGACCCATTCATCGCATCAAGCTCCTTGCTGGTTCAGCCCGCCCCCCGGAGGATGGAGAAAACCAGAAGAAAGCGAACGCCCGTTTGGCGACTTTTTCGCCACCAGATGGCAAAACTGTGCTTTTGTTTTAAAAAAATTTCTCGAGTTGGTTTTTCTCCGGTGGCTGAAAAGGTTTAATTTTAAGTGTTGAATCATGATCCGGTTTAAGTAACTCATTAAACTAAATCTATGTTATATTCGTTATTCGAACCATTTATAATGTTTTATGTCGGGCTAAAGTTGAATGCCCATATTCTACATTTATAATCTATTTGTGTAATTTTGTGTCAAGTAAATAATTAAATATTGGAAAATGTCAAGGCGACCCAGAAAAATAAAAAAATCTCTCTCACTCCCTAGTATGTCATATAAACATAATGAAAATTGTCATTCATTTTTTTTTTAAATATATATAAGAAATCTGCATAAGCAAAAACAAAAATTGTATATAATGAAACAGTCAATTACTAGTATAAAATGTGCACATTAAAAAAAAAAATCTGTCTCATCATGACAGAATGGCTTTCCGAATATTTTATCATTTGACAATGATTGTGGGCACCACATTTTCTTATAGTTCAGAGTCTGGATCCAGATTTCCCGTATATATATATCTCGTCAAGAAAGCCTTAAAAGTGATACTTATTCACTTTTTTGTAAAAATAGTTTTTCTCTAGAATGTTCTTACATATATATACATGGAATGATGCTGTTATGCTTTAAAGGTATTACATATTACTATCTACATTGTTAAGAATAATGAACATGCCATATTTAATACTGCAACATGTCAAATAACATTAATGTTAAACATAGAAAAAAACAACAACACATGAGTACAATTAAATTAAAAAATGAACATAAAATGAGAGGAAAAAAAATATAAATGTATATACAAATAATAGAAAATATCACAAAAGTGAAAAATTTGTTCGTGCAATTCCACACAGGAGAGATTCAAAAACGACGCCTTTGGACAGTCAAAAAAAAAATCTCCCCTTAATCTTGTATGTAGCAACAAGTATATCGACTTTGGCTTATGGCCATTGTCCTAGCGGGATAGGGTGTGTATAAAGACCTGACCTGTTAGGGACAGGCCTCCGTCCCCCATCAAAGTCAAAGACTTCTGTAGGGACACCTCGCAAAACTGGGTATATATATATCAATTGAATTGTATTAAACAATTTTCAAAAGAAGTGTGGGGGGGTCTCATCACAATGAAATGCTACTCTTCCGGGTAAATTTTGAACGAGTTAGCATTATCATAGAGGGTAAAATTAAAAATTGAAAAAAAAAAATATTTAATCAAAATTCTTAGTACTATCAAAATTTAGTGTGATGAGATAAAGACTACCAAAACAACTCACTAAACCCAATGAAGCAATTCAAAAAATAACATATCATAATAACAATAATAATAAGGTAATTGCCACATATTCGAATTTTGAGATTTTAACTTTAAGTCATTGCACTATTGAAAAGTTTTGTATAGAGTATGTCAATAAACAGTATTGTAATCATCTGTTAAACTTATGATATATTAATATTTATCAAAATGTAAAAAACAAGTTTTTTTTTTTTTTTTTTTTTTTTTTTTTTTTTTTAATGAATTATAGTAAATTTTATTAACTTTGTTGTTAAGAAAACTGTAATAATAAGAACTAGAAAAGAAAAAAATATGCAATATTTCACATAGTGTTGTGTCATCCATTGTAATTAAAAAAAGAAAGAGAAAAAGGAAAAATGCAGAGTATACATTGGTCCAGCCAATTGCCTGCATACAATGAATGACAGAACAAACAAAAAAAAAAAAACATAAAAAAAAGGAACCCATGCATCGAGATCTCTTCATATAATGCACAAGTTTTGTAAAACATTACATAACATGATATTAAAAATTAATTCCTGTTTCTTAAATTATAATTGTGGCTTTGTCTTGAATTATAATTAACATTTCTATTAGGACTTGCTTCATCAAGTAAGTGGCTGTATCTATGTGGTGCAATAATAAGTCTGTCAATATGGACTCGAAATGACAATCTGTCAGGTGCTTGTAGTCTTTTAATTGTAAATGAAACCGGTGAGTGTTTTAGTAGAACAATAAAAGGTCCTGTGTACTTTGGTTTAAACTTATCAACGGATTTTAAATAAACAATGTCATGTACAGCAACAGGTCTTAATTTAGCATGTCTGTGAAAGTGTTGATATCTCTTATTTTGATTATCTTTTATGTTAGAGTAAGCTTTAAGGTAAATTTTATTTAAATCTTCTAATAATTTATGTGTATCAATATTCTTGTCGAGAAAAGGTTGATTCATCTGTTGCTCAAAAGTGTCAAAAATCAATGAAATTTCTCTTCCAAAATGTAATAAGTTAGGTGAGTACAAAGTAGATGAATATTTAGAGCCATTATACAATGATTTATGTATAAACAAAGAGTTTTCAAATGTATGGCCTTCAGACATTAAAATGTTTACTGAATATTTAATGGATTTATTGACCCTTTCGGACAATGCGTTTGATTGTGGATGTGCTACAGAAGAATGTGTAATTTTTATACC
Source organism: Salticus scenicus (assembly GCA_963930645.1). Classification (NCBI taxonomy): domain Eukaryota; kingdom Metazoa; phylum Arthropoda; class Arachnida; order Araneae; family Salticidae; genus Salticus; species Salticus scenicus. The sequence goes on along the minus strand of OZ005649.1, from coordinate 271,359,309 downwards.
AAGAGTACTATTAAAAGAGTTGTAAACACTGGATGTAAATTGAGGACCAAGATCCGAGAGGATAACTGAAGGTCTACCAAAGGTGGTAATATAACTAAACAAACATTTAACTATTTTTTCTGCTGATGTATCCTTTAATGGATAAAGTTCCATATGGCGTGAGAAAATGTCCAACACTGTGAGTACTGAGTGACCATTATTAAATGGTCCTACTAAATCAACACTAATAGTATGTCCAGGATGTGTGGGTGTGTATGCAGGTTGTAATGGAGCTGGAAGAGTGTTATGATGTTTAGCCTGTAAGCATCGTGTACATGAAGCGACAAAGTTTAATGTATCTGTGTACATTCCTTTCCAAAAGTATTTGTTTGATAGGAAATTATATGTTTTATTTAATACAAAATGAGGCAAATGTGAAATTGTTAATGTCTTAGCTTTTAGCGAATTAGGAACAATAATAAGATATGAGAATGTTGAGCTATTGGGACATTGCTTTTTATACATCAGTACCTTTGTGTCTGGATCAATAAAATAGTTTGGATATTTTCTTGAAAAACCTTTCTTTAGAATTTCTGTGTAAATTTTTGACAATACAGGATCCTTTATTTGTTCATTTACAAAAGTATTATTAGAGATTTCTAAAAGTTGGTCTTTATTATTTGAATCTCCAGAAATTAAGCAATTAGTGTATTGTTGTTTGATTTTGTTACAATTGTTATCATTAAAGTGATTAACAACATTACTATTATCACGTACTACAGGTAGAGGTTGTTTTTCAAAAATTAATTCAGGATTAGAGTTCAAATCTTGTTGATTGTTAGTGAAGTCACATCTCGAAAAATAATCTGCTAAAATATTTGATGAACCAGGAATGTGTTCAAAATCAAACGAATATTCTGAAATTTCCATTAACCATTTTGTGGTAAGGTCTGTAGGATTAGTTGTTTCTTTGTATCTTTTTAATGGAGCACTGTCAGATAAAATTGTGAATTTTCTGTTGTACAAATAGTATTTAAATGCAATTATTGATTTGTAGATTGCCATTAATTCCAGTTTTAGTGCAGGGTAGCGTTTTTCAGATGGCTTCAATGATTTAGAAAAGAAGGCTATTGGAAGTAATTTATTATCATGTTTCTGCATTAGTACCCCAGCAATGGAAATATTTGAAGCATCTGTATTAAGGTAGAAATCTCTATCCCAATCCGGTAGTCTGACCACTGGTGATTCAAAGAAAATTTTTTGAATTTTGTGAAAAATCTGTTGATGTTCAGTAGTCCAATGAAATTTCGATTTTGGTTTAGTCAGATCAATTAAAGGTTGTATTAGTTTAGAAAAGTTGGGTACAAGGGATTTATAAAATGTTACAACACCAATAAATTTTTTTAATTGCCTTTTAGTTGACGGTGTAGGAAAAGAATTAATTTTGACAATATTTGATTGTATTGGGGAAATACAATGATTTTGAATATGGAATCCAAGATAATTTACACCAGTTTTGTGAAAAGTGCACTTGTTATGTGCAAGGGTTAAGTTGTACTTTATCAAAATTTGTAAGATTCTACTTAATTTAGTGCATGTTTCCTCAAAGCTATTCGAGCCAAAAATGAGGTCATCTTGATAAGCATGTATTCCCTCTAAATCAATTTCATCAATAATTGTGTCCATTAAAGCTTGATATTGGGAAGCAGCATTTTTCAATCCAAAACATAGTCTTTTGTATTTAAAACTACCAAACATAGAAGTAAATGTTAATTTATCTTGTAAATCTTCAGGAAGTGCAATCTGGTGGTAAGCCTGTTGAAAATCTAAACAAGTGAAGTACTTATAGGCTGATAAGTCAGCAATAATTGTTTGTATTTTGGGTAAAGGGTATGAAGATCCCTGAATTATTGAATTAAGCATTCTAAGGTCCATTGCAATTCTATATTTTTGTTTACCTTCTGCGTCAAGTTTTTTTTTAACTAAAAGAATGGGGGCAAGCCCATTCTGAACAATTTCTTTCAATAATTCCAGCTTCTACAAGTTGATTTATTTGACTTTTAGCTTCTTGTTGTAATGATTGTGGTATTGGAAAAGGTAATGTTTTAATTGGGAACTCAGTGATGAATTTTAAATTTGGTATAACTTTGTCTGTATGCCCTAAAGTTTTCATAGATTTAGAAAAGGCTGCAAAATTTGTTAACAAAATATTCTTTAATTTCTTTTCTTGGTCTCCTTGGAGATGTTTGACATCAAAATCCAAAGGAGAGAGTTCCTTTCTTCTTAAATTTAATATTTCATCAGAAGCTTGAATGTAATTCAAAATTTGTGTAGTTGAATCAGTAACAATTTTACTGTTTTTATCAATTTCTGCTTCCTGTGCAATAATTTCATCAATTTCTGTTAGGGTGCCCATTTTTGTACCTTTATTTATGTGAATACTTTCTTTAGTTAGATTTTTAACATAAATTTGAAATTGGCCTCTATTACAATTATTATCATTATCGAGCATTTTTGAAGTACTACTATTTATTACTGAATCTAGACACAATATATTTGCATTATTTTCTGTATTTTCAAACAAATAGTCCCTGTCAGACAAAAAAATTGTATTTACATCTATAAATGTTTCCTCTTCATGTTCTAAAAATATTTTCTGAGAAGCCCTAACTGTCATTTGTTTACATTTTTGGGGAGGATTTTGATTTTTTTTCCGAGTTTCAGTATTTTTCGCAGCACTACAATTGTTTAAGTTTTCATCTTCTACAAGTGTATTTGCAATGGGAATAATTATATCTTTAAGTTTGATATTGTTTTTATACAAGTCTATTATTACATTATTTTGTTGAATAAAGTCCCATCCAAGTATGGCCTGAAATGTTGATTCATTAGGGATGTCAACAATGAAAAATTTCTGTGAGAAAAATGTGTTATTTATTTTGAAAGAAGTTTGAATACATGAGGAGAATTGTACGTTTGAATTTACAGTCTTAATCGTTACTGGTGAAGACAAGTGTTTATAAGTTAATTTGTCTTTTAAAGATTTAAAAGTACTTTCAGAAAGCAATGATATCGAACTCCCTGTATCGATTAAACCGGTGATAGCATTTTTAGCTAAGTTAATTTCAATTTACGGTAGTGTAGGTGAAATTTTATTTACATTAAAAATATATTCATTTTGAATTTCTGTAGTTTGTGTGTATTTGTTATCAGCAATATTTATTTTATTCACCGTTTGTGAGGCAATTGAATTTACTTTTCTTGTACTAGATAGTTTCATAGTGTCACTTCGATTTGACAAATCAAAATTAGGATTAGGTGCTGATGTTGTCTGGTGTAGTTGAGATGCAAGGCCATCAGCTACTCTACATCTCGAGTCTAGTTTAAATGTCTATTATTGTCATTTCTCCTGAAAAATCTTCCTCTCGAAAAATTATTGTTTTGTGTTTGGCTTCTTTGCCATTTATAACATTTATTAGCTACATGTCCTCTACGATTGCACAGTTGACAAACAATACTATGAAAACCCTCTTGTTGTGATCCCCTAGCCTTATGTGTTTAAATTTTTTTTTTTATAATCATTGTGTCGACTTCGTGCAACATGAGCATTTTGTGAATCTGATAAACTGTTTACTTCCTCTTTTTTTTACTTTGTCCAAACGACAAAGCATCTACTTTTTTCCGTTAGTTCAATTAATTTTTCCGATAAAGTGTTGACAAATACACTATCATTTTGTTTGAGGAGAATACTTTCATTCATGTTAATCTCTTGTAATTTTTGAGCGCGATTTACAGCTAATGTATAATCCGAAATTCCCTCTTCCATGATTTTTATACGTATGTTAGATGGAATGGAGGAAATAAACCTTGTAAATTTAATATTATCTAGTGCGTTATCATCCGTAATTTTATTGTAAATAATGTTTGCTAGCATACTTAACCTATGAGAAAAAAATTTTATGGATTCCTGAGGGAGCAAATTCAGATTATTAAATTCAATTAGATCTTGAGTAGAACTCATAGGAGTAAAGAATGCTTTAAATATTCCTCCTTAAGAAAGTCTAAATCGTTTGATTTGTACAATTGGGGAGATTGTGTTAAATATTTTAATGCCGCCCCAGATAATTTTCCTTTCATTACCGCTACAGCTTCTTCAGATGATAACCTATTTATTTTCGCGTAGGTGGACACTTGGTCGAAAAAGAAGTCAGCTAAAGATGGTTCCCCATCAAAATTCATTAACTGAATGTTGACTGTTTTGGCTTTCGCCATAATTAATAATTTTGCCTAACCAACCTAAAATATTGTAAATAAACTATCTAATAAATATTTTATGTGACACAAAACAAAAATTGTTAATACCAAGCATTCTTGTTTTTTTTTTTTTTTTTTTTTTTTTATTTATTTATTTATTTATTTATTTATTAATTATTTTGGCATATAATTTTATTGTATTGTATGCCACTTTCATAAACAAGAATACTTAGTTTTATATGCCCATATATTATTATCCAAAAAGAAAAAAATAGATGAGCATAGATATGATAAATATTGTGTAGAAATAAAAATATTGTGAAATTAAATAAAATGTATTGAAAATAAAATATTCAACTAATATTATGAATGAAAAAAATTAGAATTTGTACCAAGCATTTCTGCTGCTCTGATTTATTTATTTATTTATTAGTTCTTATGAAACCTTTCATAAAAACAATATTGCATGACAATTTCAGCAAAAATACTTAGTCTGTCTCTATAAATATACGATAATAAAATAAATATTTGTGTAAAAATGTAGTGATAATTATGCACTATAAATGAGAAAAAATGTGTTTATGAAAAATAAATATATGAATAAATAAAGTTTCAAGCATAGCAAGCAGTTTTGCCCAATTTATTTCAATTTGCAATTAAGATCATAATTATTATTGTTATTATTTTCAATCGATAGACTCAAACTATTACTTAAAATAATCGTCAAAACTACTTAGCTAAATGTATATTTAAATATATATATAAAGTATTATGCAGTTAAAAATATGAAATATTAAAATTGAAATTACTTCATAAATAGTCATTTATTGAATAACTAATTTATCATATCCTCCAAATTATGAAACTTTCAAATAAAAATTTTACTTACTGTTTCTCTTTTTTTTTATTCAATATTTATTATCACCTCACTTTTGAAAGATATTTTATTAAAAATTTACCGGAGTAGCAATGTTTATATCGTTTATCAATAGTTCGAAGACTACGATTTTATCTCAAATAACTGCTTACGTGCATGGCTTTTTTTTTGTATGAAAAAAAAAAAAAAAAAAAAAAAAAAAAAACACTTCATAAAGAATCCACACACGCACGGCTTTTCTCCTGTATCAGTGAGTAGATCTGTCACGCGCTGTGCACAAAATCTTGAAGAAACACTATCACTTTTATGCAAAAAAAAAAAAAAAAAAAAAAAATCACATATGTATGGATTTTCTCCTGTATAAGTTCTTCACACAAAAAAAAATTCGAAGATTTGAACTAAATGCACAATTATATGGCCTTTCTCCTGTATGAGTGCACGTAAATTTATTCATTGTGCACAAAATTTTCCCTTAATTTTATCATTATGAACCATCAAGTATCACAAGATGAAATGCATTATCAGTAAGAACTCCGCAGCCGACGACGATTATAGTCACGCAGGTATGAGATATCCGGAATTTTTATAAACATAAAACCTATTTATATGTTCCGGAAAAGTACGCTCGAAGATTTGTCTCCTTGTCATGTTTGGGAATGAGATCTCTTCAGGGACGGGGAGATGAAGCATTCATCGCTAGTGAGTGACCCGCTGATTACACACAGAAGGGTTCCGCCTTGGGAGCAGGGACCTTGTAACACCGATACGATCTCAATGAGCATTCTATATCAGCACTCCATCCAGCATCGACGAGATCAGGAGAGGCGAATCCGTGCTTTGCAAAAAAACAACGAACCTCCCATGATTCTAACAAAAGTTCCTTTTAGTCGTTATCCGAAAACCATGTTGCGCCGTTCCATGACTGCACAATCCAATCGGCCTCTTTCTGAAAAGTTCTGTTTATAAGCAGAAGAGCTGAGTATATATTTTTTTTAATGCTGTCTTGCGGAAATTAAAAAAATGTTTGTCCATTATCATATAGCAGGAGAGGTGTATTACAAGAAGTTCTACAGTTCTGAGAAAATCAATTCAGTCTGCCTCTCTCTACAAAAAATTCGAGAGTTATGATAAAACAAACATTATTCAATCAACCCCTCTCTCTCTCCATTCTCGGAAACTGGTTTTGAGCACCAAGATCTGTAATATTGAAATCCATCACAGACAAATGGTTTGTTTGAATCAATTCATATTGTTGTTCCTTGGAGTGTTGTGCCGCTAAACCAAAAATTACAAGTCTTGAAAATTTAACACAAGTTTATTATATTTGTTAAAAGGATTCACATCATTAAGCAGTACAGGTTCGTATTTAAAAATATTGTTCAGGAATCAAACTCCAGAAAATTCCGAGGAACAAGGGAGAGAGAGAGGGCAGCGAAAAAATACTACGTCTTTACTATCCCGTGAAAAAAGCAAAAAAAAACTGTGTGTCTGCTCTTTTCGATCGCACGGGGAGAACCATCCGGAAGGGAAGTCATATGACTGCATTATCATTATTTTCGCCAAAATGAAAGCCAACTTCAGTTCTTTGTTTTAGATATTAAACTAATGTTAATTTTTGAATTTGTAATGACGGTTTATAATTGTATAAACCTTTTATTCGCCAATTTTTCGCCAAGCGACCGTTTGACTAGAGAAAATGACCGTTATGAATTGAAATCATTAATATTGGGTAATTTAAAATAAATTATATCCGGTGTTGCAATAATATAAATTCTGACAATGAGTTTTCTTTTTTTATGACTATTTGAGAACACTTTTTTTTATAATTACGTTTAATGTCAGAATTTCCGTTAGATATTATTTCTTTTATTTTGTTTTTATCCCATAAAATAAAGTACTTTTCTATTCAAAAAGATAAACATTTATTTATGATTTAGATATAAAACATGTACAATTTAGATTTCTGAATGATGTGTGTTATTGTTTTATGTTGATAAATAGTGTAGGTCGTATGTATAATTAAAATTGTGTAATTTTTAACGACATTTAAAAATAATTCTTTTTCCAAATGCTTAAGAACAAATTACGTAAATATAATATCTCACTTAAAATTTAATTATTTTTTTTATTGGAATAATGCATTCATTTATCATTAGATTTTATTTTATTTAAAAATTCAATTAAAATTTAACCAAATATATGTGAACACCTTCACAAATGCAATGCTCCAACCGCTGTTATAATATGTCTATGGTTAAAATTTAATATGTTATTATACATTAATATCCACATTCTAAACAAAAGAGTTTTGTACTTTTGCTAATTTTAACTCAATTTGTTAATGAAGTTATATTAATTTATCACAAACATCTGTACTTTAAGTGGCTTGTATACAGCTTTCCCATGGTGTCCTCTTGCTGATATTTAAATTTTTGTCCTATTTTGGCGATGAATTAAAATTGCTAGCACTGTTATGTTAGAAAAGGCCTTCGATTGAAACGAATGAGTTACTTTGGTGCCAAATTTCAGATTTTGCCAAATGGGGCTACTAAAGCTGTTCCAATATAATATTATTTTATTTATTTTATAACACATATATATTAAGTGGTTCCCTGAAATCGATATCGGATTCAAATACCGGCATATATTCAGCACTTGACGGAAATTTAATGTAGAAAAAACTAATATATTTTCGATATACTTGAATATTGAATAATACGTACAGCTTTATTATAGGACCCTCTTGTCGACTTTTTATTTACTAGCTATTGTACCTGTTTTTCACAATGTAAATGTAATTACGATTTTTGGCGTTAAGAAAATTTATGTTTAAATCAGTGTACAAATATTTATGTAAATTACATATAGAGGGATTATTTATAAGATCTGAATATAAGTATAATGATTATTATTATTTATTATTATTATCATTTTATTTATTATTATTTATTATTATTTATTATTATTATTATTATTATTATTATTATTATTATTATTATTATTAATTAATTAATTAATTAATTAATACTTTTTTTTATGGAAAAATAATATGCAACATTATAAGCTTATTATTCTTTATGAATTAATTTAATATATTGAAAACTGAATTTTGGAAAGTAAATATCATTTGGAATACTATAATTACCAAAGAAAAAATTGAAATTAAAAACTGAAGTTTTATGCAAACATATTTTTTTCTAACAAGAAATTAAACTTGGCTTAAAGGTGTTTTTAACAAACTCTTATCAATGGATAATCGTATTGTGCATAAAAATAAATATGGATTATTGTATATATATATGAATTTACCGTAATAAATGAAAATTCGCACTATTTAACAGAAATAAATTCTCAGTTGGTGTACCAGGAAAAAAAAAATTACAATACACAACTGTTCTTTTCTCTAAAAAAAAAAAAAAAAAAAAAAAAAAAAAAAATATATATATATATATATTTTTTTTTTTTTAACAGTAAAAGCCTGTACTTTTAACAGAAAAAAGTTTTTCTTAACGAATTTTGATTTATTAATCGTAAAGAAACATAATTTTAAACCCCCATTTGTAAATTTTAACAAAAACGATGATTAGGCAACTTACATTTATGGGCTGAGAACTCACTATTGTCGGTCTCTTAATCCCTACTCCAGAGCATTCACAGACTGGAATAACAAGTTCATTACATTACTTTTACTGACTATACACAGTTTTTCTTTGTTTAAATAGTGAAATTTAATTACAAGTGCAGTTCTTTTTCTGTTAATCTGACAGAACTATATTTTTCAGTGATAAACAAATTTTGTTTGCGTGCAATTTTAATTTTTATTTATTTATTTACCGTAATTTCTGGTAGATACCCCGCAGGTTATATAATCCAGTTTTGCACCAGAAATTTCAACTGATAAATAAATTTTTATTTGTACGACCTCATACTTCGAAAAAGTATAGATTTCTCTATTAAATAAAATTTCTAGTTTAGAAATGACATATCTTACCAGCGGGTTATCTACCAGAAATTACGGTATTTAATTTATTTTATTGAAAAAGGGGTTTGGTGGTATTCACGTATTTCAAAATGTAAATCCTTCCATAAAATTCTAAATAGAAAACCGTGGTACTGATCAGTATTTCAAGTCGAGAAATGGTCGAAAAATATGGATTTGTTATTAAAATACAACATATTATTTTTCCACTCTATATACATGTAGGAGCAAGAACACATTTGTAATTTTTTTGCGACACAATAATTGTTTTTCTATGTGATTCTCTTTTTAATGTTTTATGTACATGTTTAAATAGATCTTAATTTGTTTTTCAGTAACTACAAATTAATCTATCAATAAAAATGTAAATTTCATAAAAGTTAATATATATATATATATATATATATATATATATATATATGTATATATATATATATATATATATATATATATTTAAATAAGATAGAAAAAAAATTATATATCATGTTTTTAAATTTTCCGTTGAATCGTTGAATCACAGCTATACACAAGCGACGTGTGACGTCACTAACCGTCAGTGCGGCCAAAACAAAATATTTCCTATGTTTCCATTTTTTTGTAAAAAATTATTAAAAGTTAAGAAAAATTATTTCCTTATTTTAATCCACATATTTCGATATAGTTTTATATATATTATTGTCTACATGTGTTAGATTGAGTTACTTTTGCTGTAAAATTGTAATTTTAAATTTCAAAATTGTGTCGTCCTTGGCGATTTTTGCATTTAGCGATCAAAAATGTGGTACGAAAATATATATGCCAGATGTATATTTTCGTAATATGCATTATACGATATATTGTTTCATATTATTGTTTGCTCTCCCAACTTCTCCCAGGCTTCGGCAGCCATAAAACTTTGGGTTGGGGGGAGGTTGGGTTGTCTTGCTCTCTTAATATACGTTATTTTAATATCCATGATTTTTGAAAGGAGCTAAATATGTTCGCCAAATAATTTGGCGATTTTTTTTTTACCTGCGAAGGACGACAGATATCAAATACTCTGCTGCAATATATTAATATCTTATATCAGACACTTTATTTAGGCATTTGAAAACAATTTTGACTTCAAATTATGAGATATTATTTTTTAGTTTCCTTTTAATTAGTATATTAGTCGGTTATTAATTGTATAAATATAACCCTTTGAAATGAAATGTTTATGTTTACATTCGAAAATGGAAGCTAGAATTTTTTTTCTACGGTTTTGAAATTTAAAATTAAAATTTTATCAATTTTACAAATTTACAGCAAATAAAACTTTTAAAGCGATAGTGACGTCAATTTTTGTAATAATTGAACTTTTTTCAATTTTTTAACGTTCACGTTTCATTAAATGTATTTATTTTTATGTCGAATAGAACTTGTAAGTTTTTTTTTTTTTTTTTTTTTTTCAACAATTAAATTATAGCTAATATTTTAATGGCTATTTATATGCAATTAGGTGGTTACCACTTTCATATTTTAATTAATTATAAGAAAACTAATAAAAAATTCGAAAATCTGACTTCGAAGTATTGCGTTGTCACCGGGTTCTGAGTTACTGTGAAAGTTTCAAATGTCTAGCTAGAAGGGAAGTTAGTTAAAAGTAGATTGCAAGATTTGTACCGGACACACAAACATACAAACAAACAAACAAGAATAGAAGTTAATAAAAACATGGTAAAAAAAAATCTAAAAATAATATTATGCTTTAAAGATATTCGTACATTATCGGATAATACTGATTTAATTAACAAAATATTAAATAATTTTAAGCAAATTTATTCTTTCAATATCAATGATTTTTTTTTTTTTTTTTTTTTTTTTTTTAATGCTTTAAATAACTGAAGCAAAAGATTTAACATGAACAACAATTATCTACAATCTTTTCTTTGTAAGAAAATAAGAGAAATCTTATATTTTTTCCCCAGAATGAAATGAAGCACAATCTCTTAATTCGATTTGGATGCACGGACCTCGAAGAAACCAAAATTTCGTTCTTAAGCAGCTTTCAGAAAAAGAAATATTGTATCACATTTATACCGGTCGTGAGCTGTAAGATAATTGGTAATTAGACTGTTACGTGAAAAAGAATTTTTCTTCTTTTTTTTAATCTTTCTTTCGAAATAGCAAATGGTTAAGAACTTTTCTTATTGTTATTGATAAAGCAATTTATTAGAATCGTACTGTATTTTAATGTGATTTTTCTGCATATTATTTTACGTATGAAATATATATTTATATGTATTTTTTAATAGAAAATAACGACATTCAATTTCCAAATATTAAAACAAATTTGATAATGTTTTCGATTTTTTTTTCTTAAATAAACATGTAAGGCTTAATAATTGAAAGAAATGTTAAAAATTTAAATATAATATAAAAAATAGTACAAAATGTTGAATAATTAAGAAGATTTCAACATGAATTTAATCACTTATAAATCAAATGCTGTTTTAAAGTTAAACTTTTGAAAACAATTATAAGTATTGGATACAAATAAATATAAGCTTTTAATTATGTGTATATGTATATGTAAATATAAGGGATTAACTTACTGTCCTTAATTTTTTTTCTTTACATTGTAATCCATAATAAATTTTACAAATTAAAGATTTTAGTCAAATTTTTAAAGAGTATTTTTTCAGTGATTTTCGACACTTTAAAGAGTTTTAGTTTGAAACCATACTATCAGTACGGGAATTAATGACGTTACATTTTATTTTCAGTGAATATTTATGGTATATAACTATCATACTAGCAGGCTTTGCCCGCTTCGCTGGCCACTAGATTTAAAGGAAACTCGTTTCTATATAGCTTTATAAAAATAAAATAAAATAAATTACTGAAATTGTTCAAAAGCTCGCTCCAGGTCCCTGCTGCATTCAGCAGCGATTTGGTCATCAACTGCAACTCGGGCGCTTGTCCCTATTACCTGCGACAATAGTTTACCAATGAGCTTCCATTTAGGTGCTTATTATATAACAGTTTCGAAATAGATAGTATCGGAAAAATTGGAGTTTCCCTTTTATATTTGAATCCCAGTTACATGTGAACAACACTATACGTGTTGTTCACATGTAACTTGGACTGGACTCAAACGTAACTGGGTTTAGACAACATAATATTTGCTTTTACGTTATTTCATATTTTTTTTTTTTTTTTTGTTGTTGTTTGTTTATTCAATCAACCATTAAATGACAGCATTTTCACGCCAAATATTACATTATTCTGTGACCAGCTACGTCTGTCGCATGAGGCAATTATTTTTCGTGTTTATATATAATTCATGGGTTGTAAACCTGATAGTACAGCCTTAATATAGTTCTCTTTGGCGGCTTTTGAATTTTTGTCACCATTTTAGACTTAATCCATTGTAACAATAAGACTTAATCCCTTGTAACAATATGCTATGAGCGCTATTTCAACTAACCTTTTTATGGTTATATATATTTCCCATTAAACATATTTTTATTTATTTATTTAAATTTTAATTTAAATTTTTCAAATATTTCTGTTCGACAGCGTGAGAGTGCAGTAACACACAGAGGTTCATTTGTTTGTATGATAAATTAGCATAGTGATTATTATATAAAAAAATAAATAGGTAAACATTACCGTGTTACACAACTTTATTATGTCGCTCCATTGGCGTCTTTTGAATTTTTGTCGCCATATTAGCGATGGATTTTTTTTTTTTTTTTTTTTTTTTTTTTTTTTGTATGAAAAGAAGAAGACTATTTTGCTAATAATTTTATCAGACTCTTTTTTGTTTATACATAAGAATCCTTTATATTCTGCTTATATTTTTAATGCTTTTTAGGTTTAAAATAGTGCTTGTTGAAATAAATTTCCTATCTTTAAAACTGCATTTGTTCTGTAAATTTTGTGTAAAAATAAATCATTTATGTTTTTATATATTTCATGCGCTACTTAGATTAAAATGGCTGTTGCTATATAAAACTTCTTGTCGAAAAACATTCGGTGTACTTCAACACCAAAATTTAAAAAATCGCCCAGCAGGATCTGTTAATGAAGCTGATAAAATAAAAATATGGTTCATAGAGTTTAAATAATCTATTTAAAAAAATTTTTAAAACCCAAATTATTAATCTATCGTATCACATACATAGATATAGTAATAATATATAGATTGATCATTGGGGACAAAAAAGTGATTCCTTTTCACTCGGGAAAAGACGGCGATTTTACCATAATATGGCAGTCTTTTCCCGAGTGAATACACACGGGAATATGCACAAATGTTTTAGCAAATAAAATTCATGAATAAATTATTTACTAAAGGTGAATGAAAAGCCCCAGGTATAGTTTCAAATTCATTCTTTTTTTTTTTTTTTTTTTTTTTTTTTTTTCTTCAATACCACTTAATGGCTGATTCTAAAGTTTTTTTTTCGGCATCAAAAATCTTTGCACGATAATATGGGGATGATAGATCTATATATATTATTATATCTATGATCACATAAATCTTTTCGAAAATAGAATAAAACTTAATTTGAAAAAAAAAAATAATAATAACTTTTGTTTATTAACCAAAATAATTGATGAAATTTGAAATGCAAGTTGGTCTTGTGTATATTATATTTTTGTGTTCGTGAGAGAAAATTTAAAAGAATTTGAAAACTGCAATTTTTAATCCCTTTTAAAAATCATGTGACTTAATGTGAAGCAGATTTTTCATTTTTTTTCTCCTAACGGTTTCCATACAATATTCTGCTGTTGCCACCTAAAATTCATACTTTAGTTAATTTTAAAAAATCTAATTGTCCGATTGATAAGCTGTTTAATGCATCGGATTAAAAAAATATATCCCTTTCATTTGCTATCTTATTTGTAACGATGCGACTGATATTTCTAATTTATTTTCTAATCTTTCTGATTTATTTTCCTCATTTTAAATAAGTGTACGTTTTATTATTATTATTATTATTATTATTATTATTATTTTGTCGAAAAAAATGGCAACAATTAAATTATGGATAAAATTTTAAAATTTAAATGTCTTATTTATCAGAAATTAGAAGGTTTTTATTTTCACATTTTAATTAATTAGGAAAAAACTAATCATCCGATTGATAAGCTGTTTAATGCACCGGATTTACAAAAATTTTCCCTTTCATTTGGTGTCTTATTTGTAACGATGCGAGATATATTTCTAATTTATTTTCTAATCTTTCTGATTTATTTTCCTCATTTTAAATAAATGTACGTTTTTTTTTTTTTTTAATTATTATTATTATTTTGTCGGAAAAAAAATTGGCAACAATTAAATTATGGATAAAATGTTAAAATTTAAATGGCTTTTTTTATCAGAAATTAGAAGGTTATGATTTTCACATTTTAATTAATTAAGAAAAAACTAATCAAAAATTCGAAAATCTGACTTCGATGTGCACAAATACCCTTCGGGATGCACCTTTGTGTTAAATCTCGTGACTGTCCGAGCTACCGTTTTCGAGATCAGTGAAATATACATACAAATATTGCTCACTTAATGGTATAAGATTTGTAAAAACTGTGACTCTTCATTTTTTTATAAAAGTTTTTAAAATTTTTAATTCAATATATGAGGAATAAAAACGTAATGAAATCCACATTAATTCCGTTTGTAAGTTTATAATTTTGTTAGTTTCATAATTTTTATGGTTATAAAAATATTGATCTTTGTAAAAAGCATTCTGCAATAAATACCTGTAAGTTAAAAAATACCTATAAAGAAAACTAAATTACCTCTAAGTGAGAGAATAAAACAATATTTCATATATACAATGTTTTTTCCGGCACATCTTCTTACTAAATATTTCAAATTAAGATATGTTGTTTTTATTAGTAAAATACTTTAGTACCTTGGTAGATATATGTAATACAAGGTAAGACTTTAAAGAAAAAATCAATAAACTCTTCAGTAGCAGCCTCATCTCTTGGCATCAAACTATATCCCAAATGCTCTTCTTAAGGCTGATGAATTTTCCACCATTTTCATTTTGTTAGCTCTAATAAGCTTATGTTTTTAACTAATAATGCAAAAAAATAATTATTTAAATTAGTTTAAATGTTTCTGCAAAAAATACAATGTTTTAATTAGCTTTATTAGGATATACTTTAAGGGATGCATTTTTATGCATCCTTTCTGGTTGAGAACTTATTACAGACAACAAGAAGAATTTAAAATACATATTTGAGTATATTATTATGCATCATAAATTATTAAATTATATTATGACATTTAAAGTAAATTACAGTTTATAAATGTTTATTTAGAGAGAAAAAAATGTCATTATCAGTCAATAATTCGTTTCGCCCACGCGCTTTTCGATGTTCAAGGTTACATTTGGTTACAGAAGAAATTAGATTGTTTATATAGTTCCGGAATAGATGGCAATAAAAGAATGAAAAAGTTTATGGAGATGATGAAATATTTATCATTCCCCCTTCAGCTCCATAAATCTTTTATGCTTCACTAATCAGTTTCAATTTCTTTCTGTGATTTTTGTGAATCTGCCTTGGAAGTGCTTTAGTGAAGATATCCGCAGTCATTTCATCGCTTGGACAATATTCAAGTTCTATGACACCCTTTTCTTTCAGATCTTTTAAGTAGTTGTATTGTAGATCAACATGTTTCAGTTTACCAGAAAATTCATTGTCTATCAATTTTATACATGAAGTATTGTCTTCAAAAATTTTGATGGGTAACTACAAGTTTTGATGTAAGTACAAGTCTTTTAATAATTTTAGTATTCATACAATTTCTTTCGCAGCTGTCGTAGCGGAAATAAATTCAGCTTTAGCCGAAGAAAGTGTAACTCAATTATGGCGTTTTGTGATCCATTGAATAGGATTTTCTCCTAGCATGAAGGCACTGCCTGATGTTGATTTTCTGTTGGACTTGTGTCCTCCCTAGTCTGCATCTGCGTAAACTGCTAGTTTAGGTTTTTCATTGGTACTGATAACGAAATTTACATTTTTTGTGGTATTTAAATAACTTACGACTCTTTTTACTGTTTCCCAGTCCTTTTTACTTTCTCTTACCCATAAGGTAGAGAAAATATTGTTTTTGGCTCAAATTTTCGAACGCGTGATTTTGTTATATTTACACGTTTTGAGGTCCACTGAATACGAAAATCATGTTTTTAGCAAATGGTCTGTGTGTATGTTTGTGTGTGTGTGTCTGTGTCTATTTGTGTGTCTGTCTGTTATCAGCATATCTCAAAAACGAATTATGGCAGAAAGTTCAAACTTGGTATTCTAAATGTGTATCATATAGGGATGCTACAGTAAGCTTTTCTTTAAGATCAAGCAAATGGTTTATGTACAGGGACAATCAAGAGAATTTTAATACATTACGTCTATGGGGGAAATTGAAGGTAAGTAGAGTTTAACGTCTATAGATTGCACTAAACCAAATGAAACGAATATATATATTTTGTAATAGAGATAGTTAACTGGGGAAAAAAAATGTGCATGTAGGAAACTCGCCTCCCCCCCTGGGGGTGAATTCCCCCCCTCGAAGGGAGTAAATTTTCATGATGGGTATCTTTCAAAAGAGCTCGCTAATACCTTTAAAACGAATGGTTGAACCATCGATCTGCGGTAATTTAAAACAAAGTTATCGATTTTTTTTACTTTTAACGAAAAAAAAAAAAACTGAGAAAAAAAAAACGATTATTATTATTATTCTTTTTTTTTTTTTTTTTTTGGATATTTGGTGTTATACTACTTCTCTAATATGGAAATCGTCTGCGTTATCATAAAAGATAATTCTTTTAAATAATAATTTTAATAAATTATTTTTAAAAAACAGAACTATTTTTTAATAACCGAATTAAATTCTATATAAATGTAGGTGCATTAATGAAACGGGGGGGGGGTTGAGGGGGGCGGTAGCCCCCCTCACACAGAACTAATTATCATATAAAACTCTTCAGAAGCCTAGTATGAATTGTTTAACACAGGTGTACATAAAAGTACTCGTTATCTTACGTTTCAATCTGCAACCTGGATTTATAGTAATTTACTTTCTCTTAACCATAAGGCAGAGAAAGTATTCTTTTGGGGTCAAATTTTCGAACGCGAGATTTTGTTATATTTACACGTTTCGAGGTCTCCTGAATACGAAAATCATGTTTTTAGCAAATGGTCTGTGCGTATGTCTGTGTGTCTGTGTGTCTGTGTGTGTGTTTGTCTTTTATCAGCATATCTCAAGAATAAATAGTAGCAGACATTCCAAACTTGGTATTTAAAATATGTATCATATATAGATGCTACAGTAAGATTTTCGTTAAGATCAAGCGAATGGTTCGTGTACAGGGACAATCAAGAGAATTCTAATACATTACGTCTATGGGTGAAATTGCAGGTAAGTAGAGTTTGACTTCTATAGACTGCACTAAACCAAATGAAACGAATATATATATATTGTAATAGAGTTAGTCAAGTGGGAAAAAAATTGTGTATGTAGGAGCCTCATCTCCCTCCCTGGGGGGGACGTCCCCCCTCGAGGGGAGTAAGTTTTCATGATAGGTATCTTTCAAAAGAGCTCGCCCATAACTTTAAAACGAATGGTTGAACCATCGATCTGCGATAGTTTAAAACAAAGTTATCGATTTTTTATTACTTTTAACGAAAAAAAAAAAAGTTTATTATTTTTATTATTTTTATTTATTTATTTATTTTATTTTTATTGAGAATAAAATGGGCTTTTTTGGATATTTAGTGTTATACTACTTATCTAATGTGGAAATCGTCTGCATTATAAAAGATAATTTTTTTTAAATAATAATTTTAATAAATTATTTTTTAAAAACAGAATTATTTTTTAATAACCCAATTAATTTTTATATAAATCTAGGTGCATTAATGACACGGGGGGTTGAGGGGGGGGCGGTAGCCCCGTTCACACAGAATTAATTATCATATAAAACTCTTCCGAAGCTAATTTGAATTGTTTAACATAGGTTTACATAACATCGTTATCTTACCTCTTAATCTCCAACCTGTATTTATAGTATTAAATTTCAGGGTAAGAGAAAGTCGTGTGAGTGACACACCAGATTATTTCTTGGACTTTCATTTCTCCTACTTAATATGTTTACGGCTGCTAATATGTCAGGACGGCTAACTGTAGCCAAAAATAGCAAACTTCCTATTGTTTGTCGGTATTTAGTGTTGTTTTCTAATGGGTTATCATTATCATCAAATTTTAAGTAATTTGTTTCCATTGGTGTATATGTTGGTTTAGAGGTTTCTAAATTTAATTTTCGTACTAACTCTTCGATTTTCAGTTTTTGATTTATTTCGAAATCCCCTCTATCATTTCTAGTTATTTTCATGCCAAAATAGAAACTAACCTCTCCTAAATCCTTAACTTCGAATTATTTGCTTAATTTCCTTATTATTTCATTAATTTGCCTGTTATTTCCGGCAATTAAGATATTATCGACATAGACTATAATAAACGAAATGCTGTCTGACGTATTGTTTACATAGAGGTACGAATCGGCTTTACTCCCGACATAATTTAGGGCTTTTAGGAAACTCCAAATTTTTAATTACCAAGCTCTAGCAGCTTGTTTAAGCCCATAAATTAATTTGTTCAACCTACACACTTTATTTTCTTCCCCTGGATTAACGAATCCATCGGGTTGTTTCATATACAGCTCTTCGTTTAAGTCACCGTGTAGGAATGCTGTTTTAATGTCTATGTGTCTTACGTTTAATTTGTGGTAAGCTGCAGAGATTAGGAAAGAACGTATTCTTGTATAGGACACCACCGGTGCAAATGTTCCATCATAATCTTCCCCAAATTTTTGGAGAAATCTCTGAGCTACCAGTCGTGCTTTAAATTTTTGTATTTTCCCAGTGTCATCGTACGTATTTTGTTTTAAATGTCCACTTTAAACCGATAATTTTCTTTCCTTCTGGTGGATCTACTAATGTCCACGTGTTGTGTTCTTTTAACGATGATATTTCATCCTCTGCTGCTTTTATACAATTATTTTTCTCAACGGGATTTGTGAGATTTTGAACTTCCGCCCAACTTTGCGGTTCATGTATTGGATCATGTGTTACTATGTAAATTAGTCGATCTGGGGGTACACAAATATTAGATCTCGAGGATCTTCTAGGTTCATTCTTTATTTGATGTGTTTATTCGGTGTTGTTTTCAAGTGTGTCATTAAGTTCGGCATTTACATTTTCCTTTCGACTAATATCATTTTCTGGTTTTTCTTGTAATGAGAGTTTGGAGTTTTGATTTTCTATGAATTTAATCGTTCTTGGGATAATTATACCTTTTCCTCCAGTGTAAATCCTTTATTCTTTTGATCTATAGTCATAACGTACGAAAATTGCCTCTTGCGCTATATTGTCTAATTTTCTTCTCATTTGCTTGTTTATGTACGCAAAAGCTTTACACCCGAATACTCTCAAATGAGATAGATTAGGTTTAATTCCATTCCATAATTCATAGGAACTTTTATTATTTCCTTTTGTGGGGAGTCTATTAATAAGATAGTTTGCTGTATTAACGGCTTCACCCAAAAATTTCTTATCTAGATTTGCATCTGACAACATACTTCTCACCATTTCTACCAGTGTTCTGTTCTTCCTTTCAGCCACTCCGTTTTGTGCTGGACAATAAGGAACTGTAAGTTCGTGTTTAATTCCCATTTGTTTTGGGTAATTTTCTATTTCTCTTCCTACGTATTCTCTCCCATTATCAGATCTGACTCTTTCAGGTAATTTTCCAAACTTATTTTTGACTAATGCTATATATTGTTTGAGCATGATTAACACATCACTTTTATGTTTCAAGAAATAAATCCTGCAGAATCTGGTGTAGCCATCAATGAATGTTGAAAAATATGTTTTTCCCCCTATGGTGGGTGTTTGAAATGGCCCACAGATGTCTGTATGTATTAATTCAAGTACTCTATTAGTTCTGCATTTAGATCGCTGTGGATATGGTAAATCTGTTAGTTTTCCTTTAATACATGTTTCGCATGTTTTGTCATGTTTGCAGAAATGAAATTTATATTAATTCCCACTGTTGCTTATCCATATGCAACCATATTATCTCCCTTAGTTGCTTATCCATAATGTGTTTTATGTCAGCATAATTTCTATGACCGAGTCGTTTGTGCCAAAGCGTGATGCAATTCTTATTGTTACATTCATGAGTTAAAATAATATATTCATTTGAACTGTTTTTGGGTTGCTTTTCTTCATATAAGTTACCCTTTAGTTCCCCCTCAAGGAAGGTTTTTCCGAATTTTTGTAGTATACATTTCTCATTTTTGAAAATTAACGTGCAGTCGTTTTTAGTAGCCTTACTGACTGAGATTAAATTTGTTTCGAGGTCTGGAACAAAAAGTACGTCGAGTAACTTTATTTTGTTTATTTCCCCCTCAGCTGTTTCGGTAGTTATAACTACATCACCTGAGCCCTGTGATGTTAAAACGTTTCCGTTTGCTATAACTACGTTTGAATTGTCATTTTTTTTTTCAGTGAATAAATTTTTATCATTTGTGGTATGCGAGGAGGAGCCGCTATCGACGATCCAATTGTTTTTATTTTCATTACAGGCAATGAAAGCTAAGTATTTTAATTTGTTACTTGTATCAGTTTCATCTTCGAATGCATTTGTTTCATCCCTGTCATGTTTCATTGTTGGTTCACTTGTACTTTCGAAACATAAAGATGAATTATTATTTTTTTTTTATTGTAATAACCTAATGATGAATAATTATGTTTTTTATTTTTGTCTTTTCTGTACCAACAGTCGTTCGCATTATGATTTTTCATCTTGCAGTATGTTCAGAATTTATTGACTCGTTTTTTCTGAAAATTGTTTTTGTGTTTTTTTATTTGATATGCTACAGCATTTTCATCAACTTGTAACGCATTGTTGTTACAAGTTCTTCTGTTACACGCATCTATCAGGTTGTTTTGAATGTAACTTGGTGTATGATCCTCTTCAGATTTTGCTTCTAAAGCAGTAATAAGAGGATCATATGACGGAGGCAGCGAACATAGTAGTAAAGCTGATAAATGAGGATCGTTAATGTTTTCACCAATGGCATTAAGTTTTTCTTTTATTTCTAAAATGTGTGTTATATGTTTTATTATATAACCTCCTTCAGCTAATTTGCTATACATTTTTTTAAAAGTATACCTTGCTGGAAAGATTGGTGCGTTCGTGTAAAGTTTTGAGTTAGAACCATGTCTCTTTTGACGTGGACAAATCCTTGACGTGAACAGTTTGATCATCCCTTATAAACAAATTTATCATTGCTTTAGCTTTTCTATCCTTTTCGGACCACTCTACAGTGACAGACTCTGGTGGATTTTCTGTGATGACATCAAAAGGTCTTCTTTTATCAGTAACATCAGTAATTTAGAAGACCAGGTGGCATAATCAGATGCATTTAGCTTATCTATAATTGTATTTTTTTTTTTTTTTGTACGATGCCATCGTTAAATTAAATTAAAATTTGTAATAATTACTTCCACCATTAAGAGCTTATGTAATAAGAATTTAATTATTTCTCTATTTATATATTAATTATATGCCAGAGATATTTTTAAATCAGGTATCATAATCAAAATGTTGCTTTTATTAGTAAAATACTTTAGTACCTTGGTAGATATATGTAATACAAGGTAAGACTTTAAAGAAAAAACAATAAACTCTTCACTTACCTTGTATACAGTAGTGCAGTAGCAGCTTCATCTTTTGGCATCAAACTATATCCCAAATGGTCTTCTTAAGGCTGATGAATTTTCCACCATTTTTATTTTGTTAACTCTAATAAGCTTATGTTTTTAACTAATAATGCAAAAAATAATTATTTAAATTAGTTTAAATGATTCTGCAAAGAATTCGATGTTTTAATTAGCTTTATTAGGATATATTTTAAGGGATGAATTTTTATGCATCCTTTCTGGTTGAAAACTTATTACAGACTACAAGAAGAATTTAAATTACATATTTGTGTATATTATTATGCATCATAAATTATTATATTATATTATGACATTTAAAGTAAATTACAGTTTATAAATATTTATTTAGAGAGAAAAAAAAAAGTCATTATCAGTAAATAATTCTTTTCGCCCACGCGTTTCGATGTTCAATGTTACATTTAATTACAAGAGAAATTAGATTGTTTATATAGTTCCAGAATAGATGGCAATAAAATAATGAAACAATTTATGGAGATGATGAAATATTTATCAAAGTATAATTCATGATATTCGCAATAACATTATTGAATACCAACAATAAAATTTTAAAATTTTCTAAGTTATTAAAAAAAGAAGAAAAAAAATCATGTCTAGTTGGATTCGTAGGTTGATTTCTTTTTTCTCATCAAAGGTCGACGTTTTGAAAGAACGCGACATATCAATTTGATTAAGTTCAGACCTTGATAAGATTATGTGCATAATAAATTTCATGAAAATCAATTAAAAGGTTTGTGGATTAAAATTTATGTGAACCTTAAAAATTCTAAGTGGCTTCCATTTTCCATTTGGTTTAAAATGAATACTAAATTCGGTTTAGGTCTTCATATGAGCCATATTCATACGTTAATACAATAGATTGGCAACTGTTGCGCAATTTGAAATCAAATGTTTTCCCATTAAGTTTGAGATGAACACTTTTAGTTGAAAACATCATAATTACTCTGTTTCTTAGAGTTTGAAATTTTTATGCCTCCACTATTTTTATTTAAATAACATAACATAAAAAATTGGCTAATAGATTTATAAAAATAATTTCTAAATTAAGTTAATTGTCCCCCCCCCCCCTTCTTTTTTCAAATTATTTTAGAATTTCGAAAGTTATCAAAATGACAAATCTTCAAAATTCCGCTTTACTTTTACTGGTCGTTATTCTCAGAAGAAATATCTGATCAAGTTATTAATAATAATAATAATAATAATAACAATTAGGATCTCCGATACGGGATATGCATTCGTTAAACTTAAAAATATCATTTTCCTAAATTATTTTTAAATATGCGAATTTAAAATTTTCAAATGGCCACCACTTGGAAACAAAATGATGAATAAAGATTCCCGAATAACCCATTCAATGTGTGTCCAGTGTAAGACAACTGTCAAATTAAGTTTTGAACTCATTCGATATTTAGGAAGTTATCGCGATGTAGAACTTTCCAATGTCTGTCATTTTGAAACAAGATGGCTGGCTCATGATGTTGATTAATTAACTTGTTTTCGACCTTTATATGAGCTGTGCGTTGTTAGGAACAACCTTATTGATAAACACTTTATGTTTAAGCACATTTTAAATTTTCAAGTGTTTTCCACTTAGAAATAAAATGGACCGCTGGTTTAAGAAAGAGGACATGTCCAATTTTTAGCGAAAATGAGCTAATGTTACCAGAATTTTCATAATATATAGGTGCATATTATCTGTATAAAGGAAACATGCCTTTCAACTCTGTACGGAAAAAAAAAGTCCAAAAAATAGTTTAGAACAAAAAAAGAGTCATGTACTGGACATGACTCTGTTCTGTTTGTTCTCAATGAAATGGAAATGACGGGTCATTCAAGATTTCTTACGCCATTGTCTTGGTGTGTTCTCCTGCTATTGGTCGTTGTCGTAGGAATCAAAACTTGGAACGTGTACCGTTACCTAAGAGACTATAATCTGCGGCATTGATTTTGCATATTTTTGTTTTCATCGCTGAACAACGAAAGTAACTTTCTCGTTTTTGTCGGGTGTTTTGTCATTTTCTTCTTATTTTATGATAATATTTAGTTTTGTATTAACGTAATTGAGAGTGTGGACGAATATGATTCTGTAATTACTATGAAACGTGGCATTTATAATTACAAAAATTACAAAATAAATAAATAAATAAATAAATAAATGAATCTAAAAATAAAAATAAATAAATAAATAAATAAATGAATCTAAAAATAAAAATAAAAATAAATAAAAATAAATAAATAAATAAAATAAAATAAAAAAATTAAAAAGTTCGTGCGAAGGAAACTTCGAAATCGAACTGATCAGGAAATCTTGCTCCGGCAAAAAATTATTCTTCCATGAACTTGAACTAGTAAATAGACAATTCTTTTTTCATATTTACTACTACCTTCGAACTTTCAACCGCTCTGAAGTTAAGGAGATCCTTCGTTTCTGCGACAACTACGGGAGACAGAACAAAAAACACTCATTCATTCGGACCAGAATGGCAGTAGTGGAACTCAATATTTTTATATAAATCAAAGTTTTCTACCCCATGAAAGGTATCTCTTACATCCTTTGCGACCGATTTTGACTTAAGTGATATATATATATATATATATATATATATGTGTGTGTGTGTGTGTGTGTGTATATCCCTTTTCTCTTTCTACTTTTTATGCAAGATAGAAACTAGTGTTGTATATTGTTGAAATAGCTATACAACAATCAGAAATCTTGCATTCCATGCTGACAGTACTGCTAGTTTCCTGATTGGATCTTTACTGGGTTTCAGCATTTATAACTCTATTTTTCCTTCATGTATTCTTTTTTATTTCAATAGTTTTTTTTGGTTAATTTCTTTCAATTTATTTTATGTTTGCCTCTATTTACTGGTTTAATGGTTTCTGCAAATTATCTCATCGTTAGGTTTCAGTGTTATTTGCGTCATATCTCTTTTGCGTAAGTTCTTTAACATGTTTTTACTACTCAGTGTATTTTAATTAAATGATAATCGTGACTATAACTTTATACATAATACATCTCATTTTAAATTTCATTGTTGGTATTTTCATCTTTCTTTCATTTGCTGAGTATTGTAAAGGAATTAAATTATTCATTATATATATATATATATATATATATATATATATATATTTGATGTATATTCACGAATAGTACATTAACAGTGGCAAATGCTATAAAGGTAGCTGGCAAATTCAGAATGATAGTCAATCCCTCACTAGTTCAGGATTATCAGCACTGGTATTCCTCTTACTACTACTGCAAGAGTAACAAGTCATTTGAATCAAGAAGCCTGCCAACCAACGACAGGAAAACGTTTTTCATGCTTTCGTGTCCTTATTTTGAATTTTCATCAATATTTCTTATTCTGTCGTGATGTCTGAGTTAATTGGTGGTTTCATCATCAATCATTTTTGCTTGAGAAAGCATAATGATTCTCATCCACTTATGATGCCGTACACAAAATTGTGTCAGCAGAAAAATCCTATAAATAACAATAAAATGAAATATCTGCGCCTTTGGCTGGAACTTTATGAATGGCCAATTCATTACGAAATTTGTCAACTATTGTAATTAAGTGTTTTTTTTTTATGTCATTTTGTATTTCTTGTTCTTACACTATGTTGTATAAAGAAGTACTAAATTTATGTAATAAAGAGATTGGAATTAAAATAATGATTTTTATGAATAACAGGAACAAATGAAGAAAAAAAGGGTTCTTAAGTTAAAAAATCTGGAGTGACTCCACTCGACTTTCCGTACATTGAGTAACTAACAGTTTTGTAGATAAAATAAAGAAAGAGGAATTGCTAAACAAACAAAAGAGAGAAAACCATAATATAGTGTTTTTTTCTCCATATATCACACGAGGTTTTATTTAACGCTACTGAACTTTGAGCCCTTAGATCATAATGATAAAGAATTTTTCGTTGTGTCCCTGTAAAAATCTATAAATGCTAGATTCACCAAAATGCTTATACTTAGTGCAACAGTGATTTGTAATATTCATACAAATTTTCAGCTTAATTGAATAAGGCGTTTAGATGCTATCGCACTTTTAAAAATTTGGTCTCATAGGCCATAATGATAAAGAATTTTTCTTTGTGTCCCTGTAAAAAAACTGTAAGTGCTAGATTCACCAAAATTTATACAGTTGGTGCAAATGCGACCTATAAAATGTGTACAATTTTTTTGCTCAGATTAATAAGGCGTTTAGACGCTATCACACTTTTAAAAATTTGGCCCCATAAGCCTTAATGATAAAGAATTTTTCTTTGTGTCCCTGTAAAAACACTATAAGTGCTAGATTCTCCAAAATCTATACAGATTGAGTATCTGTGACCTATAATATGGGTATAAAGTTTTTGCTCAATTGAATGAGGCGTTTAGATGCTATCGCACTTTTAAGATTTTGGTCCCATAGGCCGTAATGATAAAGAATATTTCTATGTGTCCCTGTAAAAAAACTATAAGTGCTAGATTCACCAAAATCTATAGGGTTCGTACTATGGTGACTTACAATATACGTACCAACTTTCAGCTTATTTGAACAAAGCGTTTAGACGCTAGCGTGTTCACTCACAGACATACACACATACATACACACATACACACACACATACATACATCATCTCAAAAATAGTGGAAACGGACTCAGGGGACCTCGAAACGTATAGAAACATCAAAATCTGATATTCGGATTTTTGACATGATTACAATACTTTCCTCACTATAGTGTTCGGAAAGTAAAAAGGAGTCATGTCCACAATGTAAAAATGGTTGCCATAGACATATGTATAATGGAATTTTAATTCGAATGTGATATTTTTGATAGGGATCGCAATAAAAATGCAGTGTATTTTTTTTAGAATCTTATGTTCACGTAAAATATGTAAAAACAGTTTTTGTGTTTACATTTTGGATAGCGCGACGCAAAAGACAAATCAAATTTTGAGGTAAGCAGTTTCAATTTATAATGTAAACTCAGTGTAAGTGGGATTATTTGATATCATATTTGAAATTTTAAATCATAGTTTCAATGTGTAAATATACTTTATAAGACAAAACAAAAATAATTGTAGTGGAATTTAAAAACCAATCTTTTAAAATATCACCGAGGTGTCACTGAAATTTTCATATAATTCCTTTTAAAGCCCTTATTTTGAGTTTGAGATGCGGATAAAAAAGCATCAGTGAGTAAATTTTATAAATATGTTTGCTGAAAATATTGTTTACATTGTAAATATAAATACAAGAAGAAAGTAAATGATAAAATCAAAAAATCTATGTATATTTTAATTAACACCAAAGCTTCACACAAAATTTGATATCATTATTTTTTAGACCTATGTTTCAGTTTCTTATTGCCATAATGTAGCTGCGTCACAAACTTTTAACCCGTTAAGGGTTTTTTCGTATTGGTATCATTCCTTTTTAATGGTTATTAATATTTTGCTCAAAAGATTAAAACAAGCCCTACTGGATCATAGGAAAGGTAGGATGATTTCTTTTGACTTCCGTATTGTATACTGTAATTCCAATTTCCAAAATTGGTTTTGTATCTTGCACAGCTCAAAAATGAATGATCGTAGAATGTTGCAAATTTATATTTTGATTGCCATGATGTATACTTGTACGTTGGCGTTAATACGAGATCTCGTTTCAGAGATATCTATGACTTTACATATTTTTTCATAACTCCTATATCTATGTATGTGTATCTCGCATAAATCTAAAATGGTTGGACACAAAACGTTGCAAATTGATATATATGTTTATCATAACATCTAGTTGTGAACTTCCCCTCTTGGTCTTTTTATGACTTTATTTTGGAAATATTTATGAAATTTATATATTCATAATGTCCACAAACAAAGGTTTTGGCAATATATATGACCTATCATCAAAGAAAAGATTTCAAAATAAACTAATGATAGAGATAGTAATGCTAATGCTATGGAAGATAACATTTCCGCAAGTAGAAAGTAATGCACTTTCTAATCCATGCATGCATTTTATTTACTGACTGTTCAGCTTGTAATGATACTATTAAGAAAGTTCTCAACATTTTTGAGTATAGAAAGCAATACATAAAGACATAAGCAGGCTCTAGTTGACGAATGAATTTTATTTAATAAATATTCAGTTCGTAGATAAAGACCGTTATGATATTGTTATGAAATTTGTTGAAAATTCTGCAAGTAAAAAATAATTCTTAACGATATGAGCAGGTTCTAATGGACGAGTGAACTTTATTTAATGAATATTCAGCCCGTAATGATGATGTTTCAAAACCTGTCGGCCTTTATTGTGTGTAAAAAGTGATTCATAAAGACAAGAGCAGGTTCTAATCGACGAATGTACTTTATTTAATGAATATTCAGCCCGTAATGATGATGTTTCTAAACCTGTCGGCATTTATTGTGCGTAAAAAGTAATTCTTAAAGGCGAGAACAGGTTCTAATCGACGAATACACCTCATTTAATGAATATTCAGCCTGTAGACAGAACATTTAATGATATTACCAAAGTTGTCGACATTTTGACATGTAGAAAATAATTCTTAAGAAGGTTCCAGTTGACGAATGTAATTCATTTAATAGATATTCAGTCAGCAGATAGAGTCCATAATGATATTGTCATGAAAGCTGACATTTTTGCATATAGTAAGTACATAAGCAGGTTCTAGGCAATGAATGTACATTATTTAATGAATATTTAGCTCGCAGATAGAGCCTGTAATGATATTATGAAAGAAGTCGACATATCTGCATGTAAAAAATAATTCTTAATAAGACGGTTCTAGTTGACGAATGCACGTCATTTAATTGATATTCAGTCTGTAGCTAGAGCTCATAATGATATTGCTATGAAAGTTGTTGAGGCTTTTGCGTATAAAAAATACATAAGCAGGTTCTAGTCAATGAATGTACTTTATTTAATGAATATTCAGCTTGGAGATAAAGTCTGTAATGATATTATCATAAAACTTGTTGACAATTCTGCATATAAAAAATAATTCCTAAAGACAGGAGTACAAGCTAATCGGCAAATGCACTTTATCTAATGAATATTGAGCCAATGATGATGTTGTTACAAAAGTTGTCAGCTTTTTGCGTGTAGAAAGTAATTCTTAAACACACGGTTCTTGTCGACAAATGCATTTTATTTAATGAATATATGGGAATAGGTTGAATAAAACCATTTTTGGAGCCACAAAAAATATATATATATATATATAATATATTTCATATATACGTACTATATATATATATATATATATATATATATATATATATATATATATATATATACATATATATAAAGTGTGTGTGAGTGCTAAATAACAACAAAAAAAAAATATTAAAAAAAGTAGAAGCATACAGATCTCGTTTAAATCTGTAAAATAATTTACGCAGGATAATTTATTGTTTAAATTAAATCTTTATTTTCCGTTTCAAAACTGTCCTTTAATCTTCGTATATCTAACATATATTAATGTTTTCTTTCAGGGAAAAGAAAATTAATTACATTAATGCAAAGATAAATTTACATGTGATTTACTTTCAGCAGAGATGAGAGTATAATAAATAATGATAGCTTGAACATATCTTACATAATGTACTAGCGTGACATTTATCCATCTCTCATTGTTGCTGCAGATTAATCAATCTTCTTTAAAAGATTGATAATCGTATTATTATTATTATTACTGTATTCATAATGAGATTTCTTTATGAATAGTTAAAGAAATTTTCTAGATTTTCTGTATTACAGGACATTATTATTTAGAAGGTTCTTATCTAAATTTTATATATATATTTTTTCTTTTATATGAAAATATTTGGTTGTTACAAAGTAATTATATTAAAATGTAATTTACTATAAATATTTTTATTATTATATATAGTATAGTTTTCTTTTATTTACTACTTTATATTATATGTTTTTTATTTACTATAAATATTTTATTTTTTACACATTAGTCCTAAATTGGAATTTCTTTGTTATGTCAAAAATGTTTGCCTATATATATATATATTAGATGCTTAACTTCAGCAGCAATATTATTGAAACCCACAAGCACATTTTCTATCTATCTATCTATCTATATATATATATATATATATATATATCCTATATATATATATGCTTTAGCTGAATCGCTAATTTTGATCATCAACTTTCTTTTTTAAAAACAGTATAAGACTATGAACATAACTCGATAAATAATTACTTAATAAAACAGTATTATGTACCAATAATATTATAATATATTAAAATCACACAATCTACTGATTGAGAAAATCATATTTTTTGAAATTTATTTTTCCGACTGAGTGAAAATAATGCCTGGACCGGGAGTCGAACCCCATATCTTTGACTTACAAGTTCAAGGCTCTACCAATTGAGCTATCCAGGCCGACAACCGGTGGACATTTCTCACTCAGACAACATTTAGGCAGAAACATCTGGTCTATCATGTAGACAGCTCAACAGAATTTGTTCGACTCCCGGTACAGGCACTATTTTCACTCAGTCGGAAAAAAAAAATTTCAATAAATACCAGTAATATTTTTAGTGCTTCAAAAATTTCGCTGAAGACTGTATGCATATTTTCTTTTTGCCTCAATCTTTACTTTATAATACAAAAGAATAAGTTTTATAATTATATCTAAATTGCAATATTAAATAAATAAATAAATAAATAAAAATACAATAAATATTTCATCTTTGCAACTTACAGTATCGATCATTATTTTTCCAAAGTAAAATTTATGTTGCTAATCATACTAAAGAGTATTTTTCTTTGTTTTTGCGTAAAAAATTTGGTTTGGTTCAACATTTTACTAGGGTTGCGTTATGGACAATTCATAAAAAAAAACAAAAACAAAAAAAATAACAATAAAATTTTGCGGATTTTGAAGTTTGGCAATTTCTGTTTTAATTTTAATTTAACATTTTAACCTTACATGCTTGATTATCACAAATGTTTAAAAAATAATATGTGTTACGTAGTTAAGAAAATTGTGACATACTAAAAAAGTTGTTGATTTTTTTTTATTGTAATAGTTAATCAGTTCTTTACAGTTATTCTTTTTTTTTTCAATAATTAGTGTCACATACATTTATTTTTTTTTTTTTTTTTTTAGGTTTTAGCACACCCATACATTTGTTGTAGCTTACGTCTATTGATATGTTTCTAACAAAGATTTCGCTTTGTTCTTTGCAAACGATTTCTGTTGCTCTGTCTCAAAAGACACGGTCGTCATTCTTACAAGGATAAACTATTTTTACACATCTATGTTGTTTTTATTTTCATGAATTAGCACAACATTTTCCTTTTGAATATGCGAAAGCTTGTCCTCATTAAAATATTTTAATCATCTGAATTGTGCCCTATATATTAAAAACAAAATGTTTGTAAATAAAAATCCGATACTTATTTCTCAAGAAATTCCCACATTTGATTTAAATTTGAAAATTTTCCTGTAGGTAAAGCTTAAAAATAATGAGAAATTATGGAGAACACAGAGTCTTATTGGCTTACACACTTCTTTCTATATAAGCCATATTTGTCTGTAATATTATATTTGTAAGCAATCTGGTGTGATAAAAACAACTTCCTTTAGACGGCGCTGCGTCGCGGCTGAAAGAAAACAGAAGAACTTAAATGTTTTTGTTTTACATTTTAGCAATAGCCAATAAAAGTTTTAGTTTAGATTTTAGATTTTGATGTGTCGAATGCGTTCGAAGATTGAATTTTTCGATCTCTCACTATGAGAGTTTATTAGATTTGGAATTATTTTACGTTAAGTATTTTTTTTTCTTTGTAAATAATGTATAAAATGTATACGGAATTTCTAATTTCATAATAACTCTTAAATTTCAAGAAAGAAAAAAAATGCATCGTTTTCCCTCTTTCCATCTCTTGCTTCAAAATAACCCGGAATTTTAATTTTGTTCTTACTTCCTTAGATTTCGAATACCCCTGAACCGCGAATTATTTATCACTGGTATGCAAAGCTATAAAGAAAAAAAAAATACGAAAATGTACAAAACACAAAGACTTGCTGGGTTTTTGACCTCATTTTATAAGTATATTAGCGGTTAAAAACCGGTCATTGCTTAGACTTCTGCCAAAGTATCTTCTTGAAAATGGTTTATTGCACTACGGACTAGACGTTATGAAATTTCTCCACGAAATTCAGCTTTGTTCATGATGCATTTTCTCAGTTGCCATCATCAGTAACTTACCTTTATTATTATCATCCCTAACTTAACCATCATCCGCATCTTAACCATTATTTATTTATATATATATATATATTTGTACGATTCATTAAAAACTTTAAATAATAGTAATAATAATAATGGTGTAGAATGATACACGCAACGAAATTTCTGTATTACCAGAAAATACAGAACATGAAATAATTGTCCTACTGCCACTTATCGTTTTAGGCGGTAGGTATATCACATCACCTGTCATTACTGGATATAGAAACTGCATTAATTGTCAGTATATTGGAATTTTAAAAATTTGGTTTAAGGAATAGGTGGTATGGTTAATTTAAAATCGTAGTATTTAAATGAATCAAAAAGTTAGCGGTGAATGTAGAAAATGATTTTATGCAATTTTCAACCTATCACGTCGCTTAAATAAAATCTTGTTATATTTCATCTACAGTAGCAAGCCAACATTAAACCATTCTAACAACAAGGAGGGGGGGGGGGGGTAAATCTCTATCTCTCATTATGTTATAATATAGACCCTACTTTAAAGCGCATGAGAACAATCATACCAAAAAGGAATCCTTAAAAACACTATCAAAAAAAAAAAAAAAAAAAAAAAAAAGAAGAAGAAGAAGAAGAAGAAGAAATTTATATATTTTTTAAATATCATAAGTAAAATATTAATGATTATCCTATGTTTTTTTTTTTTTTTTTTTTTTTTATTATTTAGTTAAGACAAATAAATAATTACACATTTAATAATAATAATAAAAATCATAAAACTTCTGCTTTGAGAATTTGCTTTATCCAAATCCAAATAAGGTTTTATTGGAGTACGAATGAAGCTTTCAGGCACCAAATTATTTTAAGCAATGAAACATTTAAAAAAAAAATTCAAAAGTATAATTATAAATTAAAATACATGCATGGAAGTGACATATATGTGTATTGGTCTGATACAAGATCGCATTTTAAGGGGGAAAAAATTTCATAAAATAGTTTCCCCTATCCTTGTATTTGAAACCTATTGTATTTGAAACCTTTGATTACATTTGAATAACTACAAGTATAGTCCTAGATAACACATAATTTTTTTTTTTACAATTTTACATTTGTTTATCCCCGATTCGACAGATAATCAAAAATAAATAAATAAATAGTCACACCTGACATAATTGCTGTTACATCCGTCAATAATAATAATAACTTTAAGCATAAATTCAAAAACTTAAATTTGTTTTAAAACTTAAATTTGTTTTACTTGGCTAAATTGAGTCTGCTTTAAATAGAAAATTCAATCAAATGTTTATAATTGTAAAATTTACAGAAATGTTTCGTAAGGCAAGCATGGAATTTGTGGCACACTTTTAACATATTAATTATGAGTGTAGAGGGTTAAAAGTGTAATCATTCGAAACTTTTGATTAGCCAGATTTGCTGAATACAATTATTTTTTTCGTACAATATCAAGAAGGTAATTTAAAATATATTTATTTTTTATGTACTTTTTCAATTACACACATATTCTTCTGTATTAAAAAATTCATAAAGAAGAAAGTTGTTAAATCTGCCAATTACTTAAAATTTAAATAAAACCATGAACACATTAATTTGTATAGATGAAGCATACTTAAACTCTCGTCTACTGATTTTTCATTCTAAAAGGCAAACGGCAATTAGAGTGGTAAAAATGATTATGAGTGAATGAGTGGTATTTCGAAGTTTTATACTATTGGACATATACGCAAATTAAAAACAGATTTGTTTTTTTTTTTATAATTTATTTAAAATATACATTTTAAAGATACATTTATTAGCTAAAACGTAATGCATTTCAACTAACCGAAATTGAGTAGTTATTTTTAAATAAGTTAATTTATTATTAAAATGCAAGATTCGGAATTTTTTTAAATTTCTATTTTTCGATGAATTTACACGTTTTGAGATTTCTTGAGCACGATTGAATATTGATTATTTTGAATAAATTTTTGTTCATGTTAATCGGTATGCGGCATTGTCATACGAAATGATATAGAAGAAACTACTGGATTCGTGAATATTTTTGACTTCCGATTTTTGATGATTTTACACGTTTTGAGATTTTCTTATCATGGTTCGTTCATTTAAAGAAAATGGTTATTTGTCTGTGTGTGTATGATGTGTTAGGGAAATTTTGTAGTGTATTTCATGAACCAATGGGCGGAATTTAAGTACGATTGATAATTTGACAGACCTTGATTTAAATTGTTGCTGTTAGCTGTTGGAATATGTCACCCAATAAGTGATGCTGCTAGGCTGGGATTCACCCCATTTAAGTCAAGGGTTTATCTCAACATCTATAGTGTATAAACACAACAAACATGATATATGATACAAGCATTATGCAAAACTATGTTCTATTAATTTGGGTGCATATCGACCACGCCAGATTACGCTTCTGTGTTGCAATTTAATTCCATTAACGAGAAGGAAATTACTTTGCTTTGCAGAAAAGTGGTCGAGTTTCGACCACTGGGTGATAATAGATGAAAAAATTTTATATGCCACTGAAAAGTCTCGGTCCAAAAAATATAATGCTCGTAACAAAATAATATACCGTAAAATCCCGAAAGTAACCCCCCCCCCTTTTTTTTGAAAAGCAAAACAGATAAATTTCAGGTGGGGGGTTATAATCAAGATTCTTTTTTAAAAAAATGAAGAAAAGGGAAGGGAGGTTATATTCGATGAAGGGGGTACTATCAGGATTTTACGGTACTTTCTTAAAAGGAAATATTAAAGGTAATTTCTTACATTAAAGGTAAAAAAAAAACTGTGTAATGATTCCATTGATAACATGCATCCGACACTATGAAAAATTAGTTAAATTAGAAATAATATATAAATGTTAAAACTTAATTCAATGCCAAACTTAACTTGCAATGCCGACATACCGTAAGTGCGCCCGAAGATTGGATGCAGCTTTGTTGGATGGAGAAAAAAAAAGGGGGGGGGGGTTACTTTCAGGATAACGGAGACATTTCAGCGAGAAAAAAGAGGAGAGGTTATATTCGATGAAGGGGGTATTTTCAGGATTTTACGGTATATACAGGAGGATTCAACGATGATGGGATAAACTTTGAGGGGAGTTAGGACACATCATTAGGACTCAGAACTGCATAGGAATCCATGTCCCCAAACGTCATTTTAACCATTTACGGACCATGTGTTTTCTGGGGTTTTTAAGATAAAGTTTCGCCTACTGCGATTGCTTGTGAATGGTGCACTATTTAACAGAAAGGTTATGTCTTTTACTGTTAATCTTACAAAATACATGATAAAAATGTTGTTTCCGAATACTTCACACTTATCGAATAATGTTTATATTATGAATAATTTTCTAGATGTAACACATGAAATGTAAAACTTACACAGTAGGTGGAGTTTCAAATACATTGAAAAGTGTTTCTTTGCAGTAATATTGACATTAAATGCTTAATATTGCAATCATCATCAGTAATACAACTAAGAAAAATTGGGGTGATTGACTGGTAATGCTTAAGGTAGAGAGCTTTAGTGGACCTGATCATTCGTTATCTGCATCTGCTGTAAAGCATAATTTTAAACTGTGTTTTTCGACGGTGATGGGAAATTTTACTAATAATGAAAAAGCAGACATGCATCTAATGTACGGTGCTGCTAATGGGATCAGTAGAGCACCGCTACGTCTGTATCAGGAAATATTTCTAAACAGGCGCATGCTGAATCACAAAATGTTTGAATGTTTGCATCCGAACCTTTGTGAAAATGGTATATTTGTTGCTAATTCTGACACAATTACTGGAACAAGAACTGCTTGACATCCAGACACGGAAGAAACCATTCTAAACATTGTGGATGAAACACCCAACACAAGTACAAGAGATATTGCACGTCGTGTACATGCGAGTCAATCTACTGTTTAGAGAGTCTTGCATGAATAACATCTACATTCATTCCATATTCAGAAATGCCAAGTATTGCAAGTAAGTGATTGCCCTCTGCACGTAAAATTCTGCCAATTGTTCCTGAAACACTGTGCGTTGCAGCGGGATTTTCCAACTTTTCTTCTGTTCTCAGCTGAGGCAATTTTTACACAGGAAGACGGTTTCAATGTGTACAATATTCATCTGTGGGTAGCAGGAAATACACACGCTATACGCCCACATTCATTGCAAAAGCATTTCTCTGTTAATGTTTGGACAGGTGTTGTGAACGATTCCCTCATAGGACAATATCTTTTACCAACGCCGCTCAATGGCTCACGTTATGCTATTTTTCTAAAAGAGGTTTTGCCAAAATTGCTGCAAGATGTTCCAGTTGTCGGGCGCAACCAAATGTGGTTTCAGCATGTTGATGCGCCGGGACATTTCGAAATGGAAGTGCGCAATTACCTGGATGCCAGTTTTGCAGGGCGATGGATTGGAAAGAGTGGGTCAGTCCAGTGGCGAACCCGATCCCCAGATTTATCGAGTATCGATTTCTTCTTATGGAGGCATCTGAAGGCCATCATTTACGAGACTCCTGTTGATTCACCAGAGGACCTCGTTGTCCCACTGTCCATTGCGCCTGCACAAGTACGCAAAACACCTGGCATTTTTGGAGCTGTTCGCCAATCCACACTTCGACGCTATGAAGCATGCATTACGGCTGGTGGTCGCAATTTTGTACACTTGTTGTAAATATTGATGCAAAGAAGCACTTGGTTTTTACTTTTTGATTTTGTACGTTTTTACTTTCGTTTTTCACACAATGTTTTTTATTTCATATTTAATTTTTTGTGTTATGCCAATACAAAAGATGTATGTTTTAGTAAACTGTTCAACCACTTAATGTTTGTTCCATGACCTTAAAAATTTGTATTGAAAACTCCACCTACTTTGTAACTTTTAAATTCTGTGGGTTACACTATATCTAAAAAATGTTCACAATAATTAGTATATTTATTCAAGCAATGTGCATTATTCGGAAACAAAATTTTTATTATGTATGGCTTTTTGTATGATAAACAATTACAAATAGAATCTCTCTGTTAACACTTTCGTGACCGCTGACGTAGATTCACGTCATTTGAAAATCTGTAACTCCGCCAGTGGGCGTTTCTCGTGCAATTTGTATGTCATTTATTTCTTAAAAATATACACAATATTCATATTTGTACAACCAATATACTATGATTAGAAAGATTGTAATTATGATGTATATCCATTTGTAATATGAATCTGAATATACAAAATTTTATTCTGAAAAATTGTAACTTGGGAGAATAACGCCCCCAGGCGGACCTTATTTTCAAAAAGACAAAAATATGCCGTCGTGAAAGTGTTAAATAATACACCATTCAAGAGAAACAGCAGTAGGCGGAGCTTACTGGTAAAAAAACACATGATCCGTAAAGGGTTAAAATGACGTTTGGGGACATAGGTTCGTATACAATTCTGAGTCCTAATGATGTGTCCTACCTTCCCTCAAAGTGTGTCCCATCATCGTTGAATCACCTTGTATATATATATATATATATAGATAGATAGATAGATAGATAGATAGATAGACAGATAGATTCAAATATTAAGTAGTAGAATTATTTTACTATTGCAGTATTGTATAAAGAAGCTGATGTATTATTAACCTGGGGATTTGTATATGTATACCCCACTTCTGGCGAAGTCTGAAATACCACAAAGTCCATAAATTATGTAGATACTGTAATTCATATGATGCAGGTGCGAGTTTCATTCTGACGTGATATGGTCGAAGCCCTATTCACACATTTAAGATTAGAATTTTTCGTAGAAGATTTTAGCTTCTTTTCTTATAGAAATTAACGACCATACAGAACTTCTTAATCAGCCCAGAAGTCTTGAAATCACAGCCTGATTAAGGGGGAAGCACACATTGTCTCTGCTCTCACCGGAATATTTTTACAATTATTTTTTTACTTCATGTCATAGAAATTCCACGCTTTGACGAGGAAATATTTTTTATAAAAAATGAACGGTGTAAAACAATCCAATTTACTCACCGTTATTAGACACCAGAATCCTTTTAAAATAATTTTTTATGAGAATTTTCTGTTTATTATAGGAGGAAAGTATTTGTTAAAAAATAACGTGGTAAGTATAAATAATGTGTGCTTCCCCCTTAATCAGGCTCTGCTTGAAATGTGGTGTTCTTTCCAGTTTAGTAAAGCAACTAAAAATACCCATGTAACAGTGCGGCGAATACTTCTCTAATATAAATTAACATTAAATAATAATGAAAATATCCTTCAAAGAAAGTGTTGTAAGAAATTTTGTACAAGCAATGCTTATGAATAAATGAAAGTGATCTTATGTCTAGTAGCATACTATATTGTACTAAAACCAAAACCAAAAAAGCAAAACGCTATATATTTACTTTTATTTTTATTTTTTTGTTTTTTTAGGGGACTTTGCACTTTCGACAACATCGCTGAAGTATGTGTCACGTAAAAGCTCATATTACTATTTAATATTTATAAATCGAGCTACATTCAGTTTGTTTATTGAAATAAGTAATTAGGCAAATTTTCTTATGTTTTTTGATAATTTTTTTAGAGATTTGAAATAATTAAATTGTGTTTTCTTAGTTTCTATTTTTTCGTAAATTCATGGTCTTCAAAATGCTTAAACTTCTGCACGTATTTAAGAAAGCTCTTTATATTCATATATATATATGATGTTTTGGATGTTCAATAGAACCTGCCTGAAAGAATTAGGAATGGATTTTACAATATGTAAAAAAAAAATAATAATAATAATTAATTAATTAAAAATTAAAAATATAAATATAAAAAAAAGCTTTTTTTTTTGCATAGACATGCATTTTTTTTTCTGAAAAACTAATCAATAAATCCTAAAACTCATCAATCCCTAACTGTTTTAAGTATGTTCTATTAATTTGTTTATTAATTACCTGTAGAAGTTTAATCATTTTGTACATCATGAATTCATGAAAAATGCAACCTGAGAAAACAATTTTACGATTTCAAATCTGTAAAAAATTTATTAAAACCAAGAACTGTTGTCTAACCGGATAATCTGGAGTTTACTGTACAGTTAATAAATTAATGCATGCTTACATTTACGTGAAATAGAGGTATTTGGACCAACATTTGAAGTACATTAAAATCATGGCACTACAAAACTTAACCAGTAATAATTGCAGTTTTTATAAGCAAAATGGATAGCTGTAAACGTATTTACAATTTTCCGAATCCAACTTAATAAACAATATTTTTTTTTTCTTAAATGTGTGATAAAGATATAAATGAAGCGATATTAAATAAATTATTTTCGTTGAATACTAGATTATAAAAAATTTTTTCTTTTATAAAATGAAGATAAAGTAGTTTTTGAAACAAAAATATTATTGAAAATAAATCTATCAAAAAAACTTTAAAATTTCTTTAAACACATAATATGTTGTTATTTAAGCGTACAAAAAGAAAGTTATTTTAACTCTCTAGCTTACTATATATATAATTGCGGACGCCAAATAAACTTAAAGCATACAAAAGAAGTTATTTTAAACTCCTAAGCTTTCTAAAAAACTAAATAATAATTTCTAACAACAAAATCTACTTGCTGCTTTTATTCCATTGAAAAATTTGAATACTCAGAAAAAAGAAACTAGATGCACGCTCACGAGCATCATCTCCATAATCTTTTTTTTTACAATAACAAAAATACATCACGTGAGTTAAAATATAAAAAATGAGAGAAATAAATAAAACATGGACAATATCTAACAGAGAATAAAATAAAACATGGACAATATCTAACATCCTCCCACCTTTTGATTATATCTTATAATCAAAACTCTATATTTTGACATCTCTAGAAGATTTCATAAACTTCACAAAATCAGTCTATCTGTCATTTTAATTAGTCTTCCAGATCTAGTCTTTCTAATTTCCCTGCAGGACTTATCCTCCAAAAGCTTTTCAATTTGTGCTTCCTTCACAGCTGGATTAGGAAACGTATTTTCAGCACCGTTACTAGATGATACTTCTAGAGGATAGATTCTTTGTATTGGTCGAAGTATCTCTGAATGAGATGTTTGTAACTTTACGAGGCGCACTTTTCCATCTTTGCCATGAATAAGCTCTATGATGCGTCCTAATGGCCAGTGCATCCTTTTTTTATTGTCCGCTCCCACCAATACAATGTCTCCTACAGAAACTGTCTGTTGGCTTCTTCTCACATTCGGTCGCTGAATAAGTAAACCCAAATACTCTGATCTAAATCGATTTCTTAAACTTTTCTGCAATGCTTGTCTGTATTTAAGCCTTCGTTTGAAAGAGTTTCCCTCGACTGCATCAATGTCTGGCACAATATATTCATGAATATCTTTCAAAAACATGGCAGGAGAAATTGGCTTAATAGATTCTTGCTCTGACATGTAAGTCAAAGGTCGAGAATTGATAATGCTTTCGCAATCAGCCAATACAGTAATCATTTCTTCATAATTCAAGCACGCTCGCCCAAGGACTCTTTTTAATAGATCTTTCATCAGTCTGATGAGCCTCTCCCACCATCCGCCCCACCACGCCGCAGTTGGCGGATTGAATTTCCATTCAATTGA
Source organism: Salticus scenicus (assembly GCA_963930645.1). Taxonomy (NCBI): domain Eukaryota; kingdom Metazoa; phylum Arthropoda; class Arachnida; order Araneae; family Salticidae; genus Salticus; species Salticus scenicus. The sequence goes on along the minus strand of OZ005649.1, from coordinate 271,318,584 downwards.
ATTGGTTGCTGCATCCTTTTGTATATGATTCCAGTTCAGTCGTTTCAAATAGTTGGCTGCACCAACAAAATTAGAGCCATTATCGCAATATATAATGGAACATCTTCCTCTACGAGATATAAATCTTCTTAAAGCCATCAAAAAAACCTCGGTAGATTCTGATGTAACAAGTTCAAAATGTACTGCCCGATAGATAGCACATGTGAACAAGATAACCCAACTCTTTTGATTGTCTTTCAGAAACAAAGGACCAGCCATATCAATACCAATGACCTGAAACACAGCTGCATCTTTCACTCGATTTTCTGGTAGAGAAATAGGCGAAGATTCCACGTTCTTAGAGTTAAATCTTTTACAAGTAGTACATTTAGATAAAACAGATGTCACAGTTCTTCTTCCATTCAAAATCCAATATTTTTCTCTAATCAAATTTAAAAGAATCTGAGGACCTGCGTGACAATTTTTCAGATGAAAATATGAAATTAGTCGTTTAACAACTTCATGATTAGATGGTAGAACGATAGGTGTGAGAAAATCCTTCTTGTCTTGTCTATACAAAATTTTAGTTTTCACGCGTATTATATCTTCCTCATCTTTGAAAGTCTCAAGAGTTTTCAATTTCTCATAATCTTTAGAGGAAAAAGCTTCTTTCTGAATAATCCAAGCTATTTTCATTTCTGCTTTGTGAAATTCCTGACTTGTCAATTCCCCTTTCACTTTATCCTTTGGATTACAAGTATTGTGTTTAAAACGGAGAATCCATCCCACAAGGCGAACGATTTTCTCATAACATGAAAAATAGTGATAGTACCAAGTATTCTGTGAATTTTCATCTACATTTATCAGTAATTTTGTAGATTTTAACTTTTCTCTTTCAACGTCTTCTTCATTTATATTCTGGCAGATGAAATCCATATGTTCATTATACTCATATGGATTCTTAAGCCACGATGGACCCTCCCACCATTTGAGAGAGACAAGTTGTTTGGCTTTACAACCTCTAGAGGGTAGATCCGATGGGTTCATTTCACTGGGTATATATTTCCATAAAGAAGGATCAGTCAAACTCCTGATTTCTTGAACTCGGTTCCTGACGAAAACTGACCAGTTCTCTTCTCTGATTATCCATGCAAGAACTGTCGTGGAATCACTCCAAAAATATCTTTCCATATTTTCCCAACTGAATGCATCTGTTACTGATTTCGATAATCTAGCACCAATCAAAGCCGCTAAAAGCTCCATTCGAGGTATAGTTGGGCACTTTAAAGGACTGATGCGGGATTTGGCAGCCAGAAGGAATAATTTCACTTGATCAGCTTTTTCTATTCTCAAAAATACAACAGCAGCATAAGCCTGATTATTAGCATCACAAAATGTATGAAGAGTACATTTTTTTAAATTATCTGGAGTGACTTGAATGTATCGCGGAATCTCAATTTCTTCCAATATATTTAATTCACGAAACCATCCGATAAACTCGTTTTTTAGATCCCCGGTAATTTCTTCATCCCAGGTTAAACCAATTTTCCAGGTTTTCTGTAACATCATCTTGGGGCAAATCATGACTGGTGAAGTAAAACCAATTGGATCAAAAACTTTATGTGCCACTGATAGCATAGTACGTTTTGTTATTTTCTCCAGGTTTACATCTTTCGTCCAGGATACATTGACCTTTAAAATGTCCGAAAATCTGTTCCAGTGTAATCCAAGTACAACAGCTTCTTTATTGTGTTCCGAGTCCTTTCTCTCTTCTGTATGTTCCCATCCTCTTAGGTCGAATCCGCCTTTAGACATTAGGTTTTTAGAGCAAGTAATAAATCTCTTTAACTCTTCCTCTGTACGGACACTCGTAACAACATTGTCAACATAGAAGCTTCTCAACAATCTTTGCTTAAGTTCTGGGTCGTATTCTTCATCATTTTTAATATGGTATTCTATTACTGAAGCTAGCAAAAAAGGTGAACTCTTGACTCCAAAAACGACTCTAGCATGACGAAATATTCTCAGCTCACTTTGTTCTGGATTGCTCCACCAGAGGAAACGTAAAAAATCCCGATCTTCTTTCCGGATGCTTATTTGCAAAAACGCTTTTTTGATATCAGCTAAGACACCGAATTTATTTTCTCTAAATCGCAAAAGTATGTCAGGAATTAATTCAATGAGATTTGGACCGCAGTGTAGACATTGATTCAAAGATGGATGGTTTTGGATTCTTGCTGATGCGTCAAATACTGGACGAATTGGAGTAGTGCTATTCTCCTTTATAACTGGTAGATGAGGTAAGTAGTGTCCATAAAAGGACCTTTCACATTCAGGGACCTCTTCAATAATTTTGTCGCCAAGCCATCCTAAAAGTACTTCCTCATATTTTTCATAAATATTACTCGCAAGTAGTTTTTGTGTGACATTGGTTAACCTTTTCTTGGCTAAACACAAATTATCAGGTAAAGGTGGTTTATCTTCAGCCCATGGTAAGGATATTTCATAACGACCGTCTTTATTCCGTGTTACTGTCTGTAGAAAGTGCTCTTTTACTTGACGATCTACTTCCATCTTACATAGCTTTTCGATTGGATCACTTATTCCAAGTAAATCTAATCTCCATAAGTCAGAAATTTCTGCTTCTTTTACAAACATGGAAGTAACTGATAGAGCTAAATTTTCTTTAGAGGAACTTTCTTGAGGAACTTTTCCCATTAATGTCCAGCCAAAAAGTGTTTCCATTGCAACTAGCCCAGAAGACAACACTTCTCTTCGACCTGTCAATAGTTTACCGATTATATCGGCTCCAATCAGTACTTGAATAGACTCATCTGCATCGCCAACATCTGTCAAAACAATGCCTTTCTCGGCCAATTCTTTCAGCCAAGAACCTTTTCCCACAGGCTTAACATTTTCACATATAATATTTTGATCCAAAACTTCAAAATTGCATCTGAATTTCCCTGTCAAATCTCTTAATCTTATTTTATAAAAGCTATGTTCATATTCTTTGGTTGAGACTCCGCCAAAAAGTGAATGTACAACCTTTTCTTTTTTAATGGCTGCATATTTCATTTCTTCTGCTAATTTCTTCAAAATATACGATCTTTGTGAACCAGTATCTAAAATTAGACGAATATCCTTTTCTTTATTATCAGAGACGACTTTTGCTTTGAGAGTTTGAAGAAATACCCTTGGATTTTTATTGAAATTTGCCATATTTACTTCACTTTCATTTGACTTTTCTTTCTCTTCTCGTTCATTTGTTTTGCCTTTATCAAGACTTTGGCACATCACGGTGGAATGTTTTCTGTCACAGATAAAACACTTCAGGACAGCTTTACACTGTTTGGTAGTGTGACCTGACCCCAAACAGAGGAAACAGCATTTCTTATCCTTTAGAACACTCTGCTTCTCATTAAAACTCATCTTTCGTGCCGTAAAACAGTCTGAACTCATATGCTTTCCATTACAAAACACGCAATTTTTCTTTAGATCCTGTTTAAAAGAAGTCGTTAATAAAGTAGAGGCAGTGGGTATAGGCTTAACAACATCAGTATAAGTCCTTCTTTTTCTATAATTTCGGTCATCATTTTTCTTCGCCAGACCAAAACCGGCTACCGCCAAATTTATTCTTTCATCTCCTTCATCTTCACATTTGAGAAATTGCATCAAATTGTCCAACCGTTCTTTCGCATCAGAACTAGTAGAAACAATGTTACTTCTATTCCAAGCTTTCAAAAATTCAGCTGGAAAACAGGATTCTACCATAGGATATAATATAGAAGCGCATTTATCAGTAGTGACACCCAACGTTTCAAGAGCCCTTAAATATGATTCAAGTTTATCGTACAATGAAGTAAGAGAAAAGTTTTCTTTTGTATGAGCAACTATAATTAATTTTAATAATTCTCTAACGTACACTTCAACTAGAAGATCATCTCTTCCATAACGAGCTTTTAGACTCTCTATAACTTTGGCATAGTTGGCGCCAGTTGGCGGAAAACTGTCTACGACTTCTCGTGCTCTGGAACCAGCGACCGTTGCTTGAATGAGGTACTGGAATTTGTTTTCTGGAGGAATATCGTTATCTTTATCTATCTGCTCAAACTGACTCCAGAATGGTAGCCATTCTTTTAAATCCCCATCAAATTGTCGGATTGTAACTTGGGTAAGGAAATTTGTCTTCTAGATGAATTATTTTCATTAACAGTTAAAATTGACTCCCCTTGAATGTAGGCCTGTGACTGTATTCTAGCCAATTCCAACTGTTGGTCTAATTCCATCTTCTTTATCTCTAATTCTTGATTAAGCTTTTCTAATTCAATTTTTTCTTCTTGTTCAAGTTTAAGTTTTTGTTGCTGAAGATCTTTTTCTTGCTCGACTTTCAATTTTTCTTTTTCTTGCCTCTCAACAACAGCCGTTGATAGAATTTCTTGCACAAAATTGGGATCATTTTTATATTCGTTGCTATTCAAAATAATTTCCTTCAAGGTAGCAATAGTACATTCAGGAGGAATTATTTCGCCAAGCTCTTCCGCTACAAACTTCAGATCGGCTTTTCTAAAACCTTTAATTGCTTGAAACATTGTTTTACTTTGTCCTGTCGCGTAGACGCCACAAAATGTTATTTAAGCGTACAAAAAGAAAGTTATTTTAACTCTCTAGCTTACTATATATATAATTGCGGACGCCAAATAAACTTAAAGCATACAAAAGAAGTTATTTTAAACTCCTAAGCTTTCTAAAAAACTAAATAATAATTTCTAACAACAAAATCTACTTGCTGCTTTTATTCCATTGAAAAATTTGAATACTCAGAAAAAAGAAACTAGATGCACGCTCACGAGCATCATCTCCATAATCTTTTTTTTTACAATAACAAAAATACATCACGTGAGTTAAAATATAAAAAATGAGAGAAATAAATAAAACATGGACAATATCTAACAGAGAATAAAATAAAACATGGACAATATCTAACAATATGTCTTCTTATACTTTTGTTCTCTAATGACTCAAAGTAAAAGATTGCTTTTATAAGAAAAATAAGAAAAAATTATAGTGCTTTAAAAAAAAAAAAATGAAAATATTTAAGCTTCTCAATATACTTTAATTCTCATTAGAATTAAATTACTCTTATTGTTTATGATCATTGTTAAGCATATTAAATGATTGTTACGTTAGACGGTTATTTTTTTAATAAGACTGAAATTAATGAATTAAAAAACATTAATTTACTTGGAATTAAGGATAATTTAGTATCATTTAAAAAGTTTTCATGCATTATAAATAATGAGAAAAGGTTTTTTTTTAAATTCAGAATCTATTTAAGATCTAAATAATCTGGTGTCTCACTCACACGACTTTATTTTACCGCGCATTTCAGTGCTATAATGAAGGATTGCGTATTAAGACTTAAGATAAAAAGCGTAAGATGATAAAGTTCAATGTACTTTTTATAAATAATTTAAAATAGGTTTAGAAAAAGTTTTATATAATTCTGTGAGGGGGCTACTACTCACATCAGACCCCGTTTAATTGTAGTGTAGATATTTATTTAAAAAAATAAATCAAGGCTGTTCATAATTTGCCTTCAAATTTGCCAATCTGGATCAATATTTTAAGAGGTAAACTAATACGAAATTCAAAATACCAAATTTTAGTTTTCTGCAGTTATTTGCTTTAAAGTTATACTGATGACAGATATAAATACAGATCACTTGGTAAAAATTGGACTTTTGTAATCAGATTACCTCAAAACATGATATAATAATAAAATAAAAGAGTTGAAAATGGAACAATAAAAAAATAATTTATTTACAGTGTGTGTATGAAAAATTAATTTTCTTTTCTGAAGACTGTTTGCCGACATTGTAAAATGTAGAAAAGCACTTCGATCAATTACATTCAATAGAAAAGAACGTTTTGGCTTAGTTTTAGATATTGCCCATGTATATTGCCTCTAAAAAATATGCACTTTAAAAAATATTGTGTTCCGAAATTTAGTCTTACATGAAAAAAATATCTAGCACAAAATGACATAGAATTCAAGCTATTTTCACAGACAGCTTGGAATATAACCAAATTTTTGGGTAGCTCTGTAAACGAAGAAGGAATGTTTTCCATATCGCAATCTACAGAAAACATGCTTTTATGCTTAAAAATAATAATAATAATAATATATATATATATCCATTCCGTTTTGGCAACCTACAGATCTTAAAGTATACTTACCTTCAATTTTTCGATGACGTGAAGCATTTAAATTATTTTTGGTAGTCCTGTACACAAACCATTTGCGTGATCGCCACGAAAAGGTTAGTGTAGAATCCCTATGTGATGCATATTTAGAATACCTAATTTGGTCTTTCTGCTGCTATTTATTCTTGAGATATATTGATAACACACACAGACACACAGACCAACCGTCAAAAACATGAATATCGGATTCAGGAGACCTCAAAACATGTAAATATAGCAAAATGTCAATTTAGAAAATTTGACCAAAAATTAATGTTTTCTATGCCATATATATGGGTAAGAGACAGTAAAAAAAAGAATATTTCTTCAACGCTATATTTTACGCTTGAGCAATAATTTAACAACTCAATTCAAACGTATTTCCTCCGTTAATTTTGGAAAAGCGATATAGTATTTTTATGATGATAGTACGACATATACTTTAGCTTATTAAAAAATAATTCAACTGAAAATAATAAAATTAAATTACCATAACTAAATTTAAAAATTTACATTCTGTATTTCATTCAAATTGTAATTTGCTGAATAGGAAGAATAAAAAAAAATTTTGCATTACTGAAATTTTCCATGGTTTTATCAATTGAATTTAATATAGGGTGAAGTGGGGTATGTGTAACAAGGTAGTAAGCGCAGCATCCGCTTCTAATTAAACTGATAATGTGACTATTAGACATCTGATCTGTTTCTTTTAAACTTTCCTTCTTTTATTTAGTTTATGGAAACTAAATAAGAAATGAAGCAGTAATAGTCTTAGAAGAATGAATAATTAGTTCTCTGGGAGGGGAGAGTTTGCCCCCCCCCCCCTCAAAATCCCGTTTCATTACTGCACCTATATTTATATACAATCTAAATCTGTTAATAAAATTAAAGTTCATTTAAAATTATTCAGACAACTTTCACATGCAACAGTCTATGAAACTTATTAATCTTGACCAAACGTTTCCAGAAACAAACTTATATTAACTTCAAAATACAACATTTGGATCTTCTAAAATTATTCGTTTTTAAGTCACTCTTATGGCCATATCACACGGGAGCATATATACTCAACACAACATTATACGCAACCTGTTCACTATGCTGAAAGAACGAGAAGCAGGTCAGCTGTCCGTAGGGTTCCCCCGCATTGATAGCGTGATGTATTTCCTTCTCTAAAGGTATTCCAGGAAAAAAATCCTGTTTATTCCTCCTATTGGTCAATTTTGATCAGTACGCCCAACATACTCAGCCTTTTCTAAACGGTTTCGCAAAAGTTGATCATCCGAAAACTTGCTGTCCATGAACAAAATCAGGCTGAGCATGTTGGGTATAATGTTGTATTTAGTAAAATGCTGAACGAAAGTCTCTCGTGTGATATGGCCATAAGAGTCACAAAGTTCAAACGTTAAAAATCTTGACTACGGTAATCAGGAAGCCTCAAAACGTGTAAATATACAAAAAAATAAGCGATGAATATTTAGGTTAAAAACATACATTATTTACCATATCTCTATGAGAAATTAATTTAATTCCCGAACAGCTTTCCTGGAAATGGTAAAATATTAAAGTAAAGCACATCCACTAACAACAAAAAATAATGTTATCGCTTAAATATTTGCACTTCTGTATATATTTCGAAGATTATATAAAGACCGCATGGTGCACCTAAATATAATCCTATAGTAAAAATACACGGCATAACCTGAATTGCATTTCTATTAATTTTCAGTTATTGTCGCACTATAATCTAGTTCTTTGTGTAGCCCTGTAAATGAACAGTGGATGATTCCACTACATATTCTACATGAGACATGTTTTTACGCATATAAAATATATATATTCGTTTCATTTTGTTTAGTGCAGTCTATAGATGTTAAATTCTACTTATCTGCAATTTCCCTCATAGACGTAATGCATTTGAATTATCTTGGGTGTCCCTGTACACGAACGATTTGCTTGATCTCAACGAAAGGTTTAGTGTAGTAACCCTATATGATATACATTTAGAATACCAAGCTTGAAATTTCTGCTATAATTTGTTTTTGAGATATGGGGATAACAGAGAGACACACAGAGAGACACACAGACCTTCCGCTAAAAACATGATTTTTGGATTCAGGGGACATCAAAATGTGTGAATATAACAACAACTGAATTTCAAAAATTCAAAATGTTCAAAAAATTTTCAAATGTTTAATTAAAAAAATATTATTGATTAATCCAACATACAAATTAGTTTCTTTGTATGAAGCATGTTACTAGCAGGCTTTTTTAATCACATATTTCTAAATACCATTATTTCGAGTTATTATATCACAATTTTAAGCACTTATTTCTAAAACATAATTTAATACATTTTTTTTTCTTTTTAAGAGAAACGATAAAATATTGATTAGCCCAAGCGACGGTATTATTTGATCGTGAATATTTCTTTCTTTAATATTTAAACTCCTATAAGTAATTGTAAAAATAAAATAAAATAAAATAAAATAATAAATAAATAAATAAATAAATAAATAAAAAGAAAAAAAGAAAATCATTGAAAGAAAATACATGAAAATAACAAATTTATTCTTTTTTTAAGAAATCCTATTTTACAATCTACAACGACTTTACACACGCAAATGAAAATGATTTGTATATGACTATAGATTTGAACTGATACTATATATATGCATATATTCTGTTTCCTAAGATTAAAAATTCGAAAATTATATAAATTATATTTTTTAAAATTATCAAATATTGGTAAGGATGTTTTTCAAGAAAGTATTTTCTCATACATAAAAATATAGTAAAATAAATTATTTTACAATTTAAAAAACCCATTATTTAATATATTTCTAAAATATATTAATGCTGCCATTATAGTTTGAAATTACCCTGCTTAGTGCCACGTCATTCACGTTACTGACACTGAGTTTTTCTTTCTGTCTGCGTCAATCACCCTTGAATGATAGTGTAAAATACTCTACAAATCTAAAAATGTTACATTATTTTAAATAATTGTTAAAAACATATTTCAAATTTGCTTTCCAAGCAGCCTGCAAGGCCTTATAAAGTTTTCCTTATAAATTGACATTGCACTCAACTAATAATAAATTTCTTTTCCTAGAGTGTTATATAAATTATTAACTGTTTTTATTTATTTATTTATGACAAAGTATTTACTGAAAGAAAAAATGGTGATAAACTGAGAGTTAAACATTTTATTTTTGAAATTATAGCGATTTATTATTTTGTTTTTTGATTTGTTAAAAAATGTCGTCGTGTCTACTTCCTGATAAAAATAATTAAACTTATTTCACATAGTGCATTTTTCAAGAAGTATTTATGTCAGGAATGCAAATATGAAGCACATTTTTTAGCGCACTTTCTGTGCACTTTATATATATGTTCATATTATTTGCGATAATAATTTGCCAGAAATTTTAGGGAAAAAAACTACTTTACCCGTATCAAATACTATATAAAATTAATTTGAATATTTCTAAATAGGTAACAAGAAAAAAAAAATGGTGGCAAATTTTATACAAACCACATGTCTATGATACATTTATCTATTTTGGTCTTTTCATTTTTGTTAATTTTAATTGCAATGTTTTTAAAATTTGAATTTAAGGCGATAGAGAAGTTTCGAAATTGAAAAACTGCACGAGCCATTGAATTTTCCATTTTATTAAAATACTAGCAGGCTATGCCCGCTTTGCTGGTCACTATATTTAAACGAATTTTCGAAAGAATTGAATTAATATTTATTTTTCACACAACATTATAGACAAAATCTTAAAAAAAAACAAAAAAAAAACAGCTCTTTTCCCGCCCGCACTGCATCCCATGCCTGCAGGGAGATCTTTCCCGGGCACTTCAATCTGGATATTTACCGACGACAGGGGGGATCTGCTACTATTTAAGAACTACGATTTTAAAAATGACTGTATCTCAGCATCTATTAAATATTTTAGTTTTGAACCATGTATTTTACAGCCCATGCTATTTACACTATATTACGATTTGATTCCAACCAATGTAATGAAATAAAATAAAATAAAAAGTAGATTAATATATATATATATATATATATATATATATATATATATATATATATATATATATATATATAAATATATATATAAACAAATAAATTTTAATGCTTTTTACTATGTATATACTACCATTTTTCCCGATAAATACAGTAAAAAAATAATACAAGTTTTTTCTTTTAAAGGAAATAATTAAAAAATAAAAAATAAGAAGTTGTTCTACTATAAAAAATTAAACATAACTGTTGAAAATACGTTTTTAAATTTAAAACTAATTATACTACATTTTTTCTACTGCATTACGATTTTATTTTCAATACATATAACAAATTTAAAAAAAAATCGCCTTCAACAGAATGTATTAAGTAAAAACAAGTTGTGTAATAGCCGTTGCTAAGATACGCAGACGATTGAAGCAAAAGAATTAAATTTATGAAAAATGAAGCATTAAAACCAATATTTAAAATCGAAAAAACATTAATTTAAAAAATTCTAAATCGAAATTCGAAAAAATCTCGATGAGGTGCACACCTGTAAGGTCCCAGGTACCTATATACCAAATTTGGAAGCTCTACGATCAATAGTGTGAGCACCAGAGCGCAAACAGACACGCACAGACAGACAGACACACACACACACACACGCGCGCGCACAGACACACAGACACTTCTCTTTATTTATGTAGATGAAACTACAAATCAATAGTAATGTTTAAAAAAAAATCATCCTATTTTGTGTTTTAAGTGCTTATACTGCTTATATTGCTAAAAAAATGTTGAATCTCTAAAATAAATACTTGGAACATTCAATAGTAATATTTACGTAGTTGCGGAAATTGTAAAATTTTCCACGTGGCCTATTTTTTCTTTTTTTAATCTTCCTAAGAATTCATCTATGAATGTATTATATATATATATATATATATATATATATATATAACTTACAACAATACTTAGTTACAATTTTTCACTTTGTTTTATAGAAATCATATTTAAAAAAAAAAAAAAAGTATTAATGGCTATAAATAAAAAAATGTCAACTGACGTTTGTCAAAATCATTCATAGATACCTGCAAAAAAATGGAACTCTAAGTCAAAATTTTATGCGCAAAGACCGTTTTGTAATTTCACGAATAATTAACAACTTTAATTAATATCTTAAATAATTAGAAAATTAATGTGAAATTTAATGTGATAGTTCTCATCAGCAAATAACTTTATATGAAATGTAACTTTTTTAAGTAATACACTGAAAGAAATTTCGCTGTCTTCATCTAGAAAGAATAAAGGAACATTTTCCATATACCTAAACTAGAAATATAGGTTGCTGAGTAATGCGCATAAAGTAAACAAATAACATGGTTAGACGAAATAATCGAGACTTTTTATTCTACACTTTTCTAGAGGGGGAAACAATATTATGAATATCATGAATATTGTGAATATTTTGTATTGCTTGAAATACTGGCTTGATTTCCTAGAATTGTGTCATAAAACAACATTATATTTAGTTATAGATATTCTTGTGTTCAAATTTTTATTTATTTATATATTTTACAGTGTTTTTAAAATGAAATCGACCACAATAATACAGATAAATGCATTATCGTGTTATAGGGATTTTTAGAATTCTCTAGGAAGGGAAATTGGAATGTATAAGGATGACAGGGAATTACTTTAGCTAGAGCCACAATTTAGTTTATAGATGTAATTAAGAGATTTTTTTTTTCTTTAAGCGCACATTTATAATTGTTGTTTCCCACCCTTCGATTTTTTTCTCTGTAGTCTGCTTAACTTACAAAATTAACAAATATTTCTTATTTTATGGAAATTTAGTATATTTTATATGACTATAAAATTACGTATTACGTGATAAAATAAAATGAATAATAATAATAATAATAATAATAATAATACAGAAAGCCATTCTCTCTCTTTTTCTCAACAAGAAAATTAAATTTCTATCACACAAGAAGAAAACAAATATGTTAGTGAATAAATTAACGTTGTACCGTAAAAATCAATCCCTCTTCTAGAAATAAATCTAATTATAACGCCAGAATTATTTTTCATGTGGAACAGCTTTCATTCAATGTTTCCATCCCAAAGGAATATATATATATGCATATATATTTTTTTTGTTTGTATATTAAAATCCTGCTTTAATATTTATTTTATGTAGGTCATTGACTGTAACATTATCTCATTATCTAAAAATGTTACACTTACTAGTATGTAATATGAATTATTATTATTATTTTTTTTTTACATCCATGAATAAAAATCAATATCTATAGAATTGTTCATCTGTGAGTTTTTGTTTTACTGCTTATATTTTATCTTGCATAATAGATTTGAGATTTTTATCGATTTATCCAGATTTTTTATTGTTCAAACGCTTTCGCCACCACAACGAATTATAAATAAAAGTTTATCCCAAAAAGAGCATTTCGGTGAATATATTAACATGCATTGCATATCTTCGTTGTTATATAAATAAGAAAGAAACATGCAATAACGAAGAATTTAAACCACCTATCTAATCCATGTAATCTCTTTCCTTAATTAGGCTCATAATACACATCTATCTATTTATATATATATATATATATATATATATATATATATATATATATATATATATATATATTGATAAAAAGTTATTTTTACATATTCTCAAATTGTTAAATTCTTCAGATTTAAATTTTACTCATTACATTTAAAATCTGCACAACTGGATTTTTAACAAATTTACATAGTTCTTTGCATTGTTTTCACAACCGCACAATCCAAGTCCGTTAACCCAGGTCTAGAATTTTCATTTAGATCCGAAGCTCTCTGAAGTCAGTACAAGTACCCTTTACACCGTCCTATATGTTAATATATATTTATATATAAATTTGAAAAATTACCTTTCCATAGAAGTCGCTGTTCAAACCAAACATATTAAATTATTAAATAAAATTTTATTTCAAAACTCTATACAGACGTCCTTAGAAAATTACTAAACCTATAAAAAAGAAAAAAAATCATGCAGTACGCATTAATTAGTAACACTTTCAAACAGTACGCAATTGTTGTATCGAATATCTTTTAATATTCTTTGCCTACGTTTTCGCACAACAGACAGAAGGACTGAAAAACATACAGATAAACTAATTGATTTAAAATTACTCTTAGGCACTTTGGAAAGTATTAAAAGGCTTAACGCAAAAGAAAATACCGCCGTTAGATTGTAATTACAGCTTTTAATCTCTCCAAATATTTTACTGTAGCCCTGCAAATCTGAAAGTTAATCATATCATATTCTATATAAAACAATATTTTAGAATATTATTAATGCATGTCAATGTTTTTATGATCTTTATAGCAGAAAGTTTTTTAAATATAACTTTTAAAAAAATCTGTCCTTAAACGTAATACATTGTTTTTTTTTTTTTTTTTTTTTTTTTTTTTTGCCCCTGTAAACAAACTAGTTGTACAGGACCTGTTAATGACATTTTAAATAGGGAACATAGGGAACTTGAGTGTACCATTTTTGAAAAATTCTCAAAATATTCATGGATGATAGCCGCCGGAGACAAATAGATAGAAAGGTAGACAATCGGACAGACAGATGCACAAATTGAAATCATATTCCCACTAAAATTATAAGAAAGTGTTAAAACGCTCATGTAAACGAACGTGCAATTCCAGCAAATTTTTATTAATAGCTCTTAATGTAACTGATTATTCTTGTGTGGCCTGTAAATCTAATGCTAATCATAAAATATTACATAGAAGTCACTCTTTTGTGCATACGAATAATATATTTCAATTGCATTAAGCTTTGTGGAAAATAAAATTATTAAAATTTGGTTTATAAAAATAACTCTCTTACAAAACAATGCTTTGGAATACTTTCAAGTGCCCCTGTACACAAACCAGTTCGAAATGTACTCTATTTTACATAGGAAACATCCGATAGGGAATTGAATAAAATATTAAAATTTCATTAAAGTTTCTATACATTAAGGGTATTAAAATATGGTTTATAGAAACTCCTCTCATAGAACACAATGCTTTCGAATACTTTTGGGTGTCCCTGTACACAAACCAGAAGAGGAATTATATTCATTTTCAATAGGGAACATCCGATAGTGAACTTGAATAAAATATATCGGTTTAAAGATATTCCATAAATATTTACGGGAATTAGAGCGCAGAATTAGACAGAGAGACAGACAGATGGACAGAAGAACAGCCATTGTACATTAAAGGTATGAAAATATGGTTTATAGAAATACCTCTCATAGAACACAATTCTTTGAAATACTTTCGGGTGTCCCTGTACACAAACCAGTAGGGTATAAACTCCATTTTCAATAGGGAACATCCGATATGGAACTTAAATTGGTATCATATTCACACTTAGAAAATTTTAGACAGATTCTTTTGAATTTATAATTCAAAATATAAATATTTAAAAATATTAAGTTCAAAATTTTCAACGTCCTTAAATTGATAATAATTATAAGCATTTTCAGAAAATCTTACAATGGTGTTTACAGTTATTTGCAGATGAGGCCTCAACTGCTCAAATAAAATAAACATTATGAAAAACATATTTACACATTTACCAATCTTACTGACCAATCTTACCAATCTTACTTTTTTTCCCCTTAAAAAAAAAAAAAAAATACATATCATAGTAACATATTTTATTACGTGTAATAATAATAATAATAAAACAGTATGCAATGAACAAACAGTCGCAGCTTGGTTTTATATCTTAAGGTGTCTGTTCGCAAAGCTCTTTTCCTTTATGTTTTATATCGCATTTATATCGTTATATATGTAGAAAAAAAAAAAGAACACTCTAATTTAACGCATAATTCAAGCTTATATTACATTTGATATTTCGCGTAGTTATATCTCTAAATATTTTTTATAACAGTAATAGAACATTATAAATTGAAAAAAGATAGAAATAACTAAATAATTTCACTCTAAATAAGTAATGTTAAAATATTAATTCCTTTTAAAGTCCCAAACTATTCTTAACTTGCTTTAGACTGCAGTTAACCCCCAATAAAAGTTTAAAAGGGACAAATGCAAACAGTAATTATCTTTTTCCCGTTATCTTCGTAGCTTCGATTTTCTTACGATATTTCCTATAATCTTCAATTCATCGCCTTTATTTTATTTTTATTTTTATTTTTAATTTAATTTTTTAATTTTTTATTTTTTTGCCAAGACATGAAAATTATCGCCGAAATGAGAGTACAGTAAACGAATGTGACATTCTGTCCGGAAGTATGACCACACAGGGGAAATTCCTGGAGCAAGCGGGGGGGGGGGGGGGGGGCTACGGAGGGAAAGTAAATGGTTGGATTTTCGTTCTCTCTGGATTAAGGCCTAATGTCATGCTTGGGGTATTTTTCGACTAATTGATATGGTACATTATTACGATATTCTGTCGATGTCTGATTTTCAGGTTAGCATAAGAGATCGCTATAAAAGATCGGAATGGTATTTTGAGAATATCCTCAAATGATTACCGACCATTTTCCAACAATTCTGATAAGCGGCCGACGTGATATCGAGATATTTTGCTGTCTGGGTCGCTGGACACATATTGATATCACCAGTCTAAAGATTGGACCACTGGACTAAACTTGAATTCAAATCAAAGCAACATCGAGACAAGTCTCTTCAAAAGTTAATTAATTTCTTACCAGGAGTTTCTTTTCCGTATCCCATTTTACTTCACTCCATAAGTACACGAAAGCATTGTTTGTTGAAGACCACATTCAGAGGGTTAAAAGCCCTTCGTAAACTTTTTAATTCCCCATTATACCGTCTTTAAACACATGCAATCGAAAAAGTTCACATTTGTGTGCTAAACCCTTGACACTATCCTGCCAGTTTCCAACTCTCTGATACAAACACCACATCACAAATTTCAATAGAAACTCACAACCAATCACCAATCAGCAACCGTTCAAATCACTACATTTTCTGGACACGGATTTTAAACTGACGCTGACCTTCAAAGTTACAAACAGCATTACTGTCACGTATTTTTCCAAAATGGTACACCAAGGACAAATGCTAAAGGCCTTCGCAAAACTTTTGAATTTCACATCATACCATCTTCCATCACAGGCAATCCAAAAATTGCACATTTTCGCTCAAAACCAGTTACGCTATGCTGCCGGTTGCCAAAGCTCCGGTAATATACTGCATCACAAATGTGAGTAAAAATTCACAACCTATCAGCGATTGGCAAACAGTTTAGTTACTACATTTTCTGAACGAGGTTTTTTCTCACTGATGCTGAACTTCCATGGTTACAAACAGCCTTACTGTCAGGTATATTTCCAAAAGGGCATGGGCCGTGGTAATTCAGCCGATAGAGCACCGGGCTCGTAAATTGGAAAATTGTGGGTTCGGTACTCGAGCAGGCCAAAGACCGTCGAGTACACTAATGGTGGCTGGAGCACGTAAAATCTGTCATGGCCGCAGTGTCCTCCATGTTCCCATCAAAAATTAAACCTCTAGGGGTCACCGAAGCGGGAGAGCCATCCCTTTCGAGGAGGATCAAAATTGTGATGGCATGTCTCCGAACCACATCTAGGGGTGAGTCCCAGACTGTCGCCAGTTGATCATTCGGCAACACTAGTGCGACGTAAAACACATCCATCCATCACACAAAGGGCACATATTCTTTATTTGCTTACATGCCTGACGTTTAACAAAACAAGTGTGTTTGCTTTACTGGAATATTAGCATGGTTACATCTTCCTGAGGAATTGAATAAAAGAAAATATGTTAAATAGAAAAATAAAAGTATGATTTAATCTTTTTTTAAAAAAAAAATAAATAAAATAAAACAGATACGCAATCAAAATTACTTATTTATTTATTTTTGAAAGAAAAAAAAAAAAAAAAAAAAAAAAAAAAAGACCTCAGATTATTACACATGTTGTCAAATCATCATAATTACATATATATTTTTAAAGTAGCAATCCATATTTACGAAGTAATATATTTACTTTATTAATGAAAACAATTAACGATTTATGGATTAGAAACCGTAAAAGAACCAAATGGCATTCCTTTTCCTATTCATCAAAGTGATGTACGTATATGTGTATAAATCTTTGTATATTCTGTTTTACACACACACACACATATATATATATATATATATATATAAATGATTTATAGTTTTTAAATATTTCGAAATTAATTGATTTGATTATATTGTTTAAATAATATTATACTGTATTAATTTAAACACATTATGTCAGAGAAAAAATATAAGAAAAATGCATTAAATGTGAAATTTCATTTTGAAGAATATTTTTTAAGGTATGAACTTATCGTATTATGGTTCCACTCTGCAAAAAAAAAAAAAAAAAAAAAAAAAAAAAAATCTGCAAAAAAAAAAAAAAAAAAAAAAAAAAAAAAATTACTTTTCTCTTTTTACATATTTATGCTTATCTACATATCTAAAATCCTTTTTAAAATTAGTTTAGCTACTTTGAAAAGAATATATGCAGTAATCGTTAAAAAGTAAAAGAGTTTTATCAGATTATTTAGAATTAAAACTTTTCAAAAAACATTCATCGAGAACAAATTTAAAATAAGTGGATGCATCATTAAGTGACTAAAAATAATAAAGCTGTTAGTTTCAAAAATATTTGTTTTTTGTGTAATATTTGTGGAAAAAAGGGGCAAAATCCACCCTCTCACCTTTGAACTTAAAAAAACGAATTTTTATTGTTTATTTTCTCAATTTCTGAAAAATGAGAGTTTTTATTAAATTTGAAAGAAACTGAAAGGTCTAATAATAATAAAATAATAATAATTATAATAATAATAATAATTGTTTTAAGTACATTATTGATAAAGGAAATAAAATACAGAAAAATAAAATCATACAAAAATACAATATGAGTATTACAGCATTACTATACTAGAAATGTTCAATTAAAAAAAAAAAAAAAAAAAAAAAAAAAAGGAAAAGAAAGAAATAAATAAAAGAAAGTCAAAAACAAAATCATCACCTTGAACCTCTCAATTAGAATATAATAAATGAGCCCGTATCCGACATTTAGACCACTGGATGACCTCTGTTCATCGAATTAAAACATATGTCATAATAAAATATTGAGAATTTTACATCCCCCCCTCCCTGAGATATGACCTTACATTTGGCGGAAATACGTTTAAAAATATTAGGCTTAAATTTTTGTTCCTTCTGCTTTTAAAAAATCTCTCTTTTTTTTTTTTTCTTTCCACTTCATTGAATGATATAAAACCTAGTTTCTTTCAAACGCTTTTCCTTCTTCTATTTTTTTCTTTTCTGTAGATTTTCTTTTTCTTCCACTGTTTTGTGACTTTCTTTTCGTTTTCATTTAAATTTTTACTTGTTTTTGCTTAGCTTCAGTTTCTAGTTTCAAAATAAAATCTAATTATGTTTTAAATTCAGTTTTTAGCGATTTTAAATTTTAATTATCTGATATTCTCATGAATCTCGATGTTGTGGCTCTACAATTAAAGGGTATAATTTTAACTACCTTACTTTAAATTCTCCTGTAAAACTCAAAGCTGGTTCATTCTGCCTGATGCTCCGCTAAAATTCAAAGAAATTGTCCGTTTAGAATCTGTGCTTTAAGCATTCTGGTCATTTTAAATGGGCAAAAACGTATTCAGGAAATATATTCTTATGATATGTATATATATATATATATATCAATCATTTAAATATCTATTGATGTATCTCAAACTATTGAAACAGCTTTATAACAGTTTTCAATATAGTATTTGTACAAAATTTATATTTTTTATGCTTAAAATAAAGTACAAAAGAGAGAAAATCTATGAAAATTACAAGTTATACAAACTTGTTTTCACAGTTAGAAAAAATTAAGTAAAGTGCATAAACAACCATTAACTTGTTTTGTTCCACTCAGTTCAACGTAGTTTTAACTCGCAGTATATATTGAAACAAACATGGTTATTGTTGGTTACACAATAAAAAATGTTGATTTATTCTTTACAATAAATACAGTTTATTCCTATATTATCTTACCTTCATTAAATCAAGAAGAGTTTAAAATAAAAAGTTATATACTTTTCATTATACAATCAGAAACAAACTCAACAACCATATTCAAAATTTATTCACATCTGCATATTGTGTCAGACGGATGCGAAGCAAAAAACATTTCCAACTGCTTGTAAGAGTTGTGCAATGTAAATGAATTAAAACATTACATTTATGATGCTAAAAACTAGCTTAGCTTGGTAGAAACCCTAAAATAAACAAAAGCCTCTCTATTTTGTTTTCCCACAAAACCCATTTTAAATAAAAACGACAACAGGGGAGAATAGGACACAATAATTTTCTAACGACTGTAGGAAGTGACATAATTTAATGACGCCAACAAACACAATATGTACAGAGATACATCAAATTTTAAATAATAGCATGAACAGCGCTGCCAAAGTAGAGCTACATTTTATAATTCAGAACATTTCAAATAATAAACACGCAGATGATAACTCTGCGTTTCTTTCTGAAAGACATACTGCTACAGACTGACTAAGTATATTATTAAATCTCACTGGTGGCGAAGTAACAAGTTTTCGATGACGAACATTTCTACGCAAGCGTTTTGTCATAGGCCTTTGTTGGGAAAACAACCGCACAAGGTGATCTGAGCTAGGAGATGTAGTTTTGGATAGTACACATTTTTTTTTTTTTTTTAATTACTCTTTATAAAAATTTGAGAGAGGACCAATTTTACACACAAGTCTTTTTTGTTCTAGTTTTTACTAATATCGCTTTTGTCTATAAAGAAAAATAACCTAGAAATTTTAATATATATATATATATATATATATATATATACTATCTACTAATAAGTAAGTATTTGGACACTTTCGATTTAAGACGTTTCGACAAATATATAAAAAACTTCTTTAGGAACCATCTTGAAACTTCGAGACTATAAAGAACATTTTATACCTCATATATTTCAATACAAAATTTGTCCTGAAAAGGAAATTAAACAAAAGTCATTAAAAAATTAAACCATGACCATTAAAAAATTAAACAAAAGTCAAAATGTTTTCGATCACTCTGTAAACAGTAATGCTTGACATTCGTTTTGGCTGTAGCAGGGGATTATGAATATTCTCTTACTTATCTGTAAAAAAAAAAAAAAAAAATGGAGATATAATTGTTTATTTAAAAATTGCCAAAAATAATTCGTATTTTTATTTATAACACATAGTGTATTAGACCGAGTTCAAAGACATTTTCAGAAAAAATGGCATTCTATATTAGACACAGTATACTGCAATAAGAATGAAAAAATGTTAACTATATTACGAAATATGAGCATTTTTACTAAATAATTTTTAACCACTCATACACTAGATAAAAAAAATAATAATAATAATAATAATAATAATAATAATAATAAAAAATTCAATTGCATAATTTAATATGGATCAACTTATACGAAAGCTTCAAACAAATATCGTCTAAATTCAAAAAGTTATGAAAAATTGAATAAACAGAAATTTCATTTCTCTATAAGTGAAAGCTAAACTATAAGGGGTTTTAGTCACATTTTTATTGTAATTCAGTCAATGCCCAACAGTAATACAATGTTCCTTGATTGTAAACAAATAATGATAAAATCCCCTATCATGTTCTTTTGTCTGAGAGGAACTGAAATTTTCTCCATTCTATAACTCATATCTTTTTGAATTTACACAATATTTGTTTGGGGTTTTCATAAAAGCAGCTCAAAACTTTTTTTGTCTATTAAATTATGATTTTTTTTTTAAGTTTGCGCATGCGTACTTAAAAATTATTTAGTAAAATTACCAGTATTTCATGAGATATTATTATTATTAGTAGTAGTAGTAGTATTTTCATTCTGATTGCTTTACTTTCCAAATCTCCAAAAATCCTTCATATCCCTTACTCCACGCAACCTGCGCGAATCTCATTATCCTCTTACCAACCTCGCGCTTGCGTAAAATCACATCAACTCAAATTACCGCGCCGTCGACTGTTGGCGTTAGAGTCCTGCACGGATCGGATTTTACCCGACCCGAACCCGACAATTGGATTTTAAATCAACCCGAAACCCGACTCGAACCCGACAATTGGATTTTAAATCAACCCGAAACCCGACCCGAACCCGACAATTGGATTTTAAATCAACTCGAAACCCGACCCGAACCCTCGACAGAAAATTTTGACGACCCGCAACCGACCCGAACACAATTTCTTTATACCCGAACCCCACCCGAAACCCGAATATAAATGAAAATGAATAATTCAACTAAAAATCCTGCAAACATTTTTAAGTTATAAAATAAATTGGTAAATCGTTTAAAAAAGAATTGAATATATAATTACTAGAACTAAGTTAAAATTTTTAAAATATAAAAAAATAGATTTATATTAACTTTTAACTATTTACAGTCGGCGGCAAAATTATTAAAGCACACATCCACGTTTTTCTTTCTTTCTTTATCTTTTTTTTTTTTTTTCTTTTTATCGCTAATTTTTATCATCAATTTACTTTTTTTATTAACAGCATAAAGACTAAGGTCATGACTCAAGAAATATTTACTTAATAAAACAGTATTACGTGCACTGTGCACATCTTTTAAACATGAATTACTGCTACCGCTTCAAAAATTTTACTGCCGATTGTATGTGTGATGCGTATTTCAAGTGCTCAAAAAAGAGTTTCAAGTTTAGCGTTTGTAGTTTATTCTTTAATGCTTATCACACACACACACACAAAAAAAAATATATAAAATTAATACAGTTCCGCAGACACTTACTAAACATCCGTTGTCATTTAAATCTAAATACATTACATTTCAATAACTTCTTAAAAACATCTGCAAGAGAAAAAAAAAAAAATTAATTGTTAGTTTACGTCCACAGTCTGAGTAATATAAATAGGTGAATCACACATCTGATTATTCTCCAAGAGGGAGCCTGCTTTTCACAGCTTCTATTCTAAAAGATAATAATGATGTATTTGATGTGTTTTGTTAATTGTTTCAGTTGATACGGATGTTTATTTTGCTATAATAATTTGGGTAAGCATGTATTCTTTATGGGTATATATAGCAAACACATTTTTATTTATTAAGGTAAAATTTTTTTGAAAGATGTTCTCAAGTCGCTCGACTGGCTGAAAACTGAACACGACCCGCAGTAAACAAAGATCAGTCAACCCGACCCGAACCCGACCCGCAACAAAAAAAAAATACATAAAAGGTAACAAACCACTTTAAAACACGTAGATAATTTTAAACTTTTAACAGTTTTTAATCTTAAAAAAAAATAGTCGACCCGACCCGAACCCGTCCCGCGGGTCGGGTCGGGATCGGGTAAAATCGGGTTACCCGACCCGATGCGGGACTCTAGTTGGCGTTACAATCTAACTCTCAAGCGTTACGTCACTGAGAGCGCTGGATCCAGGTTTATTCTAAAACTGTGGTGCTGCGCTACGATTCGATTTTCCACCGCTTACCGGCTGCGTCCTACTGTTCACTTAAAGTAAATCCTTACAACGTTTGCTCAAATATATGATGTATAACATGTTCTTTATACTCCTAACGTTTCAAGATCATTTGTCAGGACTTTATATATATATATTAGACAAAACGTCTAAATTCTAGTGTGTCCAAATACTTTTTGGTAGATAGTGTATATTCTGTGAAAAAAAAAAAAAAAAAAAAAACATAATTTTCCGAAATAATTTTATTTATTTATTTAATTATCTATTTATTTTTTAAATTTAAATATAAAAATAAAGATATGATTAATTAAAAATCTGTTAATATATAAAGCGCAAAATAAATTATGATGTACTATAAGGATTATGATTAAACTGTAAACTATCATATAAAATTATATTTATAAGAAAATCATTATGGTATAATTTATTTATAAGAAAAAATAACATATTCTGAGAAATAGTTTTTTAATACATTATATTTTAACTATTCATGTTAGTGTAACACTACTAAAATAATAATAAAGCAAAAGCAATTCGATAGTAGAGATTTAACTTAAAATTAATGATAATCTCTTTTTTGAAAATGAAAGCACTCAAATTTCCCATCTTTATTATTGAGAATAAAAAACCTTTTAAGAATATGAAAGTTGAATTATGTAACATAATCTTTCAATATTAAGTTACTACATCTTAATAGAAACTGTTTGTAAAGTTTGATTTTTATTTAAAATTATAAATAAATCTTATACATTAATTTTAATTAGCAGGGAAATTTAATTGAATCTGCTATATTTATGTATTCTTTTTAATTTTCATTGTTACTTTTCTTAGTTTCCAAATGTTTGGAATGAAAGTAAAAGAAGTAATAGTAGATAAATGTATGCTTTTAGAAGAACTATATTTATGATAATAGACTCAACAAAAATAGATACAATTATCATAATATATAATCTTAAAAGAAATATTAAGAAATCTTTTTGTTTACTTTTGCGTACTTTGAAGTGATTTAAATAGTTTTAATAATGTATCGCATGGACTCCATATATAGCGTCAAAAATTAAATCCCAACGCGTAGCTGTAGTGGTGATGTATAAACTAAATTTTGAAAGCGCAATTGCACATCTGAAAAGTGACGTCTATTGCATTTTTGCGGGAGAAACGTAAGAGTGACCTTTGTTGCGTAATTAAGAGTATGCATATCACGTTTGCTTTAAATTCGCGATGTAAACCTTATAAAAGATATTTACCGTTGATATTGAATGTGATAGTTAATTTCATTCAAGAATGTCTCTAAGGAGATGAAGAAAACATTATTAGAAGACTGTTATATTCGAGCTTGGGTAACCGTACTTCATCAGCAGCAAAAGTTAGAGCTTCTATTGCCGCCAGAAATTACACAGTAATCTGTAACGAATTGATTCTAGCGTCCTTACCACTGAATATCAATCATTGACATCTGTGACTTCAGTGTTGCTAAAAGCACACTGGAGAGCAGAGTGGAGATTTGTTGCGTTCTCCGATGATAGCAGTGTTTATCCTATTGTCAGTGATGGTCGTAATGGTGTTTAGAAAAAGGACAGAAAAACTCTTGGAGAGAAGCTGTCTGAAACCTTCTATAAGAGTTATGATCCAAGCTAAAACATTCTATAGCCTCAGGAGCACTCGTATCGTTTTTTTAAGCATCTTGAGAGCCGTTTTTGCCATGCTGTCAGTGATAGAAGTATAGTGGTTAGATAAAGGATAGCAGAGATCTTGGAAACAAGCTGTCTGCAATGTAGGAACATTGAAACATATTCTTAGAGTTATGGTCCGAGGTGAAACCTTCTATTGGCTGAGTAGCACTCTCGTCTTTATTGCACAGTTTGTACATTCATTTATGTGCAATATCAAATGGGGGTTTTCCAATAGGATAACGGTTGTCTTTTAACCCCGTTGCAGTTATTCAGTATTCTCTGCAATGTTTCGAAATCCTTGGACTAAGAGATCATGAGATTTCTCTCAAATCGAGCACGTATGGGACATGATTAGACAGCAAATTTAGTGTCATCAATAACCAAAATCAAACGTTGCTTTTTTAAAAGACAAAATCAGCAAGAAATTCTATACCCCAAAATAATATAAAACGCCTGTTTAACAGAATGCATACCCGTTTGCAGGTTTGCAATCAAAATCGTGGTGAAATTATTTAACAACTTTCAATCATGGGACATTTTTCAATCACTTTTCTAGATCACGTCTGCGTCTTTTGACCTGTAATTGGATATATGCGTTACGAACTAAAATGCTTCGCTAACATTTCCTTTTTGAAAGTAATGTTTTCTTGGTTTAGGATTTTAATTTCCGATTATTTATGCTTGCTTTGTTGCACAATATGTCTTTTTCTGTTTCATACAATGAGAAATTCTACAGTTATGGTATATAACCTAGCAATATAAACTATGTTCGTGCTTAATTACTTATGTCATATAATAGAATTTTCCCATTTTTAATTTCTTTTACTCATGTATGGCAGTGAAAATATAGTTTTACTGATAAATTTTCAAAACTGAATTATTAATATAATTACACTATCTGAGGACCTATATTGAAAGTCAAATTTTCATTTATTGTTCTATATCTCTGCTTGTCTCCTTGCATGTTTGTGAGACGCAATGGCAAATATTATTCATAAACAGATATTTCCTGACAGATAAATTTAGGTATTTTATATTTGTATGAAAGCTTGAATATCATTTTCGAGATAAGGCAAATGGTTCACATATAAAGTCATGCAAAATCATTAGGTCTAAAGGCAAAATTTCTCGTTGGTACATTTTAGCAGCGTTAGATTCCACTTAACAAAATTAAATTAACGTCACATTTTTGTATGCATAAAATTACGTTTAACGTATAACAAGGTAGAAAAAGGCATTCATCCTTCGTTTACGGGAATGCATAAAGGAATTCTGACAAGTTGCCTTTCTTTACAGGTATGAAAACTATTGAATATGAAGTTGTTTTAGGATTTTTTTAATTTTTTATATAAAGTATAAATAATTATTGCAATACCGATATACGAAGTGGATTTTGTATCTTGCAAAAAATTTCATAGAATATTGTAAATTTATATTTATGATCAGTTATGACGTCTAGTTTATACCTCCAACTTTGGTATGACACTAAGATTTTTTCTTTTTTTAGAGATATCTACAATTTATACGATTTTTCGGGACGTCTGTATGTATTTATGTGTGTGTATGTATTTATGTGGGGGTTTCTCGAATAAATGAAAAATGAATGCACGTAGAAAGTTGCGAATTCGTATGTAGGTTTCTTACAATATCAGTAAAGTTGTATGTGATGCAAAAGATTTTGCTTTTTCTTTAACTTTTTACTGGCCCACTTTTCCTCTTCAGGACAAAACTTTTGTTGAAATATATGAGGTGAGAAGTGTTCTTTATACGTCAACAGTTTAAAGACGATTCCTAAAGAATTTTTCTAGATATTTGACAAAATGTCGAAAGTCGAAAGTGTCCAAATACATATTGTTATACAAATAGTCACGATTTGCAAAATTTGCAGTTGAACATATATTGGTGAACAATATACGTTAAAATTGTCACTCATTTTCTTTGTCCAACATTACATTTACTGATTATCAGAAAAAAAAAAAGTATAATGAAAAACTATTATTTTATTTTATTTTATGATTTAACTACCCAAAATAAAAAAAATTGCATTTTAAAATATAAAGTAAAATTTTGAAATTTTAAATAATGAGATTTTTATGTTATTTTTGAGCCGTAAAACATTTTTTCCTTAAATTGTATGTTACTACACTCTCTTCACAGAAAACCTCTCACACAAGAAGCAAGTGACCAAATAAAATTAGACAAATACAGATGGATTTGTGTACCGGATATTTTCAACTAGTAACCATTATGAATTATGAATTTAAAGTTGTATTACATTTTCTAACTAAAAATTACAAAAAAAGAAAAAAAAAATACTGTTAAATTTCTGGTAAAAAGCGCAAACATCTCTTTATCTGCTGTATGAAAAATGTTTATTATTCTGAAAAATACATAGCATTATTTTCTGTATTTCAAAAGTATTTAATAACTGAAAAATTTATGGCAAAGTAACGATATATTTATTACTCGTCACATGCAAGTGAAAGAAACATCCTTTAAAAACCAAATTTTAGATTTAATAAATTTTATTTTAAAAGCGCTTTTATCATGCTTAAAGATTTAATATTAATTAACACTTAAATATTATGTTTTTCCCCGGAAATAATTATAAGCTATTCTGAATTGAATTTTTTTCAGTGCTTCATATGATATTTAAATCTCTTATAATTTTAATTATTTATATATTTCTTGACAAACATATTCAAACCTTGGTGGCTGAAAGTAGGTGAAAACTTAACATATTAAATCTCCACGTCTTGGATGCTGATGCTAGCGTATTAAGAACAACTTATATCTGCCTGCTTAAACCAATTTTAGAATATGGACTACCAATTTATTTATTTTTTGCTTCCGACACCAATTTGAAAAAGTTTGAAAGGGTGCAGTTGAGTGTTGCTAGTATAATAACTAGCCATCGCCACGTTTGTCCTAACGACATTGAACTTTATAGAAACGATCTTTCGACCCCTTCCTTGATAAGAAGTTCCTGTTTCGAAATACTACAACAAACACTCCAGTTATAACAATCGACATAGAACTGCTGCATATCTTCGTCGTTAGAATAATAGTCAACGTTTTCCGCGCCATAATATTTTCTCTCTTGCAAGAAGTTTGGGCAGCCCTCTTGCGATATGGAACCACAATCTTTCAAACCTCATTTCGGTCTTGTTTATAAGATAATTTTCAATGACGAACTTTAGACAATGGTGATAAAAATTCTGTGATTCCAGCATAAGTTAAACAAATGACTCGAGAGGCTATAAATTGCATTACTCATTTGCTTCTTGTGATTTATACTTATGGTAGTAAGAGTGACGGAGGAGTAACTTCTAATGGTATGTACTTAACATCTCCCTCTGGTGCAGTTAATATTCTGTCTAAAAATGCAGACCACTGTTCAGTATTTAGGTCTGAGTTCTAGCAATTAAAAAAGGATTTATATTTATTTACTAGGCTGAAGAACTAGATTTAATGATATTTGGACTTTAACCGGTAGCCGTACCTCTGTACAGGGCCTCCTTAATTGGACGAATGTAGGGGAGTGCACGAATCTGGAAATTTTCGATCTCTTCTTTCGGCTCTCCTTGAAACACTCAATATATTTTTAATGGATTAAATCCCATGTCAGCATTCTAGAAAATAGATATGCTGACGTTTTCGCCAAGTCTGCTTCTGCTGAGGATGCGCTACCCAACGGGATTCTCACATGCAACAAAATAACCTCCCTTCGAACAACTGAAATTAATAAAATTTGTAAAACTACACCCAGTCGGCTATGGTACACTGGAAAGAAGCCCTGATCAGTCACTTCAGTTTAATTACGAGAAAAATCGTGAAATTGTTTTAACTGCTTTCACACGTTTCTTGAGTGGGCACATAAGAGCGCTCACTTTCCAGCAGGGCCGTAATTTTTTCCCGCAGTGCCCTTGGTTTAAAGCTGATCAGAAATCACGCTCTCTCAGTGCTTGAATTTTACAAAAGACGAGATTTTCAAAACTCTCCACTGTTTTCAGACAGTCTACAAGTTTTTGGTTTCCTGGAGATGGTCTAGCCTATGCTGGTCCATCTGGGATTAGAAACAATAACAACAGCATTTATTACTTTATATTAATTCTTTCACAGATAATTAATAAACAACGTATTAATATTATACAAATATACAACTTATGAAATAAATCCAAAAAAAATATACTTTACAAGATTGTTTATTTTATAGACATGTAGAGGAAATGAGAGACTGTAAGTACCAAATATATTTATTTAATTAAATCACTGTTTATATTTCATGACAGAGCGTCAAGTTTTATTCTACATACTTTACTTTATCAATTTGTAAAAAAAGAAAATAAAAATAAAAATAAAAATAAAATTTATCCGTTATATTTCGTAAATTACAGATTAAAATTTCCCATTATTTGGATAATCGCCCGTACACGCACACGCACACACACACACACACACACATACACACACACACACACACACACACACATACATACGCACACATATATATATATATATATATATATATATATATATATATAAAGTTAAATTAATTTTCATTTGAAAGTTCACGGTTAAATTCATAATTCCCCATCAAATAAAACCATTCACGAATAGAAACTTAAGGGGGGGGGGGAAGCATAAAAAACACATTACAGGCAGGAAGAAGAAAATAAATAAGAGCTAAACATTGTGTTTCGAAAAACAGAAAATTCCTAGTCCAATTATTTGTTGCTCAACAGTCAAATGCCATGTGGCAATTTAATTTACAAGCAGTAAAGAATTTCTGGCTCTAAGCAAACAATCAGATCTGAAAATAAAATAAAAGTAGGGATTTTATTTTGTGAAGACTGCTACGCATTCGTTTGTTAAATTAATGATGATATCATTCCAAATGATAAAAAAAAAAAAAAAAAAACTGTTGTTTATTATCGAAAGATAAATATTTCTTTACATAAAGATAATAATATTTACTCCGAATTTTTTTTTTAAAGAATAAATATATATTTTTCTCTCTCCGATCTGTTACTAAAATATGTGTTTTATTATTATGCAGTTAATATTCCACTAAACAAATTTAATAAGTTATAAAACATAGTCGAGAAACATACGTATTCATATCTACATTCATATATGCACACATAAGAGGAGAATATATATATATATATATATATATATATATATATATATATATATATATATATATATATATATATTCATTATTATTATTATTATTATTATTATTATCATTATTATTTTTTTTTTTTTTTTTTTTTTACTTTGTAATTTCTAAATAATGTACAACAAGTTAGAACAAAATACTTTTTTTTTTTTTAAATAGAAAGATTAGAATTCTAGTTTGTAATGTTTCTGAATGTGAAAACTAACTAAAATATGTACATCACGTAACGAGTCATACTGAAAGCTAACTTCCGCAAAAAGAGTTTGAGATGACAACGATGATGAGTAGGATAACACGTTAACAATTTCCCATACATTATGATATAGTATTTTATTAAAAGTATATTTAAATATAGTTTCCATAGCTTCGGAAATATGCTGAAAAACTTCACCATATTAATGTACATAATCAAGAAGATGATTTCTATTATTTCTAACTCATTGCATTTTTGATGTTTTTTTTTTCTTTTTTTAACAATATTTTATATATATATATATATATATTTCTTTCTTTTCTTATTCCGATAAGGTAAACATATTACAATTATATTTTGAAAATCTGCAATATCGGTAAAAAGTTTTATACATGATGACAATATGTTGGTCATGTAATATATTATATCTTAATAAATTCCGCTAATTTCTTTTTTTTTTTTTTTTTTTTTTTTACTTATTGTTTTCTATTTTACAGTACTTATTTTTATTTTACTTCAACTTATATTGGAAATTATATTTCCATGTGCGAACCATGTGATTGTTTTCCAACATTAATATTTCCACAAAAAAGAGAAACGTATAATTTAATAAACAAATTATGTTATTAAATAAGAAGAAAATAATTATTTGCAAATCGTGCAATAGAAAAATGGAAGAGTTGACATTTATGTACGTCTGTGCAATACATTCAATCTTTGCCACTCAAAACTTCAGAATTTATCATTTAATATTTTCAATAAATGCATATCTACAATATTCCAACCTATCTATCTATCTATATATATATATATATATATATATAGGTTGGATATTTATATATAATGGGATATATATATATATATATATATATATATATATATATATAAATATCCCATTGAAAAGCAAAACCGAACTCATATTTAAACATAAAATTCAAGAATAAAACAAGTCAACAAAAACTTAACGAAATTAACAAACTAAAACCAAATAGAGTACGAAAAATATCTTTAACATAAACCAAAACTAAAAATGAAACAGAGCGAAATTAAAATTAATATGGAAACAGGCGGCATGGCTTACAACATGCACTGCAGGGTTAAACTAGTTTTACGCATGCAAAGTTCATCTCACCTGTCAAGACCAAATGAAAAAAAACTCATGAAACCAATTCTCTAACCCATCCTTCCTTTCAAACAACATTTTCAGCTCAGTACTCCTTGTATACTGATTCACGAATTGGTACGTCATACTTTTCACCAAATCTCTATGGAAACCCTGAGCTATGCATATATATATATATATATATATATATATATATATATATATATATATATATTATAAATTTTTTAATATTTTAAGTTCAATCTAGTCAAAATTTCGTTATTATTTTCCAAATATGCATATATATATATATATATATATATAACCTTTGCATGTTACTTTTGAATCGAACATTTACGTGTCTCAAATTAATGTAAGTTATAAAAATAAAATTAAATCAAATAAATTTATTTTAATTTTATTTTTAAATTTAACGTTTATTAGTTATTAAAATTAGCAGAAACAATTTAAACTAAATTTTATTTTCTTATTAGTTTAGTAGATAAATACGACACTAATTAACTGTAAAATTAAAATTAACTGTATTCAGCCTCATGGCTTTGGTTGTTAAGCTGTTTTCAGCGTGTTTTGCGGTTGTCGAGTAATGTTTTTTTTTTTTTTTTTTATGGATAATTTATTTTTATTCAGTAATTGATGATTGTTGATATAAAAGTGTGTTTCTCATATGTTTTTTCTTCTTTCTCTTTGAGCTTTAAATTATTTGCATACCTTCTGGGTGTTATTTGGCATAGCCTACTATATTGTTTAGCAATTTACATACAGTATGACAGAAATAACACCAAATTTGCATGCATAATTTAATCTATGCCCTAGAAAAAGTATTGATATTGTATGTATACATTAAAGAATGCTTGTATTTTTTCAGAAATCTTTATTCATGTTCTTCATTAGATACGTGGTTTAAACGTCTTCAATATTTGAAAATATTTTCAATATGTACTTTTTCATGAGATACTTGGTTACATCTGATGCAATGTTTGATAATGTTTCATATATACACTACTGGCCATTAAAATTGCTACACCAAGAAGGAATGATAATAATGCAATGAAATTTGTTGGACACATATATTATAGTAGGAAGAACAATTCATTAAAATTTCTGGAAATTTGGAGTAATATGTACTGAGAAAACTGTACATAAGACAGCGACCTCTGTGAGCAATAACAGCACTTATTGCCTAGGCATTGAATCTAACAGCGAATGGATGACATGTATGGATAGAGCACTTCATAATGTTTTAACACGATGCCACAATTCATCGATCGAAGTTACTGGTGAGTGGTGGGGGCAGTCGTTTTTCAACGATTAAATAGCCATTTTCATTGGTGCGAGATCAGGAGAACGCGCTGGCCAGAGCAACACAGTCGAACACATTTGGCATCAATGAAGGTCCAGACAATATGGACAACTTGCCGTCGTGCATTGTCCTGCTTAAATGCTAAGCTTCGGAAGTCTTGAATATAGGGCAGAGCGATGGGCCTTAACTCAACAGAAATGTAATTGCTGGTATTCAGAGAGGCGGGAATGAAAACAAGAGGTGACCGGGACGTGTATCCAATGGTACCACATATCATCAATGTAGGGGGTGATTCAGTATGCGGCTACCAAAATTCTGATTACCCTCAAAACTGCATCACTGATATGGGCGCCTTTAATGTGTTATCAACGACGAACCTGGACGCTGGAATGGCGTGAAGTCACCATTCAGACAAATCACAATCCCGTTTTCAGCATCAAGATTGCCGTATCAGTATTTAACGGCATTATGAATAATGCACATTGCCAGCTGGGATTCGACATCGTCATACTGTCCATCACTTGCGAAGATGTTATGGGTTCCCATTAGATACGCGTCTCGATTACTTCTTGTTCGCATTCCTGACACTCTGAATAGCGGCCGCTAAATTTTAAGAAACGCCCCTCTGACTTATATTCGAGGCCTCCGTAGCGCAAAATGTATGTAGGTTAATACACGACCGCAAGTTGTTTATATCGTTCGGACCTTCCTTGATACAGAATGTGTTCGAATGTTTCTATGGCCAGCGCATTCTCCTGATCTCGCACAAATGAATATGACTGTTTAATCGTTGAAAAGCGACTGGCTCCCACCACTAACCAGTAACTTCGGTCGATGAATTGTGGCATCGTGTTGAAACTTCATGAAGTGCTCTACCCGTACATGACATCCAATCGCTGTTAGATTCAATGCCTAGGCAGATAAGTGCTGTTATTGCTCAAAGAGGTCGCTGCTTTATGTACAGTTTTCTCAGTACATATTACTCCAAATTTCCTGAAATTACAATCAATTGTTCTTCCTACTATAACGTATGTGTCCAACAAATTTCATTCCATTATTATCATTCCTTCTTCGTGTATCAATTTTAATGGCCAGTAGTGTATGTATATATATATATATATACATGTATATATATATACACTATATATTTAATTAATCATGGATTTTTTTTAATGTTTTCAGCGCACACTGTATATACCACAGAGTTGTATGATACAAGATTTTTACTGAATCTCTCGAAAAATATTATTTAAATAGAACCAATTTCAATTGCTAAATATGATTATCATAGTATTGCAGGCAGTAGATGTACGAATGACTTAGGCAATTTCAGGCAATTTCTTGAACAATATTTAAATGTATATGAAATTTAACCAAAAATCTATATAAATATACATCTTTACTTCTTAATAAGTACATTATGTATTTTAATTAATATTCAAAAAAAAAAAAAAAAAAAAGAAATATAAGTGATTAATGCTTCTTTCTGTAATTTTCAACTATGTTCGTCATTAGATTAGCATACCATCTATATATTGTTTTTAATAGTATATGATTACACCCATTTCTGATATTTATTTTTACTTTTTCCTGAGAAGGTCAATATAGTTTTAAAATAAACGTTAAGAAACTAAAAAAAAAAAAATAATAATCGGTTTCTAGATTGCATGTTATTACATTATACGCAACTTCTACAATCTGTAGTTTTGCACTAGGTTTGGTTCTACATTATTATGATATTTATGTAAATATCATACTATAATATCTGTTTGGATCGGTTTTCTCTGTTCTTTTTCAATTTTTCGTATACATATACATATATATGAGCGTTAAAATGTACGTTTTTTTTTTTTTTTTTTTTTTTAATTATTATTTTCTAACATTTAATCACTATATTGTGACTAAAATTTTCCTTAAGTATAAATCCTAAAATTAAATATCACTTCTTAGAAAAGTATGTGATATAAATCTCTGCTTTTCTTGGTGCAAAAACAAAGTATGTTCGAAATTATCTCACTTTTCACAAAATATTTTGTTTGTGTAAACTTTACCCGTTAAGAAAAGTTGTTCATTTTCATTATTTCGAATTAATTCCAGCAAATGAACCCTAATCAGATCATGTCAACGCCACGAATGAACCTCGAGGGATTTTCTCAAAAATATACTAAAGTGACTGTTAACTTAAATAGACGTGTTTTATTTATATACGCTACATAAAACTGTAGTTGTATAATATTAAGAATTTTCAAAGAAATGCCTAAAAATTTGTGTGTTTAAATTAAGAAGAATTTAAATATTTTTACTTGCATTAGAAACATTCAAAATCTTAATTTCCGCGACATGTGCCCTGGTAATTTACGAAAACTTTAACTATTTTTATGAATTTAAACTTCTTTAATTTTTTTTAATTAAATAAGTGAAAGAATACCCTTAAAAAGTGTATAAGAATCTATTTCATAATTGGCACGGTTGTTTAAATGTAACATGTGATTTATTGGATTTTATAGGCTATCTACCACCATAAATGACTATAATTAGAAAGCATCACTGAACAGGCGTTTTAAAGTAATAATTACACAACTCTGAATGAACACCACAAAATGCGATAAACTCGTAACAATTGTTTCTTGTCGAAACAGCACACGACGCTTCGTCAGGTTAACAATGTAGGTACGAGTGCTGTGGTCACTTTGCATTGCTGCTTTGACTATAGCACTCGTGTCTACATTGTTCGCCTGACGAAGGTTCATGTGATCTTTCGACCATAAGCAATTGTTCTGAGTTTACTGCATTTATGGGATTTATTCAAAGTTTTGTAATTATTATTGTAAATAACTGTTTATTGAAATTGTTGCTGTCGTTCAACACCATGTTATAAAGTAGCGTACATGTTATACATTTGATGGGTGTCCTATAGATGAAATACAAGTTGAGACCATTAAGACAACTTTTCACTAATTGGTAACTATGTATTAATTCAAAATTTCATACACATCTGCATAAACATGCATAATGAACTATTTAAATTATATTATTTGCGTGCATTGTTTATTACTAGGTATTCTCACTTCAATATTTATGTTAGACAACTAATTGTGCAGCATTAAACAACTATTAAGACAGTTATTGGGTTGCGTTTTATCTCTTAAAATGATTTTTCGGAGAAATTGTGAGGAATTAGTTGTCTCCATAATCTCAATTCCTCAATCTTAACTTAAAGTAACTTAAGCTGTAAATAAGAACACGAGACAAGTGTTAAATACAAAATAACAAAGTTTTTTTAACGCTCAATATCAAGGCGGGTGTTGGACTAACTCAGTTTTAACTCTTAAACAACTTCAGGGGATAAGTTTAACAAAGCATAAAATAAAGGTAAATTAAAGCTCATCAATACCGATCTTGTCGACGATTGCTCTCTGTCGACCACTGAACTATTCTGGCACAAGAACCGTCGGTAGGATTCCCTTGACGCGACAAATTCTTTACTCAAATCTTACTCTCTTCTACAACGCTACAAATCTCTACCATCGCTTAACACTCGCATAAGAAATATTCTCATTAACACCACTCTCCTACTCTCATCTTCACACCTCTTTTACACACCTCTTTTTCTACGAAAACCCATCTCCATCTTACACTACTTTTTACCAGCTTTCTACCAACTTCCTTTCTCTTCATTTCAATCAAACTTTTAAAATCGGTTCCAATTCCTCTACGTTTCACAACTTAATTCGTTCGTTGCATCACCATGTCGACACAAAACTAATCCGACCAAAGCGATTTAACCATCCCAACTTAATACTTTACTGGATTCAGCTTAATTTCAAACAAACTGTGGCGACCTTCTACAGTCTCAACCTCACAGGCCCCCTCCAAGGAAAAAAAAAAAAAACTTAGTCGGTAAAATCCCCAACGGGTTTTACTGAGTAATTTTAAACACCTTAATTCTACATAAAACGAATCTCATATCTCGTAAGTGTGAGTGAAGCTGTCACTTAAATTTCTAAAACTAAACTTTAGAATAAGTTAGAAAAAAAAGGGGGAAGGTTTAATTTACTGAGCAATTAACTGCTTACAGCTTAAAATACAATGGCGAGTAAAAAAATTCCCTAAGCGAAAAACCTGACAAACCCCGAAAAAAGGAATTTAAATTTTAAATTAAATTGGGGTCCCTTTACCGCATAAAACTCCGGAACCAAAAAAAAAAAAAAAAAAAAAAAAAAAAAAAAACAGCGTCAACAAATAGGTTAGCCCAAGAAATACAGAGGGGATTAACAAAAATCTTCCTGTTAATCCAGGAAGGCAAAATATTGATTTTAAACTGTACTTGAGCTTAGTGTTACAAAGCAAGTCGCTTTACAATGCGACATTTAATAGCAACGTGAAGAATTTAATTTTTATTAAAAAAAAAAAATCTTCAAATTACATTTCAAGAAGACCATCCTTCGAAACTTATAACATGATGAATTTTCTTCACACATCAGAAAGACAGTCTCGGAGCAAGAAACATCAGCTTGTAGGTTACTACGTGGGTCATCAGAAAAATGGAGGCTTTCCATCTTTGGCTTACAGCAGATTGAGATAGTTTAAACATTAGAAACATTTTGTCACAAGTTATTCTAAAATGGAAAACTTTTTACAGTATCAAAAATATAAATGACGTTAAACTACATTTTGTAGATAATTAAATGAGACAGTTTGTCTCTAAAGATATACCATAGTTTATATTACAGAAAAGTATTCCCTTACTGCGCTGTAGCATGAACGAAAAACTAAGTTGTTAGTGTTTTTAGAGTTAAAAGTTAGCACGATTGATGCATATAGCCAAAAAAAAAAAATTCCCCATTCTAAAACATATATACAGAGAAACTTTTAGGACATATACAAAAGTTGGATAATTACAAAGACTCATTTTATATATACAAATACATTATTTATAGAAATACGAAAAAAGGGGGAAGTTTTTTTACAAAGGGCTAGAAAAACATTTTATATTACCAGCTCTGCAGGTGATGGCTAAAAAGTAAAAGAACTTAGCGTACATACGTAAAATAAATATTAAGAGAGAACAAAAATGTTGACATCGAAACTTAAACATGAATTTCAATATGAAAGTTCATGCACTGATTTTGAATTTTACATTTTTTAGCTTAAGAAAATCCTTTGCTTTCATAAAAAGTTCGCACATCCAAAATGCTCCAATACGTGTCGCACATTTTGGCACAGCTCTGATAAAGAAACACTTTTGAAGAAATAAAATAAGGAACGATATCATCTGACTTAAGGTTTCCGCTGTAACAGCAGTAGGATCACACCGCTTAGTCAGGCTGGTCTGTGCACTTGTCGGGGAAATATCAGGGCTGGCGGTTTGCAGAATGGAGTCAGGCGTAGCAGAGGCTGCCGGGGTGGGTTCGAACCCGGCATCTTGTTAACATCTAGAGTGCCAGAGGAAAAATCAGCAGGCTCTATAAAAAATCTAATTAGATTAAAGTGCAAAGGCCTATGAGGTGAGGTAGTCTCGCTTATGTTATCAAAACCGCAGTTACTAGAAATGGTTCGGGAAAAACATCCGAACCCGTATGCTCACGTTTAGAGCTAACAGATTGAGAATTAACGTGGAAATGTTTTAATCTGTCACTTTTATTCACTACATTTTTATGTAAATTAGCTAGCAGTTTTTGAGAAGGACCACTATTTAACCTTCCATTTTCTTTTTCTTTTACAACATTTTCGGTAGAAATAGATGAATCTGTCGACTTGATAGTTTTAGAACTTAAATGTAATTTATTATGAGATGCATGTAAAATAATAGATAAGTCTGTTGGCTGAACAGATTTACAACACAAATTTGTCCTATTTGCGTAAGGTTTAGCCGCAACATTTAATGGAATCCGATTCTCCTTTAAATTGAATAACTGAGAGTTCGCATTAGTAAAGCTTCGAGAAGCAAAATTTACTTGAGCGATATTTTCGTCTAGAGGAATAGTTCGCTCGCTTAGCGTAACTTGCACATGAGTACCAGCAATAAATACAAAGTTAGCAGAAAAATTAATTCGAACATTATGTTTTTTCAGAAAGTCTAGGCCGATTATACACGGATATTGGAAATTTTCCACTACATAAAAAGGCTATAGCACTTCGAACTGGTTTAACGTTACTTTTAAAGAAAGCACGCCACGATTTACACCAGATTCGCCTTGAGCCGTAATGACATAATACTGAGTAGAAGTTAACGGTTTAACACTAGAATTACGGCGATCTTCGTATACCTAGAAGTACGGCGGGGGTCATTTTGACCCCTGGAAAAAAAATCTGCATATTTCCCTATATAAGATTATATATTTTGAAAATCCAATAAAAATAAACTAAATTACAATAATTAAAGCATATTTTAAAGGGTATGGACAAATAGCTAGCTGAATAACGTTGAATTTCTTATTATTCCCTTTTGAGCATATAGTACTAGTTCCTGATTTGGCATTCTTAGTTATGCCAGAATTTGAACTACTGGAGCTAATTTATTTTCACTTTCACATGAGCTAGAAAATGATATCACATGATCTCTCTTTATAACAAATTCTGAATCACTAAAGGTTTCTTTTTCATCTCTATTTGAAGAATTGTTATCCATTTCAAAATCAGAAACGCAATCATATAGTTCTTGCATCAGTGTAACTACTTCTTCTTGCGTTAGTGATCTTTTACGAGCCATTAGTATATAAAAAAAAAAAAAACTCCCATAAATATAACAAAAGAAATTATCAAAAATTGTTATTATATGTAACAAACAAAATGCCTAGCAAAATCTACAATCATTTTTTCGAACATAAGATCTTTTATCTGTTCTCATTTCACAAGTAAATGCATTCCGAAAATTCAAATCACATGACTGACAAATGAGAGATTATACAAACACATCATTTCCTATCCTTTTATTTGTTTTTTGTGTAGCAGGTGAAAACAAAAGTAGTTTACCGCAGAAAAAATATTCAGATATTTTTCTTTCTCACAGGGGTCAAAATGACACCTACCTGTATTTCTAAGTATAAGCCTTTGTTAAGACTAAAAGTTAAATATGATTTTCTTGGAAATCTTATGTTTTTGAAAAGCACAATGATTTAAGAAAAGTCAAGAAAGGATTAAGATATTTGTGAAAAAATAGAAGAAACATTGAAGAAAAAAGTTTGCTTGGGGTCAAAATGACACCTTCCGTAATTCTAGTGTAGGAAAATTATTTTGTATAAGTTTCATAAGATATAAAACTTCGTTCAGCATCACAATAGGCAGGTATAACTACATCATGTAGAAGAACATTTAAATGCGGTAAGTTTACTGGATGATCAGAAATTGAATTTAAAAATATAGATTTCACTTGAGGCCTCTGAGATTTCGATGGATCCTGTGCAACATTTTCAGATTGATTTAAATCACTGAGTCTTGCCTGTGAAAATCTAGCTTGTTGCGGTTGGTTGAAAGTATCAATTTGAGGAGGGGGGGTGAAATGTTCTCGCTGTTCATTTTGAACATTGACGATTTCCTGCCGGCGAGTAGAATTATTCGCAGATTTAGCAGCATGACGTGCTTGATAGTTATCTAAACTTTGAAACAGACTATCAATAGATGCGGCAGGTTGTAAATCTAGATAACCTTGAATCTGGACTGTGAACAGCGGGTTTATAATATACAACACTTCAAAAAATGATAAATTTAATCGTAATTGTTTAATTAAATCAAGTTTACGCAGGAAAAAGGTTGTCGGTTTATCAAATACAGTCATTTTTGTTGTATAAATTTCCTGCATTAATTTTGCTCCATCGGCACTTGAGGAAAAGGTGCTTATAATTTTGACTTTAAAATCTTCATAAGTGGGGTTTTCACCCAAGGAATGAGAGGCAATAAGTTCATACCACATTTTAGGTTCTCCTTTTTAGGCGTATTTTAGCCAATTAAATCTATCAGAAATAACAATTTTCATATTTCAAAATATTGTTCAAGTTCCTCAAAAATGTTAAGCACATTATTTGAGCCGGTAAAATGTACTCGAGCGAGGGGGGGGGGGTGTCGAACGCAATTGGGTGCCACTGTGAGGAATTAGTTGTCTCCATAATCTCAATTCCTCAATCTTAACTTTGTAACTTAAGTTGTAAATAAGAGCACGAGACAAGAGTTAAATACAAAATAACAAAGTTTATTTAACGCTCAATATCAAGGCGGGTGTTGGGCTAACTCAGTTTTAACTCTTAAACAACTTCAGGGGATAACTTCATCAAAGCATAAAATAAAGGTAAATTAAAGCTCACCAATACCGATCTTGTCGACGATTGCTCTCTGTCGACCACTGAAATATTCTGGCACAAGAACCGTCGGCAGGATTCCCTTGACGCGACAAATTCTTTACTTAAATCTTACTCTCTTCTATTACGCTACAAATCTCTACCATCGCTTAACACTCGCAAAAGAACTATTCTCATTAACACCACTCTTCTACCCTCATCTTCACACTCCTTTTACATACCTCTTTTTCTACGAAAACCCATCTCCATCTTATACTACTTTCTACCAACTTTCTTTCTCTTCATTTCAATCAAACTTTTAAAATCGCTTGCAATTCCTCTATCTCTCACAACTTAAATCGTTCGTTGCAGCACCATGTCGACACAAAACTAATCCTACCAAATCTTTCGCCGACTCACTGGCGTCGAAGCGATTTAATCATTCCAACTTAATACTTTGCTGGATTCAGCTTAATTTCAAACAAACTGTGGCGATCTTCTACAGTCTCAACCTCACAAAATGACTAATAAATCCACAAGCAAAATATTATTTTATGTATAACTATATTAAAATAAATCACTATAATTAAATATGTTTCCAAAATTGCAAATTTTTGTTCTTAAGGGAAAAAAAAAAAAAAAAAAAAAAAAAAAAAAAAACTAGTTGGCGTAGGTGGACGCTGCTCAGTTCCCCATCATATGTATGTTCTCAAAAATTTCTTGTACAGAACATATTATGTTCATGTTAAGAGAAATGAATTTGACCAAACGCTTGACACTGTGACAGAACGAAATCCTCACCTAATAG
Organism: Salticus scenicus; assembly: GCA_963930645.1. Taxonomy (NCBI): domain Eukaryota; kingdom Metazoa; phylum Arthropoda; class Arachnida; order Araneae; family Salticidae; genus Salticus; species Salticus scenicus. The sequence goes on along the minus strand of OZ005649.1, from coordinate 271,277,208 downwards.
GCTACCCACCATTCAGTTCTATAAATTTATCTTATACTAATCTATTTATTTTTTTTATTGGGATAAATTTCGTAGTTTATTTTCATGTTATTATTTCCAATGCAACTTTCCCAAAAATGCATATTTATATGAAATATCGCCCCATTTTGCTATGTTGATAAAATTTTAAATTTCGAATAACTTACGAAATTTTCCTATTAGAATATTTGTAGTCAATCCTGTTCATACAAGTGTGATAAATGTTATTTTGAAATTGTCTGATACATTTATGATCCTCAAAATGGACATTTATGCTCGATTTTGCCTTATTCTGCCATTTTAAGTAAATCGTATTTCCAAATAACTTACGAATTTTTTAAATTGGAAAATTCATGCTCTATGGTATTTATGTCAGTATCCGAAATAACATTTCAAAAGTGGTCTGACATCTTTATGATGAAAATATCCCTCAAAATTGACGTTTGTGTAAAATTTTGCCCTATTCTACTATGATAAGAAATTCGTAAAATTCTAATAACTTACGAATTTTTTATATTGGAAAATTCATAGTCAAAAATATTCATGCCACTATCCTAAATAATTGTTCTAAAGTAGTCTGACATCTTTATATTGAAAATATCCTTCAAAATTGACGATTATGTGAAATTTCGTCCTATTCTGCCATGTTAAGAAATTCGTAAATATCCAATAACTTCCGAATTTTTTAAAGTAGCATATTTATAGTAACTGACGTTTATTCCAGCATCAAAACTGATATTTTAAAACTGGTCTGACATTTTTACAGCGAAAAATTTTCATTTAATGCAAGTTTAAGTGAAATTTTGTCCTATTCTCTCATGATAAGAAAATCGTAAATTTCAAATAACTTACGAAATGTTTTAATTCGAATGTTGCAAATGAATAGGGTTCTTGCCAGTGTCGAAAGTAATATTTTAAAACTGGTGTGACCTCTCTGCTATCATTTGTTAGTGAGATATCGTGTAAACAGACTAACAATCTAAGGGTCTAACACACTAACAGACACCCTACAGACAGACACCATATTAATTTTGTCATTTTCGGATTCCTTACACCTGAAAACGTGTAAAAAAGTAAAAAAACCGAGGTCGAAAATTTTCACGATTACCTAAGTTCCCCATACCAATAGTATGATGGGGAACTAAAAAAAAAAAAATCATTTTTGATGGGGTAAAAAATCGCAACGGTTCCCCGCTATCATCGGTAGCGCAAAACCGTGCATGCGGCGCGCACATGCGTAAAAAAATACGTGCACTGCGCGCGCGTATTCCTTCATCCACCTTTACAGCCCCTCCTAATAATTTTATATTTTTGAATATATACGCAATCGATTTATCGGGCCTTGATACCTAATAATACCAATTTTCAACGCGCTAACTCAATTTATAAAATGTTGCCCACTTCGCCCTCCTTTCCACCCCCTAATAATTTTACACTTTTGAAAATATCCTCATCCGTCTTGTTGACCGCCAAAACCAAGATATTATAATTTTGGTCTAACTCAATTTCTCATTTCCCCCCTCCCCCCGCCACCCTTCTTGTACCCCCTAATAATTTTGCACTTTCTAAAATATCCATTTTCTTTTTTTTCTTTTTTCTTATTTTTTTTTTTTTTTTTTTTTTTTTTCTGTTCTTATATGTATATTCTGTACAAAAAGGTTTTCTTTTATCGATTCAAAGTTGACATAGAAATAATACATATATATATATATATATATACACTAGGCGACAAAAGAAAAAAAAAAAAGTTACACTACAGAAGAAATGACTTAAATCTTTTTCATTTGTAATAACTTTAAAATTAATGGCTGAAATATATAAAACTGTCATGTTTGCATAATACTAAAGGGATAAAACAATACCTATGTACATTTTCAATTTAATAATTCGCTTTATTATGCTCTACGAAGTACTTTATACAAATTTACATAAAACTTTCTTTTTAAAGATACTGCAGTAACCATACACTTTGTATTCTATTACTATTTATTATATGAAATAAACACGTTATATTTTAATATATGAAATAAAACTATTTATTTGTTAGACTTAAGCAATTTTTTAATAAAAATATGTATTCTGTATTGGGTTAGTTCCACCTTTATAAGAAATTACTGCTGTAATGCACAATGGCATAGTATTAAACCGTTTTTTGTTATAAATCTCAAAAATTTCCCTCTGCTAAATATTGTAAATAATTCTTCTAGTTCTTGCAAAGTTGTAGGCTGCAAATTTTGAATCCTCCTCACTCTCCCCGCGCCTTTTTATGACTAAACATTTTCGAGCGAGTTGAGATTAGGACTATTTCCAAGTCCAATAAAAAGAAATTCTACTATATTCTTTGTAGGATTCAATTTAGAGGAAAAAAAAAAAAAAACGTATTATTACTTACAGAATTATAGGTGCTCATGGAAATGGATAGGTAATTTTAACAATTTCATTCAAACTGACGTACCACTGACGCCGTACAGCAAGGTGCATTATCATCTTGAAATATTGTCTGAAGAAAAGTCTGAAATACCTCGAAAATAGTCGGTCAGGCGCCACATTTATAATCACCGCGTTTTATTTAAGTTCATTGATCCCTTGAGGAGGGAAATTTTTCCCGATTCCTTGAAAAATTGTGCACCTCCGTACCATAATGTACGGAGAAAATGTCACTGGTTTAAGAGTGCGATTTTCATTATGTCGGTCACATTTTCGTCCTCATTCTGGCTTTTTTCTCCTGCTCGAAATGAAGTAAACTTCATTCATCAGAGTAAACCAGTTCAGCCTAATAATTAACTGATAATGCTGTTAAATTTTTGGTCAACTAAAATATTTTTTTTTTCCCTTAATAATGACTTTTTTCCCATATCTTCTGTTCTTTAACCTGCTTTGTTTAATTGTTAACGCAATATTTTTGAAGAAAATACTTTACTATGCCCTTTTTTTTTTTTTTTTTTTTTTTTTATATTTTTTAAGTTTTGAAAATGATACAAATCGATATTTTAAACATTTGCACAAACATTTACACGTTTTCAGGTCTCCTGAATCAGTTTTCTTTTGTATCTCAGCTACTAATTAAAATAATTTCATAAGTAATATATCATTAGAAAGAATTGTTGGTTTGGAATCGAACAGTAGATTACAGAAATTTCCACCGCCAGATGGCACTGTAATATTTTTAAATTTCAATATTTCAATTTCTATTTATGATTAAATTATTTTTAATACATAATTCGAAAGACATTTTAAAGTTCTTTTATATTATCGAAAGTTTTAACCTAATTTACACGTTTTGAGGTGTCCTGAATCGGTTTTCTTTTGTATCTCAGCTACTAATAAAAATAATTTCATAAGTGATACATCATTAGAAAGCTTTGTTGATTTGGAATCGAATAGTAGATTACAGAAATTTTTAACACCAGATGGCGCGAAAATATTTTAAAATTTCAAAATTTCAATTTCTAATTATGATTAAATTATTTTTCATGCATCATTCAAAAGATATTTTAAAGTTCTTTTATATTATCGAAAGTTTTTAACAGATTTACACGTTTTGAGGTGTCCAGATTAGGTTTTCTATTGCATCTCAGCTAATTGAGTTAGACCGTTCAAAATTGGTATACGTAGGTTAACTAGGAAGGGCCGAAAGGATGGGAAAGAAATAGGCGTGTACCGTGCACAGGACTGTGATGCCGAAGGCAGTGGGGGCCCGGTCCGACTTTTTAACCGATAAGAAATGATTTTTTTGATTTTCTTTTCTTAAGAATGAAAATTTGATTTGAAAAGGAATATGTGGGCGCAGCGCACGTATAGCTTCACACGTGAGCGCTCAGCGCGCATGGGTCTGCGCTGCCGAAGGCAGTGGGTGTTAGTAATTGCCCCCTTTATTAATCTCATCATCCAAGATCCATTTAAATCTTTATCTCTACATATACATAGTTATAAAGATAAAATAAATCTTTATTTATAGTAAAATACAAAATAAAAACGTATATCTTACCTTTTAGAATTAATTCCATTAATGAGAAGTAATTCAATGTTTATTTTTCATTACGTTGTTTATTTACCTTCTGCTGTATTGCTCATTCCGGTTCTACAATCATAACAGCCAGCAGTAAAAGAGTTGGTTCTGTAATTCACTGTAGATTTGTGATCGCTAATTTGCTGTTTCTGCCGTTCTCGTAACTTACTGAATTTTCGTGAATTCATCTGTAAACAGTTGAACGCCGTATACAAATCTGATGCAGAATCATCTAGAACTATCGCTTTCAGTGTGAACGTTAATTAGGTGAAAGAGATATAAATAGACAGCTATGAAGGTTGAGAGTGCTGGAGGATTTTCTTATTTTGATTTTTCTTAATGTTTCGTTATTCGCGTTAAGTTTAATGGGGGATTGAGTACCTGTTGGCCTAACGTGATAGTTTAGTATAGGTTGAGTTTATTTTTCTTCATTTTAGTTAAGTAAAAGATTTAAACAGTTAAAAGAACTTTTATAAAGACTTTTTGACTTTTAGTTAAAAGAACTTTATTTCTCTTACTGCTCAGATTATAATATGAACTTTCACTATCGGGTCATGAAGCCATTTAGCCATTTAAATATCATTTAGCCATTTAAACATCGTTTGACGTTTTGACATTCTTGTCTTTTTTTTTTTTTTTTTTTAATGCCGTTTATAGTTTGTAATTAAGATGTAAAATTTAAGTAATTAATGAAACTTATTTTTGTTATAAGATAAACTATTACTTTATTATACTCTGTTATATTTTTTATTTTACATTTGTTTTATTAAACTTTAATAAACTTATTTGGTTAATTAAAAACTTTGTGATTATTTGTCTTCATGCATTTATTTTTATTAAATTAAATTGAATATAAAGATAATTTAAATTAAATTTAAAAGTCTGCATTCTCATAAACTTCAAAACTTTCCTCCATGCTTCACTGCTAATATTCTGCACTCTGCTAATATAAATTTGAAATAGAGTGTTTGTGGATATGAAATCCTTCATATCCAACAGTGGGGAGCCGGTGTGAGTTTTTACCCGATCAGAAATAATTTTTTTAGGGGGCACGAATGGTCAGGGAAGGAATACGCTCGCGCAGCACGTGTATACCTTAACTTGTGCGCGCGCTGCCGAAGGCAGTGGGATCCTGTTGTGAAAAACACAATTTCCACATATGTTAAATTTGCAGAGTTAGCAGTGCAGTGAAATGATAGTTGCTCAGCTCTAATAAGCTATAAAAAAGATAAATATATGTGGCATTCATTGAAGACAAAAGTTCAATTAAAACAGTTTATTAAAGTTGAAACAAAAAAATGAATAACATTAAACCAGCTGAAACAATTGTAGAATCTTGCTGACGAAAGGTTAAATACCCTTAAAATACTGCCATATAGAGTTCAAATAGAAAACGACTTTTCGCTGTGACATAACTAGATACACTAAACGTATCACTGAAAATATCAAGTCACAAAAACGTAATTTACAATCATAATAAAACTAAACAGTTTATAATTATATTGAAATACCAGCTCATGACTTTGAGCTAAACTGAAAAAACATAAACGCTTAAAAGATTAAGGGCTTCAGAGCTTAAGAGCTTAAGAGAGTGATTACATATTTCCTACCTCCTTTTATAGTCGCGAAACGGATTCAAAGTAACAGCTACTTGATGCTGTAGAATAGGAACGCCTCCCATAACTATAGCAACACGACGCTGCGAGTCAACCGCCATCTATGGGCTAAGCAAAGAGACTCTGCAGTTGAAAAAATATTACATCTCCTCGCTAAGTAGCGAAATGAACAATCCGTAAAAGGATTTAAACATATTTTTCTTTAAGTTAATTTTAATAAAATATGCTTTTAAATATGAGGTAAGTAATTAAAGTTATTTCAAAAGACTTAAACATAAATATACTGATAAGGAATATAATTTTTAACTAAAAGTAATTATCATTAAGTTTTTTAATTTTAATATACCTTTAACTCAAATGGCAGTATCACAAAAGGTAATAGCACTAAACGCTATAATTCATTTAATTAATAACTTAAACTTTAAAGGTTATAAAGTGAATTTAAATTATATTTAAGTAGTGAATGAATTTAAATTTAAATTTGAGAATCAACACGGAAAGGGTATAAATTTTACAACAAGGCCCCCCACCGTGTTGATTCGACAAACACAAACGTCAGCAATTACAATTTAAACTTTATTAGAAAAGAAATAAAAAAAATCCTTGAATATTTAGTGACTTGATGAGAGATTCACATATGTCTTCTACAGAATATACTTCACACAAAGCTAGAAGGTTTGTCAATCTTGTAAATCATAAGATCAAGAGTCCACAAGTCCAACTCACAATTTCAAAAAAAACAGTAGCACTATCAATATACTATACACATCTACTAAAAGAAAGAACAAAATATTAATACAGAGCAAATATGCACAGCATTTCAAGGAAACTTTTTTTTTCCCCCATTCCCCATTGTCAAAATAAGAAAACGATAATATTCACAAATATATGAAACATTTATATAACATACACATAACCAATTACACGTAGCGCTACGAATTTCTCTCATACAAAAGTTAAACTAAACTATACATCACTACACAATGGAAAACGTAGGAAAAATCCACCAAGAAAATGCATACATATCCCTCTAAAAACATTTTTCAATTTCAAAAAAATTTAAATATATATTATACGTTCAAAAAAAAATTTAAAGTTACTTTATGTACACTTACTTAATAAATACCTTATTTACAAATTTAGACATATCAACTTTAGTAAGGGGCTTTGTGAAGGGATCGGCAAAGTTATCTTTAGTATTTACATATTTTAAATCAAACCGTTCCTCAAATAACCATTCACGGATGAAAAATAACTTTACATTAATATGTTTGGATTTGTTATTCTCTATAGGAGATCTCGTAAAATTAATAGCCGCTTGGTTATCAGCAAAAAGTATTGGTGGTTCATATGATATAGAAATTAATTTAAAATCAATACAATCTCGTAATATATTATCAAACCACATTAATTCTTTAACCCCGTCACACATTGATACAAATTCGCTTTCCATGGTTGAAAGGCAAACACTTTTTTGCTTAAAAGTTTTCCAAGAAATAGGGCTATTATCCAAAAATAAAATTTGTCCCCCCATTGATACGAAGTCATCTCTATTCATCGCGAAATCAGCGTCAGAGAAAGCAGTTAAACAAGGATTAAAACAATTCAAATTTAATTTCAAATCTCGAGTACACGAAACATACCCAAGTAATTTAATTAATCCATTCCAATGATTAAACCCCGGTGAATTTTGAAATTGACTGAATATATTAACTGCGTAGGCAATATCAGGTCGTGTCCTGTTTGCAATGAAAGATAGACATCCTAAGATGTTCCGATATGGAAATCTAGACATTTCATCAATTTCATTTTGATTAGTAGGACAATCTTTTTTCGAATACTTAATGCCTTTTACAATAGGTAATGAGCAATAAGGAATATTATAAGATTTAAACCTGTCATACACTTCATTAATATATAATTCCTGAAAAATTTGTACTGAATCATTTTCATAATTAAATTCTACACCAAGTAATTTCTTGGTTTTACCTAAAATTTTTGTATCAAATTTACCTTTTAATAAATTAAGAATTTTATCTACTTGAAATTGATTTTTACCAAACAAAACTAAATCATCTACATAAACTAATAAAACAATATAATTTTCAAAATAATATGAACAATTACACCAGTTAAATTTATTAAACCCTAAATCTAATAGTACTTTATTTAACTCATAATACCAGAGCCGACCACTTTGATGAAGGCCATATAACGCTTTGTCTAGTTTACAAACAAGATTTTCCCCTCCCTTTACAACATATCCTTTTGGCTGAGACATATAAATTTCATCTTTTAAAGGTGCATAAAGATAAGCACATTTTATATCACATTGAACGTTATGCCATTTATAACATGAGACCAATAATGAAAAAAAGAAACGTATTACTGAGAAATTAACGACGGGTGAAAACGTCTCGTCATAAGTGTCCCCCTTTATCTGATGAAAGCCCTGGGCCACGAGCCTCGCTTTAAAGCGGGCAACGTTTCCTAGCTCATCTCTTTTAATGGCGTATACCCATCTATTTCCCAAAACTTTTTTCCCCTCCGGTAAATTAACTAGATGCCAAACTTTACGGGTTTTCATATTATTTATCTCATCATCCATGGCATTTTTCCATTCAACACATTCTGAAGATTTAACGGCCTGATTATATGTTTTAGGTACAGGGATAACTAGTCATGATTTTTTATGAGTTAAACTTGAAGTTGGGTTATCTGAGTTTTGCCGATCAACCACCCCCTCGAACTTATTACTACTAGAGAAATCAAAAAAATTAGAGTCAAAAATTAAATTTTTTTATCACAATATTGTCTGACATCGTTCATCGATCTCAACCTAGTTTTAGTGTTGTCCGGGTAATAGAAGATGTCAACTCTGTCACTCATTTTTCTGGGTACGGGTTTTCTATTCCAAGTAATTGGAGAAAGAGGTTTAAGAGAAGATTTATCTACAGGAGTTTCATCGACGGGCTCGTCACTAAAATCATCGGGCTCACTTCCGAAAACAATGTCAACAGGATCGGAAGCTTGACAATCAACTGGACTTTCCGGAAGTAAGTCCAATTCCTCCAGTGAGGTGCCCATCACCGCTCCACTGCATTTACTAAATAGCTGATCGGAGAACGTTACGTTTATAGTTTCAACTATTTTATCCTCATCCTCCAACCAAATTTTATACCCTTTAGTCTTTAGTGAATAACCTATCAGTACTCCCTTTTTAGCCTTAGGTTCAAGCTTGTGGTTTCTATGTTGTTTTGGGATCCCTACATACGAAATTAACCCGAACGGTTTAAGGTGTAATTACGAATGGTTTAAACCCAGTATATAACTCAAAAGGAGTCTTAGTTTGTCCCCTGTAGATTAAACGGTTCCAAGTGTACGCGAAATACAACATTGCATCGGGCCAAAAAGAAAAAGGTAACCACTATCCGTGATAGTAGCTCTAACACAATTTAAAGAAGTTTGATTAAACCGCTCACTTAACCCATTTTGCTCAGGTGTGAACGTGTTAGTTAACTCATGAACAACTCCATTTTTACTACAAAAAGATTTGAAATTGTCATTTACAAATTCGGAACCATTATCCGTACGAATAGCTTTTAATTTTTTATTCAAACTACGTTCAGCCCGTGCAATGTGCCTCTCGAATACACCAAAAACCTGAGACTTATCCCTTAAAGGATAAACAGCAACCCTTTGAGAAAATCCATCAATAATGGACAAAAAGAACCTTTCCCCATTTTTACCAGTTACTTTAATTGGGCCCCAGACATCCATAAATACTTTCTCTAACGGTGATTTAACGCCATGAACATCGGATGATTTAAAAGACACACGGTTTTGTTTACTAATCCTACAAGGCTCACAAAAAAATTTCTTAAACTTAAGTTTAGGAAGGCCCCTTACCCCGTTCTTCTTGCTAGTATTTACAATAGTATCAGGATTTACATGCCCAAAACGAGCATGCCAATACCCAATTTCATTAACTTTTGCAAGAGAAGCTGAAGGATTTTCTGGGTGCCCCCCATTCACTTTACTCCCCTTTTTAATTTTAGAAACATTAGGATATAAATAGTAAACACCGTCTTTAATTTTAGCAGTAAAAATATGTCTTTTATCTTTACCAAACACCGACACTCGACGCTTACCGCCAGTGTATGTGGCACCGTTCACATCTAATTTAGGACCTGATATTAAATTTTTCCGTAACTTTGGGGAATATAACACATCTTTCAAATACAATACATTTTTACCAAAATTCAACTTAACAGTTCCTTTAGCAGTAATAGGAAAACTAATATCATCGATCGCGACAAAAAGCTCCTCTCCCTCAACAGAAGTATAATGCTCAAAAAGCTCTAAATTTTTTAGAAAATGATTTGAAGCAGCAGTATCAAAAATAAAGCTGTCATCATCACTTAAATTACTAAAATTAGCTTGAGCTATGTAGTAGGAGGGGGGAGATTTGCATTTGTCACGACCGTTGGAGTTATACCTTAAATTTCTAGGTTTAAATTTAACATTACTATTCAAAAAACAGTTTTTCTTTAAGTGGCCAATACGGCCACACTTACAGTGCGTTGCATGAATATAAATGCACCTTTTCCAATAGCCAGAAATGGAATTTTTTAAATTTTAAAAGAAGGAATGCGACTTACAGTTATTGCATATGACTAACAACTGAGTAAGGTGCTTTTAACAAATATGTTTATGCTCATGTTTAAGCTTATTTAATGAATGTTTAAGCGTTTTCTTATTTTTCACTGTTATTCGTTTGTTGTACGAAATTAAACGCACTCTGCATTTTGGGTTTAAACATTAACAGAGCCGCCGGAATTAAATTAAAACACAAATAGTCGTGTTGCTAAAATTCTCTAAAATCAGTTTCAATGCTTGAGTGCAAAATTTACGGAGTTTGTACAGGATGGCAAGAGGAAAAACTTTGACAGTAGACGAGAGGATAAAAATAGACTTTATGCGTTGTAAAGGCTTTAGCAATCACGAAATAGGGCGCTGAATCGGAAGAAGTGAGAGTGTTATGCGAAATTATATAAAGAAAGGAGCAAATTATGGGGGAAAAGCGTATGAGAAGCGAACAGGGAAGCTCACCAGTTACGACAAATGTCGAATATGCAACGCTGCAAAGACTAAGAATATTTCCTGTGCGAAGATAAAGGCTCAATACAAGCTTGGTGTTTTTCGGACAACCATATGGAGAACTATAAAAGCTGCAACATTCATTAAATTTAAGAAAATGAAGGCGAAACCACCCCTCACTTAAAAGCACAAGGATATGCGGTTGGAAAAGGCAAGAAAATGGATTCTAGATCGACTAAATTGGGAAAAAGTCAACTTCTCAGATGAAAAAAAGTTTAATCTCGATGGCCAGGACGGATTCCATAGCTACTGGCACGATATGAAAACCGGAGAAATGTACTGTTCAAAACGTCAATCTTGAGGTGGGTCTGTCATGGTGTGGGCAGCCATAGGTTTTAAAGGGACTTTCGAATTAGAGCTCGTGGAGAACAGTATGAACTCTGTAGATTATGTTCAGATGCTCACAAGGAACCTCGCCATCAAGCAGTCAAAAAATCTGGAAGAAATTATATTTTTCAGCAAGATTGTGTCTACATACTGTTGTCCACGATTGTGTCTACATACAGAATTATATTTTTCAGCAAGATAAAATTAAAGTTCTGGATTGACCCTCAAAAAGGCCCGATTTAAACATAATGGAGAACGTATGGGGTAATCCGGTTCGCCGTGTTTACGCAAACGGAAGGCAGTTTAACACGAAAGATGAACTGAAATCGGCAATTCTGTTAGCTTGGAAGACAATCAGCTTGGATGGCCTCATGCCACTATATCAGTCAATGCCAAGGCGTTTACTGGCTCTTCTAGAAGCCCATGATGGCTTTACAAAGTATTAGATACAATATTTATTACTCAGTTATTTATTTTTTACATGTGCGTTTAAATTCATGCAACATGTATATTTGTCATAAATTCAATAAAATTATTTTCTAAAAAATCTTATTGGTTTTTCGTTGTTTTGACTAGTAATTTCATTTCTTGAGTCACACACATACAGTTTGCATTAAATGTCCCCTATTCATATTTTTTTATTACTCTTCTATACCATTCTAATTCTCAAAGCTAAGGTGCGTTTATATTCATGCAACGCACTGTAAAACAAGTTAAAGGTTTTTTACCTTTGTGCTGGACGTTCTGTATCTGAACACTGTTATTGGCATCTTTCTTAATATCACCTTCTCGAAGCTGTAGACGCGATTCCTCCGCTGTTAACTCGGACACAATACTCTGGAACTTGAACAGGTCGTTTTTCCAACGCAACAAATATTGCACTGCAGTTTCAAACTTGGATGGTAGGTGTTGCAAGAGCTGGAAACAGCAGTACACATCCTCCATAGCATGACCAATTTCACGCAGCTGGTCCAGTATTCTTGATAACCGGGTTACAAAAGAATTCACCGTTTCATTCTCAGACATTCTACAATTAATGAACTCTGTAAAAGTCCAATATGATGAGCTCTTGAGTCTGATATAAAGGTCTTCTTCAAAGTCTCCCAGTCATCAATAGCACAATCACAATTTTCAATAATGCTTCTGACTTCAGGCGATGTATTCAGATAAATAGTTGATAATGCAACTCGACTACGTGATTTGAAATCCTCCACTTGTTTTGAAGTTATTCCAGACTCAGCGTCTTCAACAGGCAGTTTTTCTTTTTTACATATTATATTCCAGCAGTTTCTTTCAATTAAAATAAATTTAATGTCCTTGACCCACGTAGTATAATTATTCATCCGTAATTTTTCAATCGTGGGGTTTAAACTCACTGCCATTTCAATTTCTTATTTTCAAACAATTAGAATGCCATAAAAATTATTATCAAAATTTTAAATGCTATGAGCTGACAACGAGCCAAATTGCCCATAACCACTTGTTGTGAAAAAAACAATTTCCACATATGTTAAATTTGCAGAGTTAGCAGTGCAGTGAAATGATAGTTGCTCAGCTCTAATAAGCTATAAAAAAGATAAATATATGTGGCATTCATTGAAGACAAAAGTTCAATTAAAACAGTTTATTAAAGTTGAAACAAAAAAATGAATAACATTAAACCAGCTGAAACAATTGTAGAATCTTGCTGACGAAAGGTTAAATACCCTTAAAATACTGCCATATAGAGTTCAAATAGAAAACGACTTTTCGCTGTGACATAACTAGATACACTAAACGTATCACTGAAAATATCAAGTCACAAAAACGTAATTTACAATCATAATAAAACTAAACAGTTTATAATTATATTGAAATACCAGCTCATGACTTTGAGCTAAACTGAAAAAACATAAACGCTTAAAAGATTAAGGGCTTCAGAGCTTAAGAGCTTAAGAGAGTGATTACATATTTCCTACCTCCTTTTATAGTCGCGAAACGGATCCAAAGTAACAGCTACTTGATGCTGTAGAATAGGAACGCCTCCCATAACTATAGCAACACGACGCTGCGAGTCAACCGCCATCTATGGGCTAAGCAAAGAGACTCTGCAGTTGAAAAAATATTACATCTCCTCGCTAAGTAGCGAAATGAACAATCCGTAAAAGGATTTAAACATATTTTTCTTTAAGTTAATTTTAATAAAATATGCTTTTAAATATGAGGTAAGTAATTAAAGTTATTTCAAAAGACTTAAACATAAATATACTGATAAGGAATATAATTTTTAACTAAAAGTAATTATCATTAAGTTTTTTAATTTTAATATATCTTTAACTCAAATGGCAGTATCACAAAAGGTAATAGCACTAAACGCTATAATTCATTTAATTAATAACTTAAACTTTAAAGGTTATAAAGTGAATTTAAATTATATTTAAGTAGTGAATGAATTTAAATTTAAATTTGAGAATCAACACGGAAAGGGTATAAATTTTACAACAGATCCGGCCCGATTTTTTACCCTCCGAGAAATGATTTTTTTAATTTTCTTTTCTTAAGAATAAGAGTTTGATTTGAGAAGGAATCTGTGCGCGCGCAGCGCGCATATGTCTTCGCTGCCGAAGGCAGTGGGGACCCGGTGTGAGTTTTTACCCGATCAGAAATATTTTGTTTTAGGGGCACGAAGGGTTAGGGAAGGAATACGCGCGCGCAGCTCGTGTATCCCTTAACTTGTGCGCGCTCAACGCGCACGAGACTGCGCTGCCGAAGGCAGTGAGGACCCGGGGCGACTAAAACACTAAAAGTTAACACTAGAAGTTACTGTTAGTGATTCATTAATTATAGTGATTTATTTGAAAATACTGAACCGCTAGCGGGCTTCGCCCTCTACTCTCTTATGTTATTAAAATCTGTGCGCATGTGTTGTTTATTTGTGTGTGTGTGTGAGAGAAATGGCTTGAAGCAGCTAAAGCTCGGGTGCAGCGCCTCGAAACCGGTGTGGATAGACGCAGAATTTCGTTGTCTCGACATATTCACTAATTGTTAATCGATGTGACTATAATTAGCGAAGATATTAATTAAAACGTCCATCTATGTCTAATGAAAAATCGCGTCAAAAACCGAGCCTAACGTAAATTTCACCCTGAACCACGTTCCTCAAAAGCAAAAGCAGAGAGAGAAAATTTCGCGAGTTTTTCTAAAGCCATCGCTGCTAAACTTTTGGAGATATTAAAAATACACCTGTACCACGAGAAAGAGCATTTATTACCGATTCTTACGGTATACATATTTTTTCTTTTTTAGATACGAATTTTTATATTAAAAAAAAAATAAAATAAAAAGGGTCTATAATTTCTTTTTTTCTCGATCGTCATTTTTGAATCTCCCTGTATGACAGAGTAACTGTCCCATTTCTTAATAACTGGTGTATTTGGAAAGGTCGTTTAATCCTCTTTCGAAACATATAAACATTTTAACAAAATACGGATTAGCAATCCATATTTTAAGATTTCACGAAACATTGATCTTTTTACAAAACATTTTATAACTCAAAATCTTAAGTAATATATATATATATATATATATATATATATATAGAGAGAGAGAGAGAGAGAGAGAGAGAGAGAGAGAGACTTCGACTAGACGAATCAGATATCAAAAGTGTGAAAGATTATTTCAAAAAGTAAATGAGTTGTGTTTTTTTCTTTTTTTTTTTTTTTTACAAATTAGGCCATACACTTTAATGAAATTCTCGAAGCAAGCATTCCGCTTTTGGGATTACCATGGCAACTCCCGATATCTCGAAAGCTTGGCAAAAGAGTTTTTAGTTCCTGCCACGGAAGAGGGGTCGCGTGCTTTTCTGGTCACGTGCTTTTCTGGTCACGTGCTTTTTGACTGCGATTAAAATTTGCAAATTTCAATATTCTTCAATTATCCTTTGTCGCACACGAAACTTACTATACAGAGTTTTCATCACAAAACAAAGTTGCAGTTCGAAAAAAATAATTACATTTTAATTGCAAATTAAATTTTATTTTAATACGCGTATTTCAAATTCTAATTACGATTGAATTATTTTTAATACATCATACGAAAGACATTTTCAAGTACTTTTATATTATCGAAATTGGGATTTGAGATTTAACCCGATTTATACGTTTTGAGGTCTCCTGAATCGGGTTTCTTTTGTATCACGGCTACTAATTAAAATAATTTCATATGTAATACATCATTTGAAAGCTTTGTTTATTTGGATTCGAACAGTAGATTACAGAAATTTCTACCGCCAGATGGCGCTGTAATATTTTTAAATTTCAATATTTCAAATTCTAATTATGATTAAATTATTTTTGATGCATCATTGGAAAGATATTTTAAAGTTCTTTTATATTATCGAAAGTGGAATTCGAGATTTCACCCGATTTACACGCTTTGAGGTCTCTTTATTAGGTTTTCTTTTGCATCTCAGCTAATTGAGTTAGACCGTTCAAAATTGGTAAGTGTAGGTTAATTAGGAGGTGCTGGACGGTTGGGGAAGGAATAGGCGCCGGCAGCGCGCGTATCGCCTAACCTGTGCCCCCTAACTTGTGCGCGCACGGGACTACGCTCCCGAAAGCAGTGGGGACCCGTTCCGACTTTTTACCCGATGAGAAATGATTTTTTTTTAATTTTCTTTTCTTAAGAATAAAAGTTTGACTTGAGAAATAGTATGTGCGCGCAGGGGTCTGCGCTGCCGAAAGCTGTGGGCTTTTTTTTTTTTTTTTTGTAAAATAATCGTACCAATTTTAAAAAGTAACAAACTTAAATACAAATAAATAATAAAATAAAATAAAAGTTTTTTTTTTTTTTTTTTTTCTTTTTTTTTTCTGAAATGCGGAGCTTTCAACAAAACAATGCTTTTAAAAGTGTATTTCACAAATATACTGAATTATATACTGAATCACAGTTCAGTAAACATTATATACTGAACTAACCTTCTTATTTAATAGTTATTATATACTGAAGAAATTGTGTATCTCAATTTCAATACAATCATATACAATATCATTCAAGAGCTTCAAAAGAATTTGTTCTGGAATGCTAAATCAGGTGCAGTAATAGGATAATACTATATATTTATATTTAATCTGTTTTAATTATTTATACTTATAAATTATGAATTAGTTAAATATATTATAAACATTTTAATTATTTTTGGAGTTGAAATTAATTATTTAGAACAAAATGTTTTATCATAAAATACCTGATTATTATAGAGGTCGTGGAAAAAATCCGGAATATTTCCAAATGGTTGTTTGCTGACGGAAAATAACCTAAAAGATAAATCAGAGTTTAATTAATATTTCATCGATTTTAAATTCTACTATATATATTCCTATGATGTTTCAACGATTGCTGGTATGAATTTAAAACATAATGTTAAAATTATTATTTAAACTTAAATGAGTTATTAAACATTTTGGCAGAACCACAAATAATAATTTTTTAATTTGGTACAAAGTTACTCAGTCATTCTGGGTAACTTTGAAATATCATCAATAAGTTTATTTCAAATGTTTATTATTTTAATATACTTTAAAGTATCTATTGTAAATTAAACCAGGTAGAATTCTAAATGAATTCATATTCTTTGTATAACAATAGCTTAACTATTGGCTAAAATCAAAATTCATATGTAGTATATAGAGTAAAATATATAAAATAGTTTTGATACACATTTAAAACTTTAAAATGACGGAAATATGAAAACATATCTGAATATTAAAAAAAATGAACAGAGTTTTATTTTATATCGTATTTTAAAATTGTTGAATTTTTAATTTAAGTCGAAACATCAGGCAAAATTAATTTTTAGCATGTTTTTCAAAAGCAGAGAAAATTTAGTTATTGTTAATGTATAATTTCTATTTTGAAGAATAGCTTTACATAAATTATTAAAAAAAGTAGAAGAAAAAAATAAATATATGTATATATATATATATATTCTATTATATGTGAATCAGTAATGTTTTTATTGGCTTTTCAGTGAATTATTGTAAATGCTTGGAATATTAATTAGAAACGATTTTGTAAACAAACAGCTTTTCAATGGAGAAATTAATTTCATTTTTTGCTTGAATAATATATTGTCAATTTCATAATTGCAGAATCTCTCAAGAGGAAACAAATGAATTCTTTATAAACCATTGAATTCTTAACAATCTTTTATCAAATCGATGCTTTTAATTATTTTTAAATATGATTATAGAACTCATTTACATTTTGAGAAAAATTCTACTTAAATGACACCCATGTTATCCACCACTCTATAACAGATATATATATATATATATATATATATATATATCTGTTATAGAGCGGATCATTTCAAGAAGAGGTGAAACATGGGTGTCATTTAAGTAGAATTTTTCTCAAAATGTAAATGAGTTCTATAATCATATTTAAAAATAATTAAAAGCATCGATTTGATAAAAGATTGTTAAGAATTCAATGGTTTATAAAGAATTCATTTGTTTCCTCTTGAGAGATTCTGCAATTATGAAATTGTCAATATATTATTCAAGCAAAAAATGAAATTAATTTCTCCATTGAAAAGCTGTTTGTTTAAATAATATATAATTTAATAATAAAATGTAAGAAATAACGTTTCGTTCATATAGCGATAAAAGCATAATACAGATTTTTCTTATATTTTAAAATGAAGATTTAATAATAAGCATATATTTTAGAGGGTGTATATGTTTAAATAAAATTCATAAAATAAAAGCATAAGCTGCTTGTCATGAAAATGTTTTCAACCGAGTTATTGATTTAATTTTATGCTGTTTCAAAAATTTATTGAATTGTATTATTATCTTTACGGTGTGGGACAGTATTTTTTCTGATATAAAGCCACTTTATTTCTATTATCGACCAAAAGCTCAATATTTCTTGGAAAGATGTTTGGATCCGACAATTTCCAAGTTTAAAAGAGAGAAATGTATCAACTTCAGAATCGTAATAGATATGTGCATTCATTTAGAAATCAAGTTATTTAAAAAAAAAAAAAAAAAAAAAAAAAAAAAAAAAAAGGTTTATTTGTAGTCTTTTAATACGACAATAAGCAGAGAAATTTAGCATAAAAATAGTGCTGATTAAATACAAAGTGACATGAAATGTAATTTTTAGTTGTCTATTGCGTTACATTCATGCTTAAAAATAAAATAAAATACACATGAAATGTTTAATAAATAATAATAATAAGATTTTAAATTAATTTTATCCATTAATATCATATTATATTAAAAAAATAATAATTACTCAATGCATATATAGAAAATAGTTTTAGATAAACTTCTGCTATAAACCACATGTTGCAGATAAAATCGGCGAGAGGAATTATCACTCACATTAATTCAAAAGTATTATTTTAAATCTTAAATAATTAAAAGGTTTGTTTTTAAATTAAATAAAAAAAATAATTTTTTGACTGGGTTTAACATAATTTCATCATTCACTTGTTCATTAACACAGAATTTTTAATTTAAGAGGTCTTGACACTTTTGTCTTAGCACCACTGAATATATCATATAAAAATACATTTGATATTGCCATGTAGATTAGGCTTAGATAACTGTTTGTGCAGAAATACTAGAGCAAAATAACACAGAGCACTTAAAGCTCAACCCTAGAACCTATTTTCTACTCAACTGAATTTTACATAGGCTTATATACAGTTGATAAATCTACTAGAGCCGAATCTTCTAGAATTCGAAAAATTTGGAAATTACATAACGTTAACTGAATAATTAACACAATGACATAATGGATAAATGATCAATAAACAATTTAGAATTAAACTAAAACCATTTTTAACCATTTATCATTCAGTGGGATTGAACTCACGACATTTGCGTTCGTAGCCCGGCGCTTCGCCTTTCGGCCACGGCGTTCAAAGGTTAAATGATTTTCATTGCATTTCCCCTCCCTTACGGGAAAGCAACGTCCCACTGCAATATTGTCTGGCTTCTTGTAGCCGGTTGCCTGTAACTTTCCTGCTCCCTTTCGTCAATTAACTGCTGCTTCGGATCATAATACAGTTTTAACCTCAACACGTGGACTACGTCTTTAAGATTTCGTCTTCTGCGTCCTTCCATGGATTCTTCTTCGCATGTCACACCATATAGTCGTATTGTTACGGTCCGAAGTAACGTCTCAAAAGCTTGTCAGATAATCCAACTTTTCAAACAGGAGTGAAGACACAAACTAAATCGACAATGTTGTAGTTGGCTGGTCTATGGCATTCTCTGTATCGTCGCTTGTCCGTTGCTTGAGCTTCAAGTATGGGGAATTTTGCTAATTGTCTTGCTTCCTCGGCCTTGGTGGTGATATGTTATACGTAGCTATCATAGTCCTTTTTTCCGTGTGGAAAGGTTACATCAAGAGGTATTTGTATTTCTCTGCTATGAACAAGAAAGGAATGACTGAATCCAATGGTGTCTTGTTTCGCTGAGTTGTTGACGAATGTCCCAAAACGCCAAATATTCTTCTGATCAACGTCAAAATACATAGATAACATGTCTGACAATGTTTTATTAAATCTCACTGTCAATCCATTTGTTTGGGGATGATAGGCAGTTACCAATAGATGAGATATCCGGCTCATTTCGTTGATTTATTTTATAACATGAGATAAAAAAGAACACCCTGTATCATTTATAATTTCTGTCGGAGCACCATGCTTGAGTATAACTTCTTCAACCATGAATTTTGAAATTTCAGTAGCTTCAGCAGTAGGTAAAGCCTTTGTAATTGTGAATCTTGTGAGATAATCTGTGCAAACAACTATCTATAGGTTGCAGCTTAGGGTAACTGGAAAGCTTCCAGGTAAGTCTATTCTGATTTTAACAAATGGTACTTCAGGAGGTTTTATAAGTTGTAGTCGCCATAGTGGCAACTAAGGGAAGTTTTTGTTTTTCTTTGAAATTCACGGCAATGAGTCAGATATCGGCGTACGCACCCATACAGTCCTAGCCAACAATACTTCTTCCGTATCTTGTCGTATGTTTTGGCAAATCCAAGATCACCGGCTGTTGGAGCATCATGAAGGTTTCTTAGAATATCGCGGCGGAGTTGTTTCGGTACCACTAAAATCCACTGCTGTTGCATGGGATCGAAGATTTTTTTATAGATTATACTGTCTTTTAAGTGGTAATTTTGATATTCTTCACACATCTTGAGAACTTTAATAATGGACTTCAACTGCATATCTTTTAGCTGCTTTTTTCTGTAGTCCGTGATGTTTGCAAGGAATGGTGTTTTATCGCTGTTTTGCGGCTCGACCACTGATTCTTGAAGGGATTTCCTCGAAAGTGAATCGGCGTAGGAATACATGAGTCCGCTCTTGTAGATAATGTTGATAGCGTATTCCTGCAGCCGCAAGGCCCAATGAGCAAATCTTTCGGAGGGGTCTTTCACATTCGTCAACCAACATAACGAGTGGTGATCCGTCACTACGGTGACATGCTTTCCGAAAAGGTAGTGTCTAAATTTACTGATCGCCCGTACGACAACAAGACATTCTTTTTCATTTATCTTTCAGTTGGTCTTTCCTTACCATTTAAAAATTGCACTAGTACAGCACCGATCCCAGAGCCACTGGCGTCTGAATGTATCTTCGTTTCTGCGTCTGGAATAAAATGCCCCAATACAGAACCACTGGTCAGTAAATTCCTAAGAGCACTGGAAGCTTTCTCTTTTGAAGTGCGCCTAATGCACTTTGCAATTTTCTTCAATAGGTCATGTAGAGACTTTGCAATATTGGCGAAGTTTGCAAATTGGCGGAAGTTTGCAAATTGGCGAAGGTTGCAATATTTGCCAAAGAACAAGAAAACTTTGAACATCTGCAGTATTTCCTGGCACAGGGAGTTTGTTTACAGCTGCTATTCTTTTTGGATCGGGATAAATACCATACTGATCAACAAAATGTCCCAATATCGTTAGTTTCTTCTTTCCGAAAGTACATTTATTATAGTTAAGCGTCAGTCCAGCCACCTGAATGCATTTAAAAACTTTTCTCAAACGCCGTCGGTGCTATTGGAAATTCGGAGCATATACTATGATGTCATCTAGGTAACATAAACAGATGTTCCATTTAAGGCTTAGAATACTGTGTCCATCATTCGTTTGAAAGTAGTTGGGGCGTTGCACAAACCAAATGGCATGACTTTAAATTCGTAAAGACCATCCGGAGTTACAAAAGCAGTATTTTCTTTATCCTTCCCATCAACCTCTATTTGTCAGTAATCTGACTTCAGATCCATCATAGAAATAATTCTTGCACTAGTTAATGTAATTTAAGTTTTTTACGGTAATTTTACTTATTATTATGTAAATAAATTACGATTTTTAAATGCGTATCTTAATTTATATGTTACATTAACTTTTACAACACAGATAAGCATATGTCTTGTGTCATTTACACTTAAAAAAAAAAGAACTATTTGTTAATTTATACTAGTTAATGACTCTTTTATTACTTGTAGTTCTCCTTATCTGAAATATTAATGGAATGTTAAAAAGAAAGGAAATATGTTCTTTTATTTTGCCTAATATATCTAACCTACACTGTATAGATGCTTCTTTCATTAACGCTTTCATTGCTTAGGGCGATCTTTCTTATGTGAGTTCTTATTTCATAATTTGTATTCGATTGATTTGTTTCAATTGTTTCAATTAATATTTAGAATACGAGATTAAGTCTTGAAAAAATATCCATTGACTGAAGAAAATTGCATACAATTTTACTTATGCGACAAGTGTGAATTCAAAAGTCACTTTTAAAATAAATATAAACACGAAACTGTGGAAAAATGTAAATAATAAATAAAGTAAATGTGCAATCAACTAAAATAGAACCTTTTTATATTTCATCGCAATAATATGTTATATTTTTGTTTTTCAGGAAACGTTTCTTTCTTTTTTTCTTTCTTGTTTTGGTAATAGTTTTTTTTTTTTTTTTTTTCTTTTTTTTATTATTATTATTATTATTATTATTATTATAAATATAAAAGGTATGCATTATACTGGATTGTGAATGGGATTTGGTCTAATAATTTTATTTTTATTTTTTAGAAATATTTGAATTCCGTAGAGAAATATGAGGAATAAATTTAATTCGTACATTGTTTTGTTATTTGATTTACATGTTCAAGAAATTTATATTTTTAAATCGTATTTAAACTAGAATAATTAATTTATTATTTATTAATACAATTTTAATGTAATTACTTGACACGGAATAATAAAAAATACTTAAATTACATTAATACTTTTTTTTTTTTTTTTTTTTTAATCAAAGTATTTATTGATGATGAGTAACCATGATAAAGTGACATGTTCATTCATTATAGTTCAGATTTACATATTTGTGTCCATTATTATGTCATGTTTATTACAGAATAAATATATATCACACAATTTATATTTAGTGTAGTATTTAATACCCATTTTTAACATTTACAATCTGAAATGTGTTTATATTTATTTATTATGTTTAACATGATATACATTTATTATTATGTTACAGAATATTGCATTTATTATATTAATTCAATTTAAAATATTAATTGTACAGTTTACTTAAACTACTGTTACAACATTCCCTAGGATAATAGACCGTGGTTTCAGTTTAATGTTTCTAAATGGTTTTGAGGGATGATTAACTCTCTCCCAGATAAACAATCTCAGGTAGACGCATGGATTGGTCGTTAAGGGATTTCAAAAATTTGGTATAAAATTATTTATAATATTTATTGTGTAATGTATACTACAATTTTAATTTTGTATTTAACCTTCACAATAAAAAAATACCTTAATATGTATTTATATAATCGTATATATATGTATTTATATAATCGTATATCCCTGGAAAAGAATTAAAAGTCACTTCATGCATGACATTATTAGAAAAAAATCTATCGAAATAATAATAATGAATTATTAATTATCTTTTTAAATAAAGAATAAAATTAACTGTATTTCCCCCCCACATACTTGTCGATTGTCATCTTTGATGTACTTCACTAATTAAATTTTTTATGAAGGTTATCTCTAGCTACTTTGTAGGTATCCACCTAATGTTTAACAATAGGTTGATAATAGGTTGATATTAGACATTAGGTGAAGAACATTAGGTGGAATATATATTGCTGTTTTGTCTTGATTTTGCCAGTCCTCATTTAAAATTCCCCTTTTAGCTAACTTATAATACGCATATAAATATAAAACAGTTATATACATTAGTAGAACATGAAAACAAAGAATTTTCGGAGATATTGGAGGTTCTCAAAAGGCTCTGTAAAACAATGATAACAATAATGATAATAATAATAAATAAATTCTGAAAAATTCCCATTGGAAGATAATTATAATTATTTTATTAAAACAGAATAAAAAATTATACATACAAAAGCAAGAAAATAAGAGTTGTTTGTTAATATAAAGAAAATTATGGGACTCGAGGAATGTAAAATAAAATTAAAAAATAAAAAAAACTTTAACAGTGGAGCAATGTTAAGTTATATAGAGGGACAATAATTAAAAGTATTTTAGGAGAATATATTGACTACGAAAAATTTAATAAAGTAACACAAAATAATTATTAAAATCCAGTTTTTTGTTGTAAAGAGCAGATAACAGAATTTTAGAATATTTGAAGAACAATTATTTAATTGTTAAAAATTTCTTTATAACTTAATCATAAATAGGCTTTAGAAATTTATAAATTAAATTTTCAAGACTTCAGAAATTTTTAAAATTTTGATTTTAATGAATAATTAGTATTTAAATTTCTTAAATTATCTTATTATAAATGATACACTTAATTTGTATAAAAAAAAAAAGAGAGAGAGAGAGAGAGAAGAAGGAAGAAAATATTCTTGAAAACTCTGATATAACCCAAAAATATTCTTGAAAATCCCTGATAAAGCCCCAAAAAGCGTTGATTAAACCCAAAAAATCCTGATATATACACCACTGGGCTGAGTTTTTTCTGAAAAAACCTGGGTTTTTTACAACTCTGAGTATTATTGTGCTGCGTTCCGAACGTGTTGACCACACGACAATTCTATGCATGAGTTTCAATGTTTCACTTCAGGCTTTAAAGTTTTGCTGTCCCGTCCCAAGCAGCACCGAAACGTTCTCTGAACGTTCAAAAATTGTTCTGCAAACACGTTCTATGAACGTTCACTCTGAACGTGTTATAGACGTCTATTTGTCCATCTTGAAGACGTACAATAGTACGGTTCAGAGAACGTTCAATGAACGTGTAACTATCACCATCGGTGTTATAGAAGCGTTCTGAGAACGTTCTATGTATACGGTCTCAGAACGTTCTAAACGTTTTTAAAACGTTATACACATTTTCAGAACGTTCTAGAAAACGTACTGTAAACGTTCTTAAATAGTGTAGTAACGTTCTGAAAACGTTCTATACACACGTTCTCACAACGTTATGTAAACAATTTTTGAACGTGCTAAAAATGTATTTTATGTATAATAAAATGGAAGAACTCGCAACAATTGTTTCGGGTCGAAAGAAGACACGACCCTTCGTCAGACGAACATCGTAGGCACGAGTGCTGCAAATACAAGAACTACGCTACAGTTTTTTTTGCAGCACTCGTGCCTACTTTGCTCGGTTGATGAAGGGTTATGTCTTTTCTCGACCCGAAACAATTGCTTCGAGTTCTTGAATTTTATAGTGTCTATTCAATTTTATCAGTGTCTGTTATTTTGTTTACTTATTTTTTTTTTCATTCCTTTCCTTATTTATCTTTTCTTTTCTTTTCTTTTTTTCTTTTTTTTTTTTGTGTGTGTGTAATTTTTATCTTTTTTTTTTTTTTTTTCCCATGAAAAAAATTGTATTAGTATTATGAAATTTTACATACATGCATTGAAATATGGTATAACAAAAGATTGGTATAACAAAGTATTTTGAATATTCTGGATAAATATTTGATTTCAAAAACAAATAAATAAATAAATTCAAGATTTGGAATATTTTGAAAAATTTTAAGATATATGCCTCCTGCTAACCAATTACTATCCCCCCCCCCCCTAGATTTTGCATTATTATAATTTAACAATATACTATATTTGGATATTAATTTTAATAAGTTAAGCAAAAAAAAAAAAAAAAAAAAAAAAAAAAAAAAGATATACATATATATATATATATTATATGTCTAAATTTTGAAACTTACTGCAAACTTTTGGCATTCAAACTTAGAACTATTTTTAAAACTTTAACTTATCAATGATTTCACAAATTAATATCTAGATGTATTGATAAAGAGTAATAATGTACAAATGATGGGAGAAAATAAAAGATTTAAGAGAAGTATATAAAATAAATAAATAAATAAATAAAAATTATTAATTAATTAATTAATCTATTTATTTTTTTAATTTAAATTGATTTTGTGAAGTTTTAATATACTTAACATTTTCATTTCTCAAAATATGCGAATGTAAAATTTAAAGTATTGATTTAAAGTTTATGAATTTTACTTACAAATTCATTGAAATATAACAATATACAATATGATAAAATTTCTTGAAAATCCTTTAAATATAAAATAAATAAATTTTGAAATTTAAAATATTTTATAAATTTTTAGAGAACCGGCTGCTAACATTTTTTTCCTTCATTTTACAACATTACAGTGTAACAATAAAATCTAAACAAGTATACTTAAATATATCTAACATTAAGCTGAAATAATACAAAATCGAATGGGGGGGGGGGGGAAATTAAAAGGTAGTTAGCATGAAAAATTAAAAAAATTAAAGTTTTTAAATTATTATTATTGTTGTTATGCAAAACTGAACAAATCCTACGCTCGACATATGAAAATTGTCTAAAAGAAACTTATCTGTTAGGATTATCAAGTGTATCCAAATGTCATTAAGAAGTCTTAAACGAAACGCAATGAAGACTGAAGGCAGAAAAATGTACCGTTATCTATCTTAGACTTGGACCTTGGAGTTCGTGCTTCCGTAGTCATTAACTGGCAACCCAATAAAAATATCACAGTTTGGCGAGTGTTTTCGTTTTTTTTTTTTTTTTTTAAGATTCAAGATTCGGCAAAATATATGTCACTTTTATATTATTATTGGGAAAGGAATTTATTTTAGTTACATTTATTATTTTTATGAAAAATACAAAACTCAAAATTTTTATTCAGATTTTTTTTTTTTTTTAATATATATTACGTGTTATTGTGTATCTATTTAATAATATTTTACAAAATAATTGACGTTTATTATGAAGTAAAATATAAAAATTTGATCGTAACTAAAATAATCGCATGCTTCCTTTTATGAATCAATTACAATAAATTACAGGAAATGTTAAACTATTGTCTTGTGACTATCACACAATTCTTTTCTTTATTTTCTAATACAATTCACATAGTTTAGATCAAATCACGCATTTTACATAGTAAAATTGAAAAATAAAATAAAATAAATAAATAAATAACATTAATAATAAACTTTATATATATATATATATATATATATATATATATATATATATATATATATATATATATATATATATATGTATATATATATATATGTATATATATAATATCGATAACTTTGTTTTACATTATCACAGATAATTAATACAACCGTTCGTTTTAAAAGATATCAAAGAGTAATTTTGAAAAAATATTATAAAAATTTACGCACCCGAGGAGGGGGGGGGTTGCTATTCCCCTTGTTAAAAATCTTCGTGTTCACCGTTAATATTTTTAAAAAATCAGTTTTACAATCAACTAAAGAAATCCCTATTGTGCGTCTATTATAAGAAATTTTCTCCTCTATTGTAATATTAAAAATTTTGAAAAAATAAATGACAGCGCGACCTGTTGAGCGTTATATGTTAAAAAAATAAATAATAATAATCTTGTGTGTCACTCACACGATTTTCTCTTACCCTGAAATTTAATACTATAAATACAGGTTGGAGATTAAGAGGTAAGATAACGATGTTATGTAAACCTATGTTAAACAATTCAAATTAGGCTTCAGAAGAGTTTTATATGATAATTAATTCTGTGTGGGCCTCAACCCCCCGTTTCATTAATGCACCTAGATTTATATACAATTTAATTCGGTTATTAAAAAATAATTCTGTTTTTAAAAAATAATTTATTAAAATTATTATTTAAAAAAATTATCTTTTATGATAATGCAGACGATTTCCATATTAGAGAAGTAGTATAACATTAAATATCCAAAAAAAGTCCATTATATCCTCAATATTAAAAAAAAAAAAAAATATATTCTAAGTTTTTTTTTTTTTTTTATTATCGCAGATCGATGGTTCAACCATTCGTTTTAAAGGTATTGGCGAGCTCTTTTGAAAGATACCCATCATGAAAATTTATTCCCCTCGAGGGGGGACTTCTCCCCCGAGAGGGGAGGCGAGGCTCCTACATACACAATTTTTTTCCCAGTTGACTATCTCAAAACAAAAAATATATATTTGTTTCATTTGGTTTAGTGCAGTCTCTAGACGTTAAACTATAGTCTATAGACGTTAAACGTCTCCTGCAATTTCCCCCATAGACGTAATGTATTAGAATTCTCTTGATTGTCCCTGTACACGAACCATTTGCTTGATCTTAACGAAAAGCTTACTGTAGCATCCCTATATGATACACATTTAGAATATCAGGTTTGGAATGTCTGCTACTATTTGTTCTTGAGATATGCTGATTACAGACAGATACACACACAGACACACATACACACATACAGACACACAGACATACACACAGACTATTTGCTAAAAACATGATTTTCATATTCAGGGGACCTCGAAACGTGTAAATATAACAAAATCTCACTTTCGAAAATTTGACCTAAAAACAATACTTTCTCTACCTTATGGGTAAGAGAAAGTATTAAAAAGAGGTAATAATTACTAACTGATATCAAGGTGGAGCTAAATATAAGTTTTCAGGAAATTCTGTTCATTAGTTTTTGACCTAGAGTTGACACAAAATTCTTATCACACATATCCAAACACACAGACAAACTGGCATTTTCTAAGAAATATCAATTTTTTATTAGAACATCTTAAAAAGGGAAAAATCTATCGAAACGCGGGAGCCAAAAATATTTACGAATCAAACCTTTCTTCTTTTTATTATAGAAGAAAGTAATAAATAAATAAGGAAAACAAAATTTTTAGCTACTTTTTTTTCTTGTTTCAGCTTCTAAATTTACAATATCATAGATTATTTACAACGTATGATCACTTCACTGTTTATTATTATTATGTTTGTTACTTACATAAGAAAAAAGCAGTAGATTTGTAAAATGTTTAACTTCCGGTTTTCGATAAATATACACGTTTTGTGACTTCTGAGTATGATTTGGTTTTTTTTTTCGCTTGAAAATGACTGTGAGTTCGTTAAAAAATAAAGAAATATATAAAAATAAATAAATGTGTACGCGGTTTCTCACGAAGCAATTGACGCAAAGTAACATAACATTTGAATGGACCGGGAATTAAATTAGTGCTTATTAGCTTTTAAGATATTATCGTGCATTATGTGGCGCTGATATAATGTGATCCCATATAAGGAAAGGTTGTATCACAACTTGTATGATACATAAATTCACTAAAGTTATATATGAGATCAGCATTATGTAAATCTCTGCTGATTCAATTTGGGTGCATATAGGTCGACAGGTGCCTCTGCTCTGCTGCAATTTAATCTTGTTAACGGGGAGGCAGTATATCAGTTTCTATGATATTTAAAGGCATCACATTTCGTTTGTGAGATGGCTATTGTAAAGTTAAATAAATTAATTTTCCATATCGTCTATGTTAGGTGGTACGTTGAAGTTTTACCCGTTTAGTTAAAATTTTATTTCAATGTTTGTCATTTAAACACCACAAACTTGGTATGTGAAAAATATATTATTAAAATTTATTCTGATTGAATTCGGATATAAATTGGCAAACAAGTTGTGCTGCTATTACTTTTTACGATTTCTAGATGTCCACATTTCAGCATCTATTGCAGAAAATTACACGAAATTACATATATAAAAAGTTTATTATATGATAGTAAGTTGATTAAAATTCTGTAAATGCTAATCGTAGCTAACTTTGTTCATATAGAATGATATAAAAGAAAGTTTTGTGATATCCCAGCATAACTAATTTTGTATTATAGTTGTGTCACTCAACGAAAAAATAGTTATATTTTTATTGATACGAGAAAAAACAGAAATTATTTATTTTTTTATGATAAATTCCGTAATTAACAAAAGAGAAAAATAATTCGAATCTCATTGTTTATAAAAAAGTTTCCATCTCTTTTTCACTATATTGTTTAATTTAGTGATAAACCCTACAGTTAATGCCTTAAAATATGCTTGATTTCAAATGAAGAAGAAGAAATCTCCTGAAATCTATCTTTAGAGCTTTATAGGGAAAATAAAAGTTTAAAATAGGTTATTTTTTAAATAGCTCTTATATTGCATAAAAATTTCGTGCACATTATATGCTGTGTAACAAAAAGTATAGAAAGAAAAAAAATTCATACTATTGAATATTTACAATGAGCAATTTCGATTTATATATCATATTTTTTCGGAAAATATTTGTGAGACCCTTTAAAACAATCATTAATATTAATCATAGCATATTCTACACGTTTTATTTTGCCAAATCGCAATACATATGCCAAAATGGTATACATTCCTGCTCCCGCTTAGTTTAGCAGATGTTCGCAGATTTTTAACACATGTGGCGGGATAATCTGCTGATTCTGCGAAATACAGTTGATGCAATAACATCCGCTTTTGATTCGAAAACTTTATACTATTTAAACCTTAAATATTTTTCTAAACTAGTATATTGCGGCCATTACAAATCTTTCTTTTATGCTTTTTTGTACAAGTACATGATATTTATTAAAATTATTATTTACCAAAATTATTTTCTATGATGAATACAGACGATTTTCATCTGAAAGAAGTAAAACATTAAGCATACCATTAAAAAAAAAAAAAAAAAAAAAAAAAAAAAAAAAATCTGTGGTATACAGAAGATATCTTAGGAAATGTGTTTTATTAATAAAAAACGTAAAAAATATTGATAATATTGTTTTAAATTTTCACAGATTTTTGAGGGCTCAAGCATTCGTTTTAAAGGTGTGGATGACTTTCTTTGCAAAACACACATTTTGAAATTTTAACCCATAAGAAAAAGCGATGCCCTACACAAATCACCCCCAGATTTTTTTTTTTTTTTTTTTTTTTTTAGTTGACTGTTGCTATTGCACACACACGGATATATATATATATATATATATATATAAAGTAATAGAAATTAAGCTATTGTTTTTCCGTTAACGAAATTAAATTACAATATACCAGCGCCACCTGTCGATCGATATGCACCCAAATGGAATCAGCAGAGTTTTATATGATATCAATATTCCATATCAAGTGTGTGCATTTATAATGAAGTGCATTTGTAAGTGTTATTGTATTTATAATAATTTATATCACAAAATCTGAAAAATTGCTTTATGTTAGCGGGATTAAATTGCAGAACAGCAACGCCACCAGCTGACCAATATACGCTTCTAAATTAGATCAGTGTAATTTTACGTAATATCTTGCTTACATGTTAAGTTTGGTACATTTATACACCGTAGAATCTGAGATATAACTTCCCCGATTTACAAAATAGCATCGCCACCTTTCATTCAATACATCCAAAGACAAATCATCAACAATTTAAGTCAAGATCCAACTAAATACCAAATTTTGTGAAATTCCGTTCATTGGTTTGTGAGATACAGAGTCCACAAAATTCTTACAATACACACACAAAAAGACGGACACGCAGATTGAATTTTTCTGAATTTTTTTTTGTCGAATTGTGTCCTAGATATCTCAATACTGTATAAACTGCTGGAAAACCAGAAGTCAGAAATTTTCAATTATAAAATACTTTTTTCTCAGAAAAAAGTAGAAAAACTATTTTTTTAACTTAATATACCTCTGCTAAAATTTTATGAAACAAATAATGTTTAGTATCTGAAAAAAAAAAAAAAAAAAAAAAAAAAAAAATATTTTATTAAATTCAAAAAATAAAATTATAAATACAGTACTTAAATTTTAATTTTTTTTTCCTATTACCTCATCACTATTACCATTCTTCACTAACATGTGAACAAAACGTAAAACTAAAAATAAGGCAACATAAACAGAGAAAAAGCATTTTGTCATATTCGTTATAACCACACTGAGACAGAACGTGTTACGACGGTGATATACTAGAACGTTTTTCTTAGAACTAGAATTGTACGTTTTATAGATGGTACAAAGCAAACCTTTTCAAAACGTTCTAAATAATACTATTTCTGAACGTCTAATAGAACGTTCTTTTGACACGAAACACCGTGTTTGAACGATTGTAACCGTTATTAGACGTTCACAGAACGTTCCCGTGCTACTTGGGCCCAAGCAGCACCGAAACGTTCTCTGAACGTTCAAAAATTGTTATGCAAACACGTTCTATGAACGTTCACTCTGAACGTGTTATAGACGTCTATTTGTCGATCTTGAAGACGTACAATAGTACGGTTCAGAGAACGTTCAATGAACGTGTAACTATCACCATCGGTGTTATAGAAGCGTTCTGAGAACGTTCTATGTATACGGTCTCAGAACGTTCTAAACGTTTTTAAAACGTTATACACATTTTCAGAACGTTCTAGAAAACGTACTGTAAACGTTCTTAAATAGTGTAGTAACGTTCTGAAAACGTTCTATACACACGTTCTCACAACGTTATGTAAACAATTTTTGAACGTGCTAAAAATGTATTTTATGTATAATAAAATGGAAGAACTCGCAACAATTGTTTCGGGTCGAAAGAAGACACGACCCTTCGTCAGACGAACATAGTAGGCACGAGTGTTGCAAATACAAGAACTACGCTACAGTTTTTTTTGCAGCACTCGTGCCTACTTTGCTCGGTTGATGAAGGGTTATGTCTTTTCTCGACCCGAAACAATTGCTTCGAGTTCTTGAATTTTATAGTGTCTATTCAATTTTATCAGTGTCTGTTATTTTGTTTACTTATTTTTTTTTTTCATTCCTTTCCTTATTTATCTTTTCTTTTCTTTTCTTTTTTTCTTTTTTTTTTTTTGTGTGTGTAATTTTTATCTTTTTTTTTTTTTTTTTTCCCATGAAAAAAATTGTATTAGTATTATGAAATTTTACATACATGCATTGAAATATGGTATAACAAAAGATTGGTATAACAAAGTATTTTGAATATTCTGGATAAATATTTGATTTCAAAAACAAATAAATAAATAAATTCAAGATTTGGAATATTTTGAAAAATTTTAAGATATATGCCTCCTGCTAACCAATTACTATCCCCCCCCCTAGATTTTGCATTATTATAATTTAACAATATACTATATTTGGATATTAATTTTAATAAGTTAAGCAAAAAAAAAAAAAAAAAAAAAAAAAAGATATACATATATATATATATTATATGTCTAAATTTTGAAACTTACTGCAAACTTTTGGCATTCAAACTTAGAACTATTTTTAAAACTTTAACTTATCAATGATTTCACAAATTAATATCTAGATCTATTGATAAAGAGTAATAATGTACAAATGATGGGAGAAAATAAAAGATTTAAGAGAAGTATATAAAATAAATAAATAAATAAATAAAAATTATTAATTAATTAATTAATCTATTTATTTTTTTAATTTAAATTGATTTTGTGAAGTTTTAATATACTTAACATTTTCATTTCTCAAAATATGCGAATGTAAAATTTAAAGTATTGATTTAAAGTTTATGAATTTTACTTACAAATTCATTGAAATATAACAATATACAATATGATAAAATTTCTTGAAAATCCTTTAAATATAAAATAAATAAATTTTGAAATTTAAAATATTTTATAAATTTTTAGAGAACCGGCTGCTAACATTTTTTTCCTTCATTTTACAACATTACAGTGTAACAATAAAATCTAAACAAGTATACTTAAATATATCTAACATTAAGCTGAAATAATACAAAATCGAATGGGGGGGGGGGGGAATTAAAAGGTAGTTAGCATGAAAAATTAAAAAAATTAAAGTTTTTAAATTATTATTATTGTTGTTATGCAAAACTGAACAAATCCTACGCTCGACATATGAAAATTGTCTAAAAGAAACTTATCTGTTAGGATTATCAAGTGTATCCAAATGTCATTAAGAAGTCTTAAACGAAACGCAATGAAGACTGAAGGCAGAAAAATGTACCGTTATCTATCTTAGACTTGGACCTTGGAGTTCGTGCTTCCGTAGTCATTAACTGGCAACCCAATAAAAATATCACAGTTTGGCGAGTGTTTTCGTTTTTTTTTTTTTTTAAGATTCAAGATTCGGCAAAATATATGTCACTTTTATATTATTATTGGGAAAGGAATTTATTTTAGTTACATTTATTATTTTTATGAAAAATACAAAACTCAAAATTTTTATTCAGATTTTTTTTTTTTTTTTTTTTTTAATATATATTACGTGTTATTGTGTATCTATTTAATAATATTTTACAAAATAATTGACGTTTATTATGAAGTAAAATATAAAAATTTGATCGTAACTAAAATAATCGCATGCTTCCTTTTATGAATCAATTACAATAAATTACAGGAAATGTTAAACTAGTGTCTTGTGACTATCACACAATTCTTTTCTTTATTTTCTAATACAATTCACATAGTTTAGATCAAATCACGCATTTTACATAGTAAAATTGAAAAATAAAATAAAATAAATAAATAAATAACATTAATAATAAACTTTATATATATATATATATATATATATATATATATATATATATATATATGTATATATATAATATCGATAACTTTGTTTTACATTATCACAGATAATTAATACAACCGTTCGTTTTAAAAGATATCAAAGAGTAATTTTGAAAAAATATTATAAAAATTTACGCACCCGAGGAGGGGGGGTGGGTTGCTATTCCCCTTGTTAAAAATCTTCGTGTTCACCGTTAATATTTTTAAAAAATCAGTTTTACAATCAACTAAAGAAATCCCTATTGTGCGTCTATTATAAGAAATTTTCTCCTCTATTGTAATATTAAAAATTTTGAAAAAATAAATGACAGCGCGACCTGTTGAGCGTTATATGTTAAAAAAATAAATAATAATAATCTTGTGTGTCACTCACACGATTTTCTCTTACCCTGAAATTTAATACTATAAATACAGGTTGGAGATTAAGAGGTAAGATAACGATGTTATGTAAACCTATGTTAAACAATTCAAATTAGGCTTCAGAAGAGTTTTATATGATAACTAATTCTGTGTGGGCCTCAACCCCCCGTTTCATTAATGCACCTAGATTTATATACAATTTAATTCGGTTATTAAAAAATAATTCTGTTTTTAAAAAATAATTTATTAAAATTATTATTTAAAAAAATTATCTTTTATGATAATGCAGACGATTTCCATATTAGAGAAGTAGTATAACACTAAATATCCAAAAAAAAGTCCATTTTATCCTCAATATTAAAAAAAAAAAAAAAAAAAAAAATATTCTAAGTTTTTTTTTTTTTTTTTTTTTTTTTTTTTTTTTAATTATCGCAGATCGATGGTTCAACCATTCGTTTTAAAGGTATTGGCGAGCTCTTTTGAAAGATACCCATCATGAAAATTTACTCCCCTCGAGGGGGGACTTCTCCCCCCAGAGGGGAGGCGAGGCTCCTACATACACAATTTTTTTCCCAGTTGACTATCTCAAAACAAAAAATATATATTTGTTTCATTTGGTTTAGTGCAGTCTATAGACGTTAAACTATAGTCTATAGACGTTAAACGTCTCCTGCAATTTCCCCCATAGACGTAATGTATTAGAATTCTCTTGATTGTCCCTGTACACGAACCATTTGCTTGATCTTAACGAAAAGCTTACTGTAGCATCCCTATATGATACACATTTAGAATATCAAGTTTGGAATGTCTGCTACTATTTGTTCTTGAGATATGCTGATTACAGACAGATACACACACAGACACACATACACACACACAGACACACAGACATACACACAGACTATTTGCTAAAAACATGATTTTCATATTCAGGGGACCTCGAAACGTGTAAATATAACAAAATCTCACTTTCGAAAATTTGACCTAAAAACAATACTTTCTCTACCTTATGGGTAAGAGAAAGTATTAAAAAGAGGTAATAATTACTAACTGATATCAAGGTGGAGCTAAATATAAGTTTTCAGGAAATTCTGTTCATTAGTTTTTGACCTAGAGTTGACACAAAATTCTTATCACACATATCCAAACACACAGACAAACTGGCATTTTCTAAGAAATATCAATTTTTTATTAGAACATCTTAAAAAGGGAAAAATCTATCGAAACGCGGGAGCCAAAAATATTTACGAATCAAACCTTTCTTCTTTTTATTATAGAAGAAAGTAATAAATAAATAAGGAAAACAAAATTTTTAGCTACTTTTTTTTCTTGTTTCAGCTTCTAAATTTACAATATCATAGATTATTTACAACGTATGATCACTTCACTGTTTATTATTATTATGTTTGTTACTTACATAAGAAAAAAGCAGTAGATTTGTAAAATGTTTAACTTCCGGTTTTCGATAAATATACACGTTTTGTGACTTCTGAGTATGATTTGGTTTTTTTTTTCGCTTGAAAATGACTGTGAGTTCGTTAAAAAATAAAGAAATATATAAAAATAAATAAATGTGTACGCGGTTTCTCACGAAGCAATTGACGCAAAGTAACATGACATTTGAATGGACCGGGAATTAAATTAGTGCTTATTAGCTTTTAAGATATTATCGTGCATTATGTGGCGCTGATATAATGTGATCCCATATAAGGAAAGGTTGTATCACAACTTGTATGATACATAAATTCACTAAAGTTATATATGAGATCAGCATTATGTAAATCTCTGCTGATTCAATTTGGGTGCATATAGGTCGACAGGTGCCTCTGCTCTGCTGCAATTTAATCTTGTTAACGGGGAGGCAGTATATCAGTTTCTATGATATTTAAAGGCATCACATTTCGTTTGTGAGATGGCTATTGTAAAGTTAAATAAATTAATTTTCCATATCGTCTATGTTAGGTGGTACGTTGAAGTTTTACCCGTTTAGTTAAAATTTTATTTCAATGTTTGTCATTTAAACACCACAAACTTGGTATGTGAAAAATATATTATTAAAATTTATTCTGATTGAATTCGGATATAAATTGGCAAACAAGTTGTGCTGCTATTACTTTTTACGATTTCTAGATGTCCACATTTCAGCATCTATTGCAGAAAATTACACGAAATTACATATATAAAAAGTTTATTATATGATAGTAAGTTGATTAAAATTCTGTAAATGCTAATCGTAGCTAACTTTGTTCATATAGAATGATATAAAAGAAAGTTTTGTGATATCCCAGCATAACTAATTTTGTATTATAGTTGTGTCACTCAACGAAAAAATAGTTATATTTTTATTGATACGAGAAAAAACAGAAATTATTTATTTTTTTATGATAAATTCCGTAATTAACAAAAGAGAAAAATAATTCGAATCTCATTGTTTATAAAAAAGTTTCCATCTCTTTTTCACTATATTGTTTAATTTAGTGATAAACCCTACAGTTAATGCCTTAAAATATGCTTGATTTCAAATGAAGAAGAAGAAATCTCCTGAAATCTATCTTTAGAGCTTTATATGGAAAATAAAAGTTTAAAATAGGTTATTTTTTAAATAGCTCTTATATTGCATAAAAATTTCGTGCACATTATATGCTGTGTAACAAAAAGTATAGAAAGAAAAAAAATTCATACTATTGAATATTTACAATGAGCAATTTCGATTTATATATCATATTTTTTCGGAAAATATTTGTGAGACCCTTTAAAACAATCATTAATATTAATCATAGCATATTCTACACGTTTTATTTTGCCAAATCGCAATACATATGCCAAAATGGTATACATTCCTGCTCCCGCTTAGTTTAGCAGATGTTCGCAGATTTTTAACACATGTGGCGGGATAATCTGCTGATTCTGCGAAATACAGTTGATGCAATAACATCCGCTTTTGATTCGAAAACTTTATACTATTTAAACCTTAAATATTTTTCTAAACTAGTATATTGCGGCCATTACAAATCTTTCTTTTATGCTTTTTTGTACAAGTACATGATATTTATTAAAATTATTATTTACCAAAATTATTTTCTATGATGAATACAGACGATTTTCATCTGAAAGAAGTAAAACATTAAGCATACCATTAAAAAAAAAAAAAAAAAAAAAAAAAATCTGTGGTATACAGAAGATATCTTAGGAAATGTGTTTTATTAATAAAAAACGTAAAAAATATTGATCATATTGTTTTAAATTTTCACAGATTTTTGAGGGCTCAAGCATTCGTTTTAAAGGTGTGGATGACTTTCTTTGCAAAACACACATTTTGAAATTTTAACCCATAAGAAAAAGCGATGCCCTACACAAATCACCCCCAGATTTTTTTTTTTTTTTTTTTTTTTTTTTTAGTTGGCTGTTGCTATTGCACACACACGGATATATATATATATATATATATATATATATATATATATATATATATATATAATGTAATAGAAATTAAGCTATTGTTTTTCCGTTAACGAAATTAAATTACAATATACCAGCGCCACCTGTCGATCGATATGCACCCAAATGGAATCAGCAGAGTTTTATATGATATCAATATTCCATATCAAGTGTGTGCATTTATAATGAAGTGCATTTGTAAGTGTTATTGTATTTATAATAATTTATATCACAAAATCTGAAAAATTGCTTTATGTTAGCGGGATTAAATTGCAGAACAGCAGCGCCACCAGCTGACCAATATACGCTTCTAAATTAGATCAGTGTAATTTTACGTAATATCTTGCTTACATGTTAAGTTTGGTACATTTATACACCGTAGAATCTGAGATATAACTTCCCCGATTTACAAAATAGCATCGCCACCTTTCATTCAATACATCCAAAGACAAATCATCAACAATTTAAGTCAAGATCCAACTAAATACCAAATTTTGTGAAATTCCGTTCATTGGTTTGTGAGATACAGAGTCCACAAAATTCTTACAATACACACACAAAAAGACGGACACGCAGATTGAATTTTTCTGAATTTTTTTTTGTCGAATTGTGTCCTAGATATCTCAATACTGTATAAACTCCTGGAAAACCAGAAGTCAGAAATTTTCAATTATAAAATACTTTTTTCTCAGAAAAAAGTAGAAAAACTATTTTTTTAACTTAATATACCTCTGCTAAAATTTTATGAAACAAATAATGTTTAGTATCTGAAAAAAAAAAAAAAAAAAAATATTTTATTAAATTCAAAAAATAAAATTATAAATACAGTACTTAAATTTTAATTTTTTTTTCCTATTACCTCATCACTATTACCATTCTTCACTAACATGTGAACAAAACGTAAAACTAAAAATAAGGCAACATAAACAGAGAAAAAGGCATTTTGTCATATTCGTTATAACCACACTGAGACAGAACGTGTTACGACGGTGATATACTAGAACGTTTTTCTTAGAACTAGAATTGTACGTTTTATAGATGGTACAAAGCAAACCTTTTCAAAACGTTCTAAATAATACTATTTCTGAACGTCTAATAGAACGTTCTTTTGACACGAAACACCGTGTTTGAACGATTGTAACCGTTATTAGACGTTCACAGAACGTTCCCGTGCTACTTGGGCCCAAGCAGCACCGAAACGTTCTCTGAACGTTCAAAAATTGTTATGCAAACACGTTCTATGAACGTTCACTCTGAACGTGTTATAGACGTCTATTTGTCGATCTTGAAGACGTACAATAGTACGGTTCAGAGAACGTTCAATGAACGTGTAACTATCACCATCGGTGTTATAGAAGCGTTCTGAGAACGTTCTATGTATACGGTCTCAGAACGTTCTAAACGTTTTTAAAACGTTATACACATTTTCAGAACGTTCTAGAAAACGTACTGTAAACGTTCTTAAATAGTGTAGTAACGTTCTGAAAACGTTCTATACACACGTTCTCACAACGTTATGTAAACAATTTTTGAACGTGCTAAAAATGTATTTTATGTATAATAAAATGGAAGAACTCGCAACAATTGTTTCGGGTCGAAAGAAGACACGACCCTTCGTCAGACGAACATAGTAGGCACGAGTGTTGCAAATACAAGAACTACGCTACAGTTTTTTTTTGCAGCACTCGTGCCTACTTTGCTCGGTTGATGAAGGGTTATGTCTTTTCTCGACCCGAAACAATTGCTTCGAGTTCTTGAATTTTATAGTGTCTATTCAATTTTATCAGTGTCTGTTATTTTGTTTACTTATATTTTTTTTCATTCCTTTCCTTATTTATCTTTTCTTTTCTTTTCTTTTTTTCTTTTTTTTTTTTTGTGTGTGTAATTTTTATCTTTTTTTTTTTTTTTTTTTTTTTCCCATGAAAAAAATTGTATTAGTATTATGAAATTTTACATACATGCATTGAAATATGGTATAACAAAAGATTGGTATAACAAAGTATTTTGAATATTCTGGATAAATATTTGATTTCAAAAACAAATAAATAAATAAATTCAAGATTTGGAATATTTTGAAAAATTTTAAGATATATGCCTCCTGCTAACCAATTACTATCCCCCCCCCCTAGATTTTGCATTATTATAATTTAACAATATACTATATTTGGATATTAATTTTAATAAGTTAAGCAAAAAAAAAAAAAAAAAAAAAAAAAGATATACATATATATATATATTATATGTCTAAATTTTGAAACTTACTGCAAACTTTTGGCATTCAAACTTAGAACTATTTTTAAAACTTTAACTTATCAATGATTTCACAAATTAATATCTAGATCTATTGATAAAGAGTAATAATGTACAAATGATGGGAGAAAATAAAAGATTTAAGAGAAGTATATAAAATAAATAAATAAATAAATAAAAATTATTAATTAATTAATTAATCTATTTATTTTTTTAATTTAAATTGATTTTGTGAAGTTTTAATATACTTAACATTTTCATTTCTCAAAATATGCGAATGTAAAATTTAAAGTATTGATTTAAAGTTTATGAATTTTACTTACAAATTCATTGAAATATAACAATATACAATATGATAAAATTTCTTGAAAATCCTTTAAATATAAAATAAATAAATTTTGAAATTTAAAATATTTTATAAATTTTTAGAGAACCGGCTGCTAACATTTTTTTCCTTCATTTTACAACATTACAGTGTAACAATAAAATCTAAACAAGTATACTTAAATATATCTAACATTAAGCTGAAATAATACAAAATCGAATGGGGGGGGGGAGGGAATTAAAAGGTAGTTAGCATGAAAAATTAAAAAAATTAAAGTTTTTAAATTATTATTATTGTTGTTATGCAAAACTGAACAAATCCTACGCTCGACATATGAAAATTGTCTAAAAGAAACTTATCTGTTAGGATTATCAAGTGTATCCAAATGTCATTAAGAAGTCTTAAACGAAACGCAATGAAGACTGAAGGCAGAAAAATGTACCGTTATCTATCTTAGACTTGGACCTTGGAGTTCGTGCTTCCGTAGTCATTTACTGGCAACCCAATAAAAATATCACAGTTTGGCGAGTGTTTTCGTTTTTTTTTTTTTTTTAAGATTCAAGATTCGGCAAAATATATGTCACTTTTATATTATTATTGGGAAAGGAATTTATTTTAGTTACATTTATTATTTTTATGAAAAATACAAAACTCAAAATTTTTATTCAGATTTTTTTTTTTTTTTTTTAATATATATTACGTGTTATTGTGTATCTATTTAATAATATTTTACAAAATAATTGACGTTTATTATGAAGTAAAATATAAAAATTTGATCGTAACTAAAATAATCGCATGCTTCCTTTTATGAATCAATTACAATAAATTACAGGAAATGTTAAACTAGTGTCTTGTGACTATCACACAATTCTTTTCTTTATTTTCTAATACAATTCACATAGTTTAGATCAAATCACGCATTTTACATAGTAAAATTGAAAAATAAAATAAAATAAATAAATAAATAACATTAATAATAAACTTTATATATATATATATATATATATATATATATATGTATATATATAATATCGATAACTTTGTTTTACATTATCACAGATAATTAATACAACCGTTCGTTTTAAAAGATATCAAAGAGTAATTTTGAAAAAATATTATAAAAATTTACGCACCCGAGGAGGGGGGGTGGGTTGCTATTCCCCTTGTTAAAAATCTTCGTGTTCACCGTTAATATTTTTAAAAAATCAGTTTTACAATCAACTAAAGAAATCCCTATTGTGCGTCTATTATAAGAAATTTTCTCCTCTATTGTAATATTAAAAATTTTGAAAAAATAAATGACAGCGCGACCTGTTGAGCGTTATATGTTAAAAAAATAAATAATAATAATCTTGTGTGTCACTCACACGATTTTCTCTTACCCTGAAATTTAATACTATAAATACAGGTTGGAGATTAAGAGGTAAGATAACGATGTTATGTAAACCTATGTTAAACAATTCAAATTAGGCTTCAGAAGAGTTTTATATGATAACTAATTCTGTGTGGGCCTCAACCCCCCGTTTCATTAATGCACCTAGATTTATATACAATTTAATTCGGTTATTAAAAAATAATTCTGTTTTTAAAAAATAATTTATTAAAATTATTATTTAAAAAAATTATCTTTTATGATAATGCAGACGATTTCCATATTAGAGAAGTAGTATAACACTAAATATCCAAAAAAAAGTCCATTTTATCCTCAATATTAAAAAAAAAAAAAAAAAAAAAAAATATTCTAAGGTTTTTTTTTTTTTTTTTTTTTTTTTTTTTTAATTATCGCAGATCGATGGTTCAACCATTCGTTTTAAAGGTATTGGCGAGCTCTTTTGAAAGATACCCATCATGAAAATTTACTCCCCTCGTGGGGGGACTTCTCCCCCCAGAGGGGAGGCGAGGCTCCTACATACACAATTTTTTTCCCAGTTGACTATCTCAAAACAAAAAATATATATTTGTTTCATTTGGTTTAGTGCAGTCTATAGACGTTAAACTATAGTCTATAGACGTTAAACGTCTCCTGCAATTTCCCCCATAGACGTAATGTATTAGAATTCTCTTGATTGTCCCTGTACACGAACCATTTGCTTGATCTTAACGAAAAGCTTACTGTAGCATCCCTATATGATACACATTTAGAATATCAAGTTTGGAATGTCTGCTACTATTTGTTCTTGAGATATGCTGATTACAGACAGATACACACACAGACACACATACACACACACAGACACACAGACATACACACAGACTATTTGCTAAAAACATGATTTTCATATTCAGGGGACCTCGAAACGTGTAAATATAACAAAATCTCACTTTCGAAAATTTGACCTAAAAACAATACTTTCTCTACCTTATGGGTAAGAGAAAGTATTAAAAAGAGGTAATAATTACTAACTGATATCAAGGTGGAGCTAAATATAAGTTTTCAGGAAATTCTGTTCATTAGTTTTTGACCTAGAGTTGACACAAAATTCTTATCACACATATCCAAACACACAGACAAACTGGCATTTTCTAAGAAATATCAATTTTTTATTAGAACATCTTAAAAAGGGAAAAATCTATCGAAAAGGGAGCCAAAAATATTTACGAATCAAACCTTTCTTCTTTTTATTATAGAAGAAAGTAATAAATAAATAAGGAAAACAAAATTTTTAGCTACTTTTTTTTCTTGTTTCAGCTTCTAAATTTACAATATCATAGATTATTTACAACCCAGCAAAACTTATACTGATGGGCTCGTTCTGGCCTACAGCTGGCATATTGCACTTGCCATCAGCTGCAGGTTGCGACATGTAGCTGAAGCAGTGGGCCGCTTACGGCTGCCAGCATTGAAGCCAGCCTACAGTGAAAAGGCCGGTGGCTCAAAAGCGGCATAATAACAGCTGGCCTTTTGCAGGGTACCAGCACACGGCCAACATTATGTTTGTCATATTGCGGCCACAATTTATAAGGCCGGTACCGGACCATCACTTGCAATTCGAATGCATAGAGGGCGCTGCGATTCACCTGCTGTTGATTTGAAATTCCCTCTCATTTCGCTTCACCATTTCGTGCCATGTCTGCGGCGTACAAGATACTAAAAGGTTAAATGATCTCATAAAAAGTGTAAGAGTAAGTGATTCATTTTTTAATTTGGTTTTGTGTTTTTTATTTAATCATTTTTAGAAGCCTTTGATTTTAGAATTATTATTAAAATATTAGGATTTCTAGAAATGTACAGCAAATATATCGTTGGTCCGTTTAAAATGAGCTATGATAGTCATTAATTTTCTAATTATATTCTTATTATTTCTTCTTATTATTATTTTAATAGCGCTAATAAGTTTATGGATCCAACTTTATATTTGTATAATATAACTGTGGGAAAGTTATTAGGACAATTATAAATTTGTAACCTTTTTATTTTTACTTTGTTCTGCATGTATAAGAAATAAGTATTTGATACGTAAAAATTTTCGACTCCCGTTTTTCGGTTGTTTTACACGTTTTGATATGTTCTGAACACGATTTGACTTCATTAAAAAACTATCTGTATATCTTTGTGTGTATCAGTAATTTTTTGAACGCTGTATTCCATGAACAATTTAATACAATTTAACTTAACTAGATATTTAGTTGGACTTTGACTTAAATTGGTGATAATTACATTTGAGGATCAATCCTTCAAAATATGCCGCTTTCATCCCATTTTTTCCCCAGTTTTTAACATGGCAGTATGAGAGGAAAATTTGCATAAATACACATAATGAGAATTAATTTTTAGATGTGAAATAAAATAAATAAATGTTTATGTTAATAACAGTCAGCGAAGATTTTTTTTTTCTTTTTGATCCAGA
Source organism: Salticus scenicus (assembly GCA_963930645.1). Lineage (NCBI taxonomy): Eukaryota > Metazoa > Arthropoda > Arachnida > Araneae > Salticidae > Salticus > Salticus scenicus. The sequence continues at coordinate 271,232,935 of OZ005649.1, read as the reverse complement.
GAGCATCGCTTGAAAAAAAAAATAAATAAATAAATAAACAAATAAATAAATCTTAAAAATTATCCCTTCTATATATATTTGACTAGATCCTTATATATATAAAGTATTTAAAAAAATGTACTTGTAAAATAGTAAACAGCATTTAAAAATTCCCATATGTTAGAAATATAAATAGAAAATGAAGTATTGCCATAAATTAATTAAAAGAGAAATAGCAAAAAGTATAATCAAAATAAGTATGATTTTCTATTATATCCCAAAGAAACGTCGCCCAAGCAAAGAAAGAGTTCTGCTTTTTCTGCCAAAAGTGTTCCAATACAAAAATTTGTATCATATTTCTTATATTATTTTTGTGATTTTATAGAGCAGAATTTTTTTATGGAAATTAGTGGTGGCAAAAAAGCGGAACTCTTTCATTCCTGACCACCAGTATGATTCAAAAAGTCAAGAATCGTGAAGATGGTCCTAAATCTGAATCAATTTATTCATATTTCATGAATAACAAGTGCATTATTACCTTTTAAATTCCGAAATTATTATTATTAACACAGATAACACTCACAAACTAATAAAGTTTTCGCCACATAAAGATGTGAGACAAAATAAATAAAAAACAAATAAATAAAAATAAATTCAATTAAATAAATAAAGACAAGAAGATAAAATAAAAAAATAAAAAAATATTTAGATTAGAATAATTTTCTCTCAAATATTATATACTTATCACAGACGTTAATCTTTGAACTGCATTATTATTATCACTATACTGCATCATAAAATTATATATCCTGCTTATATTTGTAATTTAAATGATCACTTTTGACTGCTAAACTTTAAGTGAGTAAGACACACTGAGTAAACTTTAAATGAATATGACTATAAATTTTTTTAAATGTTTATCCAGTGTCTCTGTAATTCTACAATGGTTTTCAACTAAAAGTAAATAATCGAAATTCTTTACCTTCATCCCGTATTTTTATTTTTTCAAATTGTTTTATTTCTCAACAAATAATAATAATAATTAAGGAAAATTAAGGTTTCTTTAGAAGGAAATATAAATCATTGATGTACACCCACTACTAAATAATTAAAATAATAGTCATTCTCATTAAATCTGTGTATAAAACAGATTTTTTAACATCCTGTTTCATTTTCGCTATGTAAGATTTGAAATAAGTAATTCCCTATAGTTATGATGAAATCTTTCAGAGCAACTGAAAACGTCTTACGTCTTTATTTAATAAATTCATTTTAAAGTAAACCAAACCAACGTCTATCAATCAGTGCAGTACGAATGTGTTAGTTTTGAATTGGAATATTTTTCTTAGTCTGCAATTATAACCAGATGGCCCCAAATGCTTCCTGTCTAAGCATCTTTGAAGGTTAGCAACAGCGCTTATCAGTTCAAAAAATGTCGAAATGCATTAAGTAATTTTTACTTTCTTCTATATTCAACAGAAGAAAGTATTGGATTCGTAAAAATGTTCGACCTCGGGTTTTTGATGGATTTACACGTTTTGAGAGCTGTAGAACACGATTTGACCATTTTTAGAAAATGTCTGTCTGTGTGTGTGTGTGTGTGGCAAAATTTTGTGGCAACTGTATCTCCGGAACTACTGCACAGAATTTCATACAAATTGGTATGTAGTTGCACCTTGACATAAATTAGTGCCTATCAACTTTTGGTAAAAATCGTCTCACAGGTTGCGCTGCCATCCCGCTTTTTCTAAATTTTTAACATGGTGATATAGGGCAAAATTTTGTATAAATGTGCATAAGGAGAATTATTTTTTAGTAATCATTATGAAATTTACAAGAATTATTTATAATAGAGATAGTCAACTGGGAAAAAATTTTTGCATGTGTAGTAGCCTCGTGAACCCCCCTGGGGGGGAAGTCCCCCCTCGAAGGGAGTAAATTTTCAAGATGGGTTTCTTTCGAAAGGTCTCGTCAATACCTTTAAAACGAATGGTTGAACTATAAATCTGTGATAATTTAAAACAAAGTTATCGATTTTTTTTTTACTTTTTACGAAAAAAAAACGCAAAAAAAATCTTAATATTTTTTTTTTTTAACGAAATTTAACCAAACTTGGTATTTAGTTGGCTCCTGACATAAACTGGTGCTGATTAGATTTGGGGATCAATCGCACAACAGGAGGCGCTGTGATCGTATTTCGTCTAAATTTTTAACATGGTAGTATAGGACAAAATTTCGTATAAATGTACATAATGAGAGTTATTCTTAACCTGTGATTGTAAAATTAATGTGAATTATTGCTAATAGTAGTAGTCAATTAGGAAAAAAAAATTGTGCATGTGAGGGCATCGCTCCCCCTCCCTGGGGGGAAGTACCCCCCGGGGTGGTATAAATTTTGAAGATGGGTATCTTTCGAAAGGTCTCGTCAATACCTTTAAAACGAATGGTTGAACTATAAATATGTGATAATTTAAAACAAAGATATCGAATTTTATTTTACTTTTAACGAAAAAAAAAACTTGGATTTTTTTTTTTTTTTTCTTTTTAATTATTTTTAATATTGTTACTGAGTGAATTTGTATAGGAAAATATAGAAGAAAGTCTTGTGGTGGCCACAACATACTAGTTTAAATGTGAATTTGAATCTCAAATTGTAATCTGCGCTTTAAATAATAAACTTGGCAGTTAGTTTGTTTTCTGATTAAAAAAAGTAATCCATAACTTTAGATGAATTAGTTATTTAAATAAATTAATAAGAAAAAAAAAAATGGTTTTCAATTGGTTTCCAGGATTATGCATGCATGTTTAATTTAAATTTTTATGACAGCAAATATATGGAAAAAAAAGAAAAGAAATGCGTACTTATATAATTTAATTGTAAAAAAATAAAAATAATTAAAATTAAAATTAAATTAAAAAATAAATAAATAAAAATAAATTTTAAAGCACATATTTATTACAGTAATAAATGCACCAAAGAACCGGTATTGATAATAAAAATTTTTGTAAAGAAACGCAATAATTGAATTAAAAAAAACTGGCAACATTTGTTTCTGGTGATACACGGCTCTTGATTTGGTGAACAAAGTAGGCACGAGTGTAGTAAAACACTTCTGTTACACTCGTGTCCACTTTTGTTCGCCTGACTAAGGATAATAGTGGTGACATCTGTTGCCTTTTTATTTTATTTTAATATCTTATTATTTATTTATTTATTTTTACAGTAATAAACGATTCAAAGAACCGTTATTAATAATAAAGATCTTTGTAAGAAAACCCAATAATTAAAAAAAAAATACTAGCAACATTTGTTTCGAGTGGAAATAATACCATGGCTCTTCATTGGGTGAACAAAGTAGGCACGAGTGCGGCAAAGTACATTTGCTACACTCGTGTCTACTTTTGTTCGCCTGACTAAGGGTCACTGTTGCTTTTTTTTTTTCCGATTTATGGTAACTTATTATTTTATTCTTATGAGTCAGAACTCCGTACTTTAGTAGTTTTTAAATCCCTTTTAAGGGGATGACGAAATTGAAAATCGTACTTTGAAATTAGCGTCTTAGATTTCTTAAAGTTTACATACATATGCTTTGAAATGTATCAATACTAAGCATATTAAAATTTCTGGAAAACTATTTAAATATGTAAAAAAAAAAAAAAAAAAAAAAAAAAAAATCAAATAAAAAAATCAAATAAAAAATTTTCAAAAGATTTTAAGTGTTTTATGCGATTAATATTTTTAATAAATTCTCCCCTTACCCTGATTTCATTGTATTGTAATGTATCAATATATTCGAAATAAATTAGGTTTTTACTTTGTGCATTGGTTGGTACGTTTTTTTTTTTTTTTTTTTTGTTAAAAATACCTTTATGCTTGACTCTAAAATTTAGCACACAAGTACAAAATACTTTTCAAAAAGTAACTTCTCAATCAATCCACAAAGTTATACCCAAATATGTTTAGAAATTTTGATAGATTACAATGATGTAAAATCGAGTGTAAAATTTAAAAATTATGTTGCATGGAATATTTATTTATTTATTTTATTTCAATAGTTTATGAGAAATTTTAATGTACTTAATACTGATACATTTCAATACTTATGTATTAAATCACGACATTAAGGAAGAGATTTCAAAGAACGATTTTCAATATTTACCATCTCCTTAACTCAGATTTAAATATTTTTTTATTGAATGTTCTCTATATTGCATACTTAAATCAGAAACTTTTTATTTCAATATTTTATCTAGTCACTTGCAACGTTACATTTATTTATATAAAAAAAACTTAACACAGTTAAATAAGCGTTTTGAAATTTAACATTTTGAAACAAAATTTACAAAGAATATAATATTACATAGAACAAAATATATATTTATCTTATCAAAATCTTATATTTGCATAGAACAAAAGTAATAAAAAGCTTATCATAGATTTATTTTTAATGAAAAAGGATCGGCTGAGTGTTTCTCACGCTGTACTAGAAATCCTAAATTTATAAACATAGTCTAAGAATCAAATGCTTGTAAAAATTTAATTGAAATATAAATACAGTGGGTAATCAATTATTATTATTATTATTATTATTTTAAAACAATTACTGGAGGAAATGGTCTTGAACTTCTAATATGCAAAGAACATTTAAAAACTCATATTTTCCACTATCGATTTAGTCAAGAGTGCAATTAAAGAAGCAACCACAAATTGGAGAAAAGCACAAATACTTTGGATCACCCTATATCATAAAAAGCTACCGATGACTTGTAACCTTAACACGCTGCATATATTATAAACAACATGTGTATTATTATTATTATTTTTTTTTGGCAAAAGGGGGGGGGAGTTTCTTTTCTTTCTTTCTTTTTTTTTTTTTTTTTTCCTTATAGCAAGAATGGAATTCAATAAAATTTTACAAAACTTACAGAAAAATTGACAAAATTTTAACAAAACACAAGAAATATATTATTCTAAAGCACACATTTATACGTGTAATATTCGGTGAGATATGAGCATTTATAATAAATATTTTATTTACTGCTTTTGTGGGAAAGATAAAAATTTTCATCACATTAGTTAAAAGCTAGATATATTGGGCAATTTATATCGAAAGTTCATTTCAATACAGGAAAAATTAAGCAAGTTGTTTCGAAAAAATGGGGCAGATTTTAGGTATATACAGGTTTGAAAATTCATAAGGGGTTTTTCACATGCCAAGCATTTAATTGGAAGATTAAATTTTTTCAACCATGTTTCAAAATTTCTTCTTTGTGAAAAAATCCTTCTGGACTTGTAACTCTAACATACTTTTATTTATTTAGTACGCTCTGTGAGCTCATAAGGAGATTTTCACAAAAATGACCTTTTGTAACATGGTTTAACATATCTAAAATCTGGCTCGTTCTTTTACCAATAATTTACTTAATTTTTATTCCATTGAAATAAACTTTTGTATAAGTTACCCAAGATATCTGGTTTTCGACCTACGTAATAAAAAAATTTCTATCTTACGCGCACGCTCAGAAAAAATAAAATAAATAAATAAAAATTAATGTAAATGCTCAAATCTCCTCGAAAATTACACATATGAATTTTATGTTTCAGAATAATGTTTCTTTAATGTTTTATCAATTTTTCTTCAAGTTTTGTAAAAATTTGTGAAAATTCCTTCTTGTTATAAGCAAAAAAATTGCTAAAAATGTAATAATAATAATATATATATATATATATATATATATATATATATATATATATATATATATATATATATGCCTAAAAAATTGCGTATTACAAACATTGTATATAGTAAGAGCAATAATGTGTTCAAGTTACAAGTCATTTGTAGCTTTTTATGACACAGGGTGATCCAAAATTTGTGCTTTTCTTTAATTTATAGCTGGTCCCTTAATTGAACTTTGGACTAAATCGATAGTAGAAAATGCGAGTTCTTAAACGTTTTTACATGTCTGCATTTCAAAATCATTTTGTCAAGTATTTTTTTTTTTTTTTTTTTTATCAACATAAAAAAAGTGTAAAAAAAAAAAAAATAATAATAATAATAATAGTTTGATCACCCTCTGTTGCTACAAAACCAAATTAAATATTGGATGCATAGAAATTAGCATTAATAAAATGTAAGGTATCACAATAAATAAATAAATAAATAAATAAATAAATAAAATAAAATAAAATAATAGTCATAACCAAATCACTATTGGCCCATTAAGGGCCCTCTTTTCTCACCGCCGCTGGAAACCGAAGCTAATGTTATTCTATGGGAAATTTTTCTTTACAAATAACTTATTAACTAATACATATTTTTTAATTCTGTTTTCACATTCTGAAAATTTCAAGCTGTTAAATTGACGGACCTTTTTTAAAAAATTATTTAATTTTTTATATTTTATTTTGAAGCTGCAAAATACGAATTTTCGATATGTGAATTTTTTTAATTGCAATTTCAAAATAAAATATTAAAAATTAAAAAATACATTTTTAAAAAAGGTCGGTCAATTTAACAGTTGGGAATTTTTTGAATGTGAAAACAGAATTTAAAAATATGTATTAGTTAATGAGTTATTTGTAAAGAAAATTTCCCCATAGAATAACATTGGCTCAGGCTTCCGGCGACGGTAAATGAAGACAAACTGGCTCAGACAAACTGGCATTTTCTAAGAAATATCAATTTTTTATTAGAACATCTTAAAAAGGGAAAAATCTATCGAAACGCGGGAGCCAAAAATATTTACGAATCAAACCTTTCTTCTTTTTATTATAGAAGAAAGTAATAAATAAATAAGGAAAACAAAATTTTTAGCTACTTTTTTTTCTTGTTTCAGCTTCTAAATTTACAATATCATAGATTATTTACAACGTATGATCACTTCACTGTTTATTATTATTATGTTTGTTACTTACATAAGAAAAAAGCAGTAGATTTGTAAAATGTTTAACTTCCGGTTTTCGATAAATATACACGTTTTGTGACTTCTGAGTATGATTTGGTTTTTTTTTTCGCTTGAAAATGACTGTGAGTTCGTTAAAAAATAAAGAAATATATAAAAATAAATAAATGTGTACGCGGTTTCTCACGAAGCAATTGACGCAAAGTAACATAACATTTGAATGGACCGGGAATTAAATTAGTGCTTATTAGCTTTTAAGATATTATCGTGCATTATGTGGCGCTGATATAATGTGATCCCATATAAGGAAAGGTTGTATCACAACTTGTATGATACATAAATTCACTAAAGTTATATATGAGATCAGCATTATGTAAATCTCTGCTGATTCAATTTGGGTGCATATAGGTCGACAGGTGCCTCTGCTCTGCTGCAATTTAATCTTGTTAACGGGGAGGCAGTATATCAGTTTCTATGATATTTAAAGGCATCACATTTCGTTTGTGAGATGGCTATTGTAAAGTTAAATAAATTAATTTTCCATATCGTCTATGTTAGGTGGTACGTTGAAGTTTTACCCGTTTAGTTAAAATTTTATTTCAATGTTTGTCATTGAAACACCACAAACTTGGTATGTGAAAAATATATTATTAAAATTTATTCTGATTGAATTCGGATATAAATTGGCAAACACGTTGTGCTGCTATTACTTTTTACGATTTCTAGATGTCCACATTTCAGCATCTATTGCAGAAAATTACACGAAATTACATATATAAAAAGTTTATTATATGATAGTAAGTTGATTAAAATTCTGTAAATGCTAATCGTAGCTAACTTTGTTCATATAGAATGATATAAAAGAAAGTTTTGTGATATCCCAGCATAACTAATTTTGTATTATAGTTGTGTCACTCAACGAAAAAATAGTTATATTTTTATTGATACGAGAAAAAACAGAAATTATTTATTTTTTTATGATAAATTCCGTAATTAACAAAAGAGAAAAATAATTCGAATCTCATTGTTTATAAAAAAGTTTCCATCTCTTTTTCACTATATTGTTTAATTTAGTGATAAACCCTACAGTTAATGCCTTAAAATATGCTTGATTTCAAATGAAGAAGAAGAAATCTCCTGAAATCTATCTTTAGAGCTTTATAGGGAAAATAAAAGTTTAAAATAGGTTATTTTTTAAATAGCTCTTATATTGCATAAAAATTTCGTGCACATTATATGCTGTGTAACAAAAAGTATAGAAAGAAAAAAAATTCATACTATTGAATATTTACAATGAGCAATTTCGATTTATATATCATATTTTTTCGGAAAATATTTGTGAGACCCTTTAAAACAATCATTAATATTAATCATAGCATATTCTACACGTTTTATTTTGCCAAATCGCAATACATATGCCAAAATGGTATACATTCCTGCTCCCGCTTAGTTTAGCAGATGTTCGCAGATTTTTAACACATGTGGCGGGATAATCTGCTGATTCTGCGAAATACAGTTGATGCAATAACATCCGCTTTTGATTCGAAAACTTTATACTATTTAAACCTTAAATCTTTTTCTAAACTAGTATATTGCGGCCATTACAAATCTTTCTTTTATGCTTTTTTGTACAAGTACATGATATTTATTAAAATTATTATTTACCAAAATTATTTTCTATGATGAATACAGACGATTTTCATCTGAAAGAAGTAAAACATTAAGCATACCATTAAAAAAAAAAAAAAAAAAAAAAAAAAAATCTGTGGTATACAGAAGATATCTTAGGAAATGTGTTTTATTAATAAAAAACGTAAAAAAATATTGATAATATTGTTTTAAATTTTCACAGATTTTTTAGGGCTCAAGCATTCGTTTTAAAGGTGTGGATGACTTTCTTTGCAAAACACACATTTTGAAATTTTAACCCATAAGAAAAAGCGATGCCCTACACAAATCACCCCCAGATTTTTTTTTTTTTTTTTTTTAGTTGGCTGTTGCTATTGCACACACACGGATATATATATATATATATATATATATAAAGTAATAGAAATTAAGCTATTGTTTTTCCGTTAACGAAATTAAATTACAATATACCAGCGCCACCTGTCGATCGATATGCACCCAAATGGAATCAGCAGAGTTTTATATGATATCAATATTCCATATCAAGTGTGTGCATTTATAATGAAGTGCATTTGTAAGTGTTATTGTATTTATAATAATTTATATCACAAAATCTGAAAAATTGCTTTATGTTAGCGGGATTAAATTGCAGAACAGCAGCGCCACCAGCTGACCAATATACGCTTCTAAATTAGATCAGTGTAATTTTACGTAATATCTTGCTTACATGTCAAGTTTGGTACATTTATACACCGTAGAATCTGAGATATAACTTCCCCGATTTACAAAATAGCATCGCCACCTTTCATTCAATACATCCAAAGACAAATCATCAACAATTTAAGTCAAGATCCAACTAAATACCAAATTTTGTGAAATTCCGTTCATTGGTTTGTGAGATACAGAGTCCACAAAATTCTTACAATACACACACAAAAAGACGGACACGCAGATTGAATTTTTCTGAATTTTTTTTTGTCGAATTGTGTCCTAGATATCTCAATACTGTATGTATAAACTGCTGGAAAACCAGAAGTCAGAAATTTTCAATTATAAAATACTTTTTTCTCAGAAAAAAGTAGAAAAACTATTTTTTTAACTTAATATACCTCTGCTAAAATTTTATGAAACAAATAATGTTTAGTATCTGAAAAAAAAAAAAAAAAAAAAAATATTTTATTAAATTTAAAAAATAAAATTATAAATACAGTACTTAAATTTTAATTTTTTTTTCCTATTACCTCATCACTATTACCATTCTTCACTAACATGTCAACAAAACGTAAAACTAAAAATAAGGCAACATAAACAGAGAAAAAGGCATTTTGTCATATTCGTTATAACCACACTGAGACAGAACGTGTTACGACGGTGATATACTAGAACGTTTTTCTTAGAACTAGAATTGTACGTTTTATAGATGGTACAAAGCAAACCTTTTCAAAACGTTCAAAATAATACTATTTCTGAACGTCTAATAGAACGTTCTTTTGACACGAAACACCGTGTTTGAACGATTGTAACCGTTATTAGACGTTCACAGAACGTTCCCGTGCTACTTGGGGTATTTATGCGAGTTTTGAAAAGGAGAAGGGCGAAAAGTGCCGTAGGACTAAGTCGACGAGTGCGAGCTAGATGAGGTCATATGTGTGGTTAAGGTCATATTGCTTTATAATACTTAAAACTTTATATGTACTTATTTATTTTTAAAAACTGATTCAAATTTCATCAGCAAAAATGAAAAACCGCTACGTCAAATAACACCAACAACAAATGTATTAACAATAGTTATCAATATTGATATTATCGCTATCTTTTTTCTTCTTTATCTTATAAATATTATTATAACAATTTTTGTAGGGGTTGTTGCATTTCATAACATTTTTTATATTTATAAAATTTATAATATTTTAAATATATTTATATATATATTTTTTTTATAAAATAAACAATTTTCCTTTTTCTTACATATTACTAAAACACCATACCTGCCAAACTATTGATTACTATCCGGAAGTTTTTAGTACTTACCTTTCCTTTCAGACCAGCTTTTTTTTTTTCGTATTTAATCGCAATTACATTTTAAGAAAATTTCTCTAAAAAACTGGTGTGGAAAGAGGGGCGGGTCCTAAAAACTTTCTGGGTAATACTTAGTAGGTTGACAGAATGAAACATAATGTAATAATTATGCAACCTATAATACATTGGCTGAAAAAATAAATATTTTTCTAAATCTTCTACTGAATTTCACACACTTTATATGTAGTACACATAGAATTGATAATGTAAATATATACATATATATATATATATATATATATATGTAAATATAAAGAAATTAGTTGTGTTCACTTTAAATGCTTAATAATAATAAAAAAAAAATGATTGCATCCCATTCCTGGATTTAAATTATATAAATTAAAGTTTTCAGATGTATCTTTGTCTGTTTATTGATTTTACTTTATATATGTGATATCGACGATGATATATATATAAAGCGTGATATACTTTATTATATGCAAGTGAAGGTACGGGTCACATATATTTTATTACACGACAGGTAAGAAATCTCTTATATCTTCCTGTTGTATGTATAAAGGAATTATATTTGAAACAATTTGTTAATATTGATGTAAAGTTTGTTGCTTGGAAATAATATAAAATTTGTTTAATCAATACACGCATTATTAATTACAGTTTATTATAACAACTGTCTGTTAATATTGCGTGCTTATATATTATACGCTGTCTTTTCTGTTCAATACGGCCATTTACTAAGCATGTTGTATGTTTCCTCTCCCACATACATCTAAGATCCTTTTCTACTAAAGCACACGCAAAATACAAATTTAAAATTGGTAATATATGTAAAAATTACATATTATACAAAATCTGCATTTATTTCGTAAAAATTATGTTAAATGAAAAAAATCAATCTTAGTTTAAATTACATATTCCATGATTATATATATATATTGTTACGAAATTGTAAATAATTGTGTTTATTTTTGTATAAATTCTTTCAAAGAGGCTTAGTAAGTTGATAAAGTGCTAATTTTGTGCATTTCTAGTCGTTTCAGCGTTGAAATAGCCTTATTTACCCTTAAAAACGCATTAAAAAGACCCAGTAATGCAGGTAATGCATTTGGCGCCAAATTTGGCGACTTTTTCCCACCTTGGCGATTTTTTTGGCGACCTTGGCGAGAAAATCCTTATATGGGATATACCAAATATGGAAGCTGTAATTTGATTGGTTGACCACTTTCTAGAGTTTTCTCGAAAAATCTGGGTTCCATGGAATAGTATATAAGGAAGCGCTTTCCCGCCAAGGCAGTCAGTTCAGTTCAGATCTCAGCCAGCTCCGCTAGTGCTTGCATTGCTCTTAAGCCTCTTTGAGAGAGACTTGCTTCAAGTGTTATTGTTATACAGTTTGTACTGTGGATTCGCTATTGACAGCTGTTGTTTAAGCTGTGTTTACTGTTTGAATTGAAGCTGATACTTGGTTTATAGACCTGCATTTTTCTGGAATTTTCTGTGAATAAATTACTGAATTTTTGTACGTTTGGCCTTTCATTCTCAGACAACTCACGAACCCCCAAGTACGCAACATTTCTGGTGTCAGAAGTGGGATTTGTCTGTGAATGGTGATAACGAGGGCTATGGAGCAAGAGATGAAAAAACTTCTAGAAACCTTAGCTACCCAGATGAATGAAATGAAAGCCGGACAGGAAAAGATGGAAACCGGATTGATAGAGAAAATGAAAATATCGCAAAGAGAGTTGAAAGACACTATGGGTGAAGTTCAGGAAGAAATTAAATCTAATCAAGATGAGATGAAGAGAGAGCTTTCAACGGTGAAAGAATCAATCGAGGGTAAATTAACGGTGATGGAAAATAGAATGGATGGAATAGAAGAGAAAGTTATAAAGATAGAAGAAAATTTTGAAGAGAAAGTTTTGAAAATAGAAGAAAGTTTTAAAGAGAAAGCTATGAAGATAGAAGAAAATGTTATGAAGGTTGAAGAGAGTGTTAGGAAAATAGAACGGAGTTTCGAGGAGAAAGTTAAAGAAAATTCTGATCAGGAACTGAAACGAAGGTTTGCAGAGATAGAAGGTAAACTGAAGAGAATAGAAGAAGATCTGGAGAGAAAAGTGGAAGAAAAGTTAGAATCCATGCCCCAGGAAACTGAAAAGAAAGAGAGAAGAATCCAGAATCAGGAATCTATTAAGCTATCTACCTACGATGGCAGTTCCTCCTGGCATGTATATAAGACGCAGTTTTCCATCGTAGCTGAAGCTAACGGCTGGGACTCTACCGCCAAGTCAGTCCACTTAGCAGCAGCATTACGGGGAGATGCAGCTGAGATACTGCGAAATGTTTCTAAAGAAGAAAGGAACGACTTCGAGGCCTTGACTAGAGCATTGGAGTTACGGTTCGGAGAGAAGTGTTCTAAGGACTATAGTCGCCTCCAGCTAAAGTCCCGTTACCAGAAAACGGGCGAAAGTTTGCAAGAGCTGGCAGCGGACATTCAGAGATTGTCACACCTAGCATTCTCAGACTGTCAAGCTGACACTCGTAACGACTTAGCTCTTGTACTTTATCGATGCTGTTCGGGATCCAGAAATTCAAAAAGCGCTGAGACTCTCCAACATCAGAGACGTAGAATCAGCTTTAGGCTATGCACTTAGGATAGAGGCAGCCCAACAAGCCTCCCGTAAAGACCGCCATTCCATAAGAGCAGTCTCATTAAATGATACGCCTGCTGATGAGAATGAAATGAAGAGAAGTTTCGCAGAGATCCTAAAGAGATTGCGCAGCCTGGAAAATATTATAGAAATAAAGGATCGGAAGATAAAGTGCTAGGACTGTGGAGGGGATGGTCATGTGAAGAGGAACTGCCCCGTACGACCAACTATAGGAAATCACCCGGCTTCACCATCACAGCAGGGAAACTAAGAGGAGGCCATCTCGTGGGGCGGAGGTTGCCTAAAATTAAAGAGCCCCAATTTACAGTATTTCATGTTTCATCGACGAGTGGCGGCGATAATGGACTTCACGTCTATGGCCAAGTCAACAACGCCACCTGCCGGATGATTCTGGACACAGGAGCCAACGTGACCATCATTAGAACGGATTTGGCTCAAGAACTAAAAGAGAAGATCATCTGGACGCCGCCCTGCGTTAAACTCCAGACTGTGACCGGAGACGAAATCAAAATATATGGAAAAATGAACTTGGCCATCACTTTTGGAAATGCCAGTTACCATCATATGGCATATGTGGCTGACATAAGAGATCCTCTAATCATTGGAATTGATTTCCTAAGAAAATTTAACTTCAAATTGGACTTCAAGAATAATGAACTGCATTCGAGTTCGGAAGACATAGCTGTGTTCAATACTGAAAATCAAGACAGTCAGCAAATTTGCCAGATAACCGCCAAGTTGGAAGTTTCCATCCCCCCACACACAGAGACAATAGTTTCAGGAACACCACCAACAAAGCAATACTTCCGCTATGGACTGATTGAATACCCGATTACAGACAATAGCCCAAGAGGAGTTCTGGTAGCTTCATCTCTAGTTGATCTCTCAAAGAGTACTATACCTGTGAGAGTCGCAAACATCAGCGATAAGGTCCGAACAGTGAAGAAGGATGAGGTGTTAGCAGCCTGCACTCCTGTAACATGCATAAACCGCCCCATGCAATCAACCGAATCCAAGTCTTCTGAGCAATTAACAACGGAACTACTCAAGAATGCAGAATTAGGGAGTGAACAGAGATGTGCTGCGGAGAAGCTACTCCAAGAATTTAAAGACCTTTTTTCTCGAACACCTGAAGATGTCGGGCGAACGTACATCACCCAGCACAGAATTGATACAGGAAATCATCCTCCAATCAAACAACATCCAAGAGGACTTCCTTTTGCTAAACAGGAAGAGGTCACTGAACTTCTAAATGAAATGCAGCACAATGACGTCATCGAGCCATCAACGAGTCCTTGGGCCTCTCCCATAGTACTGGTGCGGAAAAAGGATGGTTCAACAAGATTTTGTGTGGATTATCGTCGTTTGAATGACATCACGAAGAAAGACAGTTACCCTCTTCCCAGAATTGACGACACATTAGACACACTTGCTGGCAATAAATGGTTCTCGACGTTGGATCTGAAGAGCGGTTACTGCCAAGTAGAATTACATCCTGATGATCGTGAGAAGACTGCATTCACCACGGGACAAGGACTGTGGCAATTTAAAGTTATGCCGTTCGGATTATGTAATGCTCCTGCCACCTTTGAACGCCTGATGGAGACAGTGCTAAAAGGACTTTCCTATGAAGCCTGTCTGGTGTATTTGGATGATATTATCATTGTGGGGCGCACCTTTGAAAACCATCTACGAAACATCCGAAAGGTGCTGGAGAAACTCAGAATGGCTAACCTCAAATTGAATCCAGGCAAGTGTAACTTGTTCCGTCGTGAAGTGAGCTACCTCGGCCATATCATCTCTGCCGAAGGTGTGAGAACTGATCCTGAGAAGATCTCT
This sequence comes from Salticus scenicus, assembly GCA_963930645.1. Taxonomy (NCBI): domain Eukaryota; kingdom Metazoa; phylum Arthropoda; class Arachnida; order Araneae; family Salticidae; genus Salticus; species Salticus scenicus. Next base: position 271,217,876 of record OZ005649.1, on the reverse strand, counting down.
GCAGTCGAGAACTGGAGTCGCCCTGAAAATGTACACCAACTACGAAGTTTCCTGGGGTTATGCACTTACTACAGGAAGTTTGTCAAGGGTTTCTCAAATATTGCCAGACCACTGCACAAGCTGACGGAAGCCAAACAGAAGTTCCTGTGGACAGATGAATGTGAAAAAGCGTTCAAGCGACTTAAAGAGGCCTTAACATCATCGCCTATCTTGACATATCCACAGACCGACAGACAGTTCATACTTGATACAGATGTCAGCCATGAGAGTGTCGGTGCTGTTCTGTCGCAGGAAATTGATGGTCAAGAACATGTCATTGCCTATTGGAGTAAATGCCTGTCTAAACCGGAGCGAAATTACTGTACCACCAGGAAAGAGCTACTCGCCATCGTAAAAGCCATAGAACATTTCCATCATTACCTCTATGGCAGAAGATTCCTGCTCCGGACTGACCATGCATCTTTAACGTGGTTGCTCCAGTTCAAGAACCCGGAAGGACAGATTGCCAGGTGGATACAACGCCTGCAGGAATATGACTTCGAGATACGTCATCGTAAAGGGACTCTACATGGTAATGCAGATGCCTTGTCACGGAAGCCCTGCTCGGAAAGCTGCAAGTATTGCTCTAGAGCCGAACAGAAATACCTGCCGATAAATCCGGTTGCCTGCCAAGTTACTGTCTCAACACCATCAGATCAAGATCCCGATCCATGGAGTGACGAAGAACTTAGAAAATCCCAGTTGGAAGATCCTGACATAAAGCCAATATTACAGCTGAAGAAGACGACCAGCAACAGACCTATCTGGCAGGACATTTCCAGATTTAGTCCCATTACGAAAAGTTATTGGTCACTTTGGGACTCTCTTCATATCAGAAACAGCGTATTATACAGAAAGTGGGAATCTGATGATGGGAAAAGCGTCCGATGGCAGTTAGTATTGCCAAAATCAAGAATTCCAGATGTTTTAGAACAACTGCATAGTAGCTCTACCGGAGGCCATTTTGGGGTAATGAAGACTCTGCAGAAAGTTCGGGAACGTTTCTACTGGTGCAAGGCAAAGGAGGATGTGGAGAAATGGTGTAAATCCTGTGATGCTTGTGCGGCACGTAAAGGCCCGCAGAAACGAAAACGAGGAAGACTGCAACGGTATAACGTGGGAGCACCATTTGAACGGATTGCAATCGACATCTTGGGTCCTTTGCCACGGACCTCCAGTAGAAATAAATACATTCTCGTCAGGATGGACTATTTCACCAAGTGGCCTGAGGCATATCCCATTCCCAATCAAGAGGCATGCACGGTCGCAGAGGTCCTAGTGCAGCAATGGGTGTCAAGGTACGACACGCCCCTACAACTTCATACCGACCAAGGTAGGAACTTTACCTCTGATGTTTTCAAAGGACTGTGTCAACTACTCGGCATAGACAAAACCCGGACTACACCCTTACATCCCCAGTCGGACGGCATGGTCGAGAGGTTCAATCGTACCATCCTGAATAACCTCTCTCTTCTAGTATCAAAGAACCAGCAAGATTGGGACTTGAAGTTGCCATTGTTCCTGCTGGCTTATCGAAGTGCTGTCCATGAAACCACCGGCTATACTCCAGCCCAGATGCTTTTTGGACGTGAACTTCGTCTCCCTTGTGATCTCCTGTTTGGTTGTCCACCCGATGCGCCTTCATCGCCCGAGGAGTACATCCAAGATCTCCAGGCACGATTTGAGGACGTTCACAACTTTGCTCGGGAGCGAATTCACATTTCGTCGGAGAAAATGAAGACAAGGTACGATCTAAAGGCTACGCAACATGAGTTTCAGGAAGGAGAGAAGGTCTGGTTGTGGAATCCTGTTCGACGCAAAGGACTCTCTCCCAAGTTACAGTGCAACTGGGACGGACCATACACAGTCTTAAAAAGGCTGAATGATGTAGTGGTGCGGATCACTAAAACACCTTCATCAAAACCGAAGGTGGTGCACTATAACATGCTAGCCAAGTACCACAAGTAACGGTAATATTAAAAATTAAAAATGTAAATACTGGTAAAATTTGCGCATGCGTAATGTAAATATTTGTATATAAATATTTGTACATATTTGTGAATTTTGTAAATATTTGTATATAAATATTTGTACATATTTGTGAATTTTGTAAATATTTCCCACTTAATTTATATTTCTATGTTATCTTTATGTGCAACTTAGTTTTTGTGTTTTAGATTGTGTAAATTTGTTTAGTTTCGCCTCTTGACCAAGGGTTGCACTGCCCGGGACGTGCAGTCCTTGGGAGGGGGGCAGTGTTACGAAATTGTAAATAATTGTGTTTATTTTTGTATAAATTCTTTTAAAGAGGCTTAGTAAGTTGATAAAGTGCTAATTTTGTGCATTTCTAGTCGTTTCAGCGTTGAAATAGCCTTATTTTCCCTTAAAAACGCATTAAAAAGCCCCAGTAATGCAGGTAATGCATTTGGCGCCAAATTTGGCGACTTTTTCCCACCTTGGCGATTTTTTTGGCGACCTTGGCGAGAAAATCCTTATATGGGATATACCAAATATGGAAGCTGTAATTTGATTGGTTGACCACTTTCTAGAGTTTTCTCGAAAAATCTGGGTTCCATGGAATAGTATATAAGGAAGCGCTTTCCCGCCAAGGCAGTCAGTTCAGTTCAGATCTCAGCCAGCTCCGCTAGTGCTTGCATTGCTCTTAAGCCTCTTTGAGAGAGACTTGCTTCAAGTGTTATTGTTATACAGTTTGTACTGTGGATTCGCTATTGACAGCTGTTGTTTAAGCTGTGTTTACTGTTTGAATTGAAGCTGATACTTGGTTTATAGACCTGCATTTTTCTGGAATTTTCTGTGAATAAATTACTGAATTTTTGTACGTTTGGCCTTTCATTCTCAGACAACTCACGAACCCCCAAGTACGCAACAATATATATATATATACTAGCAGGTTACGCCCGCTTCGCTGGTCACTATTTTTAAATGAATCATTATAATTAATGAATTTTTTATCATGTGGAAAAAAAAAGAAAAAAAAACTCTGATCGGGAAAAATGTCGCACCGGGTCCCCACTGCCTTCGGCAGCGTAGACCCGTGAGCGATGCGCACGCGCGAATGCATATATATGAGCGCCCTAATAATTTTACAAATTTGAATATATCCGCAATCGATTTGTAAGTATCGAAAACCTCTATATACCAATTTTGAACGATCTAACTGTATTTTTATTTTTTTGCCCCCCTCTCCCCTCCCCCCTTCTCGCCCCTCCTAATAACTTCACACTTTCGAAAATATCCCCATTCGACATGCAGGCCTCTTCAACCTATCTGTACCAATTTTGAAAGGCATAACTGTATTTCTATTTGTTTTTGCCCCATAGCCCCCCTTTACCGCCCCACCCCCCTACCCGCCCCTCCTAATAGCTTTACAAATTCAAAATCATCCGCAATCGATTTGTAAGTATCGAAAACCTCTATCTACCAATTTTGAACGATCTGACACTATTTTTATTTTTTTGCTCCCCCCCTCCCCTCCCCCTACTCGCCCCTCCTAATAAATTTACACAATCGAAAATATCCCCATTCGACTTACAGGCCTCTTAAACCTATGTGTACCAATTTTGAACGGCCTAACTGTATTTCTATTTGTTTTTGCCCCATAGCCCCCCCTTACCGCCCCACCCCCTACCCGCCCCTCCTAATAATTTTACAAATTCAAAATCATCTGCAATCGATTTGTAAGTATCGGAAACCTCTATGTACCAATTTTCAACGATCTGACACTATTTTTATTTTTTTGCCCCTCCCCCTCCCCTACCCCTTCTCGCCCCTCCTAATAACTTTACACAATCGAAAATATCCCCATTTGACTTGCAGGCCTATTAAATCTATCTGTACCAATTTTGAACGGCCTAACTGTATTTCTATTTGTTTTTGCCCCATAGCCCCCCTTTCTGCCCCACCCCCCTACCCGCCCCTCCTAATAATTTTACAAATTCAAAATCATCTGCAATCGATTTGTAAGTATCGGAAACCTCTATGTACCAATTTTCAACGATCTGACACTATTTTTATTTTTTTGCCCCCCCCTCCCCTACCCCTTCTCGTCCCTCCTAATAACTTTACACAATCGAAAATATCCCCATTTGACTTGCAGGCCTATTAAACCTATCTGTACCAATTTTGAACGGCATAACTGTATTTGTATTTGTTTTTGCCCCATAGACCCCCCTTACTGCCTCACCCCCCTACCCGCCCCTCCTAATAATTTTACAAATTCAAAAATATCCGCAATCGATTTGTAAGTATCGAAAACCTCTATGTACCAATTTTGAACGATCTGACACTATTTTTATTTTTTTGCCCCCCCTCCCCTCCCCCCTTCTCGCCCCTCCTAATAAATTTACACAATCGAAAATATCCCCATTTGACTTGCAGGCCTCTTATACCTATCTGTACCAATTTTGAACGGCCTAACTGTATTTCTATTTGTTTTTGCCCCATAGCCCCCCTTTGCTGCCCCACCCCCTTACCCGCCCCTCTTAATAATTTTACAAATTCAAAAATATCCGCAATCGATTTGTAAGTATCGAAAACCTCTATGTACCAATTTTGAACGATCTGACACTATTTTTATTTTTTTGCCCCCCCTCCCCTCCCCCCCTTCTCGCCATTCCTAATAATTTTACACAATCGAAAATATCCCCATTCGACTTGCAGGCCTCTTAAACCTATCTGTACCAATTTTGAACGGCCTAACTGTATTTATATTTGTTTTTGCACCATAGCCCCCCCTTACCGCCCCACCCCCCTACCCGCCCCTCCTAATAGTTTTACAAATTCAAAATCATCTGCAATCGATTTGTAAGTATCGGAAACCTCTATGTACCAATTTTCAACGATCTGACACTATTTTTATTTTTTTGCCCCCCCCCCCTCCCCTACCCTTTCTCGCCCCTCCTAATAACTTTACACAATTGAAAATATCCCCATTTGACTTGCAGGCCTATTAAACCTATCTGTACCAATTTTGAACGGCCTAACTGTATTTCTATTTGATTTTGCCCCATAGACCCCCTTACTGCCCCACCCCCTACCCGCCCCTCCTAATAATTTTCCAAATTCAAAAATATCCGCAATCGATTTGTAAGTATCGAAAACCTCTATGTACCAATTTTGAACGATCTGACACTATTTTTATTTTTTTGCCTCCCCCCCTCCCCCCCTTCTCGCCCCTCCTAATAAATTTACACAATCGAAAATATCCCCATTCGACTTACAGGCCTCTTAAACCTATCTGTACCAATTTTGAACGGCCTAACTGTATTTCTATTTGTTTTTGCCCCATAGCCCCCCTTACTGCCCCACCCCCTTACCCGCCCCTCTTAATAATTTTACAAATTCAAAAATATCCGCAATCGATTTGTAAGTATCGAAAACCTCTATGTACCAATTTTGAACGATCTGACACTACTTTTATTTTTTTGCCCCCCCCTCCCCTCCCCCCTTCTCGAAATTCCTAATAATTTTACACAATCGAAAATATCCCCATTCGACTTGCAGGCCTCTTAAACCTATCTGTACCAATTTTGAACGGCCTAACTGTATTTCTATTTGTTTTTGCCCCATAGCCCCCCCCTTACGCATGTGAAATCACGTTTTGCCCCCCCGCCCCCCTTGGGGACCGAATTTCAAAAATTCCAGAAACCGATTTTTAGACATTTGTATTAGCTATATTTAAAAGCAAAAATTTTACGGATATCTGTTTTTTTGTTTGAGATATGGAGGATTTTGTGAAATTACGTTTTGCCCCCCCTCCCCCCCTTGGGGGGCGAATTTAGTAAAATCGCTTGCGGCGTTGTCTTTCTCGGGTCGTAAACATTAACCGTGCCAAATTTGGTCCCGCTCGGTGAAACGGCCTAGGATTCTATAGCGAACACACACACACACACACAGACAGACTCTGCTCTTTTATATATATAGATATATATATATTCTGTTATAACATATTAAAATATATGATACTTTGTATATACATTAAAATAACGTTTACAAAATTTAATGGGTTGTGAGGAATACGTGGTCTCCATTATCTCAATTCCTCAATCTTAAAGATTAACTTAATTACTTAATTAGATTGTAAAAAGAGCTCGAGACAAAGTTAAACAATAAATAAGAGTTTTTTTAACGTTAAATATCAAGGAGGGTGTTGGGCTAACTCAATTTTAACTCTCAATAAACCCCAGGAAATAACTTTAACAAAGCATAAAATAAAAGGTAGCTTATCTCACCAATAATGATCTTGTCGACGGCTGCTCTCTGTTATCACTAACTATTCTCACACCAGAATTGTCGGCTGGATCCCCTAGATGCGACAGATTCTTCTCTTTCTTTACGCTACAACACTACACCTCTCTACCATCACTTAACATACGCATAAAACTATCACACCAACATTACTCTTTACGCCACCTCCTCACACACTAATCCGCTACAATTCTCTACCACTACCAATTCACTATTTTCATCTTCCAAAACAATCTCTATCTTATACTAACTATATTCTACAACTTCCTTTCTCTTCATTTCAATCAATACTATTAAAATCACTTCTAATTCATCTAACTCTCCGAACCTCATTCTTTCACTGCATCACCATGTCGACATAAAACTCATCCGACCAAGAGTTTCGCCGAGTCACCGGCGACGAAGTGAATTAACCGTCCCAACTTTGGTGACGGTCTATAGTCTCGACCTCACAGGGTGTTCGGATTTTCTAGGATATATGTAAAAATATACAAGTTGATCCGAAAATCACTTCCAGATTTTAAACTTTAACATGAAAAAAAAAAAATTAGAGGTACGTACTATAATAATTCTCACAATGAAATGTTTCGTTTAAAGATAATTTTAGTTTAGAATTTGCCCACAGATTGCGCTAAACATTTAAAATACCAGGAAAGCAATAAAAAAAGCACGGCAAGAAATTAAAGAGCATTTATTTTCTAAAATGCACAAACATATTTCAATATATTAATGGATTTTTGTCCAATCCGCATCCAAAGTGTAGCCCCAAAAAACCAACATGCTTTGCGTTGTTTGGAAAGGTACGAGATAATATAACACCGTTTTTTTTTTCTTTTGCTTCTTCGATACTTTATTATCAGGTATATTTGTTTTTTTACATAATATCACAAGAAGAAATGAAGAAAAATTAAGGTGACTGTGTATTAAGAGAAAAAAAAAAAAAAAAAACTATAGTTATACATCTAGTAGTCGGCCTTCACACATTTAGTGGTACATATAAATAAGGGTTATTTCCACAGCTGCCAGCACTGATAATTTTTAAATCAGATTTATACACCAGTATTTATTAAAAGGGATCTCTCATATATATTTTTGACGAATAAATAAAATTAAGTAAACTGAAAACATTTATAAAAACTTTCCAGTATGAAGTCTTTGTTTAAAATAACGGTGACTTGGCACTTATATATTTCTGACAACCATAGTTCTAAAAAAAAAGAGTAGAACGACAAAAGTGCAAAGATAAGACAAATTTGGTATACAGAGGATGATTTTTCCAGCTTTTGGTTAAAATTGGAAAACCGGACGTGGGTCATGTAAAACCAGAATTGGGACCCCATACGACCAAATTACAAAAACGTCTCTGACGATTTTCTTCAAAATTTCTACATAAAATATTTTTAGGTTTCATTTAAATGTCCTACCTGATTAGTAATTTTAGATCTTGGGAATAAGTGTTTCAAAAACGCTTCCATTGATTTTCTAAAAACTCGCTATCTACACTCTTCCATTTGACTTTATGGCGTGTGTATTGTTATGCTATTTCAGGAAATTTTTAATTGTCTGAATAGTTTGTTCACTTCTAGATCATTTCATCAGGCTATTCCTAAAAAGATTTTATTTTTTGGGTAGTAGAAAATTTGTCATTATTACATACCATTTTATTTAAATATATTTGACCATATGTACTTCACATTTCTTTTTTTTTTTTTTTTTTTTAATGAAAGGAATCAAATAATTTATCAAAAAAGTAGCGAAGAACTGTCTATAAGATCGAAGATCAATGCAGCATTCTCCCAAAGATTACAGTTTTATTCTTTGTCTGTTGGCAATCCAATTTTAATTTAAATTCAAGAAAAATATGTATGAAATGAGTTGTTTTGTATTATAAAATTAAAAGAGGTTTTTTTTTTTTTCTTCTCAGTTTTTTTTTTTTTTTTTTTATCACTAACATAGAAAAACAATGGAACATAGAAAGATATGCAATGATAAATATTTTTGTGTATTTTCAGTGTAAATATTTGGAGATATAAAAATATCTCAGAGAAAAATATTAAAAAAAAAAAAAAATCCTCAGCATTAAAACAATCAATAATACATATTTCAGTAAACTAATTAATAAGTTCCATATTACTTTAATTAATATTATAGTCTTTAAATTTAAACAAAAAAAAAGTAATTACTTCAACCATTAAAAGCGGAATATGAATCAGAGCATTAATAAATCCTGTTTTAGAAAATAACTTACTTTTCTTAATAACATTGACTGAAGAAAACTCAACACAAATTTTCTTAAAATTATTATAATTGTTTATGCTAAAGTAAATCAATCAAAATAATGCATCTATTTAATTATATGTCATGTATGATACATATTTATAAAACTTTCTTATCAAATTAAAACCAATAAATTGAGAGACAATCGGTAACGAGCAGAGAAAACCTTCATTACTAAAAAACTTTAACAATTACTCAAAAAAAAAAAAAAAAAATCTATGTTACACAGATCATGTAATTATTCATATTTGTTTATATCATTACTTTCAGCATTATAAATAATTTTGACAGCATAAAATATGTAATGGCTTTGACAGGTTTTCCCGAAAAAAGAAAGGAATATTCTAATGATGCTCTTATAACAAAGGGGAAATTGTACGAATGGTGAAAATTTATAATAAAATTTGGATTTTTAACATTAATGAAAGAAAGACATTAATGAAAGAAAGACTTTAATTAAAGAAAAATGCAGTGGATTGTAAATTTAGCAGCTAAAAGTGAAATTTGGGTGAGATCTGTATTTACTCCTTATATCCCTTTAGCAATTTATTCACACATGCAAAATTATAATAAATGACGCAAATATTTGGAATCATGTTTTAATTTGAGAGCATAAACGCCATACTATAAGGAAAAAAAAAACATTTTCGAGGATTTTTACCTTAGATAATAACACATAAACAAATATCCAACTTAGTTTCAATAGTAGATTGATCTCTTTTTTCGTTGTCAGCAACTGCCATTCTGAAACAAGATGTCTAATTGAGTTTATTAATAAACATAGTTCATATTTTCATAAGACAAAAAAAAAAAAAAAAAAAAAAAAAAAAAAAAAAAAATGCACTGCGTTTTAGGACAGATGTTTTTAAAAATCCCATTTAAAAAACTTTCTGGAGTAGAAATTCTAAAGAAATTGACATGTATTGTTAATATTCTAAAATAATAATTTTTATATAATATGATATACTTAGTGTTCAGATTTACAGGGCTACACTAAAATATTCAGATACATTAAGGGCTGCAATTATAATCTAACGGCTGTATTTTCTTTTGCGTTAATATTTTCAGCACTTTCCGACATTAAGGAAAAAACCGTATTATCTAAATGAATATACAGCAGAAGAATTATCGGTGTAATAAGCAAATTTTTCTAATTAAATAAAAATCTTTAAAAGACAAATAGATTATCTTTGTATTTATGTTACTTTATTCATTTTTCTTTTTCTTTTTTAAAATTGTTTGATATTTTAAATGACGCGAGAATTATATATACTATCAACATTATTATTTTTTAAATGAGAATGGTGTAGTAAGTTCATGTACTAAATATACTTTTCGCACTGTACTACAACAGTATAATTTGGGGGTAGCATACCGTATTGATTAAGATTGCAGACCGCATTGATTAAGATTGCAGGACACGCAGTTCTATTATACACAGGTGTCGAATGGGGCCATAGGCCTTTCATAGTAGAAGTATATTAATGACAATATTTACGCTTTTTATTTCCTTTATATTTTTAGGAATTTATGAGATTAGTTTGAGTCAATAATTTTTCTCTCTTCATCTAGCACGTGTTGAAAAATAATTTGTGACTTATTTAGTGAGTTTTGTTAACACAAGTTTAAACAGGATAAAAAAATAAAAAAATAAAAATTCCAAAAACTTTTAAAACTACATCGTCCGGTACTTTCCATTCAAAGCTGTCAAGGGAGAATAAGTGGACTTACGTGTTATTCAAGGTTTTGAGGTATGATGAGTTTACAGAAAGAAAAGTGTGTGTTTGTCTTTTTGTTATTTTTGGTTTTTTTAGTTGCATATAGCCATTAAAATTAGCAAAATACCAAATACGTAAATATATAATATTAATAAAATATTACATTAAGATATTAAAGTAAAAAAAAAAAAAAAAAAGTTTAAAAATATATTTTCTCGTTTACATTAAATCAGATAAACCACCTTTCTTTAAGACTAAATATGATGCCTAAACAAAAACTTAAGATAAGGAAAACTTTTAGTTGAATGTTTTCACAATATATTTGAAGTTAAATGTATTTTTAGTATGCACTCAAACATATAAGTTATCAAAGAGGTCAACAAATAATAAATATAGCCAACACTAATCTAAATTAATTTGTAAAATACAGTAGGGAGAAGAGGGTAATAATTAAAATTAAAAATTTACAAACAAAAATGACGTAAATGAATAAATTTTCAACAGATGTTTGACTGTTTATTGTTCGTCAAATGGCCAAAAGTCTGTAAAATCCTAAGGCAGTTCAACGCGAAAAGCAGAGCTTATTTTCAAAAAAAAAAAAAAAAAAAAAAAAAGCTGACCGAACAAAAGAACACGAGGTCTTGTTTTTTTTTTTTTTTTTGAGTTTTAAAAATGCTTTGTTTTGTTTTTCACCTCCCTGCTTGTCATCAGAGTTGTGTTTTAGTTCCCTTCGTTGGTCCCTGCATTGCAGCTAGATAACTTTAAAACTCTTTAGAATTAATTGACACAACGCAAATTAAACTTATATGAATAAAATAATTCACTTTTTTTCCGTTTTAAATTGACTTGCTTCGAACCTTAACAGATGGGCCTACCTGTAAAACTACAATCGCACAAGACCACTATATATTGAACTGAGTGTTTTGAAATTTCATGAAATAATATATATATATATATATGTATAAATAATAATTAAATAGATATGTATATATATATATATATATATATACATATATATATATATATTTGTATTTGTGGAAGTGAAAAAATATATTTTACAAATATCGCAAGGCAGTACTTTTTAAAAAGATCATTGCCTGCTTAACGTGCTTAAAAAATAAAATGAACTGTTTGCCATAAAAAACGGGGGTGGGGGAGAAGGTGTATAAATACAAGCAGTAGATATAAAACATAACTTATCCTCATTTTTTTATTTGGATATTCATGAAATCTATCGTAGATATTCTAGCCATAGTCTTAAAAACAGATAAAAAATATTTTTTTAAATATGCTTTATAAAAATTTTTATACCGTTAAATAGCTATATCTTTTTATATCGCTTTTTTTTCAATCACAAAAGTAATTTAACGTACAATAATAGAAAAAAAAAAGGCTTATAAAATTTTAAAATATCAATTATAATGTACAATTAAAACAACCGTCTTTATTCTGAAGATCCAAATGTTTAAGTTAGTTTTAATTTCCAGTTTTGGGGGTTATCGCCTCAGTTTAAATAATAGGGAGAAACATTAATTATATCTGAATAAATAGTATATATATATATATATTAGGGTGGTTCGAAAAAATCGATTTTTTTATTTCGGAATCGCGTTACCTCTCAAAAATTGTAGTTTAATATCCTCAATTGGGGAAAAATAAAAAAAAAATTCTAAGTTGACATCTTCAGTTCGCGCACGAGGCTTAAAGTTTGAAAAAATATGTTAAAAATTGAAATTTTCAAAAATAACAAAATTAGTTTTTTTTTAATTTTTTATAATGCAACAGCCATAAATTGTCAGTATATAGCGTAGTTTGAACCTAAAATATATTTTATAGCTTTTACATAATATGTTTAGTTCGCGCATACGCCTTAAATTGGGCTAAAATCGCCCAAAATTTGAAATTTACGTGTTTAATATACAATAATACATACGTGACATATTTACGTTTCAAAAGTATTTTAAAAATTCTAAATTTGTTAAATATATAACCTTTTATCACAGTATTATACGTACAAGTATAGTTACACACACATTTATATGTATATAATAACATTGCATGTCATAGCTAATTACAAAATGATTTATAGATTTTACCTATTTTTTGTGTCTTTAAGATTCCTCAGATGTGTTGGCAATGTTTCAAATTGAGATTTATAGTCAAATGATGGCATAGTTGACCTTGAGAGCAAAACTGTCTTTATGAAACCATCCTTGTTCTCTTCTCCATATACTTTGGTACAATATTCTGTTACGAGCTTTACAATTCTTTCGACACTTTGCGTGTGGCAAGGAAATTTAATTACCTCGAACTCTGGGAGAACATTAGTATTAATAAGTTCTTCTAGGCTGTGCGCTGACACATTGCTCATTATTGGAGGAGGTGTTAGTTTGCACTTGGACCAATCAATAAGTTCAATGTAATTTGAAGCTGCAAAATTTATGGTCGGTGGTTGAAAAGTACGCACCGATTTCCCTTTTGGTTCTTGTTTTCTTGCTTTTATCAATCTTCGAAAAGCTAGCTGTCTTACGTGCACTCTCTCATCTAGTACCATTGTAATTAAAAGATTTTCGGGATGACAAAAATACGCATTCCTCTAAATGACAGGATGAATTATTTTACGTACCCTGTCGGGCAGCTATCTTGTCTTCTGTACTAATTTAAACACGTGAACTGCTCCAAACTTTACAGAGGGATGCATTTTATTTCCAAACCATACTGGAGTGTATATCTTCATAATATAGCTGACCAGCAGTTTAATATCGTCAGAAGGTTTTACTTCAGAAATATATAGTCTTAAGATCATAGTTGCACAAGTTAACCACCTAGAGTTACTAAGAGAACCAGGATCTTTCACAGTGAGATCTGGCGCACACTTCCTGTCTTGACTGCAAGATAAATATTAAGTAAATACTGTTGGTCCTTGCTTAAGTCAGTTTTGGTCACATTTATCTCCTCACTATTAATCGTTTCAAAATTAGCAACAGGGAGTTTTTCACAGTCAGTCAACTTCTTGACAACGTGTGGGTCCTGTAGTATCACCATCTACACTTTCAAAATGTCTCAACGGAAATTATTTGAAATGTAATACACATATAATCCATTTTAAAGGACGACCAAGTTTAAGCCCAAGGTTGCGAATAACACCGTTTTTCCACCCTGTGTTGGTCGCTGTTCCGTCACATCCAACTGCAACAAGCTTAACATAACCAAAGTTATTGTTTTCTAAATAGCAAAAGATACTATTAGCTATTTCACTTCCAGTGGCCCTTGGAGGTGTCAAATGTCCCAGATACTTTCCTCCAGGCTCTAAATGACTTTCTTCATGTGTAGTACTTATTATGGTAATCCTTTATCAATTTAACAATACTACGTTCATGACTGACCGTTGGTATAGAAGCTTTACAGTACAGTTCCTCTATATGAGCAGCAATGCAATCTGAAATCTTTGAAAAAGATTCGTTTTTTACAGATTTTGTTGTTTCTTCAAAACAAGCTAACAAAACATCTGCACATGTGGGCAAAACACTTTGACTTAACGCTTTTGATGCACCGAAAAACGGACGAACACTTAAGCGTTTAGAAGTTTTCGGGGGTCTCATTATTTATTATTTGGAGAAAGGAGAACAATATAACAAAACTTGAGCATAAAAATTTACAAATTAATCTACTCAAAGCAAAACACTCTGCACTTTGTGATTCACTTACAGTTACAAATTAAAGATGCTACTTGCTTAGCGGCTACTAACTGACTGACAAAGTGAGAGAAAGCCTTTAAACTATCTACTAGAATGTGTCTACTGTCTAGACAAATCGGCGGTGGAATAAGAATGCGACTGCGTGGCGCCAACTTAGCGCTTGCCGGTCAATTACTGTTCGTGTTCAGTTTTTGACATTTTTTTTTTTTCAAATTTTAAGCCTCATGCGCGAATAGAATATATCATCTAAAAGTTATAATTTTTTTTAAAGTTGAAATTACGCTATATACTAACATTTTATGGCTGTTGCATTATAAAAAATTACAAAAAAACTAATTTTATTATTTTTTTGAAAATTTCAATTTTTAACATATTTTTTCAAACTTTCAGCCTCATGCGCGAACTGAAGATGTCAACTTAGAATTTTTTTTTTATTTTTCCCCAATTGAGGATACCAAACTACAACTTTTGAGAGGTAACGCGATTCTGAAATAAAAAAATCGATTTTTTCGAACCACCCTAATATATATATTTGTGGAAGTGAAAAAATATATTTTACAAATATCGCATGGCAGTACTTTTTAAAAAGATCATTGCCTGCATCACATGCTTAAAAAATAAAATTAACTGTTTGCCATAAAAAACGGGGGTGGGGGAGAAGGTGTATAAATACAAGCAGTAGATATAAAACATAACTTATCCTCATTTTTTTATTTGGATATTCATGAAATCTATCGTAGATATTCTAGCCCTAGTCTTAAAAACAGATAAAAAATATTTTTTTTAAATATGCTTTATAAAAATTTTTATACCGTTAATTTTTATACCGTTTATACCTTTTTATATCGCTTTTTTTCAATCACTAAAGTAATTTAACGTACAATAATAGAAAGAAAAAAAAAAAAAAGCTTATAAAATTTTTAAATATCAATTATAATGTACAATTAAAACAACCGTCTTTATTCTGAAAATCCAAATGTTTAAGTTAGTTTTAATTTCCAGTTTTGGGGGATATCGCTTCAGTTTAAATAATAGGGAGAAGCATTAATTATATCTGAATAAATAGTAATAAATACTTTCATAAATACAGAAAAGAATTGCTTGCTAACGTAATGTTTCATACATTATTATCTCCCTAATAAATATGGTAAATTTACGAATCATCAAATCAATTAAGTTATATTTTAAGAATATTATAATAAAATATATAATTACATTCTAAGTGAAATACTATTTTTCTGCATTTAAATGTATATTTTTTAAATAATGGTAATTCATTGAAAGTTCTATTTCGGTGTTATTCTAAAAGAAATGGTAATTAACAAATCTTATATTAAAAAAAAAAAAAAATTAAAATTAATCTGGATTTTGCAATTGTATAAATACACGTCAAATTATTTTCAAAATCCTCTCATAAACAAAATTAAATCAATCATGTTTCTAGTTAATTTACTTTGATTATATTTTTATATCTTGTATACGATTGTACATATGTGTGAACTATTATCCTTATAAATTAAAATGTATATTATTTTAAAAAAAAAGATAATTCAGTTAAAAAAAAAAAAAAAAAAAAAAAAAAAGAATTTGTAATTATCTTAAACAAAATTCTAATTAACAATTTTATATTTAAAATCCGAAATTCAAAATCGACCAGTATTTTAGAAACGTAAAAATATGCACTCTGTATATTTCACAAAACACTTTTATAAGCATAAGCAGATGCTTTCTTTCTTAGTTAATTTATGCTCATTATATTTTCATAACATTCTTGTATTTGAATATACATATGCGTATAACTTTCAAAACAATTATTATATCATTTTAATTTTGTTATTATTTGCTATATAATTAAAATCTAATTAAATCTTATATTGTTAGTTCATATATTCTCCCAATATAAATAATTCAGAAATGATATAATTATACATTACGAATAGTATTTTTATTTAGTACCCTTCTAATATATAACTAAAAATATTTTGAAAATTATAATTTCCACCAATAAATTATTTATTTACCAGTTATAATATATTTTCATTATTGTTTATGAATACGCATATGTATGCATCGAGACATAAAAAAAAAAAAAAATGTCTCTATTCATATTATTAAACTTATTAACATTATTATTTCAAATAACCTAAAATTTACAGTATACTAGTGATAAAAGAAATTAATTACAGCTAATTAAGAAACACATTAATAAGCAGATTTAAAGTTTCTCACATAAAACTTATTTCCCTTCGTTAATGCAATGCATTTAAAACATGCTTATAATCATTATCCTTAAAATATGTAAACATTGGTAGTCAGAGAGATGGATTCAAATTTCTCCTGTTAATGGCATACTTATACTCATAGTAATATGCATATCATGAAATATTTAAGACTTGCATATATTAACGCTTCATAATTAGGATTTTGCGTGTGTAACTATTAGAAAATAATCACTTATAGGCAGGGAATAAATTAGTTTGGACGTGTTTAATAAATAATAATATATGACACACGTCTAAAATTCATGAATAATCATTGGTATTATAAATGAACACGATATATTGGTGGATTGTAGAATATATGAAAATAATTAATAAATCACCTACGTCACTTTCTTAATGCAGAAATATTATCAGTAAATATTCACATAATATCAAAGGATTAGAAATTAAACAATTAAAAATTTCTAAAAAAAAAAAAAAAAAAAAAAAAACTGTGTTTGCCTGCATAACTTTTATATACAGAATGACTAAATATAACTTTAAAATATAATAAGTATGAGTAAATAATTATACGCGGAAGGAAAATAGTTTTAATTTTGAAATAATTTATTTAATTTCTGTTCTATATTAATTTAAGGTATTATTATTGGTATTAAGCGTAAGGTCGATTGATTACACTAGGGTACTAGGCCTGAGAGGAAGTGCTGTCCGTGGGGGTCATTCTCAAACGTCATAGCCAGTTTTTACTATTATTTTAAGGATAGAAAAAGATTAATGAATTAAATTCTGAAATTTATTAACATTATAGATCAGATATATTTAATTTAATATTTTAAATAATTAAGGGAAATGTCTCCTGTTTAGGACATCCTCTGGTTAATGGCGCCCCACCATATATTTTAACAAAAATCAAATATGGTGGATTTGAGTACTGTCAAACTTGTATTGTGACAGCATGTCGTTTTAGTGCCAAAACCGAAGTAAATATATATGCATTTGCTTAGTAAGTGCAAGTATTGAAAAAAAAAAAAAAAAAAAAAAAAATGAAATAAAGCAGCATAAAGTAATTTGTGATTTTGTTTCAGCATGCGATAAATCGATGTGAATTAATTAAAAAATGTAAGTGTAATGTATATTCATTATATTTTGGGAATCCATATCGAAATCACCCAAAATGAGGACCGAAAAGTACTTTTTCTGTCGTTTATAAAAATGACTGCTATTCAATTTGTGGGCACTTTCATGTAACCAGTTGTGTGCACACATGGTTTTTCATTTAAAGCGTGCGTTTGGCTACAAAATAAAATGTAACATGGATCAAGATCCTATTTTAAAATCTTATGTTGATTCTGATTTGGCTAATGTCCCACTTGACAGAAAGTCAATTTCATAAAATGCATATAAGTATATATATATATCGGCTTTCCGGAAATCATAGGACTTCCATTATTACAGTGTGACAATACAAAAAGATGATCGAAATCTACAGACATGGAAATAAACTGCATATTTATAGGTTTTAAAATAGTAATGGTGGTTTGAATGATCTGGAAAACTAAAATCTATGAAAACTTCGGAAAGGTAAAATATTTAACAATATGATGATTTTTATTATTTTTATTATTTTTATTATTATTATTACACAGAAAAAAGAATAAGAAGAGCATTTGGATAAAGATGCTTTTTATAATGCATTTATAGAAAAGAATAAAGTTAAAAGGTTCTTAAAAAATAACATTGAACGATTGAAAACTTTTCTACAAATCTGAAAAAACAAGGTGTTGCAAACATTGCCTTAAAATCATTTTAATTTACATTTTTTTTTTTTTTTTTTTTTTTTTTCAAGAATATAAAGATGAAACAAATAAATATATTTAACTAATTTTTGTTTTATTATTATTATTAAATTTATTTTATATATCTATACAACTTGTAGTATTATTACAATATAAAATTATAATTCAAAAGATATTTATTTTTTAAATTACTGTGCAGTTTTTTGATGGAAAATTGCGATGGTTTATTATTTACTTTTAAACTTAGACTTAAAAAAATAAAATAAATAATAATAATAATTGTTAGAACGTAAAATACAGGAAATATAATTTTCATAAATTTTAGATTAGGTAACATTTAATCAGTCTTTGGAGTTTCTTATTATAAAATTGAGAGTAAAATGTTTATAATTTAAATTAATTCAGAAATTTTAGCGAATTAGCATATTTTTACAAGAATTTAGGAAAATGTTTATAAAAGTTTATAACATATTTCTTAGAGGCGTTAACATTTTATTTGTAAAGGGAGATAGAAATAAATTATTATATTTATTCTGTATTTTGTATGCAAAAGCATTAACTTATTTCTCGAAATTTCAAAATTTCAAATGATGATGAAAATATACTTACATATATTTATCTAAATTAGCAATAATATTAATATTAATAATATTAATAAAGAAAAATATTCATTATAAAATCAGCTTTATTATTATGGATATATTTCAAGCAGATATCTATAAATATATATTTTTTTAATAAATAGTTTTATTAATTATTTGTATAAGGAATACATTACTTTTAACGAGTATCTTATATTAAAGACAAAGACACGATTTTCCTTTTTTTATTTAGATTTAAAAATGTATATTTAATTACTAAAAACTAAATATCATTACAACTTCCTTCTTTTAGATAATAAATGAAAAAAAATGAAAACTTTTACTTACATTCAAGAATAAAAGTTTCAATAACACTTTAAAATCTTGTTTTTTATAAACTAATAATTTATTCATATTTTATATACCAGATCCTATATATATATATATATATATATATATATATATATATATATGTGTGTGTGGTGGAAACACCATGCTTGTCCAGTCGTTTGATTAAAAAAACCAGCTTTGCATAAGTCTAGTTCTCTCACTCAGCGACGAACAACCTTGAAGGAGTGACGCAACCAACAAGTAACGTGATGTCAGAAGGATGTCATCACTGTCATTCCCTGCGCGCGCATACTTCTGTGTGGAATCTTCCAGCAAGTGCGTTGGAGCGGCAGACGGTAGCTTCTATTTGACGATGCCTATCTTCGGATCTGTCGACGGAAGTAATGGAAGCTCATCATTTTATTTTGACGAAAGTTGTGCCGAACATTATATCATCTAGTGATAATAAGTGAACCGCTAAAAAAATTTCCTTTTCGAAGAGCATTAGACGAGTGCTCATAAACAGACGATATATTAATTATAATCTCCTTAGATAGTTGTGTTGATTGAAAGTTATATGAGATGTGTTATGAATGCAACTTGACTCTTTAATTACTATATTCTCCATCCTGCACATATTATTAGTGTATTATAGTTCTTCATTATTAAAATTAAATAGTTAATAGTAATCGAGTAATTAATTATTAATGCCCACTTTAGTTATTACAATTTTCTTCAGAAGTGGGATGCGCCTGGACTGAAAAAGAACTATTTTGATAATTCGCTGAACTTTAATTAAAATAAACATTTGATAGGCTGAACTTTTCTTTGATATTAAAACTGTGGTTGAACTGTGTGTCTACGAATGAGATACGGTTTTGAATTATATTAAAGCTTTTCTACAAATAATTATGAAAGTGCGCAAAGTCAACAGATTATTTAGACGGATCAACTCAACAAAAATCTATATACGCACTTATAAAATATTAAAATAACAAGGCATATGTTGTTCCTGTTGTGCAAAGGTACGTCAATTTTTCTTTATTGCATGATGTTTTCTTTGGGCGATATTCCTCAAATAGTTATTGCACTAGGACAAGAGAAATATAATAAAATTAAAATTCTGCATCGGTTTTTATTTGACGATGACGGTGATCGTAAAAAGAGATGCAGAATAAAAAAATATTACAGGTTTCACTTTCGCCGTTGGTGATGAAAATTATGTTTTAAAACGTATAAGTGAAAATTTACACTGAATGAACTAATAACAATCAGTAATTTATTAAATGTCTCTTTTGACGGTTCTAAAGAAGAGTTACGTGACAGATTATTGTCAAAATTATGTGATATTGAATCACTAATAGATAAAAATTCTGAAAATGAATCGGACAGTGAATCCGAAAATGAATCGGAAAGTGGCGATAGTGACGCCACGAAAATTGATTCCTCAGTGCAATGCCATAATGATAATTATAATAATAGTGAAAAATGTTCTGGTTATTGTATTAATATTAAGAATTCTGGAACACATGGTGCAGCCATTTCATTTAACGATTTTGAGAATAATATTAGTAAATTTAGCGGTGAGCCGCACGAAAATATAATTGAGCGGTTCACTGAATTTGAAGAAATATCTAACATGTTTAAATTAAATGAATTGCAGAAGATAATTTTTTGTAAACGATTTTTCAGCGGAAACGCTGTATTGTTTGTTAAATCTGAAGAAGCGCTGCTTACGTATAAGAAGAAAAAAGCGCTCATTGAAGAATTCAAAGTTGAAATTAATTCAGCTGCTTTGCATGATATATTGAGTAAGAGAAAAATGAAAATCGATGAAACGGTTACTAAATACTTTTTTAAATCAGAGAATTAAGTACGAATGGGCATATCGATGATGCTGCCATTATGCACTATGTGATCCAGGGAATTAATGACAAATATGAGAATAAAATTATGTTATATGGTGCAAAATATTTACGCGATTTTAAAGAAAAAATTAAAATGTATAAAGAGTTTAAAAGAGATAGTGATAAATGTAAACATAGATTTGATAAAGTAGAGCATAATGCAAAATTGAAACCCATAAGAAATAATGTAGTCGAAAAATTTAATCCTAAAAGTGAAATAGGTAAATTTTGTTGTAATTCTGGTGAAAGAAACCACTTATCTAGAGACTGCCACCATAGAGCTAAGGGTTTAAAATGCTTTTCATGTAAACATTTTGGGCACAAGAGCTCGGAATGTCCGGGTTCGAAACCCGACGTCGAATCACTAATTATTACTGTAAATCAAAACATGAACAAAAACATTCAAATAAATAATGTGAATTTTACTGGCATTATTGATGCAGGGAGTGAGGCAACACTGCTGCGTAAAAGTGCCTTTAATAAATTCAATGTTAATAGATTAAATCCTACGAGTCCCACTCTGAAGGGGATCGGGAAAAGTTTCGTAAAGCCGTTAGGCTCATTTGAAGCAAATCTTAAAATTGATGATTTTGAATCTAAAACCAATGTTTATGTTGTAAATAATGATTTTATACCCTATGACGTAATCATCGGAATGAACGTGTTAACGTTGGGTGAGACGACGATAAATGGAAATGGTTTTTTTGTGAAAAACAAACCTAGTCCCCTCTAGGTAAATTTAGTAACAGTTCTTCCAATAAATGCATATCAAAATGAGGTTGACACAGATATTGCTATTGACTCTCCCATTACTTTAAAAGTAAAATTTCGGAGAAGTCCCCAGAAATAAATAAAACATTAAATAGTGTTGAAAAGTGTCAAAATAAAACCCTTCAACCTGCTAAGTTGACGAAAAAATCATTAGAATCTTCCAAAAAAGCTGCAAGTGAAAATAATGACGATGACGAAAGTGTTGATGATAAAGAGATGCTTTTAAAGGACGATAATAGTGAAGATGATGACAGTGAGGAAGAGGAAGAGCCTCAACGAAAGAAACAAAATCAGATAAACATTTCCCAAATGAAAACGCAAAATCAAGAAAAAACTCCTTCAAAGAAAGACGAAGAACAAATACTACATGAAAAGGTTTTGCCGAGCAGAAAGAGTTGAAGAAAAAAGTTGAAGAAAATTTCAAATTTCTTAAAAGAAAGAAACTGAGAGGACAGCCTTTCACGATAGATCCCACTGAATGTAAAAAACAGAATGTCCCAAAAGAAGAGACTGCCACTATAAATTTGAAAAAATTGTTTATTTCATCACTTCCAATGGAGACTACATTTAATAAAATAGCTGTATTATTTCCCAAAGCTGTGCAAATACATATAGAAGTTACCCCTACACATAAGAGTGCTACTGTAAATTTTATAACTGAAGAAGATGCTGCAGAGGCTTTAGAAAAAACTGAAACTAGAAATGACAAATTAGAGGTGCTCGAGTTCGAATTCCAAGCTGACTTTGAGTCCCAGAAATAATATTTGCGTAAACATACAAAAGGACATTTTTTTTAAGTTCAAGAAGAGAATAGAAAAAATTATAACTTGCGAAGACAACAACCGAAAACATACGAAGTAAGCGACCTAGTTGCCACCAAATTGAAATCGAAATAATTTAGCCCCTACAAAATTGAAAAATGAAAAGTGAAAACGCATATGATGCAGTTAAGGAGGGATACCATGAAGGCCCCCTTTGCACATCCACCCATTCCGAATGTCTGAAAGAGAGAATAACTTAAAGATTATACTTTAAAAAAAAGACTGTATGTATATTTATAAATACGCTTGTTATTATTTCGTGTTGCTTTTGTGTTTGTTTTTTCTTTTTGTATTTTTCAGAATTGCCGCCTGCAGGACCAGTCGTGGAAGGATGGCCGAGTTTGTAGTGGAAACACCATGCTTGTCCAGTCATTTGATTCAAAAAACCAGCTTTGCATAAGTTTAGTTCTCTAACTCAGCGACGAACAACCTTGACGGAGTGACGCAACCAACACGTAACGTGATGTCAGAAGGATGTCATCACTCTCATTCCCTGCGCGCGCATACTGCTGTGTGGAATCTTCGAGCAAGTGCGTTGGAGCGGCAGACGGTAGCTTGTATTTGACGATGCCATATCTTCGGATCTGTCGACAGCTGTTTTACAAAATGGCAATGGAAGCTCATTATTATTTTTTTGACGAAAGTTGTGCCGAACATTATATCATCTAGTGATAATAAATGAACTGCTGAAAAGTTTTCCTTGACGAAGGGCAATAGACGAGTGCTCTTAAACGGACGAAATATTAATTATAATCCTCTTAGATAGTTGTGTTGATTGAAAGTTATATGAGATGTGTTATGAATACATTTTGACTCTTTAATTACTATATTCTTCATCCTGTACGTATTATTAGTGTATTATAGTTTTTCATTATTAAAATTAAATAGTTTAATTAAATAGTTTAATTGGAAAGAATCAGAAATCGAATTTTTAAGTTATGGATTATTTCTTGCTGCTTTCCAATAGATATACGGACGCATCTCTTTCAAACATTATTATTATTGTTGTTATTATTATTATTATTATTGTAAAAAAAATCACTTCACGAAATGCTCTGAAAATTCAAGGATGTAAAAACCATGAACCCATACATTTTGGTTTATGTTAGATCACATTAATATAAAGAAGACTAGAATAAATTAAAGAAAATACAGAATGTATGTCATCAAACTGTTAAAAAAAGAAAAAGAAGAATCTTCAAATGCGTTGTAACAGTAGCATGTAATTATGAAGATCGTATTAATTATTCATATTCATTTGTATCGGTAGAGCATCTATATTCATAGTAATATTCAAGTTCCTTTATTTTATTTTATTTTATTTTATTTTATTTTACTTTATTTTATTTATTTATTTTTTTAATTTAAAATAATAATAATAATAATAATAATAATAATAATAATGCTGGTTTTTATTCTGACATGCTGGTTTTTATTCCGACATATTTAAACCAATGCACTGTTATTCTTACGAAACTCAAATATTACATTCGACACAACATACTGCAATCAGAAATAATCAGAATAAAAGTAGAATCAGAAATATAAAAAAGATATTTAATGAATACGAACATTTTTACACATATAAAATTGTTAACATAATTTTTCTTTCGTATTTTATTGTCCATATGCATTGAGTAACTTATATGGAAAACTGAAGAAAATATTTTGAAAGTTAAGGAAATTACCGTTAATGGTATGAACAAAATTTTCGTTTCTGAAGGGAAAAAAAAAAGTAATTGATACAGGTTGTTTATTCATGTTTATTTGCAGTAAATATATGTAAATATATATATATACAGGGTGTTTATAAAGTCCCGGACCTATTTTGATGTTTAATAACTCATAAAATAATAAAGATAGATTAAAATTAATAACATAAATGGTTAGATAGACTCAAAAAGTTTCATGACCCTTGTCAAACTTCCACGTGTGGCCCCCCTTCGTCGCACGGAGAATATCAAGTCGATAGTCAATTTCACGCCAGGTAGCGGCAAGTATGTCGGCATCCACAGTGGCTTTTGCGGTTGTAATTCTGACTTTTAGGTCATCAATGTTCGACACTCTCCTACTGTAAACATTGTCCTTTACAAATCCCCAATTAAAAAGTCCAGCGGCGTTATATTAGGTGATCTGGGTGGCCAAGGAATGGTTGGACTTATGTATGACTGCGTCATTGGTCCTTTTTTTTTCCACTGAAAAGACACTCACATCTGTTATTTACTTAGACATGTCAGAAAACTTCATATTTCCACAACTAGAAGAGCTTCAGCCACATGTCTTTTTGGAACAAGATGGTGCACTACCTCATTGGGGTACCATCGTTCGTAGTTCTTTGAATGACCATTTTCCAGGAAGATGGATTGGACGAGGAGGTCCAATTCCATGGCCACCCAGATCACCTGATATAACGCCGCTGGACATTTTCCTTCGGGGATTTGTAAAGGACAATGTTTACAGGAGGAAAGTGTCGAACATTGATGACCTAAAAATCAGAATTACAACTGCAATAGCCTCTGTGGATGCCGACATGCTTGCCGCTACCTGGCGTGAAATTGACTCTCGACTTGATATTCTCCGTGCGACGAAGGGGGCACACGTGGAAGTTCATTGACAAGGGTCATAAAACTTTTGAGTCTATCTAACTATTTATGTTATTAATTTTAATCTATCTTTATTATTTTATGAGTTATTAAACATCAAAATGGGTCCGGGACTTTATAAACACCCCGTATATTGCTGACCGTATGCAATATTGTTATTAATTTTGCATACGCAGTTTCAAATATACAATAAAAATATTCTTACTTCAACATTTATTTAATATTTTGATTTTCTGAAGGCAAAATTTAGTAATAAATTTAAATTTAATAAGTAATGTTTCTTATTAATTGCTTTACGTTTGATTGAATATCCTGTATCTTATATACAGAATATATATAGATATGCATATATATATATATATATATATATATATATATATATATATGTAATATTATATTTACATTGTTATTTTTTATTTCCATTATTTCCATTCCGATAAAATTGTACACAGACAAAAATAATAATGCTCAATATCGCTTGCTACAATTGCATAGCAAGCATTGTGTTTACAAGCGATTCTAATCATTTTACGTTTTCTTTAATTTTTTGTTTGACCCCTTTTTGATTTTGTGAAAAAAAGTTTTCGCTACAACAAATTAGATGTGACATGTACCTCAAATCATCGAAGTTTCAGAATAATTCATCAAATATTTTTTATTTTTAGTGCTAGAGGCCTATTTCAGTCGGTACAGTTGTCGAATTTTTATAGGTCACTCTTAATTAGTGCTAGAGGCCTATTTCAGTCGGTTTATTGAATGGGGATTTATTGAATGAAGTCCCCCCAAGGCCCAACTTTGACATGAGTCCCCCCCCCAAGGTGCCCCTATTTCAGTCGGTACAGCGTTGTCGAATTTTTATAATACACTCTTAATAGTGCTAAGGGCCTATTTCAGTCGGTTTATTGAATGGAGATTTATTGAATGAAGTCCCCCCAAGGCCCAACTTTGACATGAGTCCCCCCCAAGGTGCCCCTATTTCATTCGGTATAGCGTTGTCGAATTTTTATAATACACGCTTAATAGTGCTAAGGGCCTATTTCAGTCGGTTTATTGAATGTGGATTTATTGAATGAAGTCCCCCCAAGGCCCAACTTTGACATGAGTCCCCCCCAAGGTGCCCCTATTTCAGTCGGTACAGCGTTGTCGAATTTTTATAATACACTCTTAATAGTGCTAAGGGCCTATTTCAGTCGGTTTATTGAATGTGGATTTATTGAATGAGGTCCCCCCAAGGCACAACTTTGACATGAGTCCCCCCCAGGCCCAACTTTGACATGAGTCCCCCAAGGCCCAACTTTGTCATGAGTCCCCCCCAAGGTACAACATTAACATGAGTCCCCCCCCAAGGCACACCTTTGACATGAGTCCCCCCCAAGGCACACCTCCCTCTCATTGGGAAAAAGAGAAAAAACGTTGTTTTGCGGCTATAAGACAGTTTGGACTTCCAACGTTATTTGTTACAGTATCTGCAGCTGAAACACATTGGTTTGATTTAATGAAAACTTTATCATGGAATTTAGATCGTCACGAATTAACTAAAGAAGAATTTGTCGATATTAACAAGTTTAGCAGTAGGCCTCTGGCACTAAATTAAAATCTGTCAATGTCAGACTTTCATGTTTTAAATAATGAAATAATGTCGTGTCTGTATGATTTTTTTTTATATTTGATAAAAAGTCTGAAATATTAAGTGTTCCGGCGTATGTGTAATCTGCCTCTTTTGTGTTAACTAGATGGTGCTCTAAGCGCGCTCTGTAAGAAAATTTTACGGATGTAATGTGTGGAAATATTTTTCAATACAGTGTAAGATTTAATGAAGAAAGGATGTACCTAGAGATGATCAAATTTTTCCATCAGACATTAAAGGTGTACATAAATAATTAAAGGCTAACAGTGTTACCGTATTCAATCTTCTCGTACTGACGCAGAATTAAAGATCCTTTCTACCAAAGGTCAGACTGTGGAGTCATTATAGGATCTATAACAAGGTAGTCTTTCAATCAAGGAAAGATCTTGAAACAACAAATCCCTATTCGCTACAAACCTTTTGAGATCATTGAGTTCGTTTCTCAGTAACACAAAGACTGTGGTACTAGCAGACTACAAGTACATTTCTATACAAGGCATGAAATGCGTCCAAGGAACTTAACAAACGAATTGGCACTTGTATCAGAAAAATAGAAACTATGCCTAATGAAATAATTCAACAAAATGCATAAAAAATTTTAATCAATTATTAATTACTAACAAACCAGTGGGAAATTTTCGCAATTTATTACGTTTTTTATTTACCTTTAAAATTTGAAACTTTTACCAATTTCACTACCCAATTTAAATTTTAACTCATCAGAAACCTAACTGGTATCAGTTTTTGTGGGATGAAGCTCTAACTATAGTTAAACCAAGCTATCCAAAGAAAACATAAAAAAAAAATCATGTTTGAGGCTTTAGTGTTCATACTTCCCCATGCAGGACAGCTTTAGTATTAGGTCACTATGGCGACTTTTAAATTTTTCCACCATGTTGGCGATGCCTTTTATTTATTTATTTATTTATTTATTTATTTTTTTACTTGTTAATGTTGACATATTTTTTTGGTAAAAAGAAATTAATACCTATTTTGATTATAATTTTTCTTATTGCATTTTTTAGTCAATTTATGACAATAGTTTATATTTTCTTTATATTTTTAAAGTATTGCTAGGTTTAAAATAACGATTACAAAGGTTGTAATGATTTAACATTTAAAAATAGATCTTTCTATTAAATGAACTCGTCAGACAAATGACGTCATTTTTTAAAATTAGATAACTGAACTGAATCCGCGTGCTTAAATATTGCTTTTTTTTTTTTTTTTTTTTTTTTTTAACATAGCGCATTTTATTAAGTCATTATCGTATCGTTTTAACAAAATTTAATTGCAACTGATCCACGTTAGAGAAATATTATATAGATTTTTCAATCCTGTTTGGATAAATGAATGCGTTACATTTCATATTTCTCTAATGACATGAGAAAAGCATTTTTTGAACAATAAATAAATTTGAATTACACGAAATAAGCAGTTCTTTTTCCTTTTTATTTATTTATTTATTTATTTTTTAATTTGCTGTGTATTTCTCAGCACATAATATATATATATATATATATATATATATATATATATATATATATATATATATATATATATGCATCTTTTGCATTTCGGAATGTCTATATTAATTTTGTATAATGTTTTAATTAAACTAAAGTTGCTTTGCAATATAAAGTGATCAAAATTCACATATATAAATAACTTATATATTTCACACATCACCATGTAATTATGATTGTAACGTTCTATACTATGTCAGCGAAAAAGAAAATATTATTGAGAACCTCCCTTTGGAGTTTGAAATCTGTAATTCACCAAATTTTGAATGGCATTCCCGTATTTCCAATGGTAATACCCAAAGCTCATAGTTTAATATTTCAAATATGCACTTAAGAGACTATTGGTACTCTTTTGGGTATGTAATCTAAAATATTTACACACATTGTTTAAATGTGTTTCCTAGCAGTATTTCTATAACAAGACAGCGAGTTCTATCATAAGTCCTGCGAAAATTATCAGATTACAGATTTGAGTTAAATTCTTAGAATGTATCCTAATGTAAAATATATTTAAAATTACTATTGTAAATGACATTTAATCATCAACCTTTTTTCTGCTAAAGGGAACAGACTGCTATAAACTACCTATATGCATATAAAGAAAAAAATGCTAAGTTGTAACAATTAATAAAGAAAAATATACTTATGTAATTGTAAAAAAAATATATTATAATTAATTCAGACATTCCAAAATGCAAAAGTATATATTTTTTAAACTTAAATATTATTAACGAAGTAAAACATAAAATTTTGTTGAATATTTATATGATATCTGACAACTTCA
The DNA here is from genome assembly GCA_963930645.1 of Salticus scenicus. Taxonomy (NCBI): domain Eukaryota; kingdom Metazoa; phylum Arthropoda; class Arachnida; order Araneae; family Salticidae; genus Salticus; species Salticus scenicus. Next base: position 271,188,909 of record OZ005649.1, on the reverse strand, counting down.
TGCATACTGGAATATTGCCAGGAAATCTTTATTAATCATATTATTTCTCCGTTTTGTTTTCAGTTTGCTCTGATTACATTTTCTTTTTTTCTTTTTTTCTTTTTTTGTTCCATATTAGAAACATTCATAAAAGGATTAAGACACATTTTTTTTATTATTATTATTTCATTTATACTGCTTTTTCTTAAAAAAAAAAAAAAAAAAAAAAAAAAACATATTTTATCAAAACATATTTATTTTGATTTTAGTTGTATAGCATTAACTCTAAATCTACAGAAAATAATTCATTATTCTACGTTTAATACATCATGAAAATTTTCTGTAAAACCCAAAACAAAATTAAAGTTAGAGATTATTCGAGATATTGCTTTAACATTTGACTAACGTAGAAAAAATCACAGAGAATGTTGAATAACATTATAAATATAATATATACACAATATTTCAATTTCTCTCACGCACTATTCCTCTATAAATGTCAGGATAATTTCAATTACAAAGGTATTGTCAAATATCTCATTAAAAAAAAGGCTTGACGAAGTATCTTAAAATTTTAAAGAACATATTTTATAATTGGTTTTAAGCAAATTTATATTTTGATTCCATCAATAGTAGCATATGATTCGTTCTTTATAATTAAATATTGAGGAAAAATCCCTATGATTCACTCATTTTTGAGCAAAAAATAAGTTCATTTAACCATTCTATCTACAATACCTTTTCGAATTTGAATTTCCACGATACATATTCATATAAGTAATTTCACATAAGTAGTTTAATGCATTTTACGCATAATTATGTAAATACGATTTTTCAACTCTTGATCCATGTGCAATTAAAAATTATTCAGTGGAAAAGCGCTCGTATTTCTTTAGATTTTTTAATATTTTCATATTATGATTACAGTGTGTTATGTATAATGTAGTAAATCTATTTTCTTAAAATATCTTGCATTGGATTTAACAACCTACATATTATATTGGGTTGTTCGGAAAATAATTTCGTTTTTTCCTTTGAAAATGAAAGACGATTTTCTTATATTGTATAAATATTTTATTGAACTCTATATTCTCCACTTTGATCGGTTTCTTAGCGATCTCACAAGTTGTTATTTGGCAGTTTCCATAAATCAATACTTTCTTTTGTCTTCATTAACATAAACTGGTTTTCCAGAACGTAGTGCATCTTCAACGTCAAAATTGCCGGAACAAAATTTGATAAACCAGTTTTGACACTGGTGTTCTTTAAATAAATTTTCTGTATACACATTGTATACTTTTTTCTTCGTTTGAAGTATTTTCGTCTTTTTGATAGTAAAAACAAAATATGCCGAAAATGTCGCTTCTGATTATCTTTATTTGATAGAGCACCAATCAAAACCTATTGAGCAGAATAAAACGAACTTTGTCACAAGCAAGCCTTGCTATATCATCTGTCACAATATATAATGGTAATACAATTAATTGTGAAGGTGGTGTGGAAAAAATACAATTAAATCCTCACTGAGAAAAACGAAATTACTTTCCGAACAACCCAATAATCAAAAAAAAAAAAAAAAAATGGGATTTTTAATTTTAAACAAAATTCTATAACGCTATGAACATTTGTGCTAGTAACATACAAAGAAATACAGATAATTGGAAGAAGCTACAAAATTACTTATTATAGCCGTAACAAATTTCCATTACTTTCTGCGGGATGAGCCAAAATCTTTTGAAAAACATTTGCTTAAATGTATAACACATTTTTATAGATCTGGAACTTCAAGACATTTTGTTAAGAACTTTTCCCAAGTATTTGACAAAATATCATACTCGAAAGTGTCCGTTTATTTCTGAAGAGTTACAGACTTATAGTGTCGCTATTAGTTTTTTAAATAACCAGACATCCAAGGTGTATCCATACTTATGAAAAATTGCACACTAAATTGATACGTGCGTCTTAAACGATAATAAAAAAATGAAACATTGTTAGAAGATCTCAGCTGTGTGTTGATGCTAACGGTAAATATTTTCAGAATAGTTTGTGAATTTAATTTTTTAGTGCATATTAAGGAAGTTTGCCTCATTATATATATATATATATATATATATATATATATATTGGTAAACATTAAAAATTCATTAATATGGAAAATTGTATTTCTCAGTTATTACTTTTACTTCTGTTGTGTGACGTCACTGCTACGTAGTTATGACGAGATTAATTTTTCACAGTATGCTCGCGCACCTGCTGCGCACCTGTTTTCTTAGTTAGTCGACGTCGAGCTGTTATGAGATACAGACGGTATCTCCGCTCGTAAAATGTGTGTATGTTTAGTGGTTATGTATTGTTCCTTTTGTTATTTAATAAATGTTATTAATGTCATCATGGTCTGTAGCCGTTTCCCTATGTTTATGGGGGCTCGACCGATCCGGAAATTTATACCCCTCGCACATAAAGCCGTTACTTCTGTTTTCTAAAACAGTAGCGTGAAGACGAATGTTTCTTTTTTTTTTTTTTTTTTTTTTTTTTTAAATGACTAGACGCAGTATTTTATATTCGATAAGATGTCTCGCTGATATTTAATAGACGTTCTTCTACACTTTCATTACCTACTAGATATTTCTTTTGTATTGGACGAAGCTATTTTTTTTTCTGCATTTCAAGTGTTCTTCAATTACAATTATTTTAATGTGCTGGACGTTACAGACGATTTTCAATACAAGACAACAGCATTCTAAGTCATATTATTTATATTTTTATCTACAAATAAATACAAGTGTGACGTGAAATGCCAACTTCATGCTGATGATTTGGAATATATCAGCATTAGTACTACTTTCTCCGTGTTCGACGTACTCTTGTTCTTAAAGTGCTTCATACTATGTTTAATTAAATAGTAAAAAGTTCGCTGCATGGGACTGCCCTTAATCCAGGTAGGCGTATGTTTTTTTTTCTTTGCATGATAAAAAAAAAAAAAAAAAAAAAATCATTTGTAGCATTCAGTTTAATTTTTAATTGAAACTCATTTATTGCCGTTTTATGCCCGTTTAAAAATTACTTTTTATTCATTTTTGTATAAATAAAGAATCTTATTCCCCCATATTTAATTATTTTCCCTCAATAAAGATATATTATGTTCCCCAATATTCATTTATTATTCCTAAAAATATATATGTTCTGGTTTTAAACCATTTTTTTCAATATTTACTAATAAATAAATAAATAAATAAATAAAAACATTTTTTTTTTATTATTATTTACTTCGGTTTCCTTATTTTATTTTTCTTGCATCCTAAAAATGGTCCTTAAATTAGGCGACCTCCCGTTAGTCGCAAATTCTCTTAAATATTGTAAAATAAACACTATAAAATTACTTAACACGCTGTTATGATACCCAAATTTTGATCATCAATCGCGAAAACGTATGAGAAATTTTAGCGGTTTTACTGCCGATATCGACATTAACAAACATCAGGAAAATATTTTAAAAACATTTGCTTTATCTGATTTTATATCAATCGCTAATGCCGTACACTTAGAACCAGTCGGAAGTAAGGGAAATTTGTGTAAAGAAGTTTTTAACTAGTTTTTTGTCAGACGAAGACGATGTCAGTGTAAATAATCATTCTGTTGAAACCCCTTCTCCGATTGTTCCCACTACTTCGGTTTTCAAATCTCAAACCGAAACATTTCCTTCGGAAGTTCCAAATCGTTCTCCGAATGAAACTAGAGACGTGATATCGGATTTCAGTGTTTTGCTCCGAAACTTGAGTGAATAAGGGCTAAAACTCCTTAGAATGACTCCTCAAAGAGGGCATTTCACCTATAAGCATAAGACTTTAGTGTAGTCAATCGTCATTAAACTCTAGAACTAACAACAATGACTCATATCCTAGTTCAGTCATATGAATTGTTGCTTGTAATAATAAGCAGTTACGATTACAGATATGAATCACACATCTACAATTTGCGATGAAACACAACCATCATATTACACTGGATGCACCAGAGAACATTTTGGACATGAATGGCTCGTTCTAGCATTGATATTGTTGCGTACTTGGGGGTTCGTGAGTTGTCCGGGAATGAAAGGCCAAACTTACAAAAAATTCAATAATTTATTCACAGAAAGTTCCAGAAAAATACAGGTCAATAAACCAATTCTATTAATTTCTGCAATCATTTTCAGAATCTCTTTAAAATCATCTTGAGAGCCGTTCACTTTGTCTGCTGTGCTGTTCTGGCGATGTTTATAGGAGGCTTGTTGGGCTGTCTCGAGCTTTAAGGCATACACCAAGGCTGATTCCACATCCTTCACGCCGGAGAGTCTGAGGGCTTGTTGAATATCTGGATCTCCGACAGCATCAATGAAATATTCTAGAGCCAGATCATTACGTGTTTCAGGATGACAGTCTGAGAAAGCTAAATGTGAAAGCCTCTGGATGTTTGATGCCAGTTCTTGTAAGCTTTCCCCTGGTCTCTGACGACGGGACCTTAGCTGGAGTCGACTATATTCTTTGGACCATTTCGCTCCAAAACGTAGCTCTAGTGCTCTGGTTACAGCTTCGAAGTCATTTCGCTGTTCCTTCGAAAGGGTCTCCAGGATATCTGCGGCGTCGCCCCGCAACGACCCTACCAGATGAGCCGTCTTTGCAACAGAGTCCCAGCCGTTAGCTTCAGCTACGATGGAAAACTGCGTCTTATATACATGCCAGGAGGAACTGCCGTCGTAGGTGGATAGCTTAATAAATTCCTGATTCTGGATTCTTCTCTCTTTCTTTTCAGTTTCCTGAGGCATGGATTGTAACTTTTCTTCGAGATTCCGAATCTTGCTCTGCAGTTCATTCCCTAGTACTTCTCCGTTCGATTCTTCTTTCATTTTTCTCTCAAGATCTTCCTCCATTCTCTTAAACTTGCTTTCTATCTCTGAAACCTTCCCTTTCAGCTCTTGATCAAAGTTTTCTTTAAATTTCTCATCAAAATTCTCTTCTATCTTCATAAATCTCTCTTCAAAATTATTTTCCACTTACAAAACTTTCTCTTCAAAATTTTCTTCTAACTTTATAACTTTCTCTTCAAAACTTTCTTCTATCTTTATAACTTTCTCTTTTATTCCATCCATTCTATTTTCCATCACCGTTAATTTACTCTCTATTGATTCTTTCGCCGTTGAAAGCTCTCTCTTCATCTCATCTTGATTAGATTTAATTTCTTCGGTCAAACTGGCTTCCATCTTTTCCTGAACTGCTTTCATTTCCTCGTGTGCTACCTTCATTTCTTTCATCTCTTGACTCAGGCTATTTTTCATCTCTCTCTGTGATGCTTCCATACTTTCTTTCATCTCTCTTTGTCCTTCCTTCATTTCTCTTTGCCCTTCTTTCATTTCATTCATCTGGGTAGCTAAGCTTCCTAGAAGTTTCTTCATCTGCTCCTCCATAGCTCTCGTTATCACCATTCACAGACAATCCCCGCTTCTGACACCAGAAATGTTGCGTACTTGGGGGTTCGTGAGTTGTCCGGGAATGAAAGGCCAAACTTACAAAAAATTCAATAATTTATTCACAGAAAGTTCCAGAAAAATACAGGTCAATAAACCAATTATCAGCTTCAATTCAAGCAGTAACCACAGCTTAAACAACAGCTGTCAATAGCAAATCCACAGTACAAACTGTAGAGCAATAACACTTGAAGCAAGTCTCTCTCAAAGAGGCTTAAGAGCAATGCAAGCACTAGCGAAGCTGGCTGAGATCTGAACTGAACTGACTGCCTTGGCGAGGAAGCGCTCCTTATATGCTGTTCCATGGAACCCAGATTTTTCGAGAAAACTCTAGAAAGTGGTCAACCAATCAACTTACAGCTTCCATATTTGGTATATCCCATATAAGGATTTTCTCGCCAAGGTCGCCAAAAAAATCGCCAAGGTGGGGAAAAGTCGCCAAATTTGGCGCCAAATCCATTACCTGCATTACTGGGGCTTTTTAATGCGGTTTTAAGGGAAAATAAGGCTATTTCAACGCTAAAACGACTAGAAATGCACAAAATTAGCACTTTATCAACTTACTAAGCCTCTTTGAAAGAATTTATACAAAAATAAACACAATTATTTACAATTTCGTAACAATATTGTTGCTTCACATGATTAACCTAATGTTTTTTTTTACGTTTAGAATTGCCAATACTTATCCGGTTTTCATCTCCTATTACAATTTACTACTAGAAATCTAGAAATATATTCTCTGTTCCTGTATAGCAGATTCATGCGCCAAAAAAAAAAAAAAAAAAAAAAAATCTTACTTTATTTATTATTGTTATTATTATTATTATTATTCAGTTTATCTTACACCCATCTACATTCTGAACCATTCTTTCTGCATGTAAAAGCTTACAAATCATTGTTTGTCAGACTTCTATTTGTTTGAAAAGTTACTTTTATGTTTGACATGCATCTTCATCGAGAACTAATGACAAATTCTCATGCTTATCGTTCAGTTTACGACACTATGTTCTCAGTCGGAAACATAAAACCTCCACCACTAAATCAACGAAAACGAAATTCGTTTGTTCTTTTCGATACGAGATTTTCCCCGATAACCGATCAAATTCCTTAACAAGCTTTTATAGGACCTTTCCTTGTGCGGGTTCGTAATGAAAACAGTAACTAAAAAATAGTTTATAGTATGACATATTTTACTTTCGAAATGTTAAATTTACTTTCACTCTTTTTTCAAATTCTGCATCGATTTTATAACTATGAACCAATTGATATCTCTTGACACATACGCTGTGTACTAATTAATGTATTATTTCGCAGTGTACTGTACGTCACATAAAAGTTGCTTTAAAACTTCATACTACACTTAATAGTAATACGAAAAATCATAATTAGGGCAAAGGTAAAGTAACATAAAAAGAACTATATGGTTTTAAATATATTAAAAATTTCCATTTCTCTTATAAGAACAAGATTTAATTTTTTTTTTCTTTTTAATAAATTATTTAGATAAAACTTTCCAGGTAAAGTGTTTCAAAATCATTTTTACATGATATACTGAAATCCAAACATATTGAATTCTAAATATATAGTCTAAGTACAAGGTGGTGGTAATTAAACTTAAAATATTCAGCGCTGTCTACAGCTGTAACTAAAATGATGATTGAGTCGAAAACTGCATGCAGACAAATCAAAGAATGCGCTCAAAGAAACTGCAAAAATAAATAAATAAATAAAATAAAAATTCCGCTAGAGTGGTCATATATCAAAATTCAAGCAAGCTACGAATTTCAATACAAATATCTTTATCTATTATAGGCATTTTTGTTTTTTGTTAGAGACTGTTTAGTGGTGTAAAGGATATTGTTTAATGTGTAGACCCATGTGATATGATAAATGATTATATGAGAAGAAAGACGAGGTAAATCGTAGCAAAACCTCGACAATAGCTTGAAGGATACCTTTTCCTTCGATATCTTTTTCTAGTGAAATTTGACTTTATATTTCTTCCAGTGTTACTTTTTTTTTTTATTTACACACTTGTGATTGCGTGTTTTTTATGTTTTCCTCCCATGCTTTTTTTCTATTGAATTTTGGCTTTTTTTCCTCATATTTTTCTTTCCAAAGCGCGATTTTTTCTGCGGATTTTTATACTTTTCCTCCCGTTTCCTACATACAAAAGTGCGACACTTCCATGTATTTGTGTTTAAGTGATGAACATGAACAGTGACATGTCAATAGCCCACCGCATCTTACTGATATTCAGCTATTGCAGACTGTCGATTACGTCAGTTTTCGTAAAACAATTCCAAGATTACAACACCTTCTAGTAAACTAACTCAAAGAATGCTATTCCCTCAATATCCTCCTTTTATATCCATAATTTACTCTGAGTCCATTTGCTTAAACAAACTAAATTCTCCTTCACAGCCCTTGAAAATATGAAAACAACAGTTTTAAATATCGTAATATATCAAAATGTTAAAATAGACCCCAGTAATTTATTACATATCACTACACGCAATTTCTATCTACTGTGCTACATAGCGGATTTTCCCCCTGGAAAAATCTTTCAGTGCATCCTTTGAAATGTCTATTTACAATGTTTTCACTCAATCCGCACAGTAACAGCTTTGTAGTGCTCTCAATAGTCCAAGTTTAGCACGTTCATCGCCGCATCACCCATATCTGTGTGACGGATATACTTCCGTGGAGGTCCCGTTACCCAAATATGGGTCATGCTCTTCTTGTTCAAGTTAATAGGATTTTCAGTTGGATTTTTAATGGGAATGTAATGGAATAAGCAATATAAATATAGGATATACAACATAAAAATACTAAAAGTATACACATTGCATTACACTTTTTGTTAGTTTATATTGAAGATAACATATTACATTATTCTATGAAATTCTATTTTTCACTGTTATTCTAAAAATCATTACTTTATCATCACTACTCTCCTATCGTTCAGTTATACGTTTACATCGTCCAATGGGCATTTTGAAGATAAAAAAGTCACTGGCGTGCATATCAAAAAAGTATGTTTCTCCTCTAAATAAAAAATCTAGGATAACTGCAGTGAGATCCTAGACATTCTTCCAGCCGAAAAGCTTATATATCGCTCTCCCCATTTCGGAACTAAATATTTGTAATAAATCGAAGGTTCGAAAACGTTACTCGAGTTCCATACCTGCTATTTCCCGCTTATCATTCTGTTTACGTTCTGGCACTTCGTCTGTCGGATTTGTGTATATATATATAGTATCTGACATTTAATTTAATCAAAAGTTCTTCTTAAATTATGTTTTATAAAATATCTATTTTTATTTACAATATATTTATCTATGTGTACTAGTTGCGAGACCGCATAAAACGATGAGTAGCATGCAAATCACGGTTTTTATTGACAAACTTATTGACTGTTTAGCCGCGTTTATTAAGCCTTTAAAAAATCCATTTAGTATTTTTTTATACACATTATCGAATGTCTACATTATCCATTTTTAACCTAAAATTTTCTTATATATACTTGTTAATCATCCCTCTTTTCACCAAATAAATTGCCTTGTTAGTGATGTAGGGAAATGACACAAGTCAGGTTATTTTCATTGTATTATCTAAATTGTTTTCTAATAGACATTTTGCATAGAATGGAAAACATTTTTTATTGATAAAATATGAATTGGGAGGTTGTATAAAAAAACGGGATTTTTTTTTTCTTTGTGTGTGTGTTTTCGTACTATTCCTGATAAGAGTAATAATAAAATAAATTGTATTACTTTCAAATGTATAGATTTAATTTTAATAATATAAATAAATAAATAAGTGTAAATGGTATAGTATCGTAGTTTACATTTACTTTATTATTATTATTTTTTTTTTTTTTTGTACCAGTTGATTTAATATAAAACAAGAAACTAGAATGTTGTGGCCACCACATGACTTTCCTTTATATTTTCCTACACAAAATCACTCAGTAAAAATAATTTATTAAAATTATTATTTAAAAAAACTATCTTCCATGATAATGCAGACGATTTCCATATTAGAGAAGTAGTACAAAACTAAATATCACAAAAAAGTCAATTTTATTGTCAATATTACATAAAGAAAAAAAAGAAAAAAAAAAAGAAAATACTACTTTTTTTTTTTTTTTTTTTAAGTAGAATAAAATCGATAACTTTGTTTTAAATTATCACAGATTTATAGTTCAACCATTCGTTTTAAAGGTATTGACGAGATCTTTCGAAAGATACCCATCTTCAAAATGTAACCCCTTCGGGGGTGTAATTCCCCCAAGGGGTGAAGCGATGCCCCACATGCACAGAATGTTTTTCCTAGTTAACTACTACTATTATCAATAATTCATATTAATTTTACAATCACAAGTTACAAATTACTCTCATTATGTACATTTATACAAAATTTTGTCCTATACTGCCATGTTAAAAATTAAAAAAAAAATGCGATCACAGCGCCACCTGTTGAGCTATTGATCCCCAAATGTAATCAGCACCAGTTTATGTCGGGGACCAACTAAATACCAAGTTTGGCTAAATTTAGTTTAAAAAAAAAAAAAATAAATAAATAAAAGATTTTTTTTTCAATTTTTTTTTTTCGTTAAAAGTAAAAAAAAAATCGATAACTTTGTTTTAAATTATCACAGATTTATAGTTCAACCATTCGTTTTAAAGGTATTGACGAGACCTTTCGAAAGATACCCATCTTGAAACTTTACACCCCAGTGGGGGGGGGGGTATTTCCGGGAACCCGATGCCCCCACATGCACAATATTTTTCTCCTCGTTAACTACTATTATTATCAACGAGATCTTTCGAAAGATACCCATCTTGAAAATTTACTCCCCGGGGGGGGGGGGGGGACCGATGCCCCTACATGCACATTTTTTCCCTAAATAACTACTACTAAATAACTACTACTCATTATACACATTTATACGAAAATTTGTCCTATACTGCCATGTTAAAAGTTTGCATAGAGTGCGATCACAGCGCCACCTGTTGAGCAATTGATCGACAATTCTAAATCTAACAGCACCAGTTTATATCAGGGTGCAATAAAATACCAAGTTTGGTTAAATTTCATTCATTGGTCCGTGAGATACAGCGTCCACAAAAAAAGTGATACGGACAGACAGACAGACTGACAGATAGACAGACATTTTCTAAAAACTATTAATTCGTGTTCTGGACATCCCAAAACGTGTAAATCCATCAAAAAAACGGAGGTCGAAAATTTTCACGGATTCAATACTTTCTCTATATTACATATAGAAGAAAGTAAAAATTATATGCAGGGTGTTTATAAAGTCCCGGATCCATTTTGATGTTTAATAACTCATAAAATAATGAAGATATAAACAAACTTATGGCATTTATTGATGGAATAACTCATATAATTTCTTTCAGGTTTGAATATCTTTACTTATGTAAATATCGTCTGCGCGTGTGGTTAATTTCAGATAATTTCATTTTCTAGTCTAAATACCTGTACTTTTCTAAATATCGTCGGCTTATTAATTGCATTTTTTCTTTCTTTTGTTTTTGGTAACTATTGCAATGTTATGTTTACTTTTGATGTGTTTGTTCAATGTAGTACTTTTGTATGTGATGTTTTATTCGAGCGGATATTAAGGAGAATGCATACACCACCATATAGGACCGCTACCTGGCGTGAAATTGACTATCAACTGTATATTCTCCGTAGGACGTGGACGTTCATTGACAAGGGTCATGAAACTTTTTGAGTCTATCTAACCATTTATGTTATTAATTTTAATCTTTATTATTTTAGGAGTTATTAAACATTAAAATGGGTCTGGGACTTTAAAAACACCCTGTATTTCTGCAGCAGTTACATATAATATAGCAAATTGTTGATCATTTAATGTATGTAAGTGTAATCGAAGTTTTAAATATAAGTTAATACATTGTATTTGAAAAGACTTTTATACATAATAAATACATTAGCAATTTAAATAAATATTAAGACATAATTCTATGTAATAATTGTGTTTTAATGTGTTGTCCAAAAAAATATCTCAAAATGCTTAATTTGATCTTCTTTTAACTACGCTTTTATTCGTAAATTACATTTCATTGTTAAGATGCATTCTTATTATTAATTTATCTTAGACACTAATTACTCATTTTCTGTAATTTATTTGTATAGTTTAGTGTTTCAAATACCTTGATAAAGACTAACATATTAATTTCAGACAACTTTCAAAAACGCATTTCCTGTTAACATCAGCAATCTAATTAACTATTCACTTGATTGAATATTCTTGTTGCAAACTTGTTTTTGTAATGAGGTTAATCAAAAAAAAAAAAAAAAAAAAAAAAGTTTAATATTAGTTATTTTTACAGATCTTATAACATTTTACCACTTTTATTAAATTTGTAAGATCGATAAAGTCATTAATGTTCATTATTTGTAATACTAATTATATTTCCTTGGTGAATGCAAAAGCAGATTATTTATTTAAAAAAAAGAAGAAGAAGAAGAAGATTTTTAAAAACTGGGAAAATTATATGTGTTAAACAAACATTAAAATAATAAAATGATATTTACTTTATTTTATCTTAATTATTCAAATGGAAACAGATTTGAAAACTCTAGAATATAGGAATAGCAACTGATTATCTGATGGAAATAATAATAATAATAATACTTTTGATTAAAAAAGTGTTTTATAGGTATTATGCACTGATAGCATGAGATTAAAAGTAATGATTTATGTATAATAAGACATGTAATTTGAACGCATTCAATTATTTATTATACGAAATATGTACAATTTTATGAATATTAATTTAAGATGTACTAAAATAGGACATAACTTTTAATGTACAAGTTTACACTAGAGCATTCTGTTAAAAAAAATGTTAAAAAAAAAAAAAAAAAAGACATTTAAAAAACAATAAAATTTAGATTTTGAGTGCATCCAGATTATTTATACTCTGTGAATTTTCAATTTTTAATATGTCAGAAATCATGTTGTGCAATGGTTTATCCAAGTAGCTTTAATTTATTCACTATAGATAAAAATAAAGTATTGGATTAGAGGAAATTTAAGATCTCTGGTATTCGATTAATTTACGCTGTTTAAAATGTCCTGAACAAAATTTAACCCTTTTTAGAAAATGTCTGTCTGTGTATCAGAATTAATAAACGCAGTATAAACGCTTGCCTGCTTAGCTTTGTTTCTCTAGTAATATCTTTGTAAATAATCCAAGAATTTATTGCAGCTAAATCTAAGATATTATAAGAGGTATACACAGGCGATCTTTTTGAGAAAGCTTTTACAGAGTATTTCCTGGCCATATGATCAATAATGTTCGCACCACGTTTTGTTTCACTGTAATATCTAACGGTTTCAAGTGTCTTCATTTCGTTCTTTTCAATATCAACGGACGGGTGGAGAGTGCTCAGAATAATAACGTTTTTCTTTCTCTTGCCTTGGTCCACTGTAAGAGTAGTACTCCTTTCTTCATGTTTTAGAATTTTTGTTTCATATAACTTATTCTGTAAAATTTTTCATTGATTTTGGAATTTCTCTCCTGGCTCTGCTTACGGTCTCTACTAACCATGTTCTTTTCTTCTGCAGTGTTTTAGCCAAACGTAGAAAGGTGAAACAATTATCAACTGTCACATTTATTCCTCTGTTTAGAAAGGGTTGCATCAATCGCATCACTTCATATTCTGATAAACTTTGGTCTAAGGGCCGTTCTTCACTTTTACCTAAATAAGAGAAATCATTCAGCAAATATTTTGTTTTAAGATCTGCAGCAAGCCAAAATTTCTGTCCATATTTATCTAGTTTGGAAGCTATAAATTGAGTAAAAGGACAACGAGTTTACATGGAAATAACTGTTCATCTATTGTCATATTTTCCACAGGATTGAAGCAGGCAATACAGTATTCAACAAATCTGTTCCAAATTTCGGATATCATTCGAAATTTTGGATATCATTCCAAATTTATCTTTTTTCAATCGAGTAGATCTGGTAGCTTTCAAATCAAATCTATGAAATCGTAGAATATCCGAAAACCTATTTCTATCCATAGGTTCAATGCAAAATTTCAAGCCCCATGAATTAGACCATAAGGAATGTATATCACTACCTTTAGCACCACTTACGCCTCGAGCATATAAAATGAATGCTTGAAGTTCATCTATCGTAACTGTCCAATTATCAGATTGACGAACACGTTTTGCCTCTGTTTCAGTGCATTCTTTTATTTGTTGCAAACTTTTTCTGTCTGTAAATAATGACCAAGCGCTCAGAACACTTTTAGCTTTTACGATTTTTTTTTTTTTTTTTTTTTTTTTTGCATAAATAGTTGGACCAGGGGCCTGATTCATCACATTTTGCTTCGAATACCTCCCAGGTGGATTCGTATTTGCGCGCATTATTTTACACTCAGTACCATCAGGAGGAATATGAAATTCCCCTTTATTAGATTCATCATTTGTTGCACTATCTTCTTCATTTATATCAGAATCCGACGAAATATTATTTTCATATATAAGTTCTTACTTTTCATCATCATTTTCGGATAAATCGCCGCCTTCAGATTCATTTTCTGAAAACTCGTAAAAGCGCAGTTATATCTTCTGGTATAAGATCTTTTTTACGCGACATAGTCAAATATTTTCTTTTTATTATAAAGGTTGGTTGGTTGGTTGGTTGGTTGTTGGATTTAAGGCCGATTGACTCCTAATGTGTCCTAGGCCTAGAGGGGGAATGCCCTCCGTGGGCGTCTTTCTAAGGGGTCCTAGCCCGTATATACGCAAGTTTCGGAGGAAACCACGGAAAACTCCGAACGGCTAGGTCGATGAGCGCGACCTGGGATCGAACCCGGCACCTCCCATCTACCAGCTTTGAGCGCAGAACCGCTCGGCCGCTGGTGGGCTTTTATTATAAAGAACATAATTTTTCAGAGGGATGGGACAGAGAGATGGAAAGAAGGAAGGGACATGAAAAAACACTCTTTTCTTAAAACAGAGACAAAGAATGCGGATCCCAAGGTCATGAATCGTGAAAATATTATTATTATTATTATTTTTTTTTTTTTTTTTTGAGCCGATTTGACTCCGATGGACGTTCTAGGGGTATTTGCTTATAACTAATTAACAAAATATGCAAACAAATTAGAATTTTCAGAACAAACGGACATTAACAAAATAATAAAAGTCACTGAAGGAAAGTAAGTAAAATTAAAATTTCAGAGAGATACCAGTGTTTAAATAGCACTTGGAGTCGAAAGGACTCCGTCGGGCGTTCTAGTGTTAAAACTCGGAATTTAATCACTTTCAAAAAAGAAAAAAAAAAAAAAGAAAGAAAGAAATATATGTATATATATATATATAGAGAGAGAGATTGTGCAATGCAGGTTAAATTATAAATGTACTTTTTCTTTTAAATTCTGAATGAAACAAAAAATAAATAAATAAATAAAAAGTTACATGAAAAATGTACTCAAGAATTTTGATGGAAAATATTTTAAAGGAAATAAAAAAATTAACTTTTTTAATGTAAATGATTTTAAGTTAACAATTTTGGAATGAAATAAAAATGTTAACCGTAATAATAATAAATAAAATAAATATTTTGAATAGAAAACAATACATTCTTTTTTTTTTTTTTTTTTTTTTTTTTTTAAATGCATTATATTAGATACCAAATGTTTTGTTTATCATGTGTCATATTTTTGAGTCTCTTCATAATTTTTATGTAAAAGAAATCAACGAGTAAAAAAAAAACAGAAATAAAGAAGAGGGGAAAAAAAACTTTAACGCTAATATAAATGTTTCTTGTGAATTAATATGAAATTGTAAAATATTGGTTCAGTTGCCATTTTTTATTTTAAGACCTAAATTTTTATTCCTAATTTCATTATTGAGACGGAGGACTATAAGTTTCAATCTGGAGTTTTTATTGACCAGTTTTTTGTAACACCAAAATAAATTAGAAATATCAGTTCTATCTTTAAAAATTCGGTACCGAATGAAAGGGTCGATTTCTCTGAATCCAGAGGAACAAACAGTTTTTCGACACGACAATCAATTTTCTTTTTAGATTAACTAAAGTATGAAATTTAGGTGACAACACTTCATTTTAATTCATTTCTGTCATTTTAAAAAGCACGTGGCTCAGTACAAATTCAGTACCAAACGAAAGGGGGGATTTTTCTGTATCTGAGGGGTACAAAAAGTTTTTCGACGCAACAATTATTTATATTTATTTATTTTATCTTATTTTATTCATTTACTAAAGTATGAAATTTAGGTGGCAACACTTCATTTTAATTCATTTCAGTCATTTTAAAATGTACGTGTCCCAGTTTTACGGTCAAAAAATGAGATAAAAAAAAATATTAAAAAATAAAAACAAAAATAAAATTTTTACAGATTGAAATTAATAGTCCTCCGTACTAAACTAAAATCTTCCTTTGACAGAATTCTTAATTTATTTTATTTTTTAATTAATTTATTTTTATTTTCTCTCCCCGTACCATTTAAAAAGTTTTGGGAATACATTGTAAGCAATCACTAATATGATTAACCTATGCTGTAAAATTCCTTCTGTAAATTTTAATTTACCATTTATTCATAACTTTAATCATAAGCTCTCTATTTTATTATTATTAGGACTGAGGGCCTATTAGTCTCAATCTGGGATTTTTGCGTTGTCGATTTCGATAGTTGTACATTTGTCGAAATCTAAAATTTATCGAAAATATAATTGAATAATTTAAAAGCGATGTTATAATTTGAAAAAAAAAAAAAAAAAAAAAAACTAATAGTCCTCTGTCCTAAACTAAATTCTGCTTTTGCCAGAATTTCATCAAAATCTTTATTATTATTATTATTATTATTATTATTGAAAGAAAAAGAAAAGAAAATTAATAATAATCAGTATCGTTACAAGCGATATCGAAAAGTTTTTTTTTAATAATTTTGAATTAGGAAATAAAAAGTGCGCGTGAAATAATATGAAATAAATATAAGTAAAAAAATGAATTTAATGATTTAATGTTTTTGTTTTTCGGGGGCTGCTCATGCATATAAAAAATGCGTATTAAAACGAGTCGATGAAGGAAGCGAAATAAGTATTGAGTTATATTACGATAAATACGATATATAATATGAAACGATATATTAGACCTACCGTCCAGGGTTAGTAGGTATTTTCGTTGAAAGAAATAGTTTGTTCGTTCGGTGCAACTTGCACATTAGTCCCGTGAGGTACAACTTTCACATTAGTTCCTTGAGATACAACTTTCACTTTAGTCCCGTGAGGTACAACTTGCACATTAGTCCCCTCTAAATATAGTGTTTTTTTTTATTATTATTATTATTTATTACTTACGTTAAAGGTGTTTACTTCTAAATATTCAAAAGATTACAATTTAAAAGGAAGTATTCAAGAAATAAGTTCATTCAGTTATTACCCCACTCTCTCCCCCCCCCCACCTCCAAAAAAAAAAAAAAAAAAAAGTTTTTTTTTTTTTTTTTAATGCATATACAGGGTGCGGCAGCTATTTGAGAACACACGTTATAAGTGATACAATGCCCTGTATATCATCCTTTAACAACTATTTTTGTTACAGATAAACATGGCAGAACCTATTCTAACTCAGGAAAGGAAAAAGCACGCTGTTAACGTCTCCTTGGCTGCAGGATTCTCCGTTTCTGAAATAACTGCATTTCTGAAAGTCGCCCGATCATTCGTTTTCAGAGTTCAGAGGGAACTGAGGGTTGCCATTGCTAATGTGACAACTATTTTGCACAGGAAACAAGATTGCCAGGTCTCGGACATTACCAGGACACCTGAATTCATCAATTTTGTTCAAGCTGCCATCGAAGAGAACCGTGGAAAGTCCATAGGGGTACTCAGCTGAAATCTGCGGGTTAGCGAGTTCACAATTCCACGTGTGGTTAATGAAGACTTCTGTTACAGGTCGTATGTAATGCGGAGAGGACAGTTCATGTCCGAGAAAACCAAAACGAATAGAGTAATCGGAGCAAAGCGCCTCTTAAAGAAGCTGAAACATCAGGAACAGCCAGGAACGCTCTGGTTTTTTTCGGACAAGAAAAACTTCGTCCAGGACCAGAAAATCAACGGGATAAATGATCTTTGGCTGTGTAAAAGACAAGAGGAAATTCCCACTGTCATGCACACTAAATTTCCTGCGTCTGTTATGGTCTTAGGGATCGTGAGGAATGAAGGTGACGTCATGCCTCCACATTTCATTTCACAACGTGCCAGAATCAACGCAGTTACTTATACCGATGTGTTGAACACGGTTGTGAAGCGCTGGATTATTGCTCTAGCACGTGGCAGGTCATATGTTTTTCAGCAGGACTTTGCACCAACCGATACGGCCCATTCAACACGAGTGGATGGTTAAACAATTTTCATGATCACATCACTCCACGCATGTGGCCCCCTAGCTCACCTGATGTTAACTCTTTGGACTATTAAGCTTGGGGCGTTGTTGAAAGGGTCTCTAATAAGCACCCACATAACACCGTTACTGTCTCCAGACAGCTATTGTGGATGCCATGACAAATATTCCCAGGGTTCACCTCATTTCTGCCTGCGGAAGGTTTCAACAGCGTGTCGAGGTTGTTATTGCAGCTGATGTTGGATTTATTGAATGGTGTCGTGCATTAGGTCCGACTTCTTGTGTACACACCGTTCCATGTTCATTAAATGATATATCCATAGTGTTTACTCCCTTTTTCTACGGACGATACTTTGTTCTCAAATAGCTGCCGCACCCTGTATATATATATATATATATTTTTTTTTTTTAATCTTACATCAATATCGTTACATGATCTCTTTTGTTATAAAATTTAATTTGACATATCTTTGCATTGACGGAAGACTTATAAGATAAATTTAAATATAGTTTTTCAGACACATATGTGAAATATAAGATTTATTTTGTTTTAATTTAATTGTTTTATAATTTATTTATTAAAAAATATCTCATTTATGTAATCATCAAATATATTTTTAAATTTAGATTATTATTATTATTATTATTATTATTATTTTAATTTTTAATTGAAATCTAAAATGTTTAAATTTTCCTTAGATGTAGAAGATAATTTTATTAATAAAAACCTACTCTAAGTTAGTCAGGTACAAGTTTAGAAATATATTATCATTATTAGAAATATAAATTTTAGTAAGAGTTTTAAAAAGTAAGATTTTTTTAAAGATTTTTTTTTTTTTTTTTTCTGATGTTTTAAAAATAAAACCATTTTTGATTGAGGCATAACGGAGGTATTTTCTGAATATCATGGAAAAACTTATTATCATCGATGTATTTGTCCGAATCATTGGGAAACCTCTATAAAACCTAAAAAAGTGCAGGTTTTCAAAGGTTCAAAAACTAAAACTAAAAAAATACGTTTTTGTTAGCAGGTATAGTGGTTATTTAAATTGTTGGTATTATTTAAATACCACAGGGAAACTTATTATCATTGATGTATTTATCTGAACCTTTGGAAGCCTCTTTAAGACATAAAACAGTGCAGATTTTAAAAGGTTTTAAAATGAAAACCTTTAAAAAACATTTTTGATTGTAGGTATAGTGGAGGTGTTATCTAAATACAATAGGAAAATTTATTATTCTCGATGTATTTATCTGAAACCTTGGGAAACATCTGTAAGACCTAAAACAGGGCAGGTTTTAAAAGGTTTTAAAAATAAAACCTTTAAAAAACGTTTTTGACTGTAGATATTATCCAAATGCCATAAGGAAACTTATTATCACCGATGTATTTATCCGAAACCTTGGTAAACCTCTAGAAAACATAAAAACACGTAGGTTTTCGGGAGATTTTAAGAATAAAACCTAAAGAAAACGTAGATGAGGTTTCTTTTCAGAAGTATTTTTTAGCGAAACTTCAAAGAAACCTTCTAAATACCTGAAAACCTAGGTAAAACCATAAAAAAAGTTATAGAAAAACTTAAATTTTAGTAAGAGTTATTTCGTGTTGCTTTTGTGTTTGTTTTTTCTTTTTATATTTTTCAGTATGGCCGCCTGGAGGACCAGTCGTGGAAGGATGGCCGGGTTTATGGTAGAAGTACCTTGCTTTACCGGTAATTGATTAAAAATCCAGCTTAGTTCTCTTACTGCAGCCACGTGAGATCAACCTTGACGAAATGACGTAACCAACACGTAACTGTGATGTCAGGTGTCGTCATTCTCATCTCCTGCGCACTCATCCCCATAGAAGGAATCTTGGAGCAAGCGCGCTGAGACGGTAGAAGGCTGTTTGGATTTCGACGATGGCAGGACCGAGCTTCGCTACGTTACTTGCGACAGGTAATAACGACAGTAATAACGAGTTGTTATTGAAGCTGTTAGACGAACACTTTTAATAGACGGAATGTCCAAAGCTTCTATAAGTTGTTGTGATTGAAAGTTTTATGGAACTAACGCCAAGTTAAGAATAAGTGACTATTAGAATAGTATTAGACTATTACGATTTGACTTTTATAAGTGACTGTTCTGGTCGGCTGTTTAGTATTAATTCATATTATCATCTTGTAAATAGTGTACATTATAGATTAACCTTTCATTAAATTTGAAATATAAATTAATAAATGTGTATTAATTAATAATTAACGCCCACTTAAGTTCCCCACTATATATATATATATATATATATATATATATATATTTATATATATATGTATATATATTATATATATATATATATTGTAGGACACTCGAAAATTTTATTACTTACGATAGATTTTATGTTCTTCTTAGTAGAAATTTCTTCCCAAATTAAAATTCTTTGACTATTAAATATGATAGATTTTACTAATAGTATCTTATCCTATAACACATTTATTTTTATGAGTTTCACCTTTCCAAATTACATCGGTTAATACTGTAGTACCAGTTTTGAAGATTAGCTGATATATTATTCCAGTTAATAACGAAACATTAATTAACAGTTTATATTCTGAAATGATATTTTGTTTAATTATTTTAAACATTTTTTTTTTCTTTTACACGTAATAAATATATATTTTTATTTTTAACAACTAGTTTTATCGATGCATATAAAGTCTAATTCAAATTAGAATTAATAATAATAAAAAAAAAAAAGTTACTACATGTCATACAATTTATACGTACCAAAATTAATTTAAAAATAGCACTGATTACTTTTTTTTCTAATTAGATTTGTTACGAGAGAAAGAGATTTCCCTTGAGGGAAAATATAATTGCATATCTGTAAAAAAAAAAAAAAAAAAAGATGAAAAAACGTAATTCCCTTTTCAAAAAGAGATGAAATTATTAGTAAAAGTTATATTTTGTAAACAATGAATTGCATAGAAATAAGGAAATGCACTAGTATTTAAATTTAAAGGATAATAATAAAGAAATTATGCTAACTATGTTAGTATTGATACCAATTCCTTGTGCTATAATTATTCGTGTTAATTAAATACAATTTTACAAAAAAAAAAATGCGTTTCTGCGTACATGTTGAAAAACGGAAATATGCAAATTTGGTGGTGAAAATATGCAAAATCAGTGATTGACAATGTTGTGCACAATGGTCGCATGATGGAATTCTGGTCTGTAGTGTAGTTTAAAGATAATGTGGTTTCTTAGAGTGATCCGTATAAATTAGTTATGGCTCAAATAAATCATTTAAGTAAATGTCAAAAATAGCTAATAATGTGAGGAACCGAGACTGGTCTAAAACAAATGGTAGACACTTAAGATTTGAATATCCCTCAAAGTATTATATAAAAAGTATATGAATGGTATTTTTAAAATTATTTCTCATTATGAACCTTTGAATGTAAGAAATGATAAAGAACACACACACACACACACACACACACAAAAAAAAAAAAAAAACATTTGCTATAAAAACTATTGTAAACATCTCTTACATTTATTATTTAAATTATTTGATCTAATAAATCTTATTAAAAAAAAAAAAAAGCAGTTAAGAAAGAAAACCCAAATATTCCTTTCCTAATGAAAACTGCACGCAATAAAATTTACCTATAATTATGACATACTTGCCAATTTTCCCTGTGTTCTAAGAAAATGTATCCCCACTACATTTTATAGTTTTATTATTATTATTATTATTATTATTATTATTATTATTATTAATTAACTACGGTTAAATGTACTGGAAAATAGTAGTAGAAAAATGCAATTGTTCTTTAAAAATTAACCTAAAAGTTGGTAAACTATATCTATCTATCTATCTATCTCTCTCTCTGTGTGTGTAAGCCCGATGTTGCCAGATTTTGCGACATTTTTATTCGAAGTCCACAACTAAATTTAAATGCAACAGTTGGCTAATGTCTTAAATGATTAATCGTCTATTATCTGTATCATATATAATTTTTAAAAATATTGGTGACTATAGAATGAAAAAGTCGCAATATATGTAAACACTGAACAGGGTCCGAATTACACAGGCAAACAAAAATGTATGGCAGTGCATTATAAATGGCTGCAAGCACCGTGACCTGTTTGATCGCCTGACTTTTCTTCTGTTAATTTGCTTTGTTTTATAACTCTATATGAAGTATTTATTTTATTAATAAATAAAAATGACGAATCAAAAAATAAAAATGATAATCATACATATATATATATTTTTTTTATTTTTTACGAATGTACTGTATAAACTGTATATTGACCATATTGTGCAATAAACCGAAACATTCGATTCTGTTGTAATATTGTTAAATAATAATAATAATAATAATAATAATAATAATAATTATTATTATTATTATTATTTTCATTTTATTCATTTGTTATACTTGTATTTTAAATTACTCGATAGATTTTTATATTACCACTATCATACTTAGATTCATAATAATGCATTTTAAAATATAAAATATTAGCAGGCTACGCCCGCTTCACTGGTCACAATTTTGAAGCGAATCACTGCAACTGTGGCATTCTCAAACGTGCATTAATTTTATTATTATTATGATTATTTGAAATCTCGTTTTCCACCATCCCCCTTTAGGGGCTGAATTTACAAAACCCCAGAAATTGGAATTTAGGTATTTGTATTAGCTATACTTCAGAACAAAAATGTCACGTATATTTGTTTTCTTGTTTGCGGTATGAAGAATATTGTGAAATCACAATTTTCGCATGTGAAATCAATTTTTGCCCCTCCCCCCCCCCTTGGAGACCGAATTTCTAAAATTCCAGAAATGGATTTTAAATGTTTGTGCTAGCTATATATGAAAGTAAAAATTTTATGGATTTATATTTATATACATATATACACTGCTCGACATTGAAAATGCAACACCAAGAAGGAATGATAATAACGGAATGAAATTTGTTGGTCACATACATTATAGTAGGAAGAACAACTGATTAAAATTTGAGGAAATTTGGAGTAATATGTACTGAGAAAACAGTACATAAAGCAGCGACCTCTGTGAACAATAACAACACGCATCTGCCTAGCCATTGAATCGAAAAGAGATTGGATGACATGAACGGGTAGAGCACTTCATAAAGTTTTTACACGACGCCAGAATTCATCGATCGAAGTTACTGGTGAGTAGTAGGGGGCTAGTCGCTTTTCAACGATTAAACAGTCATTTTCATTGGTGTGAGATCAGGAGAACGCGCTGGCCAGAGTAACATTCGAACACATTCGGCATCAATGAAGGACCATACAATATGGACAACATGCGGTCGTGCATTGTCCTGCTTAAATGCTGCGCTTCGGAGGTTTTGAACATAGGGCAGAGCTATGAGCCTTAACTCATCAGAAATGTAATGGCTGGTATTCAGTGTGGCGGGAATGCAAACAAGAGGTGACCGGGACGTGTATACAATCGTACAACATACCATCTATCCAAGTGGTGACTCAGTATGCGGCCACAAAAATGCTGATTACCCTCAAAACTACATAACTGATATGGGCGCCATTAATGTGTGATCAACGATGAACCTGGACACAGGAATGTCGTGAAGTCACTTTTCAGACAAACCACAATCCTGTTTACAGCGTCAAGTTCGCCTTATCCGTATTTAACGGCATTATGAATAATGCATATTGCCAACTGGGATTCGACATCATCATACTGTCCAACATTTGCAATGATGTTATGGGTTCCCATTGGATACACGTCTCGATTACTTCATGTTCGTATTCCTGGCACTCTGATCAGCGGCCATTAAATTTCTGTTGAGTTAAGGCCCGCCCCTCTGCCCTGCATTCGAGGCCTGCGTAGCACAAAATTTACGCAAGATAATGCACGACCGCAAGTTTTTTGTATTGTACGGACCTTCTTTGATACAGAATGTGATCGACTGTTGCTCTTGCCAGCGTGATCTCCTGATCTCGCACCAATGAAAATGACTGTTTAATCATTTAAAAGCGACTGGCCCCCCCACCACTCACCAGTAACTTCGATCGATGAATTGTGGCATCGTGTTGAAGCTTCATGAAGTGCTCTACTCGTACATGTCATCTAATCGCTGTTCGATTCAATGCCTTGGCAGATATGTGCTGTTATCTCTCACAGAGGTCGCTGCTTTATGTACTGTTTTCTCAGTACATATTATTCGAAATTTCCTGAAATTTTAATCAATTGTTCTTCCTACTATAGTGTATGTGTCCAAAAAATTTCATTCCATTATTATCATTCCTTCTTGGTGTTGTATTTTCAATGTCGAGCAGAGTATATGTATATATTTAATTATTTATTTTTTGCGATATGAAGGATTTTGTGAAATCTTATTCTGTCATCTCTCCTCCCTTGAGGGGGGGGGTCGAATTTTACAAAATCACTTCTTTGCGGACTTCTACGTACTAGAAGAAACATTGTCACAAAACTTCAGGCAACTTTCCATTAAAGTAGTGTTTCTTAATTGTTACATTGATTTTTGTTCGTTAAGATATATTTTTATTATTTAAGACTTGTACTTTATTAATCATATAGTACATCAGAATGATATAGTACATGCCATATATTTTAGCTTTTGAATCTTATTTCCACATGTATCACTTGGTACTGTACCAACCGTCTAATATTTTAATTTAATAATTCATTTTTTTTTTTATTTTATAGTACATATTTCATGTTTATTTGAAAACATTGTTGGGTACTGTTGCTGAATGTTTGTGAAAAACAATCCCTATTGACGTTATGGCTTTTTAAAATGTTTTTTCACATTAATTATTTATTTCCAATATCTTTCATAATACTTTTTTTTCAATATGTAATCTTACATTGAATTATTTACATTTTAAATTCTGAATAGCTTTTTTTTATGATTTGTTTTCGGGATTCTACACATTGTCCTGATGAAACAAAATCTATCTATAAGAGAAAGGGAGATGAATTCATAATAAAATGAATAAAATATTAGAAACACAAATTTACGACGTCATCTTGGCCTGTATATCTATAATAGAATGCCTTTATAACATCTACGTTAACAAAGAAGAAAGTTATTCTAATGTGATCAAGAATAAATTTTCATTATGAAAAGTGGGCGATAAAAAATTCGTAATTCGTTTTGAATGAAACATACTTAAAGATTAGAAACTTAAATTAGATTACTTAAATTAGATATCTCTGATAGATCAACTGACGGATACAAATTAAATCCATAAACCTTATATGTTTCTATCACTATTTCGAATGTGGTCATGAAGGAAAAAATGATTTTTTTTTTCAAAACTATTTAACATTTATTGGTGGAAAAAAAATTGCGTGGCGATGATGACATTCATAAATGGCAAATATGTAAAAATTTTACTTATTTACTATACCAATTTCTTCAACAAATTTAGTTTCATAATACTGTTACGGATTCCTAAAATAAATATAATACATCGCGAAACTTTATTATTCAACAACAGACTTGTTAAGTAGACATCATTAGTACTGATTATAAAATATGTACCGAGATTTAATATCACATAATTACACGAAATGAATATATAATCCCAAAGCGAATCTCGTGATTGGTTTTTGAATATTTACTCACGGAAGTTTTGAATTAGTTATCGATCGCTTCATTTAATACAGATAATTTAAAATCATCCGTTTCAGAGATATTAGATCATGCTAAATAATAGGTATTGCTAATAATATATCCGTTATTACTGGACATAATATTAATTTCCAAACAGGTATTGAAATGAAAATTGAATATTACGCATAAAAAAGAAGACTAAATAGGTTTCTATACAGATATTTATATTAAAAATATAAATGTTACATAACGAATAAATAATTTTTTAAATTATAATTTTATAATTCGAAATATTTAGAAGTTTTTTTTTTTTTTTTTGGTCTTAAATTTATTAATTCACTGAATAAGATACATAATTTGTTATACAATTATTAAAAAAATCTAACACATATAATTATTCAAATCTAACGTTAAAAAACGATAAATTCGTTATACATAAACAATTTATCAGTAAGGGTGTAAAAGCTGATTTAACACAGACTCGTTGTTTTACTGCATAATTATTAGTAGAATTATCTAGAATTTAAATTATCACAAAGTAATATATCTATATCTATATCTATATCTATATATATATCTATCTATATATATATATATATATTTGAGTTTAAAAAAAGAGGAGGAGTGACTTTCAAAACACTTGCTAACAAGAAAAATTCTTACAACTAATGTGCTTGTAAATTAAATATCTTATCCCAAATATCTTGACTTGGTATCACCTAACTAAATTTCAAAGCAAATAGCATGTTTATACTATTAATACTCTGAAAATTCGTTACACTCCCGAAAATGATGCTACTATGGTATCTCAAAAAGTATGATCCAAGAAGCACAACCAAAAGGAACGATTCAATATTTCCGAATGTTTCTTAAAAAATAATAATAATAATAATAATAATAAATGAGAGAAATTTTACTTCGTTCATCGTAAAACATCTAACCTAAATATACTGACATTCAATGGAACACTAAAACTGTATAACACCTTCTAACACTTCCTACATTTCCTCTGAAACTAACGCTAACCTAAACTAAATAAACTGGTAATTTTTTTTTTAACTAACCTAAATCTATCACGGAAAAACTTACTCTCTCTCCGAAATCATCACGAGCTAAAACTAGTGGCGATTAGGGACCGCATGTCTACCAAGCTTACTCCTAATGAACAGCTTCAGTGCGATTTCGATAACTTGAATGCAAAAGTGATTGTGTAATGTCTTACTATCTCATAGAGATTGTTTCAAAGTACGTATCTTTCTTGAAATAAATGCATATGCTAGGGAAAGTCACATTAATCAAATTGCTAATAAAAATTGAAGGTCAAGAGTAACTTTTAATAAAAAATGGAAGATTGTCTCTAAAGCTCTATGAATGTGCTGTCTAATCAAGAAAAAAAAATGATTGATTATAACTAATGCATGTCTCGTTCTTTTCACCTGTATAGATTTGGAAAGGAGAGTACTAGCCAAATTAATGTGGAAATTTTGAATTATAAATTTTACTGTGCTAATTCATATTGTTTTATTTTTAAAATTTAAACTTTTGAAATAAATGCTTTTGTAGTGATATTTAACGATTAAGATGAAAAGAACGTTTAAAAATCTGTCGCCATTGATTTTCGGAGTATGCATGTTAATTTTTAATTATATACCCTCTCTTTTTTAATACTCTTAACAGCTCGGAAGAATGAAAATGTGACGTACATTTGAAACTCTTTTTCACTGTATTTGTCAATGAATTTTATTGCTATGACCGATATTCCTTCATGTGATATTGAAAGAGACCGTTAATATAAAACTTTGATTTTGGATTAATACAGCATTTGAAGACCTTGTTTCTACATACAGGGTAAAGGGCACTGATAAAATCAGGAGTTGATATTTTTAAACAGGTTGCTGTGTTTGTTTCGAATGGACAAAAAGTAAATTCCTTCCTGAATGTACCAAATGAAATCTAAGTGGACCCAATGATTTTGAATTCAAATGATTTTATCATCTGTTTTTGTATTAGATTTATGTAACAATTTCTATTATTATTCTTATTATTTTTTTCGAAAAGTATTTCACATAAAGTATGAATTTTTCTGTATGTCAGTTTTGGTAGAAATGCTACAAGTGAAATTTATGTTTTAGTCCTTTTTTACTGTGTCACATTTGTTGCCTGAAGTTTGTAATTGCAAGCTTCCTTCACTTATAAATTTGTATATATACGAAGGACGTTAAAAATGTTAGTTACGTCATTTGTTTTCACGTGGAAAATTTATCGCTAAAATAAAATACACCATGACATCTTGAACTATACGATTATTTTTAGACATGGTTTTCACCGATATTGAGACATTTATCGTAATATGCAATAATTTTGAATAAACCACACTCATAAACCTCGGTGCCCTGTGGTGCAAGGAATTATCGTACAACATGACCCGCCTGAACAAATTTTTGGAGTGATATCGTTGTACGCATGTCTGTTAACAACATGTTCTGTACTCGAGCAATGCTGTTTTTACTCATGGATATGGAAGGATGACCACTTCAACCTTCTTCTTCCACACTATGCCTTCCTTCTCAGTACATGCCACACCAGCGACCAAACATATAACAAGACATGACCTCTTCACCATACACGATTTGTAGGCTTTCATAGATGACGGACACACTAGTTCCACGCCCTGTGTATACCGCATAACTGCACACACTTCCACTGGAGAACATGTTGTCAGCATACGCATTTCTTTCATCGTGATTTGTACTTGATTAACATCAAGCAAGAAAGTTTGCTGTTATTCTCTCCCCTTGTACTCTCTGCGCATGCGCTATCTCTCCACCGCTGATGTTCCTTTCGTCGTTTAACCAGCAACGAGTGAGATTTCTTATGATGGTTGTATATATTGCATTTGGTATACTATCTTCTCTTAAGAAAAAAAAATGACGAATCTTCTTTCGGAGCGTCCCTCGTAAATACGTTTTGTATTTTATATGAAACACATTACTAAGTATTTTTAATCTAAACCATGATTTTAATTCTTTGTCATGGATAAATTTGAAAAAAATTCAAAATTTGCAACCGGAGATCTATTGTACTATACATGCTAAGTTGAAAGTATTGTTGAAAGTTAATGCCGAGGATACATTCTGGTGTCTTATGTACGGCGAACATAATGTCAGACATCAATTCCAAACAAATTAAATTTGGATTCATCGTTCCAAAGGACCTTTTCCCAGTTTTCGATTGTTCATGTATCGTACTCCTTAGCGAATTTCAATAGCATTTTACAATTCATTTCCCGGATGAGTTTTTTTTTTTTTTTTTTTTTTTTTTTTCAGGGTCACGTGCTCACAATCCATCGGCCTCCAGATAGTGTTCTATTCGGTTCTTATCAATGCGTGTCAATGGTCGATAACCATATTTTTGCACCTTAATCAGCGTTCTTGTGTAAGTCAGTGACCAAATTCTTCCTTAACTCGTCTTGACGTTGAGTTTATTATTTGTGCTCCTGATTTTCAACGATCGCGTACTCTTTTATCATCCTTCCACTGCATTACTCTGTGACCAACAGTTAATTTGGACCTCTAAACTTTATTTCGATAACAGAATATGAAAATTTTTCCCCTCGCCAAATTTCAAAGTCAGTGATGAGATACGAACCCGCATCTTTTGCGTGGAATTTCGCTGCTCTATCCACTGACCTTATGGAGCCTTTGTGTATGTAAAACTATCACATTTATATAAGTCAATTTATAAATACTTGAATTTAATCACATCGTCTCAAAACTTCTGTTTTGAACTTCTCAAACTCACGTGTTGTATTTTTCAAATTAAAAATTTCCACACATATCATAAGTTGTGCACCCTGTAGGATAACTAAAGCAACGAATTACTATTTTACATCATTAAAAAATTTTGCTTACAGCAAGGTTCGCGCTAGAGCGCGGGATCGCGAGAATTGCGCAATATATATAAAAAAAAATCGCATTTAAAAAAAAAAAAATCATATGAGCGCTTTTCCCGCGATTTTTTTTCCATCTGATTCATTGAACTCTACGAATTAATTTTTTCCGTTTTTAAAAAAATCGCGGATATAGTTCGTCAAAAAATAAATAAAAATGGAACAATCTGCGATCAAATGTTCTTCAAAAGCTTCCGATTCCTAATCTTTCTCCATCCACAACATAAATGTCAATATTCATTTCAAACTTGCTTCATGAGATTCTAGAACCTATAAAGAAATACAATTGTTAAATATTTCTTGCTCATGTAATTATTTTTTGCCCACCTCCACCTTTTTTTATCTCCATCTAGTGATCAGCAATCAAATGTTCTGCGGAAGTCTTGTTTCCCAATCTTTACCCATCCGCAACATAAATTATATTTATAATATTCATTTTAAACTTGTTTTATTAGATTCTAGAAGTAGAATTGAAAGCGTTTAATATTTCTTACTCTGTAATTATTTTTTTAATTCCCCCCCCCCTCTTTCCTCATCTCCGGAATCTGGATTGTTATCAATGATCAATTCTAAAAACAATAAAACAATAGAAGTGCTCAATATTTCTGACATATGTAATTATTTTTAGACCTTTAGTGCTGAACTTAATGAATCGTTTTTCTTTCTCAATTAAATTAAATCTTTATGGGATGTCATATCTATACCAAATTTGTAAACATGGGGGAAGTGAAGAATAGATTTTTCAGGTAAGAAAATTTTTGCAAATCAATTTAAGAAAATTAATACTCGGTTGGTTTTATGCACGGTTGAAACTAATAATTAGCTACTGCTACTTTTATACGAATGATTAATGTACATACATAAAAATTATATTCTATATTTTTTGAAAAATTTATTTTTTTCTTGGTGTGAAATTTTAATTAGATTTTATGTGGATATAAAAGTTATTGAAGGTATATTGAAGAATTTTTTGTACGCAAATGAAAAAATCCTGAAAATGCTTAATGTTGATAAAAACTATATACATTCATGTCATCAGTTTATTGAAAGTGACGTTATCAATACTCAACTAATCATCCAATCAATCATATTAGCGAAAAATTTCAGCTAATTTCTAATTTCAGCAGTCACATGTCTGTAATTTGCATATTTCTTGAAAATTCTTTTTTTCTGTGAAATTTAATTACTGACTTGAATTTCAAAAATCTCACTGAAATTTTGAAAATCCCACTTAATTTTTTTGTTAGAGTGCGAGAATCCCACTCATCTTTTTTTTTTCTTAGTGCGAACCCTGTTACAGGAAAGGTTAGGGCAGAAAAACATATCGTCTCAAAATGTTTGCCAGGTACTGTAGGTACATATAAATAGGCGCAGATATGCGATGATTCTTTCGACAAGTGGAACTAAATTAATTCAGATTATCAGTAATACATTATCAACTTGCCAAGAAAGGGAGAAATCTCAATAATGAAAATATCGCCAAGTTCACTCTTGACGATGTTAATGCGATGGCAAGGTTCCGTTTGAGAGAAAACACCATTAAAAAAGACTCGCAGATTTGTGAAATAAACGCTAATAGAGACCTTACCAAAACTATCACCCGCATTAGAACTGGTCATTATCGAGGTATGAAGATCCTGAGAGATGGCAATAGAACCTACCGTCTCTGCAGCAACTGTGATGATGTTCCACTAACACCAAAACATATTTTTGACTGCCCAGCCATTTTAAGATCCCTGGGTCAGCTTGGGGAATTCTCCCACTTTGACATCGAGAGTCTGTACTCCGATAACATCAAGGAGTTGGCCGGCTGTGTTTTGCACACTCATGGTTTTCTATAGTTCTCCCCATGGACACGACACCAACCAACCAACCAGTAATACATTACAATTAATTCTGAGGAAAACAACTATGACTTTTTTAAATTACTCATAAAATCAGAAGATTGTGTAAAACATTTAAATAAAAAAGCTAAAATAATTTTCAATTATTTCTTACTTCTTATACTATATCTCGATCCTTTTCAAATTTCATAATTTTTATCAAATTGAAGTTGTGAACGTTTTTTCTTTATTTTTGTAAGAAGTGCTACACATTGAGGTCCATTTCAACACCACCATGCGACAAATACTTATTTAAATTTTTAAATTGAAAGTAGCAGAGAAATCAAAAGTTATTTACAAAATCAGAGAACAGAAAATCTTCAATTATTACGAAAACACACTACACGTACAATATTTCTAATAACTCGAAGTATAAATGTGCCTTTATTTGGTGGCGATCTTGGTGTTAAAAGTCGAAATTTCTTAGTTTAATTTTGATGTTAAAACACGAAGTCGAAAGGATTATAAAAAAAAAAAAAAAAAAAAAATCATTGTTTCCTCTGCACTGTAAAAAAATTCTGTAAAAATAAAGCACTTTTCTTATATAAATACAGCATAGGTTGCTGTATTACAGCTAATTCTGTAAAAATAATTAAAGACAGGTTACTTCAGATTGTGCTGTAAATCGGTATCACAATTTTATCAGAAATCTTTTGGTGCGTATGACATGATTTATCAACCAATCAGCGTTGATGTTGACCTTATCTGTTTTTCAAAAGAAGTCATCGTGAGCCCAACGGCTTGACTAGCAAAGTGCTGGCCTCCAGAACAGGCTATTATGAGTTCGGATTCCGAGCTATCCAAGACCGTTTGCTCCGCTTGAAAAAATAGATAATGTAAATTATATGTGTTAAAATATGAAAAAGTTGCATTGTGTTGTGGATTACTCCCTGCACATACGTGTAATAATTGCAGGAAATATTTTTAAAGCATACTGTGAAAGTTACAGCACACGCGAGTAAACATCGCAGCAAGTGAATATTATTGCGCATTGTAAAAATACAGCGCAGTGAGTAGGCAATACTTTTAATAGCACTCTGTGCTGTAATCTACTACAAAAAAATTTTACAGTGTGAAAAATAATTGGCATTCACATACACATGTAAGGAGCACTTCTGATGTTCCAATATACAGTGGTTCAAAACACTTTTACTCATGTCAAATCCATCCATATTTTAAATTTATTGATTGTACCCCCGCGGTCGGGGTACAATGGTTCATGACATGGGGTTCTATTGACCACAGTTCAAATTTAAAAAGCATACTAATGTAGTATGTTTTTTAATAGTATAAAATGTAGACTATATTACGTTTGTTTGTTTATGTCTCCGATTCATACAAATAATGTAAATTAATGAACATTAAAATTTTAAAATGATACGCTAAACAATTTTTGTGTCTCTGAAAATCTGCTGTTTTCTTCGGAATTTGTAGTGTCCGGAAAACTCATCATTACAATAGCTTGCAAATTTACAAGAGATATAGAAACACGTTCAGAAATAAATGTAGAGATCTTAATTAACTTTTCGTTGCATGAACCTCACAAAAACAGATTCTTTATCTTCTATTTCTGTGATTAAATCAACAAAATGTAAAACCGTCTTTTCGTCAAATCTATTTGTATTATTATTTTTTAATTGCATTATTTAATTTAGTTTGTTATATTTGTATGATATTTGTAAAAATATAAGAATACTAAAGTAAATGAATGGTTATTGAAAATAAATAAGAAGAAACTTTAAAGTAAATTGCTTTCTTATTCATCTTTGAAGACGTAACAAATCTAATTAAGGCTAACTCTGAAATTTTTATATATAATTTATAACATACTACAAAAATACAGATTTCGTAAATCAGTTTATTATGACAGACAACTGAGGTAAATGGACCGCCGTTTCTTAGTAGTCCATTGTACCGCTGTCTGGAACTCTGGCAGCAAATTATAAAATAAAATAAAATAAAATAAAAAATAAAGGAAAATAAAACTCTTAAAAAATATTTTAATGAGATTAAATATAATAATAGATGATCGTAGCTCTTTATTGTGCTAAATAGCGTGTTCCAGATCATTATTCCGGAAAGTCGAAAAGAAAAAATGTTTGAATAAAAATATTTACTTTAGGCTACCGTATACTAAACTTCATGAATAAAATGGCTAAATTGTTAGTTAGGCATGAAGTTGCTGGCTAAATTTCATCATTACAGTGCTGCTATATATCAAAATACGAAACATTAAAATAAATAAATAAATAATTTATAGAGTCCATTGTAAACCACTCCCCCCTATATAATTCAAAATAATTATATAAATAAATAAATAAGTCTAAATTAGACAAGCGGAGAATATTCTAGAATATATATATATATATATATATAAAAGTAAGAAAGAAAAGGTGAAGAAAAAAAAAAGTAAGAAAGAAAAAGTGAAAGGATTAAATTAGGAATCTATTTTTAAAATAAATGCTATGTCCAAAAAAATAGGGTTATTTTTTAAAGCATGAAAAGTATGACAGAAATGATAAATAACCTACACTTCACCTATACGGGAACAAAGAATGAAATACTAAAAAGAGAACAAAAAGACAGAAGGGATTTCTATGAGACTATGTACAAAATGAAAAAAAAAATAATAATAACTTATTAAAATGATTTAGAGAAATGTGTTTCTTCTCTATATGGGATTTAGTTTTACCTTTAAATATTTAACTTTTATAGTTTGAATAGACAAAGAATCGTAACTTCAGAGGAATTTCCCCAGTGAAAATAATATGGCATTATAGCTTTCGAATACATCTTCATCATTGATGTGGAAACCATGCATAAACAAATTCGGAGAATTATCGTTAAAATATCTATCTGTAAGTATTAATCTCAAAGCAGTGTTTTATTTCATATCAAATATTTTTCATAAATAACTTTACCTTAGAGACATTCATTCTACATCTCACAAGTCATGAATAAACCGCTATCAGAGGGAAAAAAAATAAAGGAATCGCTATTCTTTGAATTCTCTAATCGAATTTTCTTTGTGGTAATGTATGAATGTTAAAAACTAGAGATTGACATAGTCCGTTTCTTATTAGGGAATATTTGAATTTGAAAGAAAAAAGAAATGTATTCATTTTATTCGAAATTAATGTTTTTGAAATTAATAGTATAAAAATTCTGGAATTGAAAGAAAAACTGTGCATTACTTGAAAACTTTCTTAGTAACTATGTATTAAATTCAATTTGATGAACATGATTTTTTTTTAAACATATTTTATACACACACACACAAAAAAGCCTTATATACTTAATTTTGCTTTTCTGTAAGATCAAAATCAAATAATATTATTTCAAATATTTATATTGAATTATGCAAATGGAATCTAGTATAACTGTCATTAAGAAATTTAAATTCAAATACATCTAGCACGAAACTTTAGAGACCCAGTATACAGTGTAGTATAGTACACAGTTTTTAAAAATTTTCATTCATGATAAATAGATCTCTCGATTAATGAAAAAAATAAATAAATTACGAATGAAAATAAGACAAAGGTTTTTATCTTTTTAAAATCTTCGTGAAGTGCATTTGTGAAGTGCATTTTATGCATCTTCACAGCTTTTGATATTGCACACTGCCTCCTCTATTTCCTTTTCTCCCCTTCTCTCGGAATGCTCTAAGCATTTTCTTAATGCTTTCATGATCTATAGGTAACACCAACGTTCTGGTATCCTCATTTTTATCACCAGTACACAAACGCTCCTCAATAGCCATATATACCTTTACTTTAACATTTCAGAAACTTATTTCGGAAAGGACAGGAAATTCTTCTTTTTTTCAAAACTTTCATCAAACATAACTAAAACAGGTGTTTCAAAACCTGCTTTTTAAAATTTAGGATAAAAAATTAACAGCCGTAGTGATACACTGGATTGCCTTAAAACACTGACACATGTACGTTGCATGTTATCATTGTTTCCAGATGCAGCTTGTAAAAGTACATTTCGTGGAAACATTTTTCTGTATTGAACTTTGAACCTTCAGACTATTCCTTGCTCTAAACATTGAAGTAATGAAGTTGCGTTTGGTAGAAAGAACAATACCTTTCGCAGACTTAAGTTTTAAATCGATTGGGCCAAAAAAGCAAATCAAGAAAAAGCAAATTTATCTTATTTTTTTAATCATTCTTTCCTCTAAATACATCAACCATACTGACAGGTCTTGGGTCATCCATGATAATTTATTGGAATACCAATGTACTGATAAAGCATTTGAGTTTTGAAGCGCCAAGGTTTCTTGGTCTTCCCATCACAAATGGTTGCTTGAATCCCCCTTCTATTTTATAGTAAAGTGACAGAGTCAGGCGTTGCAGATAATGGCCTGTTCATTCCTGTATTGTTCCCTTTTCTATACTGAAATAAATAATCGAAATGGAAGGAATAACATATTTCACTATTTGTGTTTCCTTCATTAATTTTTTTTCCATGTTTTCGGTAATTATCGCTAAAGTTTCAAAAATTTTATTTGGTAATTTTTGTGTGTCCTTTAATTAGAGTGTCTCTTAGCCAAGTCACAGTAATATTCTAAATATTCTAATATTCGCATTAATATAATCACATAAATATTCTTATTCAAAGGGTCTGGAACTACAGAAATTGTCCCTTTAACGAACATGTAGCTTACAGGGTGTTTCACTGTAAGTATTTTGTGATATTTCTATAAAAGAATTGTTCATATAATGGTGCACAAATGCGATTTCTTTAAATTCAAATATAAAAATCATTATTAAACAAATTATCTCACAGGATATTTTCTATAGAGTTATGAAATCGTCTGCAATAGTAATTTATATTAAATTTAATATACACAGTATATTTTAGTTTCTTTTCATTTTCGTCATTTAGAGATAATATAAATACGATTAATATATATTTAATTATATTTAATAATATAAAAAATAAAATCGTGCGAATAATAGATTATAATGCAAATTTCCATGCATTCGTATTTAAATATGTAATTAAATATTTAATTATATATATATATATATATATATATATATATATATATATATGTGTATACTGTATATGCATTTCGACCAAATACTTTTATGAAAATATTTTTAAAGCGAATAAAAGAAAAAAGAATAAACAAACCACGCCGAATAATAAAATTTCAGTTACAAACAATTAAACAAACCAAACAATACAATAATTCGCAATTGTATAAAATAATATAAATGAGAAATATCGATAATAAACTAATGTCTGTAGAAATCTTTGTTTTTATAATTTTTATTTTCCTTTTAGTACAGAACATCAATAATAAGCGTATTCATATTATTATTTTATTAAGTCAATATTTAAATTTTTATTCTTCTAAGACTATAATATATTTTATGTATACAAAATTATATGCACTTAAGTATGAATTATTTTATATATGTATATGTTATTTTACAAATACAGAGTAGTCATAAAATATTGAGCACATTTTAAAGTACCATAAAACAATAATAAAGTAATGTTGCAAACTTTGTTTATATATATATATATATATATATATATATATATATATATATATATATATATATATATATTATACAGTGGAGCACCGTTTATACGTTTTTCAAGGGACCGTTCCTAAAAAACGTATAACTGAAAAAAACGTACAACTGAAGATTCGTTATAACATTAAAACACAATAAAGTATCATATTAATAATAAAAGTCTAATCAATTTTCATGATTTCCTTTACATTTATTCGAATAAAATATATTTTAATTATATTTATTTTTAAAAGGTTGAATAAAAATTAAATGATAATTAAAGATATAGAAATTCAGAAAAGTTTTTCAAGATTTCGATTTTAACCTTTAAAGACAAAGCCTTTTGTTCTCTAAACGAATATGACATTTTTGCAAACGATTAAAAGGAACGAAAGAAAAAAAATGTTTCTCTAACCTTGTCAAATAAACACGATAAGAAAATCTTCCTAGTCGCCCAACGGAAGTGAGTAATAAATCTTCAAGTTTACAAAATGCCTATAAAGTTGTGGGCTTTTTTCCTTTCATACCCCATTCTTGGAATCAATTAAAAGAGAAAGTGGGAGGTCTTCAAGTGGTCACTGGCTACTTGGCTTATCTCTGAAAGTTTCTCTAACCCCCCTTCATCCCAGGCTATCGATGCAAGTCGCACTTTGTTCTATAGCCGCACTTTGTTACCATAGTTCTAAGAAAAAATAATCGAAAAAATAAGAATAAAACATAAAGAGCATTCATCTTTTCTTTTTTTTCTTTTTTTTTTTTTTTTTTAAATCCTGGAATGAAACTCAAACGTGGGATTTTACAAAGAGGAAAAAAAAAAAAAAAAAACGTATAAGTGAAATTAAGAATTTACTTCTGTCGTATAAACGAAATATTTTAACATTAGAATTAAATGGAATGATTTGGGACAAGTCGAAAAACGTATAAACGAGAAAAACGTATAAATGAGAAAGGTATAAAAGGTGCTCCACTGTATATATATAGCGTACTGTGTGTGCAAGTGAAGTCTGATCTAAAGATAAATAACAATCAAATGTCGAAATTGTTATCGTGCATAATAATAATAATAATAATACAATATATACATTCTGTAGTTTAACGAAAGCAAAACTATTATAGGAATTTAAAGACATGTTCTCTTGGCGTTTCAAAAGCACCTTGTTCCGAGCAAGGACTCTATAAAGCATTGGTATTTAAGGATGTATAAAGGTGTAAAATCAAAATTATTTTGATAGGTCATACGTCTCTCATGACATTGTTGTTCTAGTGAGGAAGGACTTTCCCGAAAGTCAACTATATCTAATTCTCCTGCTAATTTACACTATTTGTCCTGGAATAAGACACTTGACTGTCACGAAACATTTACATAAGTGCCATCAACTGCACTAAAACAAAATGTAGTTACAGCATAATCTACAAGTAAAAATAAAACAATGCATTTCAACTTCGCCATTCGTATTCTTGATGAAATTGACAGCGAAGAATGCAAATACAACCAGAAGAAGCTCCTTATAAATTTAAATTTTTCCGGCTAACTAAATGGCCGCCAACAGACATTGTTGAATGTGTAAATGGCTGTATTTTCGGTTGTTTTAATAATAAACAGATGTTTCTGGAGACAATTATTACCTTTTGTGGAATAAGAAATAGGCTTATGCTTGTATTATATTGATAGCATCTACCAATAATCCAACATGGTCGCAAAAATGGTGAAGGGTTTATTATAACTAAAAATATGTGGGATAATAACAGTATTCATAAATAATTATAACTTTTAGTAGAATAGGACGTTTTTATATTATACATATACCATTAAATACAGTACATTGACTACGTTTAATTGCATCGCCCTTTACAGAAGCAAAATACAGCGCACAATAACTCGGCTTTCATGCAGTTGCAGTGCGATGAACATTAAGATTTGCAACCAGATCAGACGAATTCACGACAACATGTAGATACTCCTGACAAAGTGGATTAACACAGGGCTGATTTTTTATTTAATTTATGTTTACAAAAAGCCACCCAGGTAACACATAACGTTGTTATAGCGTTGCAAATAAGTGTGAATTGTGAAAAATTGGTTACGTTATTTTATGTCCGTTGAAAAACAGTTTTTATTTAACAATATTCTCAAGAACAATTTCGAATATTTATTCAGTAATAAAGAAAACCTATAACAAACGTTGTTTTATGGTTGTACTTTTTCTGTTATTTTTTCGACGTTTTAAAATAGGTATTTTATTAGTTTTTGTTTTCCTTTTGGATTCTTAAAAAAAAAAAAAAAAAAAAAAAAAAGTTTTTTCAACGAATTAATATGTACTTTTCATAAGTCATTGTTTTCGTTAAATGACGTTGAAGCTCTTCAACTTGATATTGATATGATTGTGAATTGGCGGGATGTGCGTATTATAATTTTCTTAAGAGTTTTAGAAGATGGTCTGCAGCCAAAGAACTTCTAACAGATAAGAAGGTAAGCTTTCCGCAAAGTATATTAACTAGTAGTAGATGTACTTTTGCTTTCAAAAACTGTAACTAACGAAGGAGTTCATATTGAACGCTTTCTCCCGTTCTACATGCGAATACGCCAAGTATATTTTGTCAAACCTTAAAAGCGTCTTACGATACGACGCGTGCCATTTTGAAAGTGAATGGGAATGAAGATGAAGTTATCGCTTTCCTATTAAAGTAGTGTGGAAGTTTTCTGTGAAAAAATAAAGCATTAAACGCAACTTAAAACTACTCATAGTTTCATTGAAATAGTAGTGAAAAGAAAAGGATATTTCACGTAACTGCCGAAAAAACTTGCAAGCTGGTACAAGCCTTAAGGCCCTACGTCAGTCAAAATATTTTTTCATTCTAGAGGGCGCTTTTTGAAGTCTATAGATTTCGAAAGACGGGGGGAGGAAATCTGCTCACAGTTGACTTTCCGTGAATCAGGAGAATTGAAAATTTTGCACTTCAGTAATTGATAGCTTCCAACTCCCCTTGCTGTTAATTGACATTTTTCTTGCCAGAGGCATCAGGGGTGAGATAAGATTTATCTGTGATGGCTAAAAAAGAATGCGAAAAGGGAATATCTGTTTTTGAATTATTGGAGAAGGCAAATAAAATTATTTTCATACATAAATAATATTCAGAAATTTCAGCTTCAATTGGATAAAATTAAAAAATACTTGCATTAAACGAGGAAGGAAAAAAATATTATTTAAATGTAATAATTATACTGAAATTGATAAAATTTTTTACTCCGATAAATATTCTAATTTAAATTAATTACAACAATATTTACGCATATGAAGTGTATTTTTTTTATCAGGTTCAGAAACTACTCTGAGTAATGTTGTTGTCATACACATATTCCTGTACAATATAGTACATAGTTCTATGATTTTGAAAACTATCTGCACATATATTCAGAAAAAGCGACTTCAACCAAGGATTCTGTTCAGCCTATGTTACACAGCAAATCAGACGCTTCTTTTAAGTGTAATTATTTAAAATTAATTTTGTTAAAAATTATTCGGTATTATGTTTTTATTTCCGCTAAATAAAAAATCAAAGAATTTACTGCATGAAACAGATCATGTTACTTATTTGTTTATATATATATATATATATATATACATATAAAACTGGTATTCATTATTAAAAATTGCAAAGACTAACTTTTTTGTTGTTGTTGTTTTACGTGTGTGTAATGAAATTTTAAAAATGCTATATTTTATTTTTATTAATCTAAAAAACAATTTGGTTACTACAATATTTTCCGTACGATCTAATATTGTTTTACTGAATTAAAATTTGATACTATTCAAATACCATTCCTATGATTGATCCTAAAATCTATATATATAAAAGAGCAGAGTCAGTCTGTCTGTCTGTGTGTCTGTCTGTCCGCTACGTATACAATCCTAGTCCGTTTCACCGATCGGGACCAAATTCGGCACGGTTAATGTTTACGACCCGAGAAACTCAACGCCGCAAGCGATTTTACAAAATTCGCCCCCCAAGGGTGGGAGGGAGGGGCAAAACGTGATTTCACAAAATCCTTCATATCTCAAACAAAAAAAAAAAAAACAGATATCCGTAAAATTTTTGCTTTAAAGTATAGCTAATACAAATGTCTAAAAATCGATTTCTGGAAATTTTGAAATTTGGTCCCCAAGGGGGGGGGGGGGGGGACGTGATTTCACATGCATTAAACGTGATTTCACATAATCCTATATATCTCAAACAAACAAAAAAAAAAAAAAAAAAAAAAAAAAAAAAACAGATATACGTGAAATTTTTGCTCTAAAATATAGCTAATGGAAATATCTAAAAACCAATTTCTGGAATTTTCGAAATTCAGCCCCCAGGTGGGGCAGCAGGGGGGGAGGGCTAGGGGCAAAGACAAATAGAAATACAGTTAAGCAGTTCAAAATTGGTACAGATAGGTTTTTGACGGCCTGCAAGTCGAATGGGGATATTTTCGAAAGTGTAAAGTTATTAGGAGGGGCAAGGGGGGGGGGCAAAAAATAAAATAATAAAAATATAAATGTTTATAGAGCAAATTTGAAGAAAATCGTTAGAGCTGTTTTTGAGATAAGGACTTA
Source organism: Salticus scenicus (assembly GCA_963930645.1). Lineage (NCBI taxonomy): Eukaryota > Metazoa > Arthropoda > Arachnida > Araneae > Salticidae > Salticus > Salticus scenicus. The sequence goes on along the minus strand of OZ005649.1, from coordinate 271,147,402 downwards.
CGGTCCCACTTCCAGTTTCCGGTGTCCCACTTTCTGTTTTTTAATTTTCACCAAAATATGGATACCTTTTACAAGAAAATCTATTTTTCATTTTATTTGAGTTAAGTACATAGTCAGACTCAGAAAAAAATTCTCTATCGATTGGTATAAAGGATTTAGGTCTATGTCATTTAGTCTTTGAGAAAATCCATTGGTAAAAAAAGGTTCAAGTCAGAAATTTAGCATTCATGTATGGTATAAAATATTTAATTCAATTTTTTCCCGTTATTAAATGAAGGTTGACAATCACTGAATGGTATAAAGGGTATAAGTCAACGAAATCCCTTTTTCCTAATCGGTTCTTCTGATTTCTTTTTAGTTAGTTTAACTTTATTTTTCGTCTCCTGAAAAATCAAGAATATGGACTTAAATCCTTTATACATATCAGTACAGATATAATACTTCCATTATCTACGGTAGTGGGGTGATGGAAGTAAAAAAAAAGTTTCAAGACTCTCATAATAATTTTTATCGTGAATTTTAGACTGTATAAAACATACCAATGAAAATTTAATTTACACTATCGATTAATTAAAAAAAGTAAATTAATATACACAGTGAAGCATCGATAATCCAGCATCGACGGGAAACAGGCATTACCGGTTTATGGATATATTTTTTAATGGTTTTGGGATAAAGTAATAACAAAAAAGAATTTCATTTAAATCAAATTAAAGCAATTATTGATACATCATGTAAAAAGACATTTTGCTGAAGCTGTAATGTTCTATAGAAACTGAGATTGTCATTTCTCGTAGGTCATTCCATGACGAATCAACCTAACCAGAACATTTCAGATTACAATGAAACTTTCAGGAATCATTTTTCTTGATGATATAAGTGAGAATATACTTTTGGAAATTTTTCATTTAACTGAATACGTATTAATTTTATAAATTTCTTAAATTTTGTAAAATCAACATTTTAGCTCACATAAACACTTTCAAATTTCTCAAAGTCTATAAAAGATAAAGAAGTTTTTGACTCCTCATTTTAAAAAGAAGTTTTTATGGTTTAATTTGATATACAGCTTGGTTATATAACGCAAAACAGTTTTTTTTTTTTTTTTTTTTTTTTTTTTAATGAAATATTTAAATTTTAAATAATTTTTAAATATGTTTTTCTTCTTTTTTTTTTTTCTTGAAAAAAAAAACAAAAACAAAAAAAATAAATAAATAAAAATAAAATAAAATAAAAACAAATAAATAAATAAATAAAATAATAACAATAATCTTTTATTATTAGTATTAACAGAATTTATCGGGGAAAATAAAGGGCGGTATATAATAGAAAAGATAAAGCTGATTAAAATTTAAGCTTAATTAACATTTATTTGTATTTTATTTATGTAATTCCTTTTACAAGAAAATCTATTTTTATTTTTTATTATTTTTATTATCCGGAATCACATGATAATATAGTGTAAAAATCAAGGGCTATAAAATACATGGTTCAAAAACTAAAATATTTAATAGATGCTGAGATACAGTAATCTTCAAAATCGTAGCTTTTAAATAATAGCAGATCCACCTGTCCAGGAAAGGACTTATCTGAAGGCAGTGGGAATCTGGACCAGACACAATGCGAGCAGAAAAGAGATGCCGTAGATAGCGGGTACCTGAAGCGAGGTTTAGAGCGATTCCAATTTAGGTAATTTTCTTTTAGTTTTTTATTTATAGCGTGATATAAAATATAAAAAAGTGATTCAATTCTTTTCAAAAATTTATTTGAATTTAGCTACTAGGACTAAATGAAAAATTTAAATAAATAAAAATAGATAGATTTTCAGTTACAAAATTTTTTGAAAAAAAAATTTAAATAGTGTGAGCATGAGTCACAGGCCTGCAAGAAGATAAATTAGACATAATGAATAAATTAGTATGTTGTGGCCATCACAAAACTTTCTTATATGCAAAAGTGCAGTTTTCTATTTTCTATTTTTTTTTTTATTTTATTTTTTTTTTCAAGTTGTAAAATGATATATTAAAATTTAAAAAAGTCAATTTTTGAAAAACGTATATTAACTTAACGTTTGTGGGTTCTCTAAATGCAAAAACAGAATTATTAAAAAAAAAAAAAAAAAAGAAAGAAAGAAAGAAAGAAAAGAGTCTAAAATGAATGGTAATGGATGGTAATAAAGGAATTTTATTTGTGTCCCTGTAAAAATCGATAAATGCTAGGCTCCCTAAAAATCTATACATTTCATGGGACAGTGACTTATAACAATTATATAAACTTTCTGCTCATTCGAATAAGGAATTTAGACGCTATTGCACTTTTAAAAATTTAGGCCCATAGAGCATAATGTTAAAGAATTTTTCTTTGTGTTCCTGTGAAAAAACCATAAACGATACATTCACCAAAATATATATAGTTTGTGCCACGGGGATCCATAACATGTGTATAAATTTTTAGCTCATTCCAATAAGGCATTTAGACGCTTTTGCACTTAAAAAAAATTAGGCCCATAGACCATAATGATAAAAAAATTTTCTTTGTGTAAAAAAAAAAAAAAAAAAAAAAAAAAACTAAGTGCTAGATTCACCAAAATCAATAGGATTCGTTCTATGGTAACTTATAACATGTGTACTACTTTCAGCTCATTCAAACAAAGCGCTTAGGCGCTATTGTGTTCACTCACATACATACACACATACATCTTCGTAAAAATAGTAAATATGTATTCAGAGGACCTCAAAATATGTGGAAACACCAAACTCTCAAACTCGGATTTTTGACATGATTGCAATACTTTCCTCACTGTAGTGTTCGAAAAGTAAGAAGTATGTTTTTTGGTAAAGTTACAAAAAATATATTAAACAATATAACATAAGCTAATTAAATTGATTTTTTAAAATTAAATTTTCTGTTATTTTCAACTGAAAATTTCTTTATTAAAAAAAAAGGGAGGAAAGAAAAGAAAAAGAAAAGAGAAAAAAATAAATAAAATGAAACCTTAAAAATGGCCAAATCTGAATTTGCAGCAAACAGCATTAAAAAAAAAAAAGTGTGTGTGTGTGTGTGGGGGGGGGGGGGCAGTTGAACTTCAGATATTAAGAACTTTGTATTTTTATTATCATTAAAAATCATAAGAATGGAATAATTATTTCGTGTTACAATCATCAGAAAATTAAAAAAACAAAAAAGAAAGAAAAGCAAAAGTAGGTACGAATGTAGCGTGAAAGCGACAAGTCCGAAGCAATATTTTGTGTTCTTTGGATTTTTATGTTGTTTCTAGACAAAGATCTCTGCATCGAACAAATTATATGCTTTAGCTAAGTTTCTATTTCTTTTCTTTTTTTCTTGTTTTTTAATGTCCCCATTCAATTGTTTAGTAAGAAGAAACACGGTCGAATATCCCTAATGAGCAATATTTTAAACATTTTTATGCACTTAGTATTAGCTCACTTTGAAAATGTTCAGAACATTATATGGATTTTTATAATTATCAGTTAAAACTGTGTCCTGGACTGTTGAACCTTTTTTCAATGCGAAAAGAATGCTGAAGATAAAATTATTATCCCCCTTCAGTTCCGCCAGAATTTAAATTTATAAAGATTAGGTAAATATACATAGGATAAAAATTTATTAATTAATGGGGAGGAGGGATCTTTAGATTTATTTTAAATAAATATTTAAAAATAATTTTTTTAAAAAAGGAGCATATTTGTGATATTGAAAAAAGAAATTATCTAATAAATACATATGAATAGTTTATGTGCAGTAAAACAAACTCGAGTTCTGATTCCGTATTGCTACTTCAGTCCCTTTTCTACGACATGGGTAAGCATTCACTTCAGGGCATTTTCACACTTTCAACTGAAAACTAATGACCTGTCATCTTAATGGGTTTTCCACCGCCCATCGCTCTGATAAAAGAAGCAGAGTGAAATGGGGGGAAATTCGGTTATTTCAACTAAAACTTGCTTTTTCCCCCAAAATTATTAATATGTTTTTTAAACCTAAATATTAGGAAATTTAATTGTAATAAGTTGTATCATTTAGAAAATTGCAGTTTGTTTCAGATTTTTGATATTACAATTTGTTTATTATTTGAGAACGATAAAGAAAATCAAGTAAAAATTCGTCTTTTGCAGCTTAAAAACAAATTTTTAAATTTTTAAAAATCAATTTTTGAAACATGAGGCGACTTTTAATGGTCGTGAATTTTCCGAATGTGAAAACAGAATTTAAAAACATGAATTACGTAATGAGTAATAATGGGGATTATTTTACAATAGGTTAATACGGGATTTGGATGACCTTGAAGCTCACAGACGTAGGGCTTTAAGAGCTCAAAGTTTTAATATTCTTTGGTTTTGGGTTTGTTTACCTACTAGCACAATATTAAAAATTACTTCTGAGTTCTCGTCTAGTTGAAGAAGCTGTACATTTTTCAAGTAATGAAGTGAGTGTTTCTTTTTTCTTTCCTTAATTTTATGTTTGTTTTCTTTTTTCTTTCTTTAATTTTCTGTTTTGTTTTAAATTTTCAGGGGTCGGTCGAAGTTTAAATATTTAATACTCTTTTTTAAAACTATACTTTTGTAAAATTGTACTTTTTCAGATTAACTGAAAAAATATATCTATATATATAATGTAAAGCTACTATTGTTTTATTGAACGAAGTATATGCAGTTACTTTATATTATTAAAAGCAGGTCTTATGTATACAAAAATTATACTTTTCAAAAGCTTGTTTTCTACGAATTTAAATTTTGTGAAGGGAGCAAAACTGACATTTACAATTCCGGCTTAGATCTATTTTATTTTATTATTATTAATAAAATTATTATATTTTTGATTTTCTTTTAATTGCAGATTTTATTTTTTTTACATTAATTAGAATTCCCAATTTCCGCTTAGATTTATTTATTTTATTATTATAATCACAAATTATTATCATTTTGGTTAACTTTTAATTTCAAATAAATACTCTTATCTAATAAATAGGCAATCACAGGATCTAAATGTTGGTTTATGGAAATTTTAAATATTCGACTTTTTAGCTTTATTATTATTAAATTGTATGAATTGAAACTAACTAAAATTTACATAAAAATAATTTAAATACAATTTTAAAACAATATATATATAATTAGTATAGTGTTTTTTTATTGAAATCTGTGAATGTTATCTATGAACTGTTTTCCACATAGATACATCTCAGCATCTGTTGATTAAAATTACACCAAACTCCATAAACAATTGATTACGAAAATTAGTATGTTCTATCTAAAAGCGCCACTTGCAGTTATTTAACATGCACTAAAGTTTTATATAGCTTCTCAGAATAAAGGTTTTATATACAGAATTTGCAGCAATTTTAATTAACAGATGTTAAGATGTAGTCATATAAAATCTCTGAAAGTGAGTAATGAGAGCATCGCCTGTCGGCTGATACACACTCTTAACTAATTCAGGATTTATTTTTACATTGGTTGTCTCACATATCAAATTTAGTGCAGTTGTATGTGCTATGAAATTTAGCTTTCCAGGAAAAACGGAAGTTGAAAATTTTTACGAATCTAATATTTTCATATATTGAGTATTAAAAAAGTAATAAAATTAATAATATAAAAAATTCTAAAAGATAAATAAAAAAGGATGTTCCTTTTTTTTTTTTTTTTTTATAACAGGGGGATTTTTTCTTTTTTTAAATTATTTGCAATATTTTAGAAACGAAAATTCAATGGATATATGGGGCTAGCTATTTTTCTTGGATTTCAACGTTTATAAGACATAAGAAAAACCGTTGAAAACTGATATAAAAAGCACGACTGTATTGCTAATTCGAACAATCATTTTGCCTTTTTTTTTTTTTTTTTTTTTTTTTTTAGGTTGTAAAATGTATTAAAACAACCATTGAAAGATGAGAAAATCAACGAGACATATTTTCTTATTATTAACGTTACAGAAAAACGATCATTCAACGGAATGCATTGCCGTTTTATTCAACGTTTAAAATAACATACTTTGCTACCTGGGCGAAGAACCTCTTTAAATAAGATTTGGTAAGTGACTCATCTGCCACAGCTGAGACTGAAAAAAAGCTCACAATATACGTTGGTACAAAGCATCCTTTCTGGTAGAAGTCTGGAAGAAACCCCTTACTTAATATATTTTTTTAAATAAATGCTTTTAAACTTTGTTGATTTGAATCTGTCCACTACTGTTATTATACACTGTTATGATATATCGTTCGATATTGTGAAAATATGTCTCAGTTAATTCCATGTTTAGGGTTAAAATTCCCATGATTAACACATTTTTCATGCACATGTTTTTTCATTCAGAGCAAACATTGGCAGCGAGCCACAATCTTCAAACGCGTGAAAATAGAGCAATACTTACGAAAGTACTGAACCAATATGTTGAGTTATATCTCTTACATTAATATAGCAAAATATGTTACCCTTTTAAAACGTTACGTATCGGCTTTCAGTGATAACTGTGATAACTCTGCAAAGTATGTAACCGAGAGCTCTTACCAGATCAGAACCTACAGTTTGGATGATGATCGATTTAGCTTCTGAACATGTTTGGTGAAATTCATGAAAAATTACCCCTGTATCACCTCTTCATCCTTTGATGGCTACAAGACTGACAAATATTAAATGGACTTACCGTTACCTACAAAACATTACGTACACGTTAGTGAGGATATTACTGATACAAATAGACAAAGATTTGTAGAAGAAAGTGTTGTTTTACAGCAATATTAAGAAAATGTATATTAACTGCAGCTGCTCAAGACAATATTGAAGAAGACACAAATTCTACACTACCCCAACAGTCATTTCATCGAAATGATTTGTCTCTCTTTCAGCCAGTCACTTCCAAGAAAGAGAAAGGAGCCATTTAATTGCTGAAGATTGCAGAGGCTTTTACACGGACTAAAAAAAAAATTGTCAACAATTGAATCTTTATTATGTGTTGAAGCCATGCCCATCTGCACAAAAGGTGATTATAGTTACCGAAATGAAGTTAAGCGATTATATAGTTTAGCTCATATTGATTTCGTTGATTCAACATTCAGTTCAAGAATAGGAAGGTTGTCTTAAACATGCACGGGACGCGTATTTCCATTATGTTGGCGCGTACAGCCCAACATGGCGAACTTTCGTAGCTAGCGCCAAAGCCTCTTTCCCGCGAAGCAACCCTTCTTTCCACTTCATTCACGATTCGTGACAGATTCGAACAATATTCTGTTTCTTTTTTTTTTTTTTCTGTAAGAGAATAAACTATTTAAAATGTAAAAATGTGTCAATGAAGACTTAGTATCGTAATTTTTAAATAATATATTTAATGCCAAAATTTATAAAATTCCTACGCCCTTTAATTTTAAGTTAGCAAGGTTAATGAAGAAATAACATTCTAATATTCTAATTTTAAAGCTTTTAAAATTGTTCTTGAAGTACATTAATTAATTTATTTATTAGTATTGCTTTTGGGACAAATTTTCGAAACTGAGTTTTTGTTATATTTACACGTTCTGAGGTTTCTTGAATCAGAACTGTTAAAAATGTGTCAATGGAATCTTAGTATCGTTATTTTTAAATAATATATTTAATGTTTAAATTTATTAGAAAACCTCCACACTTTAAATTTAATTTAATAATATTAATGAAGAAATAAAATTGTAATAGTCTAATATTAAAGCTTTTAAAATTGGCCTTCAAATGCGTTTATTTTATTTATTTATTTATTTACTTTCTCTTACCGATATATGTGGGAGAGAAAGTATTGTTTTTGTGTCAAATTTTCGAAAATGCGTTTTTGTGATATTTACGCGTTTTGAGGTTCCCTGAATCAGAACTGTTAGAAATGTGTCAAAGGAGTCTTAGTATCGTTATATTAAAATAATATATTTAATGTCTAAATTTATTAGAAAACCTCCACCCTTTAAATTTATTTTATCAATACTAATGAAGAAATAAAATTGTAATATTATAGTTTTAAAGCTTTTAAGATTATCCTTGAAATACACGTATTATTTTTATATTATTTTATTTTATTTATTATTATTATTATTACTTTCTCCTACCTTTATATGTGTTAACTGTAAGAAGCTCAAATTTGGCATTTTGAATTTCATATTCGGTTTACACTTATAAATTTGATCAAGATTGCAAGTTTGAATGTAAATTAATAACAGACTTGATTGTTTTACATGTTTAAGAATCTTGAAACTAAAAATAGGGTTTTTAGCGGTTGCCTGAATGTGTTTGTATTCACCATAACTGAGAATAGATATCAGCTAAAAGTCCGAACTCGGATGAAAGATTAAGTAATTCGTGTACAGTAACTAAGAAAAGAATTCAAGTTTATTAAGTCTATATGCGAATTTTCTGGTAGCTACAATTTAATATTTGTAGATGGAGCAAAACAAAATAAATTGAACTTATTTTTTTATGTGCATGAAAGCATGTTCCGTATACAATATGGAATGTAAATCCTTCGTTAGAAGCTTACACAGAACCCCACAAAAGAATTCAGATATCTTCTTACAATGAAATGGCTGGAAGGGCATTTCAAGTCATGCTATGTGTTTTAAATTCTGTGCTAAATTAGTACACAATATTGTCTTTTTCTATAATAAATGGTAAATGTACAATACTACAACAAATTAAATGAAATAATTTTTTTTTTATATATAAATAAAAATCAATGTAATAAATACTTACAAAATTTAAGATTATTCTCTTTTTCTAATTTAATTTATCTTATCCATAAAAGGTCGAGAAAGCATTGTTTTCGGATCAAGTTTTCGAAATTGAATTTTTGCTACATTTATACTTTTTGAGATTTCCTGAATACAAAAATTCTGTTTTTATTGGTTGGTCTGTGTGCTCTATAAATATGGAGCACTCGGGTAAATTTAAGAATATCTTACCTCATTTTTTATTCTTTTCACGTTTTGAGGTCTTGTGAATTCCAAAAATCACAATATTTATGAAGTGTTCTTAGGTTATTCAGACTTTTAGTTAGTTATTTAGTCTATAGACACAATGTCTCACGAAAGAATGATTGTAAAATTGGCGCATCAGTTTTTAAATATCACTTATGTTATTGATAAGGACAATATTGCTTCGGAATAATGCACGTTGTAAACTTCGTAAGTTATTCGAAATTTACGATTTTTGAAGTGAAATGTTTTTAGGAGCATTGAGCACTTTTGGGTGAACAAAAATCATGAAACTCACGTCATCGTCAGCGAAGGCTTTCCATGAGAAGAAACATATTTTTTACCAATTGACATCACATGGTGTTTCTACTACGAAAAAAAATTGCAATTCAAAATGCTTGAATTTTCTTCTAAATTCTTTCAAACTTTCTGTGCGCCATCAACAGCACAGGGGATAGTTGCTGTTCAAATTTTATTGATTTAAAAAAAAAAAAATACATTTTAATTGGAAGTTAAATTTTATTCTAATACGCGTATTTTAAATTCCAATTATGATTAAATTATTTTTAATACATCATTCGAAAGATATTTTAAAGTACTTTTATATTATCGAAAGTGGAATTCGAGATTTCACCTGATTTACACGTTTTGAGGTGTCCTGAATGGATTTTCTTTTGTATCTCAGCTACTAATTAAAATAATTTCATAAGTAATCAATACTTTTACCTAATATTAGGCTTAGTTCATTTAATATGGGTAGCTACAAATATTGTGCCGAATCATATAATGCAGATCATAAACACTTCTTTGCAAACCAAAAATAATTCGAAAGTAATAATCTAATAGCTCGACGATACAATTCACAAGTTACTTAGTTTTCCCTTCTATCGGCAGTTCCCAAAGACTGCTTTGATTTTTTTTTTTTTTTTTTTTTTTATGGCAGATTAGAGCAAAATTTCATTTACACCTCCATTATGACAAATATTTTGTCGTAAAGACCAATATTGTAAGATAACTTTTTTAATATACTTCATTAAATATGAACATTTTAATTTGAAAACATGAGTAATTAAAAATTTAAGTTTCCATTCATATGACAAATTAGGCCAATACTTCACGCGAACTTGCAATATGGGGATCATTGCGTTGGAAATTCATGTACGAAAACAATCCTAATAAAATTAGTAATTTAACTACGATAAGTTAAATGTATCAAATGGGATAGAGGGTATTAATTGAAATTTTATTTTTCCGACTGAGTGAAAATAATGCCTGGACTGAATGAAATTAATGCCTTTCTTTCTCCCATTATCTAATGGTGTTTTCCATTTCCTGCGGCTTATTTTCTGTTGAGCTATCTATATGATAGACCAGAGATGTTTCTGCCTAAAAGGTTGTCTGAGTGAGTAATGCTGACCGGGATGTCGGCCTGGATAGCTCAATTGGTAGAGTCTTGACCTTGTAAGTCAAAGATCCGGGGTTCGAGTCCCGTTCCAGGCATTATTTTCACTCAGTCGGAAAAATAAAATTTCAATTAATATAGTTTTCTTCCACAGGGATAGAGGGTAGCCTATGTGTTGCGGCATTTCAGTTTGCAATTGTGTTGAGTGTTCTATCATACTCATTCCATTTAATATGAATACATTTTGCTCTCAATAGAAATTAGTAACAATACATATATGATGAGCAATTGAGAGAATACATCTATGCCGACGTGTTTCTTTTGGAAAACGGCAATAGAATATGCACATCATTATTACTTTGATTTTTATAACATATTAAGTTAGATTATTTATGATTACTGAGGAACTAATATAATAGCATTAATAGAATGTTTAATGATTTATTTTTTTAACTTAGTATGCTGAGGGAGGGGGGATGTGAAATGGATATGTCTGAGGAAGAAATTATACGTAGAAAAATTATGATTTTCTACCATAAAATTTAAAACAAAATATCGATCTTTATTACGATTAAGATGTTCTTTACAAACACATAACAGTTAAGTATAAGGTGAATGTTTATTGAAAATTCAAGCTCTGCATCAAAAGAAAAATATTTTATAAAGTCGTACTTTTTAAAAATTCAATTCAAAATGATATTAAAAATAGTTGACATGTAATATTGAGTACTACCGATTTGGTTCGATTTGCGATTTAAATCTTACATTAAGCATCATAAAATATATATACATATATAATTATAATAATAATAAATCGCCGGATTTTTATTTACACAGATTAAGCGGCGTGAAGTTTCTCTTTGCACTTCCAGATTTGGTGAAAATCGCACTGTCTGGCGAAAAATTGTGAATTTGTGATGTACGCGCCAACATAATGGAGATAGAGTTTGTCAGAAGAATAGTTTGTCAGAAGATGAGCAGGTGCTGTGAGAAGTATTTCAAGCACCGTTTTGTAGCTCAAAACACCTGAAATTTCTGTAACAAGTCTCCTTTTAGTTATCATCATTACTCATGTGCAGTAATAAAACACCAAATTAACATACATCTAAATGTTTCGTTTCTTAAATTACAACAAAGTTGTAGTAATAGCATTTGTCCAAACTTTATACAAAATTGTAAAGAAACTATAGTGGATGTTTCCTCCAGAATATGGAAAAAAAGCTAAATGTTATATTCAGGCATTGTATTTTGAAATTGATATTTATAAAATGACTGGTCAAATTTTTAAATCTCGTGTCTGGTTTAAAAGTTGCCTGAGGCTGGTGTATTTACATCACACAGAGCTGAAAACGTGAAAGTAGGAAAAACTTGAACAAATCTCGTTACGCAGAAGAAGTAATGTTAATTACACTGAAAGAGATGAAGATACTAGCCTATTCGACATATTTAAAATGTCGCCAACGGTCGTTTTTATACGGTTAATAGACAAAAGATGTTAAAAGTTATTTGCAGTTTGAAATTTGGTAATACTTATTTTCGAAAATCCTCTTAATATTTTGTTTGCGAAGTCTATCATACAAGGATATTACACATTGTTTGTTGCAGGACTACAAAATTGATCCATGCTTCTTTGCTCTTGACCGTTATAACTATGCAGAATGGCTGCCAGCGAATACTGTTATCTCATAAACTTATATTTATAATAAAAATGTCATCAATTTTTTCGACCATATTGTATTTTGGTAGATTCTTTGAAATAAATACTAGAAGATTTACATTGCTTAAAATGGAAAATGTAATATTCGACACCAAAAATTTTTTTAATCATTAAAACAACCGAAAATACAGCCACTTACATAATACGATAAAGCCTAATAGTGGTCATTTTGTTTTAGCCGGAGTTACCTAAAAGGAGTTCCCAGCCACACCACTTCTAATTTTTTATGTATTCTACGTGTTTCAAACATGAACGCCACCAGAATGGGTAATTTTATCACCAACTGAACAAGTCCTTCGTAATTTTGCTCTAAACGGACGTACTGTTAAGCGAAAACAGTAGTTGTTGCATTACATTGTTTATGCTTTATGGAATGCGCTCATTAATTCATGATTACAATGTACTTAAGTTGAAGTAACCGTTATGTCATGAAACCTTAGTTCTGAAATTATTTAGTGAAATACCATTTGGGAAATATTGACATAGATCCTCAAACCATGATTGAACAAAATTAAACAAAAAATCCCGAGAAAATGATTGTGGATATTTTGAAAGTGTAAAATAATTAAGAGTGCCGGGAAGAGTGGACGAATGAGTATTCGAGTCGTGCTCTTTTATACGCGGCCGCAGGCAGTGGGGACCCCGGCAAATTACTCCACCGATAAAAAAAAGTATTTTTTTTGTATTTTATATTTATGTTTGTTTTTCCCTGACAACAATATAGGGATTCATGTCGAACATGAATGTGTACGCGTAGCGCGCAATGTCCTGCGCAACAGATGGCAGTGGGGAACCGGTGCGACATTTTTTTCAGATCTGAAAGTATTTTTTCTCTTTTTTTTACATGATAGCAATGAATTCAATTTTTATAATTCATTAATTATTAAGATTCATTAAGTATAAAGATTCATTTAAATACAGTGACTCGCTAGCAGGAGAAGCTCGCTATTGCGATGTAATACCGACATTCTCTCCTTTTGCGTAAGAGTTGGCAAAACGTAATTTTCATATACCACGTCATATCTGAAAGAAAAAAAATACAGTACCCAGACAGCCCCAATAGACACAGGCCGACCCACATGGAAAATGTTGCCCAAACCGAAACTGCGCTATTCCCTGTTTTTCTATTTTTTTTCGAAATTGTGTCGGTCAAAATACTATCTGTGAATGATTTGAACAATTATTAGTTGAACAATTATCCATAATTTCAAAAATGTGTTCAGTCGAAAAAAAGACGATTTTTATCGCAGAGAAATATATCGCTAAATGTCCACAGCAATTCAGAAAATATTTTAGGAATTGCATTATTTTTCTATTTATTAATATTATTATTATTATAGATGTAGGATTAAAAATCTCATATATAATGTATTCACGAGCTCTTTTAACAGATATCCCTATTGAAAATGTGCACCCCACGGGGGTTACTTCCCCAAAAGGGAAAACGAAACTCCTACGTGGGCACATTTTTTCCTTCTATTATTGCAAGTAATTCATATAAATTACACAATGATTCGTAAAACTTAACGTTCATTATATACATTTATATGGAATCTTGTCCTATACTCTATCGAAAAAATGGAATGACAGCGGCACCTGTTGAGCGAAGTACATCGGGCTCCCGAGTGAAAGGCTTTTAAGAAAAGTGCTGAAAGACAATTTTATTTAAATTAAATATATAGTTTATCTCCAAGCTATGCCTAGAAATGACCAATTTGTTGGTTTTTCATTCCTTTCGAAAGTGATGTATTCTTTTAACACTGTGTCGGGTGCGCTTTGTCTCATAGATACAGAGATCTGATTTTTTTTCTTTCGAATAAAATGGGGAAACTCACCACTTTATCCAGAATAATATCTGCCCTTACGGTCACGTGGTCATCAAGAATGTTCCCGCGTAGGTTTCAGTGGATATTTTTTCTATTTTCGAGATGTATTTGCTGCTTTGTATTTGTCGAATACAACGCACCTGATAACTTCCTGATTTTTTCCATTTCTAGATAGATATTTCAAATATGTTTAAAACAATGTTTTTTTAGATTTAAATTGTTAAAATGTTCTCGAAATGTTACGTAAAATTTTGACTTTTGTGGGAAATAAATATTTAGGCAGAAAATTTCGATGAATGTGTTGAAGGTGGTAGCATTCTGAAAAGTGCACTACAACTGATGCTAGTAATTTTCACGATACGGCATGCTTTATAGATTACTATGTCGGAAAAAAAAATTTTTCAATAAAAGGAACAAAACTAGTACGAGGGAAAATATTACAATATCATAACAATTATATTAACAAAATATTACAATATCATACATTTTTCATTGCTTCATTTAATTTTATTCTTTAGTTATGAGAAAAAATTTTACACAAACTATTAGTTCAAATTACTAAACTTTAAACTGGTATTTCAATAGATTTTAAAGAGCATGGTTTTAAATTTCTGAATAAATTATTTTTACATTAAAAACTTAGATTCACATTTTTTTTTTTAACACAAATTTACAATGAGAGATAGACTTTTTATTATAATTTTCAATATGTTACCAGACACTTTCGATTACAGACATTTTGTAAAATATCTAGAAAACGTCTGAGTGAACTATCCTGAAACATTTGCTGCAAAAAAATAAACGTCATATGAAGAAGCCATTTAGTAACATGCTACAACAACAACGTATTTTAAGTATGACTTTTTTTGCAAGGTGATGCATTACTTTTTCTTAATTTTTTTACGGATTCTCTTTACAATTTCGAAGCAAAACTTTTGATTTATATGATATGTAACTTGTTGTTTACATATTCAAAAATTTAGGATATTCCTTTTACAGATTTTTTTTTCATGTTTGTCAAAACGTCTAAGTTTGAATGTTCCTGTTTATGTATATGGTAAGGTCAGAGTAATAATTCTTAGATTGCTTTTTTAAATTATTTTTTTTTTTTTTTTAGATAAAACGTCATAATTCGTTTTTCTTAGAAAAAATTAGCAAGATTGAAAATTTCAAAAGCATATGTAAAAGATATTTCATATAAATTTATTTTACTACGTATGCTTATTATGTTAGGAAAAAAAAGAAAGAAAGAATATACCAAATAAATGTATACATACATTTCAATAAATTAGATTTAATTAAAAATTTGTTTTGGAAAAAAAAAAAATAATATTGATATTACTGCAAAATACAAGTATATTTTATTCATTATTTTTAAGCAAATAAAGTTAAATGAATTTTATTTATTATAAAATAAAAATGCTTTTTCATTTTAATCTAAATCTGTGTAAAATTGAATTTTATTAGGAAATAATAACAACAGCAAATGTTTTTAACTTGTGGCGCTTTAGAATTGTCTAAATTAAACATTAATTAAATGCCACGGAGAAAAATTAATTAAATGCTGCCCTACTTTTTTTCTTTTGTTAGTTCATGTTTCAAAAAGTCTTACTATAGCGTAATTAAAACAAAGAACAAAGAAATCAAACGTTCTGATGTCTGAATGATATAATTTACTTCGGTCAGTAATTAAAGTGAGAATTAATCACGATATTCAATTATTCATTGCCAACAACTTTTTTTTTTTTTTTATTATTAATTAATTTATGAAATAAATTTTTAAAAAACACACTTCCAGTTTGTCCTTTATTTTGTTTATATTATTTCATTTCATTTTTATTTATTTTTTGATTTTATATTTAAACTTATTCTATTTGTATTTTCCTTTCATGTATAATTTATTATTGAAATTTTGCAATGCTATTCATATTTTCTAATTTGTAACAATTTCACAATTTCAAATTATGTTAAATTTGAAAATAAGCAAAACGTTTTATTGACTATATTAAAAATAATCTCAATAAAATTCCATTATATTAAGGTTTTTATTTTATTAAAATTTACACAGTGTAGGGTTGTGCAAGAGTGCACAGTGTACAATATTTCTCACTGTCATTATTCAATGACAGAGAAGTGTTTTGTATCTCTCCTCAGTTGCGATGTTCAATAGTCATTTTAAGCTCTCCGGCAAAAATATGCGTGCTTGTTTTAATTTAATTTTCAAAGATTAAAATAAGAAAATGGGATTTTGACCACTATGATGTAACAGTAAGATTTTTTATAAATTGGAATATAATAAACATTAAAAAGCTAAGCTGCATTTTTTTTTTTTTTTTTTTTTTTTTTTTTTGGTTTAGATTTCTATCAAACTCTCTGTCGTCTAAGTGATTTGGATAGTCCTCTCAATAGACGGCAATAGTGAAGTGTTTCAAAGTTATTTAATCAGCGAAGTGCAAGAGTGCGCGCGAATTTTGTTCCAGTATATAGTTTTGCAAAAATATTTTACTTAATTTAACTTAACTGCTTCACTTTGCTTATATTTATGTTTATCATTACAATATGTACATGCACACACACACACACACACACATACGCATATATATATATATATATATATATATATATATATATATATATATATATATATATATATATATATATATATGTATATATATATATATACTAGCAGACCCGGCCACGCGTTGCTGTGACTAAGTTATACGTTGAATTATACGGCTGTAAACTATTTAGTACAGTCAAATTATTATTTACGAACAAAGACGAAAATGTTGTAGCCGATGTAAAAACCCACAGGGTTGAGATTTGAAACTTAGGTCAAAATTTGGAAGCGATTGATAAAAATTTTCGTAGTGTTGATATTAAGCACAAATTAATTTTATTGTAGGGTCCTATAAATTTTAATGGAGAAGTGATATATATTATTTCTAATGCTACTTTGGATAAAATTGCTAAAATGACTAATATATAAATTAAATTCTATTAAAATTCTATTAAAATAAAAGTATAAAAGAAACAGACGATTTTAAAATCAATTTTTATGGAGGAGTGAAATATAATATATGCTATAATGGATAATTTTACTATAAAATGACCTCATCATTTTAAATATTTTAAAGAGGGCAACAGCTGTAGTTATAAAAAGGAAAACAATAAGGCTAAACCAGAAAAATAAGTAAATTTGATAAATATTTTAAAACTTTAAAATTGGAAATCTTACGAAATATTGGACATTTAAAGTAAATACATGTATCATTTTAAATAGAAAAAGATTTTGGAAAAGTTTAGTGTATTTTAACGAAGTGATGAGAAGTTTTTGAGTATGTTAAAAGTTTAATAGTAAATTCAAGTTAATAAAGATGGGAAACATTGAGGATTAAGATAAGAATAATTATAAGATTTAAAAAAAAAAAAAAAAAAAAAAAAAACTTTTTATATAACATGCTTTTAAATTTTAATATACTAATAATATATTAATTAAAAGGAAAATGATAAATATTCTATCATAGTTTGAAGTCAAATTTGTTTTCAAATGTCTAAGTAAAATATCTGATGTAAGATACTAATATTTTGCAGCGGAATAGATTTCATTTCTGTCATCCTTGGCGAAAAAAAAAGAATATCGCCAAATTATCTGGCGAAAATATTTAATTCCTTTCAAAAATCATGGTTATTTTAATACCTTATATTAAAAGAGTAATGAATAATATAAAACAATATTTCGTACAATACATATTACATGTCATACATACGTACAATGAATAATACATATTATATTTCGTACAATGCATACATCTGGCATGTATATTTTCGTGTTACGCTTTTGATCGCCAAATAATAATAATAATAAAAAGCCAAGGGCGACAGAGTTTTGAAATTTAAAATTAAAATTTTGTCAATTTGACAGCAAAATAATTCAATCTAACACCCGCGATAACTAATACATATCTATACCCAAATATAAGGATTAAAATCGGGAAATAAATTTCCTCGATTTTTAATAATTTCTTACAAAAAATCCAGTGGGCAATTAACATAGGAAACCTTTTTCTTGGCTGCACAGACGGTCAGTGAGTCACACTTCGCTTGCGTATAGAATCCATAGATATAGTATAGCATATATAGAATAGAGTGATCATTGGGGAGAAAAAAGTTATTCCTTTTCATTTGGGAAAAGACGACGTTTTTACCAAAATATGGCCGTCTTTCCCCGAGTGATTACACACGGGAATGCATACTAATATTTTAGCTAATAAAATTTATGAATAATTTATTTGCTAAACGGGAATGGAAGACTCCAGATACAGTTTCAAATTCATATTTCTTTCTTTCTTTTTTTTTTTCCCAATACCACTTACTTAATGGCTGTTTCCAAAGCTTTTATTTATTTATTTTTTTCGGCATCAAAAATCTTTGTACGATAACATGGGGATGAGAAATCTATATATATTACTATATCTATGATAGAGCTACATTAGCACTTTATCAATGTGTATAAAATCTTTAAATTGACTATGACGTCAATTTTCGTGAGATGCACAATTTAACTTTTTATAATTTTTTAACGTTCACGTTTGATTAAATGTATTTATTTTTATGTCGAAAGAAAATGAACTCGTATTTTTATTTTTTTATTTTTTGGCAGCAATTAAATTAATGGAACTCACAGATATTTTGGAGCAACTTTAATAAAGGTCTATAATTAACAAATAATTGCAATAAAACAATTTTGTGACAATAAATTGAGATAAAAACTATCCTATCTCTCAAGTTGGACCAAACTGCACACAGTGTGCAAAATTTCATTAAAATCGGTTCCTTAGTTTAAGAGTTTACCCCGGACAAACATCGTGACACGTAATTTATATATATATACAGATATTATTTTTTTTTCAGAAAATTAAGAAAATAATCTGGTGTGTCACTCACACGACTTTCTCTTACCCTGAAAATTAATACTATAAATGCAGGTTGGAGTTTAAGAGGTAAGATAACGAGTACTGCAATGCAAACCTATACTGAACAATTCAAATGAGGCTTCGGAAGAGTTTTATATGATAATTAGTTCTGTGTGAGGGGGGGATCCCCCGTTTCATTAATGCACCTACATTTATATAGAATTTAATTCGGTTATTAAAAAATAACTAGTATCGCCCAGTGGTCGAAACTCGACCATTTTTTTTTTTTTTTTGCAAAGCGAGGCAAAGCAAAGTTATTGCCTTGTCGTAAACGGAATGCAATTGCAACACAGCTGCAGCAATTGTTTGTCGATATTCACTCTAACTGAATTAGCAGAGTTTTACTTAATATAACTATTTCTCTCTGCAGATGTTAGCCTTTCCTGAAATGAGAGAAAATCGCAACGTGAAAACGCCCCTTGTTGTGTGATACAGCCCAGAAGCTAATAGGTACCATGTCAAACCAAGGCTCAACCAAGTATCAAATTCTGTTAAATTAATTCGATTGATTCATAAAGTACAGTGTTTGAACAAAAAAAAAAAAAAAAAAAAAAAAAAAAAAAGATATTTTTCAAAAATGGTCGAATTGAGTTCGAGAAATTTCAAAACGTGTAACTTTATCGAAAACCGAAAATCTAAAACTTTTCTGAATCTTATATTTTCTACTTATATATGCAGAGGAAAGAATAATAAATCCACTTTTTAAAAAATAAAAATAAGTAGTCAATTTCACTTAATTAAAATGCAAGGGAATCTCAAAACGTGTAAATTCATCGAAAACCGGAAATCAAAATTTTTTATGTATCTTCTACTTGCTTCTTCCACCCACAAAAGCTAGCAATAAAGACACTTTAAAAAAAATAAGTAGCCAATTTCAGGAAATTGAAACGTAAAGAAAGCTCAAAACATGTCAATTCAGCAAAAAACGGAAATCGGAATTTTTTCCGTATCGTCTACTTATACATGCAGCAGTTAGTAACAAATCCATTTTCCTTTTATTTAGTATATTAGTTGAATATTTATTGTTTAAATATCACCCTTTGAAATGAAATGTTTATGTTTACATTCGAAACTGGGAGTTTGCCATTTTTTTTCTGGAGTTTTGTGATTTTAAATTAAAATTTTATCAATTTTACAGAAAAAATAACTCAATCAAACACATGTAGACAGTAACTTATATATAACTCCGTGTATATAACTATACCCAAATATCGGAAATAAAATCGGCAGATAATTTCCGTTATTTTTTAATAATTTTTTACAAAAAATCCAATGGAAGATTAATATAGAAAATATTTTTCATGGCTCCATGGACAGACAGTGACGTCATCACTTTGCTTGCGTATAGTGGTGCTACATTATACAAGTTACTGTGTCTATGGTTTTATTTGAGCTTTATGAAATTGCCAGATTTAACAACTTTCTACTTTTAGGTATTTTTTAATGTAAAGGAATACGTGTATAAAAGGGAAAAATGGGGGAAAATGCATAAAAAATAAATGTATTTTTAAATACCTTCTTGACATCGTAAGAAAATAATATTTGTATTCGCCCCATCCGGCTAACCATACCTTTCGAATGATACCATTTTCAACCCTCTACTCCCATAATTAATATGTTAAAAAGGGACAACAAATTTTATGCTTGCACAAAAAATCCAATGGAAGATTAACATACAAAATCTTTTTCATGGCTGCATGGACAGACAGTGACGTCATCACTTTGCTTGCGTATAGTGGTGCTACATTATACAAATTACTGTGTCTATGGTTTTATTTGATCTTTATGAAATTTCCAGATTTCACAACTTTCTACTTTTAGGTATTTTTTAATGTAAAGGAATACGTGTATAAAAGGGAAAAATGGGGGAAAATGCATAAAAAATAAATGTATTTTTAAATACCTTCTTGACATTGTAAGAAAATAATATTTGTATTCGCACCTTCCGGCTAACCATACCTTTCGAATGATACCATTTTCAACCCTCTACTCCCATAATTAATATGTTAAAAAGGGACAACACATTTTATGCTTGCCTATTAATATATAGATTCTGTTTTTAAAAGATAATTTATTTAAATTATTATTTAAAAAATTATCTTTTATGATAATGCAGACGATTTCCATATTAGAGAAGTAGTATAACAGCATATATCCAAAAAAAGTCCATTTTAATCTCAATATTAAAAAAAAAAAAATAATAATAATAATACGCTTTTTTTTTAAGTTTTTTTTTTTTTTTTTTTTTTTTCGTTAAAAGTAAAAAAAAATCCATAAGTTTGTTATAAATTATCACAGATCGATGGTTCAACCATTCGATTTAAAGGTATTGGCGAGCTCTTTTGAAAGATACCCATCATGAAAATTTACTCCCCTCGAGGGGGGACTTCCCCCCAGGGGGGAGGCGAGGCTCCTGCATGCACATTTTTTTTTTTCCCAGTTAACTATCTCTATTACAAAAAATATATATTCGTTTCATTTGGTTTAGTGCAGTCTATAGACGTTAAACTCTACTTACCTGCAATTTCCCCCATAGACGTAATGTATTAGAATTCTCTTGATTGACCCTGTACACGAACCATTTGCTTGATCTTAACGAAAAGCTTACTGTAGCATCCGTATATGATACACATTTAGAATTCCTAGTTTGAACTTTCTGCCATAATTTGTTTTTGAGATATGCTGATAACAGACACACACGCACACAGACACACACACAGACATACACACAGACATACACACAGACATACACACAGACCATTTGCTAAAAACATGATTTTCGTATTCAGGGGACCTCATAACATGTAAATATAACAAAATCTCGCATTCGAAATTTTGACCCAAAAACAATACTTTCTCTACCTTATGGGTAAGAGAAAGTAAAAAGAGTAACATAGAGAAGAAAAAGGGGTCTATGTGTAAGAGAAAGAGCTCGTAATTTGACAGGTGACTGGTGACACAAAAAATGCATTGCACATCCTACTCAGTTCATGGTCACTGAAAATGTTGCGTGTGAAAATGATACTCGCATTTTGTCCATACTACACACCAGACTGCGCATTCTTGTTCGCATTGGTAGTACAATTCAGGTAGCTTACTTTATTTGAAATAGTTCTTAAATTTTTACTTATAAATTCATTTATATGTATTCTTTTGCAAACTAGATAACCAAAGACAACAAATAAATTATAATATTGATACGTGACATTGATACGTGACATTTTCAACACCATCCGCCAAGCATGTTTAGGCAAACGAAATAAAAGAACCAATTAAAATTACTTTTTTTAGCGTGAATGATTAAAAGCAATTCTACATTTTTCAGTCATTGTTATAATACTAAATAAATATTACTCATTTATGTTTAGTGTATTAAATACAAATACTTCATGACTATCAAACATATCACACTGATAAAAACCTAAAAAGTTACAATAAATAATTAATGTTACTATGCAGACTCTACGCAACGTAGTAAAAAATAATATTCTCAACGTTATTATATGTATTTATATTTAGAAAAAAATATACATCATAGAAAGCATTTAAAAATAATTATATCAGAATCTTATTTGTATTTTTCATTGTGTTGAAAACATTGCAAAACTATTTTATTTCCCGATGTTAATATTTTTTTTATCGAAAAATTTTTAATATTAAAGAATTATTTTAGTTAAATCTAATTTACAAAGTAATTTATCTTGAGTATTAAAAACAAAACAAACTTGAGAATTCTCGAGACGCTATTTTAAATACACACACACACACACACACACACACACATATATATATATATATATATATATATATATCAGTAAGTATTTCATAAAATAATAAATAAATTCTCATTCATTTTTTTTTATAATTTTAAATTAATATCGTTTTTGCTAGATGCTCTCGAAAGTACTTTAAACGCAATCTAATTTAAAAAATATTTTCTTGTAAGAAAGCAATACTTATTTGAAATATTATGTGAAGCATTTTAGCATTCAATTTAAATTTAACAATTTAAATATTCATCGGCACAAAGAATTTTTTATATGTATCTTTTGCTATAGAATATAGGTAAACATTTTTAGAATAAAACTTATTAAAAAGAAAAAAGAAAAAAAAATGTTTTTTCTCCTGAAATTGAATTAAAGAAATATTTTTAATTGAATATTTATTTTAAAATGACAAATAATCTATTTATTATTATTATTATTATTATTATTATTAGGCGTTTTATGAAAGAAAAACTGATAGAATTCCGAACCGAAGTTCAGTAGAATGTGAAATAAGTTAGGAAATTCCAACACGTAATAAAATATTTAAAGCATTTTTTTTTTTTTTTTTTTAAGACTTTTAACAATAATTCATTGCTGTTTATAACTACAGCATATATTAAATTTTCCAAATCTTAAGCAAAATAAAATGTCTTTAAGCAAGTACAGAGCTGCAAGATAGCGTTCTCTTTGAAGTGCATATAAGTTAGATTTACTTTTATAAAACATGGACAAGGATCAAAATGATTATTATGAAGTAAGTAAACATTAGCTTTTCTTTGATTTCCTGTTCAAGAATTTTAGAGTGTAATTTTTAATAATTGCTTTGCAAAACACAGGAAATAAACAAAATATTTTTACTTTCTCTTAACTATATATATGATAGAGAAATCATTTTTTTTCGGTAAAATTTTTGAAATTGAGTTTTTGGCATATTTAAAAGATTTAGGATCCCTTGGATCCGAAAAACATTTTTTTAGAGGTTGGTCTGTGTGTATGTCTGTGTGTCTGTGTTCGTGTTCGTGTTTGTCTATGTGTATGTTATCAGCATATGTCAAGAATATATAGTAGGAGGTATGCCAAATTCGATATTCTAAATCTGTATCATATGCTGTTACACTCAAACTTTAGTTAAAATCAAGTAAATGTTTCCTGCACAACGACATCCAAGAGAATTCGAATACATTACGTCTGTGGAGGAGATTTCTGATAATTACAATGTACTGTCTATAGACTGCTCTAAACAAAATGGCATGAACGTAATTTTTTATTATGCATAAAAGAAAGTTTGTGCAGATTGTGGTACAGAAATCATTCATCATTCGTTTACAGGGCTATTCAAAATATTTCGCCATATCGGAGCTATACCTGGAAATTGCTGGAAATATAGTTCATTTTGTGTTAGGTGTTTTTCATGTAAAACTAAATTTAAGTGCACAATGTGATGTGCATTTAGTTTTTAGACTTCCCAAAATTAAGCTAATCGATTACAAAATTGTTGGAAGTGCTTTGACCCATTTTATTAAGTGGAAGAACATTCTCCAAGAAAGAAAATTAATTTTTCTTACTGGTCAATATAGATTCATGTCGAGCTGACGAAAGCGGATAAATGTCGGATTAGATAATATCGTTATTATTCTGAACTGGAAAAATGACAATCTATCCAGAGTGGCCAATATCGATCTGAGCTGCCCTCATCAACATTAATTTGCAAATATTTTCTGTTAGGGATCACAATTTCATGACAGTGGATAGAAGGTCTGTCCACCAACTTCGGAAATGTTTCATTATGTATAGAATCCTCAAAAATAAGCAAATAATAATAATAAAAAATAAAGTATTTTTGTGTTCAGATATATGCCATTTTATATATAGTCAGTGCATACGTAAAACATTTTAAAGTTCGTGTATTAGCGTACTAGGCACTTCCTCTAAAGGTGTTAAAACTTGAAAATTTAGAAAAATATTATATTCAGTTTTTCCTCCATTATTTTAAAAATAACTTTTAACAGTGCAATTTTATTTTTATTCAGATGAACAGTATGATAATTGGTAGCATGGAGACATAACTGCAATTGCCAACAAGTGATAAAAAAAAATGTAAATATTTTTCCCAATTTTTATTTTTATTTTATTTTTTTTTTTTAAATATATGTGAAATTTTAAAATATACTTAAATTCTTCTAAAAATTTGAATTCATATAACTAAACAAAACTTCCAACTTTAAACTCCAAAGTTTTGTTTTCCTTAGAAATTATAAGTAGTTCAGTATTTACTAACGCATTGCAAGGTACTTACTATTTAATTTTTTTTACAGTACCATACAATAATGTTGTTTTCGCAATGAACTGTTTTTAACTTGATGTATTGTGATTAACTTTATAAACTAAAACAGTTGTGTGATTTTGGAATTTATAGTAATTTTTTTTTGTTTTCTCTCATACAAAAAAAAAAAAAAAAAAAAAAAAGTTTTATTTTATTATAAAATTGTTGAAAACATGCCTTGCATAATTTCCTTTTTTAAACTTATATTAAACTGTTGTAATTTTCTTTAATATTAATAACGTTCCCATCAGAATTCCCTCTCGGGAGTCCCCGAAGAGTAGAGCCATCCCCTCCTTGGAGGATCAAAATTACGATGACATGTCTCTGGACCATTCTTAGGGATGCGTACTAGACAGTCGACAATTAGTCATAGCTCAGTACTAGTGCGAATGTAAACCTAAACAACAAACCAGCCATTCTTTACTATTGATAAAAATGAAAATTATGGACAATTTATTTATATTCCAATAATTTATTTATATTCTTTATATTATAATACAACTAGCAGGCTACGCCCGCTTCGCTGGTCACTACTTTTTAAATGAATCATTATAATTAATGAATTCTCAAAATTGCATTAATATTTATCACATGTAAAAAAAAAAAGAAAAAAAACTGTGATCGGGAAAAATGTCGCACCGCGTCCCCACTGCCTTCGGCAGCGTAGACCCGTGCGCGATACGCACTCGCGAATGCATATATATGAGGGCCCTAATAATTTTACAAATTCGAAAATATCCGCAATCGATTTGTAAGTATCAAAAATCTCTATGCACCAGTTTTGAACGATCTATCTCTATTTTTATTTTTTTTACCCTTCCGCTCCCTCCCCCCTTCCCGCCCCTCCCAATAATTTTAAAAATTCAAAAATATCCGCAATCCATTTGTAGATATCGAAAACCTCGATGTACCAAATTTTGAATGATCTAACTCTATTTTTTTTGCCCCTCTGAACCCCCTCCCCGGCCCTTCTAATAACGTAACACTTTTAAAAATATCCCCATTCGATTTGCAGGCCTCTAAAACCTATCTGTACCAATTTTGAATGGCCTAACTGTATTTCTCTTTGTTTTTGCCCATAGCCCCCCCCTTACCACCCCACCCCTTACCGCCCCTCCTAATAATTTTACAAATTCGAAAATATCCGCAATCGATTTGTAAGTATCGAAAACCTCTATATACCAATTTTGAACGATCTAACTGTTTTTTTATTTTTTTGCCCCCCTCTCCCCTCCCCCTTCTCGGCCCTCCTAATAACTTTACACTTTCGAAAATATCCCCATTCGACTTACATGCCTTTAAAACCTGTCTGTACCAGTTTTGAACGGCCTAACTGTATTTTTTTTTGTTTTTGCCCATAGCCCCCACCTTACCGCCCCACCCCCTTACCGCCCCTCCTAATAATTTTACAAATTCGAAAATATCCGCAATCGATTTTTATGTATCGAAAAACTCTATGTACCAATTTTGAACGATATGACACTATTTTTATTTTTCCCCCTACCCTCCCCCCCTTCTCGCCCCTCCTAATAACTTTACACAATCGAAAATATCCCCATTCGACTTGCAGGCCTCTTGAAACTATCTGTACCAATTTTGAACGGCCTAACTGTATTTCTATTTGTTTTTTCCCCATAGCCCCCCCTTACTGCCCCACCCCCTACACGCCCCTCCTAATAATTTTACAAATTCAAAATCATCCGCAATCGATTTGTAAGTATCGAAAACAGCTATATACCAATTTTGAACGATCTAACTGTATTTTTATTTTTTGCCCCCCCCCCTCTCCCCTCTCCCCTCCTTCCTTCTCGCCCCTCCTAATAACTTTACACAATCGAAAATATCCCCATTCGACTTGCAGGCCTCTTAAACCTATTTGTACCAATTTTGAACGGCCTAACTGTATTTCTATTTGTTTTTGCCCCATAGCCCCCCCTTACCGCCCCATCCCCCTACCCGCCCCTCCTAATAATTTTACAAATTCAAAATCATCCGCAATCGATTTGTAAGTATCGAAAACCTCTACGTACCAATTTTGAACGAACTGACACTATTTTTATTTTTTTGCCCCCCCCTCCCCTCCCCCCCTTCTCGCCCCTCCTAATAACTTTACACAATCGAAAATATCCCCATTCGACTTGCAGGCCTCTTAAACCTATCTGTACCAATTTTGAACGGCGTAACTGTATTTCTATTTGTTTTTGCTCCATAGCCCCCCCCCTCTTGCTGCCCCACCTGGGGGCTGAATTTCTAAAATTCCAGAAATTGGTTTTTAGATAGTTGCATTAGCTATATTTTAGAGCAAAAATTTCACGCATATCTATCTTTTTTTTGTTTGAGATATATAGGATTATGCGAAATCACGTTTTACGCATGTGAAATCACGTTTTGCCCCCCCCCCCCCGCCTTGGGGACCGAATTTCAAAAATTCCAGAAACCGATTTTTAGACATTTGTATTAGCTATATTTTAAGCAAAAATTTTACAGATATCTGTTTTTTTTGTTTGAGAGATGAAGGATTTTGTGAAATTACGTTTTGCCCCCCCTCCCCCCCCTTGGGGGGGCGAATTTTGTAAAATCGCTTGCGGTGTTGTCTTTCTCGGGTCGTAAACATTAACCGTGCTAAATTTGGTCCCGCTCGGTGAAACGGCCTAGGGTTCTATAGCGGGGACACACACACACAGACACTCACACAGACTCTGCTCTTTTATATATATAGATTATAATATTTTAATTTCTCACGCTGTAAAAAAATATGTCCTATTTGCTGCCAGAAATTCTCTGTAATTAGAGAAAATACGCGTAATTTATGGAAAAATTACTTTGTCAGAACGTATTTTCTCAAATTACAGAGAATTTCTGGAAGCAAATAGGACATTTTTTTTTTTTACAGTGCAGTGTGCTGTTTTTGTATAAAAGCATTGATATACGCAGTAAAACTATGCATAAAAAGCACTTACTTGCGCACGTTTGTCTACTATCTTACATTATTTGATCACTAAATCGTACCTTAGGTGGTCGATTTGGACTGCTAATTTTTGATTGCCGTCGTGAATCCTGTTTAGACGAATACTTAATATATATTGACAGATTCACACAGGAATATTCTTGTAACTTATGTGATCTCATTAAAAACTTAAGAAATGTAAATACGTTTAGAAGACTGCAAAATGTTTTATGTAATGGGAAAAAAAAAAAAATATATATATATATACTTTCCTCTTATTCATATAATATTCTGTATCTTAAAGATGTTATTACGTTTTACTTACCTTAAAAGTACGTTGTTAATTCTGTACTGATAAGTATAAAGGGTTTAAGTCCAAAAATGTCGATTTTGAGACAAGTACATAGTCAGACTCAGAAAAAAATTCTCAATCGATTGGTATAAAGGATTTAAGTCTATGTCATTTAGTCTTTGAGAAAATCGATTGGTAAAAAAAGGTTCAAATCAGAAATGTACCATTCATGTATGGTATAAAATATTTAATTCAGTTTTTTCCTGTTTTTAAATAAAGGTTGATAATCACTGAATGGTATAAAGGGTATAAATCAACATAATCCCTTTTCCCTAATCGATTCTTCTGATTTGTTTTTAGACAGTTTAATTTTATTTTTCGCTTCCTGAAAAATCAAGAATATGGACTTAAATCCTTTATACTTATCAGTACAGAATTAGGCATAGAAAACTAATATAAAATACATTATTTAATAAAAAATATTATTTTTTAATTATCTAAATATCTAATTTTATAATTTACTAATTCCTGTACTCAGATTTAAACCAGTACAGAAGAAAGCAAGAAAAAAAATATTTCGTATTATATATATTTCTTAAAATTGCAGATTTAAAAGTATGGAATTTTTAAAAGTCTATCGCATAAAGATTAATGACAATTTATTGAACATAAAGAGCTCTAAGTTTTGATAAAAAAAACTTTAAGTACTCTTATTTCCTTAATACCCTGGGAAATTTTAAAGAATAACGATATATGAGCAAGGTGCTTGTTGTGTTTCACATTGAATATTTTAAGACGTTATTCATTTTGGCGATAAAAAAAAAAAAAAAAAGAAATAAATAAAAACAAACTAAAACATACAAAAGAAAATTTAAGAAATGGATATATTAAACGACGTTAAGGAACGTAATTTCATATTTCAAGGTTAAAAAATCAAATTTTAATTTTATTTACTTTTTTATTATCTTTTTTGGTGTATGTATGTTTATAAGAATTAAAAATTGTTTATCTTTTACCTCTTGTATCAAGTTAAATAAATTTGAGAAAAAACTTGTGAAAGAAACTTTAAGAATAGTAAAGATAATATTAGTTAGTAATAGTTGGTAAGAAACGCAATGCAATTACGGCAGTTTTTTACATAGAAGGATATACTTAAAAAAAAAAAAAATTCTTCATGATTAAATTAAATTCTGTTTTGTACAGAATGTTATATTCATTTTTAAATAAGGAAATGAAAAAAAAAAAAAAAAAAAAACATTAGGTTATCTTTTTTTCTTCTTTTTTTCTTTTTTAATCTATTTGAATCTGATTCTGATAACATATTCAAAGCTATAAAAAATTCAAAATTATAAAATCGGTAAATGGCTTTGAAATGCCGTGTTTAAATGTTTTTGACTGTTAAGAATCTATTCCGCATAGTTTCAAAAGTATAAATTATTTAGGGGGATATGTAGGGGGAAGGAGGGAAAAAGTGTGGAATTTAGCTGTGGCCTTGCAAATTCAACGGTTTTGGAGTAACGAATTGATTGGTAATACGGAAGTAAAGTATGATGCCGATTTGCGTGTTTAGGTGTGACGAATTTATTATTATTAGAGTAAATTATTACTGTATTATAATTATTAGGCTAGATTAAAATTATTAGGGTAGCGACAAGTGAGGCGACGCAGGCCCCATTAAGCAGGATTTTGCTACGGTCAGAAGTTTTAAAGGTTGTTTCCTCGAAGAATGTCAGATTATTTCAAAAAGCGGTGTCTGACGAGAGCACCGTAGTCTCCAACGGGCGCTATTTTGCTACTGTCATAATTTTCTAAGACAGTTTGCACAGTGAGCGACTAGGCTGTTTCAGATCACAAAACGGGAAGAGGGCATCGAAATCAACACCGAGCGAGTATTTGATAGAGTTAAATTTTTCCACAGTATTTGCAGTATGGGCGAGCAGGTTGTTGTAAGTTCTGAATTGGAAGAGGACGTTAAAAATTCTACCAAATAGGCGTTTGATACAGTAAAATTTTTCAAGAACCCCGAAAAAGATTGTTACCGAAAGCGGCTATTATTAAACAAACTTGCCAAAGTATTCTTAGAATTTCACATCATGTATGTATGTATGTATATATATATATATATGTATGTGTGTGTGTGTGTGTGTACTTTACTTTACCTAGAGGAAACATGCATGTAATCCTTTTCATAATGTATATTAATTCCATTATGTTGAATGCAGCACAAATACGTTAAAATGCACTTAAATAAAATTTTGTCCATGAGCTCTAAAGTCATGAAATGATTTTGTGTGCTCCTGTAAACGAGCCATAGCATTATATATGCCAGCAAAAAATATTAAACTTAGTCTATGGTTGCGTGAATAAATAGTCAAAATTCGACGTAATTTTAATTATTACTTGGCATAATCGAAGAACTTTTCTAAGGTCCCGTATATTAGTTATTAATCTTAAGTACACATTCTTTCAGTAGAAAATATGCTCTAAGCAACAAATAATGTTGTTAAGAAGTGGGGGGTCCAATTTAATTATATTCATTTTTAAAATATTTGCTGAGATAAGAAACGTACACTGCGTCAAAGAAAACAGATACGAAATTATTTTAAACTGTAGAACATTTATTGAAGTTAATTTTCAAAACAAATAATATTATTATAATATAATTAAAGGCAATAATACAGAATTCTAAATTTTGATGGAAACCGTTATAAATTAGCGGGAGAGAGAGCTAAGCGATTACATGTTTAATTCCCGGAGATTATAGTCGAAGTGTCCCGGAATCAAATCCGACAGCCCACTTGTTAACTGCCAGATTGTGGTAATATCATCACATTCAGAAGCCAACGGCGCCAAGTAATTTTTTTTTTGTCTTAATGCTATTCTAATAGAATTTTTTTAAATCAAAAAGACGGTTGGAGATATGGCAACCCTACCTTGGCATTTATCACTTGTGCCAAATATTACCGTTGGAACAGGTGCAATTAATCATGGAATATTACGAGATTCTTGCGACATGATGTCTAAATTATGGGTCATTAGATTATTTATAGCCGCAATTAAATACATTATCTGTGTATAAAATAAAACAAAACAATAAAAAAATATAACGGAAATTTTCTAATAGAACATTTACAGCTATAAATATAAATAGATTTATTGAGGAACTCAGTGAAATAGAAATAAAAACAAAATTACTTTCAGGGAGAATAAAATTAAATTGTGTATAGATCCCTACATATATATTGCATTATGCTAAAAAGGAGATCAATGGATTTAATACTAAATTTGTTCTTAAAACTAGAAAAGGTTATATATTTTAATTTCCAATAAAGAATTTTAATAAATTTGAAATAAGTTTGACATACCTAAAGAGGATTATTAAAAGTTAATAAATTTAATTGTGAATAAATAAATATTTAATTATAATAGATTAAATTTGATGAAATAAAAGCATATGTGAGCAACTCCCTCACAAATGTACATTAATTTCATTTTGGTAATTGACGTGTAACCATGCTAAAACGTGCTTAAACGGAATTCTGACCAAGGCCGTAATGATGAGAAGAATTTTGGAGTGTCCTTGTACACGGACCATAAACAATTTAGACACCAAAAATTATACAGAAATTTCTACATGACTCATAAACATGTGTACAAATTTGTATGTTGATCGGAGAGTTTTTGCAACTCGTGCATACAAATTCTGTTCTTAGGTCGTAATGATAAGAAAAACTCCTGTATGTCCCTTTTCAATAACTACAAACAGATTCCACATCCAAAACCATACAGATAAATTTGTGTGTTTCATGAACAAGTATACCATTTTGTAAGGCAATAAAGTTATTTTTACAAACGCTATCGCGGTGAACACAGACACACAGACACACATAAGCCAAAATCTTTTTTAGTCTCAACATGGTGTCCTCCACTGACGTTTTGGCAATAGAAATTAGGTGATCATTATTTACCCTGAAATGTAGGGATCGTGAATTACACCGTGTCCCTCTATAGAAAGGAGACGTTTCTATTCAAAGTTTACTTATTATTATAATTTTTTTTTTCAATATAATCGTATGGATCAATATTTTTAACATTCATATAGAAAAAATATATACTTGATATAAAACTACTAATTAAATTTAAGTTTCTGTTCACATTACAGTAATATAAATAGACAATTTGCTTTTGCTAATACTGCAATTTCAAATATCTCTAGTTCTTGAAATTTTACACTTCGATTAAGTTAAACAAACGAAAATAATAAATGTGGTAGAAAAATAATTTTTGTTTATATACATGTAGTTCATTTTTAAAAAGTTAATCTCTACGTTTTAATCTAATTAATAAAATTAAAATTAATAGTGAAAAAGTATGCAAATAAGCGACTTCATTAATAAGTAAACTAAATAAAAAATAAAACAAGGGTTTTCTAACTTGTCAAAATATAATTCAAGGTACTATTAAAAAAATCTTAATTATTCCAATCAAAATAAGTAGAAATTCAATTAAGTTGCGTAGAGGAAAAAAAAAAAAAGATTATTCTATCTAAGAACAGGCAGGCCAGTTTACTTTTATGTTATATTTCATTTTAGAATACATAAATTTGATGATAACATGTTAACAAATAATCCTACGAATATATATATGTATATATATATATATATAATATACTGTGCTCTAAAGTGTATTCTTTACAACATATTTATCAACATATTTAACGATAGGAAAAAATAAAAAATAAAAATGAAAAAGTGAAACAAAATAAATTAATAAAACCCGAAACCTATTTTTGTTTTGTAAGTAATAGATATAAAATTCC
This sequence comes from Salticus scenicus, assembly GCA_963930645.1. Taxonomy (NCBI): domain Eukaryota; kingdom Metazoa; phylum Arthropoda; class Arachnida; order Araneae; family Salticidae; genus Salticus; species Salticus scenicus. The sequence continues at coordinate 271,114,389 of OZ005649.1, read as the reverse complement.
ACATACAACGGAAGTAACAGTACGACATGACGTATCTTAATGCAGTAACTGTATTTCATTCCCCAGCATCGGTTACTGTATTCATTTCTTAGTATTTCTTTGGTATAGCTTTCGGGGGTAAGTTCCTTGGTGACTGTTTTTTTTTTTTTTTTTGTCAAATTTATTTTAATTAAAAAAAAAAAAAAAAAAAAAAAAAAAAAAAAAAAAAAGACGCTAATTTTTTTCGACATAAAACGAAATATATTTTTTTTTTTTTTTTTTTTCCAGCAACATTTTTCCTTCATTATTTTAATGTTATATTAGGTTACATATACATATATATCTTTTGAAACAATTATCCGATTGAACTAAAAAAATATAGCATTAACTAGATTATGTCCTGAATTATAAATGTACTAACTTTTAAATCTAATAATCCTGACTAAAATCTGGATAGATTAAATAACGAAGTTTAAGATTTATGTATTTAGATTTTTTTTTTTTTTTTTTTTTTTTTGCACCCCTTCATTCAAGGTGAAAGATGATAAATACTGGTAGAGACGCTGATTGAAAAATGTAGTACGACCTGTTGTACTAAAAAATAAATAAATAAGTAAATAAAACTTTCATCAAAATAGTCGGCGCTAAAAGAGAGAGAGGAAAATAAAAAACACCACTGTTTCGATTTTTGTTTACAATATTACAATGGAAGATGGTGGATTGTATCGGATTCGCTGGTTCTTAATTGCAATACTTCGGTGCATTGTATATCATCATTGACAGACTTTGGCCAATACTGTTAAACAATAAGTATACAAAAACTATCTCTAAAATGTACAAAGATTTTGAAACATTATCAATTTCTTTTCCATTCTCAATTAATAAAATAATATCTGATGAGGACAGAACATAAATTCCATATATACCCATTGAAATATACATATTGTTACAAAAACATTGACATTTTTTTTATGAGATAACTCGTTCGGAGACCTCTGGACGACCCTACCTGACAGGACTAGGTCATGTTTAACTGTTTAACAGGTTAAACAAGTTTAACGACATAACTGGCACGTAAAAAAAAACAAAAAAAAAAAACATGCAGGATCCAGACGATAAATATTCCTGAAAACAAGCCAAGAAAACATACTCCAACCACAATAGTCATGATAATAGGATTATGTATATAGTAGAATGAATATAGTAGCCTATTCAGAAATAGTATTCCCCAGCTTATTACAGAATCTCTCATTGGCAAATGCACAACTAAGAGTTCAATGGAATTCACTTGAGTATAGGTAGCCTATTTTTGTTCCCTTTGGCGGAAATGAATGGTGAGAAACGATACATTGCACCAAAACAATTAACTCTGCTGAAATTGAGAAAGAGTTTACCAATTCTAGCTACCCTGAAATAATGTTTTCCGCCTAATTTGGCCGCTAAACTCGCAACGACGCCATGTTTTTAGACAAGGCAGATTCTGGTCTTTGCGTTGATTTTGGTTATTTGGCGACTTGGCAAGAAAATTTCGTGAAATAGTGTAGTTTACGAACCAAAAAAAAAAAAAAAAAAAAAAAAAGAAAGAAAGAAAGAAAGAAAAAAAGAAAAAAGAAAAGAAAAGGAAATCAACTGTTTACAGAATACCCATTTAATAAAGTGTGGTCGTCGACTAGAATCTTCTTATTTTTTTATAAGTTTCTTTTTACCCGCAAAAATACCGACAATATCTCAAAAAGGTAAAGTCACAGAAAGACCAATAAGGAAGGTGCACAATTACATGTTGTATCAAACCTATATACCAATTTGCAACGTTCTACGTCCAAGTCATTTTCGAGTTATGCGATACACACACACACATATTCATACATAAAGAAGTCTTGAAAAATCATGTAAAATCGTAGAATATCTCTAAAGCGGGAGCTCGTATCAAGACAAAGTTAAAGATGTATAACAACACGTCATGATAGTAACAAATATAAGCCTACAATGTCCTACGATCAGTCATGTTTGAGCTATGCGAATTAAAGAATCCATTTCGCAAATCTGGACTACTTCCTTATACATTGCATAAGGAAGTAATAAAAGGAAAATACAAACTAAAATGCTAACCGTCAAAGTTCTATGAACATACAGTACTGCATGGCACATATTGGCCAACGTTAGCCAATGTTGGTAAATATATGCAAAAAATTTCGAATTTTGCCAATTCCAGCCACCCTTGTCAGATATCAAGCAAAAAATTCCCAGTATTCCTGTTCTAATTGGGAAGATGCAGATAGGGGCAAGGGGAGGGGGAAAGAACGCACCGGGCCACGTTTTGCCTAGGTAATAGGATGCCGAACATGACATAACATGAAAGTCAAAGTCAATCTAGAAGGCAATGATGTCACCAACATAGGTCTTATTTGTGTATGCCCAATGCACGCATATAAAGAACAACTGTAGACAGCGAGAACCGTAGAGCGGATTTCATGGATCTCAATGGAATTTGTTTTAATTTATTTCAAATTTGCTTCTTATTGACGCGAACGAGGAAGCTACTGCTGTAGCCAGTGGGGATTTAGGATGATGACTTCATTGATTTCATTTGATTATTTTTTAAAAATATTAGCAAAAAAATAATACTTTGATTTATTTAAAATTAAAATTCATTTAAATATAATTAACAGAGCAGTGGAAACATCTCAGTTTTACTTTAATCTCCATAAAAAAAAAAAAAAAAAAAAAAAAAAAAAAAAAAAATCTGGTGTGTAACAGCCACACGACTTCCATTACTCAGTACTACACACATTATAAACATTTTATATACATTTTTGATTTAAATAAATAAAAAAATTTCTCTATCCGTCAAATACGTTATTTAAAATAATAATTAGAAAAATAATAATGGGCGGACCTGAAATTGAGCTATTTATACAGGACGCCTATCAATTTTCCTGAACTAACCAACTGTATCATTCGAAAGGACATCTAATAGAGTGTTTATATAGCAAATTTGAAGAAAATCGTTAGAGCCGTTTTTGAGATACGGACTTACGGTCCCACTTCCGGTTTCCGATGTCCCACTTCCGGTTAAATTCAATTATTGACAGGAAAACAATAATTACATACAAAAGCATATTTAAAAGTGAGTTAAAATGGCGAGTTTGAAAAAAAATCCGTACAACCGTTTTTAAAGGAACGCATTTGCGAGACCTAAAATTGAGCTATTTATAAAGGACGCCTATCAATTTTCCTGAACTAACCAACTATATCATTCGAAAGGACATCTAATAGAGTGTTTATATAGCAAGTTTGAAGAAAATCGTTAGAGCCGTTTTTGAGATACGGACTTACGGTCCCACTTACGGTTTCGGATGTCCCACTTCCGGTTTTTCAATTTTCACCAAAATTTGGAAATTTCATCTGTACACCAGACGTATTTCAATTCTAAAGTTTCGTAGCTCTATCTTTATTAGTTTCTGAGCTATAATAGCCAGAAGATTCTCCACATACATACATACATACACACACACACACACACACACACATACATACACACTGACCAATTGCCAAAAAACACTTTTTTGGACTCAGAGGACCTTAAAACGTGTAAATCAGGTGAAAACCCGATATCGAATTTTCAGACCGAATACAATACTTCCATTACCTAAATGGAAGGGTAATGGAAGCAATAATTATTTATTTGTTAATAATTAAAAAATTCAAAACTAAAATGTTCACTGCTTTTAAAGATCATAAAGAAATTTATCTAATTTTAGTTTATTAATGTTTAAGAAGAAAACACATTTTTATTCCGCTTAGTCCTTTAATTTATTAAAGCATAATTATTTTATGTAAATTATTTTTAAAATAAATGATATTTATAAAGACCGAATGCAACAACACTTACTTAAAAAATCCATTAAATTGAATCTCCTTAAAGAAAAATTACTCAAAACATCTTTGAAAATTCTAAGAGGAAATATCTTTTATTTTATTTAACAATCATATCTAATAAGGTAACAGAAAATGAACTAGATTTCTTTGTTTAGATATTAAGATGAAAATGCTTATAAATTTAAAGATTTCTATAGTATTTAGTGCACTGCGATATTTATTGTTAAAATTAACAAATGCTCTCGGAAGAAATAGAGCAATGCATCAAAAGAAATTTTCTTTCATCTCTGGCATCTGAGGAAGCATTCAACTTCCTTTAATCCTTCACAGAGAAAATATCAATTAAATGTTTACTTATTACGTTAATAATCAAAATATATTCGATTTTTAAAGAGATTTCGCAAAACAGTTTATTATAATGGAAATTTTCTTTATAAAAACACAACATCTTGTATTAAATATTTTAACAAAGAACTTTTTACAAAAACAAAGTACTCGACAGCAAAGACTGTTTCATTTAAGAAAGAAAAACTTTATTTGTGATTTGTTTAAGTATCGTTAGCATAAGGTATAATATGGATATTTCTTAAGTAAATCAAAAGCAATGGAATTTTTCAAATAATCTACATAGAAGTGATAAAAAGAATAAACAGAAATTAATGTTTATGGCATCAGGAAAGGAGGACAAATATTATTGAGAGCTTGTTTCATGTCAAAATGTTTAGCTTGTCAAATAAAGAAGCATTTGAAAAAAGAGCGATAAATAGGCAAATTATCTGTGTCCTTGTTGACACATAAACCCTACGGGGAAATTTAAAAATAAAGCGATAGTTTAGAAAACTAACCCCAGTTATGCCTTTATGATATTCGTTTAAGCAAACCAGTTTATCAATGACGTCTACATGACTCAAAATATGCCAATATCAAAAGAAAATGAATTCAGATTACAGAATTAAACGATATTTATTTAAGTAAATTATGTAATAAATAACAATTAATGAATGAAATTATCATCTGCCTTAGATGCGCAAAAAGGAAAGAAAAAAAAATACGATTTTAATAAATCCCTCATACATATATAATAATATTGTGCTTCACACACGCGAATTTTTGTTACCCTGGAATTTAATACTATAAATTCAGACTGAAGATTTAGTTGTATGATAACGAGTATTCTTGTGTAAATCTTCGTTATAAACAGTTCAACTTAAGCTTCGTAAAAAAAAAAAAAAAAAAAAATGACAGAATTCAAATCTGTTACTAAAATTAAAAATAAATTTAAAATTTGTCAGACAATCATGACACACAACAATCCTTGAAACCTATCAATTTTGATAAAACTCCTCAAGTAAAAAACTTGTTGTAACTTCGATATACAACATTTAAATAGCCTGATTTTTTTTTTCTTTTTTACTCTGATAAGAGAGAAAGAAATAGATCAAACGTTAAAAACATGACTTTGATATTCAGAAAACTTTAAAAAATGTAAATATACAAAAAACATGTTGTGGATATTTAGCTTTAAAAAATAATTTATTTACCATATGTGTATGAGATATTAATTTCAATTCCTGTGCAGCTTTCCTGTACGTTGTAAAATATTATAAAAAAGCACTTCTACTAACTACACTCAATAAAAATGTATGTTTTCGCTTAATTATTGCTAGCCTTGTATATATTCTATGAATTCTGTACACGACACATGGTGCACGTAAATATAATCCTATAATAATAAGACACAGAACTACCTGAAAAACACTTCCACCAATTTGCAACTATTGTGCCATTATATAATAGTTGTTTTGTGTAGCTCTGTAGATGAATGATGAATGATATTTATACTATGTTCTACACGAAACCTACTTTTACGCATATTATATATATATATCATTTGGTTTAGTGCAGCCTGTTCATGTTAAACTCTACTTACTTACAATTTCCCCAAAGACGTAATGTGTTTCAATTCTCTTGGATGTCCGTTTACATGAATCATTTGGTATATCTCAACGAAAAGGATTCTTAGCTTTTGGTTGAGATCAATCAAACGTTTCGTGTTGATTGTTGAGATTTGTGACATACCAATATAATAAAGAGTTAGGATACAGAGTTAAAGCTTCTTGCTATTGATTTTCATGAGATAAGTGATAACAGACAAAAACAAACATACATACACATACATAGACACATCACACAGACCAGCCATTTAAAACATAATTTTTCGGATCCAGATGACTTTAAAGTGTGTAAATATAGCAAAAACTCAATCTGGAAAAATTGACCCAAACAACACTTCCTTTAGTATATATATGTTTAACAGAAAGTACAAAGAATTAAATTGAACAAAATTACCACTATTAAAAATAAAAATTTTACGATACTTAGATTAGTTTCAGAAACTTGAAATTAAATGTAAGAAGAAACAATAATGGCTTATGTATTTTATTTTCCATAAAAATATTTAGTTATTTAAGATTTAAATTAGCAATTTAGAACGAATATGTGGGATAAAATTCTCACAGTATTCATCACTCTCTTTCTCTCTTTCTCTCTCTTTCTCTCTCTCTCTCTCTCTGTGTCTATATATATATATATAATAAATCTAGGATAGATGTCCAGAGTTTTAAAGGATTAAAATAAAAATTCTTAACAGACAAATAAAAGAAATATTTATTCACACTGCAAAAAAAATACAGTAAAATTACAGCATAAAATGCTAGCAATATGGGTGCCAGCATATTTTGCTGTTAATTTACAGCAATTGCGTTTTTCCTAAGTAAACCGCAGCTTTGTAGATTTTACAGTATTTTGTGCTGTTATTTATACAGCAGTTTTGTATTTTAGCTTTCACAGTTCTTTTGTAAATTTTACAGCATTTTTTGCTGTTTTTTTACAGCAGTTTTGTATTTTAACTTTTACTGCTCATTTGTCAATTTTACAGCATTTTATGCTGTTTTTTACAGTTGTTTTACATTTTAGCTTTTACAGTAAAATTGTAGATTTTACTGTTTTTTCTGCTTTTTTCTACAGCAGTTTTGTACACTCCTGCTCAATAGTTTAGCAAGATTTGCAAACAATCAGTTTATTTCAATTTAAAACTTATCTCTCGATAAAATGTTTTCAAACATTGGGTATTTAAAGAACTGGATCGTCCTCATGTTTATCAGTGAAGACTGGTTTTAGCAACATTTAAGAGGCCAGTAACAAACTGAGCAAAATCAATAATGTTTGTGATCACCCTGCATCGTTAAGTGAACGAAATGAACTGTAACTTTAGGATATGTTAATACAGACCCAGTTCAAATTGAGGATTAATTTGTGTGACGATACCATATTAAATAAAAATATATAGGCAGTTATTTTAACCCCCCCCCCCCGAAAAAAAAAAAAAAAATCAACTTGTTTTTTATTTATAATGTACAGAGTTTTTAACGAAAATTATTCTCACGTTCAGATAAGTTGAAAAAACACTTTTAAAAGAATGTACTGCAATCGGTATACAAATATCTCATGAAATATGAACATTTTTATTAAAAAGTTTTCACTGTGTGACAGATAGAAAAGTTTTTATTGCATAGGTTGAAAGCCAGATATATTGGGCAATTTTTGTCAAAAGTGCATTTGAATAAGTAAAAATAGCAAATTATACGAAAAAAAAAAAAAAAAAAAAAAAAAACGAGCTAGATTTTAGATATTTTCCAAGAGCTGAAATTTTTTATGGGTTTTTCACATGCCGCATAATTAATTTAAAGATCCACAATTATTTTAACCACTTAGCAAATGTTCTTTTTTTGTGAAAAACCCCTTATCTTACAAAGCTTAGTAAATAAACAAAAAAATGTTAGAGTTACAATCCTATAAGGGGTTTTTCCCAAAAAGTACATTTGGAGCGTGGTTAAAATAACTTGATCTCCAAATTAATTACGCGGCATGTGAAAGACCCTTTACGAAATTTCAACTTTTGAAAAATATCTAAAATCTAGCTCGTTCTTTTTCGTATAATTTGTTTAATTTTTACTCTATTCAAATGCACTTTTGGCAAACATTGCCTAATATATCTAGCTTTCAACCTATGAAATTAATATTATTTTATCTTTCGCACATGGGCAGTGAAAACATTTTACATAAAAATGCTCATATTTCATGGGATATTTAAGATATTTGTATTACGATTGCAGTATATTGTTTTAAAAGTGTATTTCCAACTTATCTGAAAGTGAGAATAACTTTCGTTAAAAAGTCTACATTATAAATAAAAAATGTTGACTTTTTTTTTTTTTTTTTTTTTTTTTTTTTTTTTGAGTTTTAAAATAAATGCTTATACCTCCGTTATTTAACATGCTATCGTCACACAAATTCATCCACAATATGAATTGGGTCTCTATTAACATATCCTAAATTTACAGTTCATTTCATTCACTTACCAGTACAAAGTGATCACAAACATTATTGATTTTGCTCAATTTGTTACGTGCCCCCTAAATGTTGTCTTAAACCAATCCTTACTGAAAAACATGAGGAAGACTCAGTTCTTTAAATACCAAATGTTCGAAAGCATTTCATCGTGACATACGTTTTCAAATTAAAAAAAAAAAAAAAAAAAAAAAAAAAAACTGATCGTTTGCAAACCTTGCTAAACTTTTGAGCAGAAGTGTATTTTAGTTTTTATATCACATTTGCAGATACATTGTTTTATTTGCTAAAAGTGCAATTTTAAAGTTAAAAAATTAAGATATTTTTCGATACCCCAATTATCACATATTCTTTGACTTTTTATACATTTTTATTTTTCGACATCTGTGGATTATCAGGCAAATTCAGTTTTTCTTTATAGTATCCCTTCAGTAGATATAACCACATTTTTGGGGAAAATGTGATGTTTCATTATACACAGTAATTTTTATAATAAAAATTTATATATATATATATATATATATATATATATATATAATGTTAGCTGGATAATAAAACAGACTGAAAAATTAACCCGTTTTCATGCGAAAAATTATAGAAATTTTAATTTGCAAAAAAATTGTGTCTAATAAAATATCATCTAAATTTACTGAAAATTTGATTAAAGCTACTTCAGAAATACAGAAGAGAAAAAAGTGAATTTTCCAGAGAATCCGTAGATGGCACCGAAATGAAAAATGAAAATATATAAAAAGTCGAAGATTGTGCAATAATTGAAACAGTCTTGAAAAATATACCTTGTGGTATTGAAACATATGTTATTATTTTAACTTTTAAATTACATTTTTAGCAAATAAATCAGTGTTTCTTTATATTGAGTGCTTTATTCCTATCTATATAGACATTTGTAGACTTTATAGAACTTTTTGTTGCTATTTTATTTATTTATTTTTTAATACTTTGTGGCATTTTGTAAATTTTATGACATTTTGCCTTGTTAATTTCACAGCAAAAATTTGCTGCAAATTTTTTATAAATAATAATTTAAAAAAAATTAAAAAAAAAAAAAAAAAACTCTGCAAAAAGATAATTTTTGACATATTTTCTCTGGTGTTTGGAACAATTTAAGTATTATGAGAGTTTGGTATCTTATTATAACACATTTTTTCTTTCTTTCGCCTTTCCCTCTTATGTAAATTTGTTATAAATTCATGCCTTACTGGCAGAGAAACTGAACTTTCACGGAATTTTGTTTATTTTTCTTTTATTTCATTTAGAGCTCCTCATACACAGTTTAGGAACATGAAATATCAAATCGTGTGCGGTTTTCCATAACTATACCTATTAGGTACAGCATAGGATTAGATACAGACCACCATAAAAATATTTTTTTAACATTTTTATATTTTGCTTTCTATAATGTTTTATATATTATAAAAATTGTAATAAAATGCTTAAAAAAAACTGGAAGCAACTAAATTAAAATGTTTTTTATTTTTATTCATTTATATATATATATTTTTTTAAATATCAGAATTGCTATAACAAACACTTTATATATATATATATATATTTGATTAAGAAAATCGGCTGTTTGATTTCCGAAAAAAACCTACGCCCAGGCAACTAAATTAAAAATTAAAAAATTTTTAGAACAAATATGTTACAATAAAATACGAAAAATCTTAAATGTTAAAACTTTCTTATCATCAAGAAAAAAAAAAAAAAAAAAAAAAAAAAAAAAAAAAAAAAACAGCAAATTTGTATATGTTTACACATATGTATACATAAATTCACAAATTAAGATGATTGTAAAAAAATCTTTCTGTTAATAAATTTTACGTCTGATTTTTTCTAAGACATTCTATTTTCGTTTACCGACGTACATTCAAAAACGAAATTTAGTAATTCAACAATGAAAAATTCAATTTTCAATGGCATACAAAATATATGAACTAAAAAACTTTTACTGCTTAATAGAGCTTTCGAAAAACTCTATAAATTTGCTATCCTTATTTATGTCATTGATTTTAATAAGATAACGTTTTTGGTTGATTAAAATTTTTCTACCGCAGAATTGTTATATTAAACATATTAAACCTTTGCCGGTCTATTTAATTTCACTCATCTTAGCAATGTTGCCAAATTTGGGAATTTCTTTTATTCAATATTCACCATGAAATTTTAACTGTAGTGGTTCCCTAATCATTTCGAAGGTTATTCGTACATTATATATACCAAATATAACTCCTAAAAGTTATTGGTGATAGTTGAATAAAATTAGCCCTAAATTTTGCAACACTGCTTAGAAGGTTTTAGAGCGTTAGAGCCGGCAAAGGGTTAAAATAAAGCTGAAAGATCTCTTAAGGAATGGTAGTTTGCGAAGTGACGTAAGATAAAGAGATATAATAAAGAATCTAAATCTCTTTTATCTATGACTATTTTCAAACAAAAGCAATAAAATTAAAATAACAGAATAATTATAATAATAATAATGAAAAAATAAATATTGTAATTTTATAGCTAATTTTCTGTTTTAAAACTACAGTAAAAGAAAACATGTATATATTTACAATAAGTGATAGGAAAAATGGTAACATTTTGTTTACAGCACAATATCTTTTGATTAAAGACATTACTGATAAGAAGTATAGAAAACTAAAATGATGACTTTGTTTCCCTTTTGACAGAAATTCATAAATTTTCAAATAACAGAGAAAAAGTTCTTCATTAATTATATATATATGAAAAATAATTTTTTTGAAATCTGACTGTATGTAGTTTCAATCTTTAAACATTTATGAATAAAAATGATTTTATAAATGTGTCAAAGTGTGCAATCTTGAATTTTAGAACAAATAAATAGGCAGAAGATAGTATTGAACGTATTGCAATGAAAATTTTCAATTTATTTACTGTAATTTCTGGGGCATAGTTTGAGGTTAGTCAGTTCTGCACCAGAAATTTTATTAGAGAGATAAATTTATATTTGTTCAAACTGTTTCTTCGATGAATTAAAGGTGTTTATATTAAATAAAACATCTGGTGGAGAAATGACACCTCTTACTTGCGGAGTATACGCCAGAAATTACGGTACTATATATGTTGGAAATTTAAAAAATATATATATTGAAAATTTATGGGTTATTTTCTAAAAAAATTAACCAAAAGCCCCCTTCATCCTTTCCATTCTTTTTTTCTTTTTAAGTGTTGATGAAGATTCAACATTTTATTTATACTATTCTTGCATTTAGATGTAAAATGAAAAAGTTAAACGAGATGTAAAACGAAGATGCTAAAACATAATTATCTAAAATATTAATATAGAACATATTTACAGTAAAACTACATGAAAACTGTAATTAAAAATGTTTAATTTTTATACGAACATATATACATTTATTAAAAAGGTTATATGGCATTTATTTACATATCAAAACCATTCATAATTCGGTACGTTATTCATCAACAATTACAACACGCGGGGCATGATTCCGTCTTTTATGTTATTTTTTCTTTGTTTATTTTCCATGCTTGGGTTCATATTCATCAAGCACCTGGAATAAAAGAGATAAAAAAATTTCATTTAGAAAACAATAATCTCAAATGAACTGTGCTTTACCTTTGAAAATATTGCACACAAAGAAACAGCATAGGGCTATATATATATATATATATATATATATATATATATATATATATATATATATATATATATATGTATATATATATATGTATATATATATATATATATATATATATATGTATATATATATATATATATATATATATATGTGTGTGTGTGTGTGTGTGTGTGTGTGTGTGTGTATGTATGTATATATATACACGCAACATTCTATATAACGGACGTTTCTATATAACTTCATAATATATATATGTGTGTATATATGTGTATATATATATATGTGTATATATATATGCACATATATATATAATATATATATATATGTATATATATATATATATAATATATATATATATATATGTGTGTGTGTGTGTGTGTGTGTGTGTGTGTGTGTGTGTGTGTGTGTGTGTGTGTGTGTGTGTATATATACACGCAACATTCTATATAACGGACGTTTCTATATAACTTCATAATTTCATTCTATATAACTTCATAATTTCATTTTTAATTTCATCTGATAGATAACTGACAAATTTTCATCAAAATCAAAATTTATTGGTAGAACAAAATCTGCTTTTATCAATAGCTTTGCCTCAGTAATTTCCTTCTATTAATTTTTCTTATATAATTAGGAGAAACACCAGTTTTAACCCGCTCCATCTATGGCCAAGAGGTTCTGCTCTCAAAGCAGGTAGACGTGAGGTGCCGGGGTCGATTCCAGGTCGCGCTCGTCGGCCTAGCTATCGCAATTTCCTGTAGTTTTCTTCCAAACTTGGGTAAATATGGTCTAGGTCTCCGAAATAAAACTATTGAGGGCACTCTCCTCAGACCTAGGAACATAGCACAGTCAATTTGGCTTAACCCCAACACCGCCACAACTTCAAAAAAAAAAAAAAAAAAAAAAAACAGTAATTCACATCACATTTTCTTAAAATTACAGACATTTTTATTAAGTCTCAACCTTACCATATAGCATATAATGCATATTTCTCTTCATCCAACTCAAATGTTGCTGCTGTAATAGCTTTAGTAGCTGGGCACTCAATACACTCTTCTAGCAAACAATTTTTATTGTTTATATGCATAAACATTTTATTAGAAAATTTCACAAGCTAAAGAAATCACTTATTAACCCAATAAATATTGTTATTTAATTATTCAATTTATTTTAAAAAGCTATGTACTTCATTTTTCTACAAAGAAGATTAAAGGTTATTGTTCAAAAATTGTTTAATACCGAGAAAGAGACATCTGCTTGTCACGAATAACAAGAAACTGTCTATTACTCTTCCTTCAAAGGCATATCAAAATGTTTATTTAGGCACAATAATATCTTAGTTTGTTTAAAGAAACTTTTCTGAACCACTGATTTATATACACATACAAAAAGAAATTGTTATAAATTTTGCACAATATATTAGAAAAATAGTTGAGTAAATAAAGACCTTTTAGGGAAAATAAATTCAGAGATATTTATTACTTTTAAAATTTCTTTTTATTATAGTTAGTTAGGTTAGTTAGGATAACTTAGACTTTAAGTAAACTAACCCTTAAAAAAAAAAAAAAAACTTTTTAGACTAAATAAATATATATAGGAATGTTTAAACATTTTCAATAATAATAATACTATGTTCTTTATACAATTATTTTTAATACTTTTATTATTTATTACTAATATTTAAAGCTTAAACTTTGTAATTGTAAATAGCTATGCATCATTATTCTATATTTTGTAAAGTTAATTTACAAACAGTTATAATTTATTTATTAAGTACATATAGGGTTTCATATCAACAAACTTTCAGGTTTCTTAAAAAATGGACTTTCTGAATACTCATACTTTATAATTTAAAAATAAAATGGGGATAATTTTAAACTTAAAAAATTAAAATATTAATTCTAAAGTTTGCATATATGGTATGATTTAAACTAAAATTTGTTGTGAAGTTATAATTATTTTCAAATTGCCAGTCCTGTTTAGTTCCAAAATTGTTTTTATTATTATTATTAGAAAAAAAAATCAATATTTAGAAAAAAATAAAAAAAATTCAGCAAAATAATTTTTTTTCTTTATTTAAAAGGCAAATTTTTTTTTCAAAACTAAACTAAACTAAATTAAAATTAAAATAAATAAATAAATAAAAATCAATTGAATAAGCTATATATATATTTAAACAGCCTTATTTTAAAAATAAGAGTTTTTCTAATTTTCCGAAAATGCTCAATTTTATGCTAAGTATTTCACTTAGTTAGTAATGATCTTTTTACTACTTATTTTCCAGTTTAGAAAAAAGAAATAATCTATGATGGTGATCAAACATGTCCTTCCTGAGATGAGATGGAATCATCATTTAGAACGCTATTCCGTAAAAATAATCAAATTAACAAAAAAAAAAAATATATATATATATATATATATATATATATATACATATACAGACACGACATTATTTCATTATTTAAAACATGAAAATCTGACATTGACATATTTTAATTTAGTGCCAGAGGCCTACTGCTAAACTTGTTAATATCGACAAATTCTTCTTTAGTTAATTCGTGACGATCTAAATTCCATGATAAAGTTTTCATTAAATCAAACCAATGTGTTTCAGCTGCAGATATTGTAACAAATAACGTTGGAAGTCCAAACTGTCTTCTAGCCGCAAAACAACGTTTTTTCTCTTTTTCCCAATGAGGGGGAGGTGTGCCTTGGGGGGAACTCATGTCAAAGGTGCGCTTTGGGGGGGGACTCATGTCAAAGATGTACCTTGGGGGGACTCATGTCACAGTTGGGCCTTGGGGGGACTCATGTCAAAGTTGGGCCTGGGGGGGACTCATGTCAAAGTTGGGCCTTGGGGGGACTCATGTCAAAGGTGTGCCTTGGGGGGTGTTATAACTGAACCATTTTCAATTTCAGTGTATAAATTCGTTTATTATTTATCCTCTATTTTTTGTAAGTTCACGTGCTGAACAACATGTCGAAGAAAAAAAGAGTTAAATGAATTTAATGCTTTTAATTTTTATGTAAAATATGAGCGCGTGCTATCTTCAAAATTTGTTAAAATGTAAAGATTATGTGATGCGCGTGGCATCCACAGTTTTGTTTTTTTTTTAATTCAAGAAATAGAATAGAATAAAGTTAGCAACGATGTTGGTTGCATTTTTTTTATATAGTATGAATTTTTAATTTTAGTGAACTACTTTTTACCGTAGGAATAATTTTCTTATGTTTAATGTTATAGGGAATTATTATATGAGCATAAAAGATGCTACTTTAATAATTTTAAAGTGTAAATAAGTAGTAAGGCGTCCGCTTTTATACAGTTTAATTTAGTAAGAGAAAAGCTAGGAATTTGCGGTGCTTATTCCGTTGCTTTACATAAAAATATTGGAGTCCATAGCGACAGGACCGTTCAAGTGAAGTAAAATTATTTTGATTATATTAAGATTAAAAAGATGTTTAAAACCGTTAAAGGGTTTAAAAAAGAAGATTTGAAGTGGGTAGCCGAAGAGATTGGAGAGACTTTGCCTTCGACGTTCACAATAGCAAGCTTAAAGGAGCTGATTTTAAATAGTAAAGAGTATGAAAAGGATCCTGACTTTGTTCAGGATATCTTAGAAAATGCTATAGCGGAAAGAAAATTGAAAGAAGAAAAACAAGCTTTGAAAGAAGAAAAACAAGCTTTGAAAGAAGAAAAACAAGAACAAGCTCTGAAAGAAGAAAAACAAGCTGAAAAAGAAAAAGAACTTGAGAAGTTAAAGCTAGAAAAAGAAGCTGAGGCATTAAAGCTGGAAAAAGAAGCAGAACTGGAGAAAGAGAAATTAAGATTGAACCATGATTTAGAATTGGCGAGAATACAATCATCTGGGCAAATTCAAACTGATGCTATTTTAAGTAATTATGAAAATAGTACTATGAGACGAAAATTTACTTTACCTAAGCTGGAATTCAGGAAATTTGGCGGAGAAATTAAGGATTGGTTGCCTTTTTGGAGCCAATTTGAACAAATCGATAAAGATGATGAAATTGCCCCAGAGGACAAGTTCCAGTATTTAGTACAAGCAACAATCGCTGGTTCACGCGCAAGAGAAGTTGTTGAAAGTTTCCCGCCAACTGGCGCCAATTATTCAAAGGCAGTGGAAAGTTTAAAGGCTCGTTTTGGCAGGGAAGATATTCTAGTAGAAGTGTATGTACGAGAGTTATTGAAATTGATAATATCTGTGCAAACAAAAGGTAGATTTGCATTAACTTCATTATATGATAAGCTTGAGTCATATTTACGGGCGCTAGAAACATTAGGTGTTACCACTGATAAATACGCCTCCATTCTATACCCTATGGTTGAGTCTTGTTTCCCAGCAGACTTTTTGAAGGCCTGGAATCGCTCGAATCTCTCTTCTTCTAATACGGATGCTAAAGGAAGGTTGAATAATCTGATGTATTTTTTGAAAACGGAAGTAGAAGGTGAAGAGAGAATATCTTTAGCTGTAGCGGGCTTCGGTTTGACAAAGCGTGAAGATAATAGATATTCTAAAAGGAAAAACGGTGCAAGTGCAGACTATATGCGAAATAAGTTATCGACAGCTGCAGGTTTATTGACAACGTCTTCTACTTTAGATTTCAAAAGGGTATGCATTTTTTGCCAAGGCAAGCATTTGAGCTCGGAATGCTTTTCAGCTCGAAAATTGAGTTTATCTGAGATACAAAAGATTATAAAGGATAAGAATTGCTGCTTCGCTTGTTTGTTACCTAATCATACAGCTAAAAAATGTCGAGCAGTTTTAAGATGCATTATCTGTTCTAAGAAGCATGTGCCTTTGATGTGCGATTTGCGTGATTCTCAAGGTAAAACTGCACAAGAAAAGGTTGAAGAAAATTCAGTCAGTAGCGAAGTAAACATGGCAAATTTTAATAAGCAAAGTGCTAAAGTATTCCTTCAAACCTTAAAAGTGAAACTCATCTCCGAAAACAAGCAAAAAACAGTTCGTTTATTGTTAGATTCAGCATCCCAAAAATCTTATATTTTGAAAAGTATAGCAGAAGAGATGGATTATACTCCCATTCGTCAAGAAAAAATGATGCATTCATTGTTTGGCGGAGTTACAACAAAGGAATGCCAACATAATTGTTATAGAATAAAGGTTAAGGATATGAAGGAGAAGTTCACCTGTAATTTTGAAGTGATGGATCAAATTACTATATGTGAAAACATTCAACCGGTCACTAATGGTCCGTGGATTAAAGAGTTGAAAGAATATGGAATCGAATTATCTGATGTAAGTCATTGCCGTGAAGTTATCGAAATATTGATTGGGGCTGATATTATGGGAAAGATGTTAACTGGCAAAAGAAAAGTATTGACATCTGGTCTTGTTGCCATAGAAACATACCTTGGTTGGACATTGATGGGCAAAGCGCCTCACACCGAGGTCTCAACAGATAATTTAGCAATGATGGTGACGTCTTTGTTCGTAAATGAAGCTGATATCTCAAACTTATGGAGATTGGACTTGATCGGAATAACAGATACTATAGAAAAGAAATCTAAAAATGAGATTGACCGTCAAACAAAGGAACATTTCTTAGAGACAGTAAAAATTAACAAGGATGGTCGTTACGAAATTTGTCTTCCTTGGGCTGACGACACATCTGCATTACCAGATAACTTGAGTTTGGCTGTAAGACGTTTGGAAAGTACAACTTCTAAGTTATTATCTAAGAACATGTACGGAAAATATGAAAATATATTTATGGACTGGTTGAATGAGGGGATCATAGAAGAAGTTCCTGCTACCAAAGTGAACGCTTATGGTAATTATTTACCTCATCACCCAGTTATTAAAGAGACCAGTACTACAACACCTATCCGTCCGGTTTTCGACGCTTCAGCAAAGTTGACTAACCATCCATCTTTAAATCAGTGTCTGCAGTGTGGCCCAAATTTGATTGAGCTTATCCCAGATATTCTTCTACGTTTCAGAGAAAGAAAATTTGGTGTAACCGCTGATATTAGAAAAGCGTTTCTTCAAATTAGCATTTGTGAAAAGGATAGAGATTTCCTACGATTTCTATGGTGGAAAGATCTAAAAGAGAAGAAACTTAAAGTATTCAGGCATGCACGAGTCGTTTTCGGTGTAAAGTGTAGCCCTTTTCTTTTATCATCAGTAATTGAATATCACATCAAAAATAGTGCAAGTTTTGAGGAAAATTTCAAGCAAAGGCTTTTGCATAGTTTCTATGTAGACAATGTCGCCACTAGTGTGCACAGTGAAGAAGATCTGAAGAAATTTATCTCGGACTCAAAGAAAATAATGGCAAATGCTGGTTTCGATTTAAGGCAGTGGGAATACACTGGTGATCACGCTGAAACATCGAACCAGAAGGAAACTCAAGTATTGGGTCTGATTTGGGATAAGGTTTCCGATACATTAAAAGTCAACATGAAATGGCTAAGCGATTTCAACACAGAAAGGATTACCAAGCGAAGTATGTTATCAGCAGTTCATAAAATTTTCGATCCTTTTGGTTTTACTGCTCCGGTGATGCTTTATCCTAAATTGATGTTACAGAAAGCTTGGAAATTAGGAATTAATTGGGATGACGAAATAACTGGTGAATTACAAAAAGAATTCCTGTTATGGTTCCAAGAACTTAAATATTTAAACGATGTTAAGATACCAAGACATATCCAGATCACTCCAGAAAACTTACATGCATGCACAATTCATACTTTCGTTGATGGAAGTAAAGATGCTTACGCAGCAGTAGTATTCTTGAGGATAGAAAAGGAAGATCAAGGGGAAATAATTCTGCTTGCTGCCAAGTCCCGAGTTGCGCCTTTAAAAACTACGACTGTACCAAGGATGGAGCTATTAGCAGCTACTATTGGCGCTCGTTTGGCGAAAACTGTTGTGGATGCTTTGGGTTGGCAGGAAATGAAGAGATATTACTGGAGCGATTCCTCAACAGTGCTTGCTTGGATATCAAGAAATGAGAGCTGGTCTGTGTTTGTCCGAAATCGGGTTCAAGAGATTCAGAAATTAAGCAGTCCTTCATCATGGAAACATATACCAAGTGAGAAGAATCCAGCAGACTTGCCGTCTAGAGGCTGTAAGGCTAAGCAATTAGCTTTAATCAGATGGTGGGAGGGCCCACATTGGATGAAAGATTCAGCAGAATTTAGAAACCACATGAACACTTCCGATGAAGATTGGAATGAAGAAGAAATTCAGAAAGAAAGGTCAAAGTCTACTTGTATGTTGACGAAACCTGAATTTCCATCCAACAATAACTGGTATTACCGCTACTTTTCAAGTTATGAAAAAATCATACGTTTAGTTGCTTGGATTCTTCGCTTTAAGCATAATTGTTTAAATCCTGATAAGAAGAGTAAAGGCGAATTGACGGCTACTGAATTTCGGGAAGCTGAGATAAAAACTCTACGTATGGTTCAAAAAGAATCTTTCTCTTCGGAAAGTGATGAAAGATTGAAGACATTACAAACCTGTAAGGATGAGCAAGATGTCATTCGTTTGAAAACTAAAATAACTTACAGGAAAGATAGTGAAGATTTTCTCCATCCCATAATTCTCCCTTCAAGGCATGAAGTTGTTAAGCGACTTATTTTTTATATTCATGTAAAGAACTGTCATGCGGGGTTACAAATCCTCTTAAATTTGCTTAGAGAAAGGTATTGGATCCTCAACGGAAGAAAGAGTGTAAAGCTTGTGTTAGCCAGCTGTGTGATTTGTAAAAGGTTTAATTCAAGGGCTTTATGGACATCTAGTGCTCCTCTACCTGAAAACCGAGTAAAAGATTCTGCCGTATTTCAAGTTACAGGCATAGATATGGCTGGTCCTTTGTATCTTAAGAACGATAAGAAGAGTTGGATTTTGATTTTCACATGTGCTATATATAGAGCTGTTCATCTAGAGCTAGTGACCTCTGCTTCCACAGATGCATTTTTGATGGGTTTGAGAAGATTTGTGGCTCGCAGAGGAAGATGCTCTGTTATCTACTGTGATAACGGAACAAATTTTGTTGGCGCAGCTAATTTATTGAGAAGCTTAGATTGGCAATGTATACAAAAATATGGGTCTGTCAACTCCATAGACTGGAAGTTTAACCCGCCAACGGCGGCGTGGTGGGGTGGCTTCTGGGAGAGGCTGATTAGGGTAATAAAAGATCTTCTTAAAAGAGTCTTAGGACGCGCCTGTCTTACGTACGAAGAAATGACAACTCTTTTAGCTGATGTTGAAAGTGTAGTGAATTCAAGGCCTCTAACATACCTTTCTGAAGATGCGACTGTAAAGCCTATCTCCCCATCTATGTTTCTTCAAGATGTTCACGAAATTCAGCTTCCAGATGTTGATGCAGTTGAACAAAATTCTCTATCAAAGAGGCTCAGATACAGGCAGTCCCTACTCAGAGCTTTGAGAGATCGATTCAGATCCGAATATTTGGGTGCTCTCATACAGCGAGCAAATAGAAAACAGCCAGAAAAGGGTATCGCTGTCGGAGATATTGTATTAATTGGATCTGACAACAAGAAACGAATCCACTGGCCACTAGGCCGTATCACAGAACTTATTCCTGGCAAAGATAAGAAAGTTCGACTTGTAAAGGTTCAAACTTCGCAACATGAACTTTTACGACCTATTCAAAGATTATATCCTTTAGAAGTAACATCATCAAATAATAGTTCAAAACTGAAAGAAGCATACCATTCAAAGGAAACCTCTGCTCAAACTGTTAAACCCGTTGTAACTTCAGAAGAGGAACCAGTCAGATATAGCAAAGCGGGAAGGAGAATTAAAGTCCCTGAAAGACTAATGTATTGAGAACTACACCTGCAACATTTGGTTTTGATTATAACCTATAATCAAAAGGTGGGAGGATGTTATAACTGAACCATTTTCAATTTCAGTGTATAAATTCGTTTATTATTTATCCTCTATTTTTTGTAAGTTCACGTGCTGAACAACATGTCGAAGAAAAAAAGAGTTAAATGAATTTAATGCTTTTAATTTTTATGTAAAATATGAGCGCGTGCTATCTTCAAAATTTGTTAAAATGTAAAGATTATGTGATGCGCGTGGCATCCACAGTTTTGTTTTTTTTTTAATTCAAGAAATAGAATAGAATAAAGTTAGCAACGATGTTGGTTGCATTTTTTTTATATAGTATGAATTTTTAATTTTAGTGAACTACTTTTTACCGTAGGAATAATTTTCTTATGTTTAATGTTATAGGGAATTATTATATGAGCATAAAAGATGCTACTTTAATAATTTTAAAGTGTAAATAAGTAGTAAGGCGTCCGCTTTTATACAGTTTAATTTAGTAAGAGAAAAGCTAGGAATTTGCGGTGCTTATTCCGTTGCTTTACAGGGGGGACTCATGTCAAAGCTGTACCTTGGGGGGGACTCATGGCAAAGTTGGGCCTGGGGGGACTCATGTCAAAGTTGGGCCTGGGGGGGACTCATGTCAAAGTTGGGCCTTGGGGGGACTCATGTCAAAGTTGTACCTTGGGGGGGCCTCATGTCAAAGTTGGGCCTTGGGGGGACTTCATTCAATAAATCCCCATTCAATAAACCGACTGAAATAGGCCCTTAGCACTATTAAGAGTGTATTATAAAAATTCGACAACGCTGTACCGACTGAAATAGGGGTACCTTGGGGGGCCTCATGTCAAAGTTGGGCCTGGGGGGGACTCATGTCAAAGTTGGGCCTTGGGGGAGACTTCATTCAATAAAACCCCATTCAATAAACCGACTGAAATAGGCCTCTAGCACTAATTAAGAGTGACGTATTAAAATTCGACAACTGTACCGACTGAAATAGGCCTCTAGCACTAAAAAAAAAAAAAAAAAAGAAAAGAAAAGAAAAGTAAATATTCTTTTTTAGTAGAAATTCTTCATTTTTTATTTTGAAACTTTTACATTTTTCGTTTCAAGCATTAATTAAAAAAAAAAAAAAAGCTGCATATAATGAGAATTTTAGGATTGGTAAAGATATAAGCATACACAAGGTACAAATGCATACATTTTGGTGCTTATAGTGATAACTATTATCCAGGGAGTGCAACCACTTTAAAATAATAATAAGTAGGAATCTTTAGAATTTTAAATGAAATTTAAAAATTTCCGTAAACATAATTGTTCTAATTTTTTCAATGCGTTCATCATATTTGACATAAATGAAAACAAATGAAAATTCCAAAGCATTTTAACATAAAGTTTGGAAAAGTTGTTAAATGGTATTTCTTTACTTTGTAATGCATAATCAACCATATTAAAAATGTGTGCAATAAATTCGATTCTTTGTGTTTTGCGCAAAATGCTTAACATACAAGGAAAACAAATGCGGAGAAATATTTTTTTTTTAATTACGTAAAGTATGAACAATTTTGAGAAAACTCACTCAATAATTCATTAATTTTTCATACAATGAGCCAATTTAAATTAACATTTTTGAGATATGTGCATATGTATTTTAATATAAATTTTCCGAGAAATAAATAGAAATTTAACTAACGCTTAAACACTTATTAGCAAAAATTGAAATAAATAAACAAAAAATAAATAAATAATGCCAGGAAGAAATTCAAGTCTGAAAACTAAGCCTATAAAATCGGCATTAAAAAAAAAAAAAAAAAAAAAAAATGACAAAAATAAGATTTAAAACTAACTCTTGACAAAAATCAATGAACTTAAAACGGCCTTTCACAAGAATATGACGAGTTTAACATTGCGAGAAAAACATTGGATGGGAAAATGCAAAAAATCCTTGAAGTCTCTTTTAAAATTCATGTTTGTATTATATATACTAAGTCCATAAGTTTGAAACCAGTAATAACAACAATATTTTAAATAAAACAAGAAATCTATAAACTTTTACAAATAATACAGTAGCAAAAAAAATCAGATAAGTAAAAATTATATTGTACTTTATCTCAACAAATACTACAAAAGTTTACATTTTATGATAAGAATTTTTATTGTATTTAATAATTATGCAATAGGTTATATAAAAGAATGGAATATTTATGTCTGAAGCTTTGTGAATCAAGTATATAAGTATATATCAATAAAATAATGCAAAACAATTAAAACAGCACTTACCAGGAATCAAAGACAGGAATGAAAGTTTCAGCTTCATTTTGTCGGAATCTCTGGATAACAAAATAATGGCGCACGCAGCCGTAGAACAAACAGATAACATAAAACAACAGCAGACGATTTCACAAATTACAGTAAAAAACCTAAAATGCTGTATTTCCCCCGATTGCGAAAAATTTACAGCAGATTATGCAGTTTTTTCCCGTTTTTTTTTTACAGTGCATATTTATATTTTTTAATTTATATTTTTTTATGCTCTTTACATTTTGGGAAAAAAAAACATTTAAATATTGAGAACAAGAAAGGGGAAAATTGTTTGAAATTAAGTTGGTAGATGGTCATGTCTCCTTCCGAGAAGATATGGTCATCCAATACAAGAAAGAAAAAGTCAAGTTAAAACAGCAAAAATTAGCACATTACTCATAATTAAGCATGAAAACATATAGTAATTTACAAAGATGCAGTTATATCACGGAAAATGAGTAGGTAGAATTCGAATAAAGCCTATTTGAAATGAAATTTCAATCTAGCACTTTTCGTAAAATTTTATGATATTTTTCGCTAATGTCTTGATAGTTTGTATACGTTTCATGGAACAACTTGAGGCGTCTTATGCATTTAACCAACCCCATTTTTTTTAACTCTGGCAATGTGTTCTTCAACACACACAGCAGAGTGATCCTCACCAAGTTCTCTAACTTCACAATCTGTAGAACCTGATAATATCAAACATGTTTCGTTTACTTCGCTGCTAGAGGTGTCGTGTTTTTTTTTTTTTTTTTTTTTTTTTTTTAATCTAGGGTTTATTTTACACTTTTCATTGTTTTAAGCTTAATTGCCAAATTTATCTGTTTCTGGGGTTAAAGTTTCCGATGATTTTCATTATTTTTTGGTGGTGTTTAAGCATAGCATTCTGTTTGATATCTATTCTAATTGTTTTTATTGTGGTTACATCGAGAACTTGTAACAATATGATGAAGTATTTTTGTTTGTGATGGTACATCAAGGTTTTTTAATGTGCTCAATAGGAGTTCAAAATTTCCAATTTTGGTTTTTACATTTTTATTCGATTCTGCAGCTGGTGTTTTGAAGTTACTTTGAATAACAGTATCTAGCGTATGTGGTGTTGAAGTAATGTTTTTATCCGGAATTCTTTCAGAAGATTACAACTGTAAAAACGGTTAATCGGAAATAACATTGGGATTAAAAGGACAAATATTGATTAAACAGAAATCATCTCTCTTCGATTTGAAGTGACAAATATTCAGTAAATTGAAAGAAAAATGGCCACCCATTTTAAAGCATACTCCGTCTTTGTTTCAGGTTGAGAGGCAAATATTCAGTTCTACAAGTGCCTTAAAAATCCGTACAGTAAAAAAAAAAAAAAATGTAACGTGTGTATAATAAAACATTCATATATTAAATTTAACGAAAATATTCAATCTATATTAAACAAATATTAACGCAACTGTGCGTCGCAATGAATGAGGTCTTTGAATTATTTCCTACGAACAAATTTTGATTTTTGATCAAGTTTTGGAAATATTTTGACTGGCCATCTGTCCTCTATGGCCCTCTATCCTAGAGTTATCCTATATCTCCAAAGAGAGAAAAAAAATAAAATGAAGATCTATTTTGTTTACCTGTGTACATTGATATTGCAGATGGCGTAAAGTTGAAACGATGAGATGTTTCCTCGTTCAACGTGCATTATAACAATTTGTCTGAAGTACTTCAATTTCATATTCAACTGGTTTAAGTTTTGCATTTTACTAATTTTAACGGAATGAATGAATAGGTCATTTTATATCGAAAGATTAATTAAAAATACGAAAAGTAATCAAAGTCTTGTTCCAAATGAGTTAGTAAAAAAAAAAAAAAAAGTTAACTGGTAATTTTCATCTACGGCACTAAAATCAATATGGTTATCTTCAAAATTTTGCCTCTTCAAAAATTTAAAACATTTATACGAACAATTTTATTATCATTTTTATTTTAGTAGCAGAATGTAAATGAATTAAATAATATGCAAATATATATGTATATATCTATTTTATTTTCAAATATATTTAACGCGTATACACTCCTCCTCATATTTATAAGGATACTTTATGTTTTGAAAAAAACTAATGTAAAAATAATTGTGAACAAGATTATAGTAAGTGCACTTAATATATCTAGTATTTTAAAAACCAAAACTGCTATATATGTATTTTTTTTAAATATGAAACAAAATTAATAAAAAAAATAATGAAAATATTTTTTTCTCCACGTTTTTAGATGTTCATAATTATAGGGACAATCAAGATTTTTGCGTTTTATTTAACTTTCTAGCGGATAAATTACAGTTGACATGCGAATTTGTCAACAACAGGGCTAGGTTAATTCACATATAAGCCTTCAATTTTTCTTGGACGGACATTAACGGTAATTCCTCGAACAAAAGAACGTTCATGTAGTGATGAAGTATGATAAATATGTCTTTTAAGTGGAGGGATAATTTCAATCCGCCGAATTTTTAATGAAATTAGAAGATCTAAAATTGCTGAAGGAAAAATGATGAAACGTTGAACTGCTGGTTCGACAGGAGAAAGATCTGATGCAGAAAATGAGTTTTTTTTTTTTTTTTTACAGAGATCGAAGAATCATAATTACTCTTAATGTTCTACTCATAATGAGTGCTTTTGAATTTGCTTGTATTTTTTAACGAAAGGTTGGGGTCAATATTTATGCATGTTTAAAATAAATAATAATATGTTAAATTGAATACAAAACCTGTAATAATCAATAATCATTTAAAGTGGGAAAGAACCGCTGTGTTAAAGTTGAATAAAGATTATATTAAATGGTAAATGTTGCATTTTCGGATGAAAAACATTTTAATCTTAATTAATCTGAAGATAGCGAAAGACAGAGCAGAATTTTTAAAGACAGATATGAATCATGCATTTTAAAGGTGGGTCTATGGCGCTCTTGTGTGCTGTTTCTAATGAAAACAGAATGAATTTAGTAATTTATACTTTCTCTTACTTATAGGGTCGAGAAAGTATTGTTTTAGGGTCAAATTTTCGAACGTGAGGTTTTTTTTTTTTTACATTTACATGTTCTGATGTCCCCTGAATACGAAAATTATGTTTTTTGCGAATGATCTGTGTGTCTGTCAGTGTGTCTATGTAATTGTCTGTATGCATGTTATCAGCATATCTCAAGAACAAATAGTAGCAGAAATTCCAAACTTGATATGCTAAATGTGTAGCATATAGGGATGCTGCACTAAGCTTTTCGTTGAGATAAGGCAAATGTTTCGTGTACATGGACGATCAAAAGTATTAAAATACATTACGTCTATGGGGGAAATTGCAGGTAAGTAGAGTTTAACATCCATAGGCTGCACTAAACAAAATGAAACGAATATATATTTTTTGTAATAGAGATAGTCACCTGGGAAAATATTTTGTGTATGAAGGAGCCTTGCCTCCACCCCTCGGGGGAAAGTCCCCCTCGATGAAAGAAAATTTTCATGATAGGTATCTTTCAAAAGAGCTCGCCAATACCTTTAAAACGAATGGTTGGACCATCGATCTGTGATAATTTAAAATAAAGATATCGATTTTTTTTCATTAAAAAAAAAAAAAAAAAAAAAAGTAATATTGAGAATAAATTCAACTTTTTTTTGGATATTTAGTGTTATTCCACTTCTCTAATATAGAAATCGTCTGCATTAACATGGAAGATAATTTTTTTAAATAATAATTTAAATAAATTATTTTTACTGAGTGAATTTGTATAGGCAAATATAGAAGAAAGACGAATGGTGGCCACAAGACACTAGTTATATGTTGTTAGTGGATGTGCTTTACTAATAATATTTTACCATTTCCAGGAAAGCTGTTCGGGAATTGAAATAAATTTCTCATAGAGATATGGTAAATAATGTATGTTTAAGCTAAATATTCATCGCTTGTTTTTTGTATATTTACACGTTTTGAGGCTTCCTGATTATCATAGTCAAGTTTTTTAACGTTTGGTATTTGTCTGTGTCTCTTAGAGTGACTTAAAAGCAAATAATTTTAGGAGATCCAAATGTTGTATTTTGAAGTTACTGTAAGTTTGTTGCTGGAAAAATTTGATCAAGATTGATAAGTTTCAATGAATGATGCGTGTGAAAATTGTCTGTATAATTTTAAGTAAACTTTAATTTCAATAACAGAATTAAACTCTATATAAATGTAGGTGCATTAATGAAACGGGCGAGTTGAGGGGGGGCGGTAGCCCCCTCACACATAAATAATTTTTATATAAAAATCTTCCATAGCTTAATTTAATTGTTTAACATAGGTTTACATAACTGTACTCGTTATCTTACCTCTTAATCTCCAACCTGCATTTATAGTATGAAATTTCAGGGAGAGTAGAATTTTTCAAGAGAAATTAGTGTGAGTGACACACCAGATTATTTCTATTATTATGAACATCAAGATAATATCCGCAAATTTAAAAAATGGAATTCTCAGATTTTTGTTAGATTTTGGGGGTAATAATATTTTGTTCAACAAGACATACATTTTCGATCTATTTCTAGAGCAATAGGAAATAGTTTTAAGAAAGAAACTTCTGTATTATTGCCTTTCCCGTGTCTTCAATTTGAAAAAAAACTTAACGTATCATATTAGAAAAGTGCATGCAAGTGGAAAGCAATTTTAAATAGTTTAATTGTATGCAGAATATCATCTATGCTGTATGAAATGGTATTGAAACTGAATGTTAGAAAAAAAATGTATATATATATATATATATATATATATATATATATATATATATATATATATATACCAGAGAGAATGTCTGACTGTTTCAACCTAAAAAGGGACTCCATAAAATATTAATTTAAAGAATAACTGAAAAAAATTACTAAAATTTGAGATTTCCTTATAATGTGAACACCTGAAATAATAATATTTTTGACCGTACTTAAAGTTTTTTTTTTTTTTTTTTTTTTTTTTTTAAGATAGAAAAACAATAGAATTTTTTAAATATCGTCTATTAATGAAATTCAAATTAATAAAAAATATATTTGTTGAAATAATAGTGTTCAGTGTTTAGTTAATATAGAAAAACGGGTGTCCTTATAACTATGAGAACCAGTAGTGTATTTTGCAACCTTTTAAGAAACCTATTTTGGAAAAGAACTGTCATATAATTTTGTAAGACGAATATAATTAGTATTGCAAATTATGCACTTTATTGATGTGATCGATCCAAAAAAAATATAAAAACGGCAAAATATTATTAGTGATGTAACAAAATATTTACATTATTTTTTTTTTCTCATGAAAAAAAACAAAAAAAACCCTCATTACAAAAAGCATGTTTAAAAGAAATATATTGAATAACATAAATGGTTAATTAGCTTTATTTTTTTTTTTTAATTAACGTGGTCTATGTTTTTTATCATTTATAATTGATATTTTTATCTTTCTTTGTGGATTTGTGAAAGAAAAAAAAAAGGAAAAAAAAATAAATAATATATTTCACGTCATAAGTAACAAAACTAAGAGAATAAAATAACTTTGGGAATGATATTTAATATTTATGAAGAATTGCACTCAAAAATAAATGTTAATTTATGCAACAAAAAGATTTTTTTATAGTATATAGAAAATAAATTAAAATATTTTCTACGAGTAAAATTACTTTAATGTCTATTCATTGTTATTATTATTATATTTTCGAAGTATTGTTTATTTTAGAAGGGTCTTTTGAAATCCTTTGAATGATAATAAAAAGTAATAAAAAAGTGTTTAAGATAAATAAATAAAGATTAAGATGTGAATTAACATAACACATCTTCCGTCTTTTTTCCTTTTCTCAAAATATCCAAGTATGACACTCACATTACTTTCTTTTACCTTTGATTAGAATAGCATATCAAGCAGTTTAAGATGTGGCTTCAAATTACATATATACAGGATACGCATTTAGAATTCTGAGATTTTATTTCTTTTTGATATTTGTTCTTGTGTTATGCTAATATAATACACGCAGGTACACAGAAGGAGCGCTAAAATATTTGGTTTTGCGATTCAGGACACTCCCCAAAAATTGAACTTTCCAGAAATTTCAATTTAGAAAAGTTTAATGTAAGCAATGATATCTTTACCGTGTATAAGTGTTAGAGAAAGTAGACGCTATATTAAAATTTAGATGTAATTAATTTTAATTACATTAATTTAGGATTACAATCCCAGAAAATAAAAGTCATTGAAGCAATTATATTTGTTTAAAACACAAAAATGGTATTTGAAATAAAATGTCGTAGAGCAGATAAAAGAATATATATATATATATATATATATATACTGATAAGTATAAAGGATTTAAGTCCGAAAATGTCGATTTTGAGTTATGTACATAGTCAGACTCAGAAAAAAATTCTCTGTCGATTGGTATAAAGGATTTAAATCCATGCCATTTAGTCTTTCAAAAAATCCATTAGTAAAAAAAAAAAAAAAAAAAAAAAAAAAAAGATTCAATTCAGAAATTTAGCATTAATCTTTGGTATAAAATATTTAATTCAATTTTTCCCTTTATTAAATGAAGATTGATAATCACTGAATGGTATAAAGCGTATCAACCAACATAATCCCTTTTTCCTAATCGATTCTGCTGATTAGTTTTTAGTTAGTTTTACTTTATTTTTCGTCTCCTTAAAAACCAAAAATATGGACTTAAATCATTTATACTCATCAGTACAGATATATATATATATATATATATATATATATATATATATATATATATATATATATATATATATATATATATATATATATATATATAACTTTTGCAATTAATTTTTAATTACGGATTTTTTTTAGAGTGTGTCACGATTTGTTTTTATCTCTAACTTACACAATACAAATACTTCCGTAGAATTTTTGAACATGAGTTATTATTAGCTGATTGCTACAAGTTTTCCACATAGAAAAATAAATAAATAAAATAAATAACTAAATAATTAAATAAAAAATAAAATAAAAGTTTCCATACTACGTTTTATAAATTAAACAAATTAAAAAAAATCTATCATATATATATATTCATTTCAGTGTATTAACACATAACATTTCAACTTTATGTATACATATTATATATATATGTATATATATATATATATATATATATATATATATATATATATATATATATATATATATATATACATACATATATATATATATATATATATATATATACATAGATATATCGGGGAATATGGGGCTAGTTGTAACAGGGTTAGGAAGTAACACACAATTTACGAAATATTTTGTAAAATTTTTTATGAGATATTTCGATAAACGTAATTTTATTAGGTAAGCACGACCAGTTTTCTGAAAAAGTGGTTAATGAGAGGTTCTGTACATGTGCATTTTAGCTAGTTAATGGGGAAAAATATGCATTTCGTAAATTTTCATTATAGTTATATTAATTTAGTGTTTATAGCAATTTATTTAGTGTGTGTGTTGAGTTATAAAATGCATGTTTGCGTTTTTGCATAAATAGTTATATCTATCTATCTATCTATCTATATATATATATATATATATAGTAAATAAACAAAATGTCCAAAATCATACGATGGGGCAAATTGAAACAAAATTTTGGGGCAAGTTGTAACATGTTACACTTTAACTTTTGTGTTTTGATTCATGCAATGAGACATTGTACTTTAAATGTTAACAAGCAAATTATTTATTGTATGCCTTTTTTAACATGATGAACTATAAAAAAGAAATCTGAAAGATCTCTTATGGGTCAAGATATATACGATTTGGCTACAGCTGAAATCTTTGAGAAAGACATAAATATAAAAAAAAATTCTATGATGATGTTCCCATTGATCATAATATCTGGTTCAAAAGTGTAGTTTCATACCGTTTCTAATTCATCCATATCAACAGTGTTTTTCAGTGGAAAAACAAATTCGTGTGGCAAAACGACGAATGAGATTTCTCATCCAACGAAACACAGCGAACGTTTTTCAGTAAAAGAAAAAAAAAAACAGTCGTTCTCTTTCTGTCTTTTTGGTTGGAATCTAACATGCACCTTTTTATGCTTCTCTGGGTTGTTTGATGTTTCTGTATAGTTTTACATGTTAATTTAGAAGTTTCTGGAGCATAGTTTAATATGAATAGTTAAAATGAACTGTAGTCTTTCTATGGAACTCAACGATTTTTCTGAAGACAACTGTAGATTTTCATTGGCGCAATCTCGACTGTAAAAATACATCAGTTATTTTGCAGAAAATTTTAAGTAATTTTTCAGTAATTAATAATAATAATAATAATAAAAAAAAAAAAAAAAAAAAAAAAAAAAAAAACATTGTGAGCTTTTTGTCTGAGCATAGCAAAGAACACTTCTAATATCGAAACAATATATTTACAGCAGATTGTAAAGAAATACAATTATACTCACTTCTGTTGCTAGAAAAATAAAAAATAAAAATTGTAAACTAGAGCCACAAAAATAGTATGAATCAGGAGCAGATATATTATTAACATATTAAGGCACAAACATAACGTTTATCATACGACTTTAATCTATTTAAATTTGAGACGACGTAAAACATTGAAAAACGAAAAAGAAAGAAAGAAAAAAAAATAGAAGAAGAAGGAAAAAAATAATTGATTAAGTATTTTAATTAAAAAGTAAATTAAAAAACATAAATCAAATACTTTTTTTTTAATTTCGTATAAGTTCAAAGGTATAAAATTCCGAGGCGTTGCTAAAAGAACTCAGACGATTGAAATGAAACGAAATTTAAATGAAAAAATTAAGGGTATAAATAAATGAAAGTGCATAATTCGGCGAATCTGGCTAATCCTAACATTCGAATGGTACAACTTTGAACCCTCTAGTCGAATAATTAATATGTTAAAAGTGTACTACAAAAACATTGCTACTAATATATATTTTTTATTTTATTCCCGGAAAAAATAATAAACATGTATTTTATTATTAAAGACTTTTTCTTAGCTTACATTCTCTGTCATTAACCGCCTGCCGATTTCTGCTGAACCCGAGTTAAAAAAGGAAAAGTTGTAACTAAGTTAGACATTACAGTCCTAACATTACAAATCTAGTACCGAAGGAAAGTGGCGATTTTTCTGAATCCAGGGGTTATAATAGTTTTTCGTAACGATAATTAGATTTTTTCAAATTAACTAAAGTGTGAAATTTAGGTGACAACACTTCCTTTTTACTTTTCTAATTTTTAATGAGAATCAAGCTAATAGAAAATGATTTATATTTTATTTCCTTATTTTGGAAACAAATATTTATCATTTATTTATTTATTATTATTTTTAAATCCATTTTAAAATTAAAATGGAGTTTGTTATTTAATATCTTTTGATTCAATTATCCGAATGAGCTAAAAAGTGCGGCTTTAGCTAGATTTTTTCCTGAGTAATAAGTGTGCCATAAGTTGTCGGTTGAACGGTATAGACATGTATTAGCGAGCTAAAAGCCGGGAAAACACACAATCAGATTTATATATATATAGATAAGAGGTTTTTAATATTTTAACATTTAAAAAGTTTTTGTAAAATTTCCTTAATTTTTTATACAATTTTGTCCTTACCTTGTAACAACTCATAACCCAGTTTATTATGAAGTTTTTGGTAAAATACCGTAATATAAATTTTCATTTTAAATCGATACCCCATTACTTTAAGGACTAAGGTTATACTCTAAATAACATTATCGGCATATAAATACTTATTATTCTAAACTGAAATATATTATGACACTCAGTATCTAATACCATTTCAAATTTCGGTTTTCACTTTCGAAATTTCACAAACATTACGTTTTAAGGTCTACAAAAAATAACTTTAATATCTTATTCATTTTGATGAAAAAAAAAAAAATAATAATAATAATAACAATACTAACTAAATGCATTTTCGCCTTTTATAGACATAATGTTTATCATAAATATTGTTCACAGTGTTCTCTGCTTTTGTAATTTCCTTAAGGAAAAAAAAATGTTTTATTTACATTTTTTGCTAGTTTTTAAGCCGCGGAGGTCCCGTTGCAGTGATGCATTATTGTAAAAGTTAATGTATGAATATTGAAAGATTGAATATGATGAAATATTCCGTATTATTACTTTATATTTTATAATAATAAAATTATTACATATTTATATAATTATTAATTTTAAGATTATTATAATTACCATTTCTCTATACTCTTAAAAAGAACGTTTAAATGTGATATTTTAAGTTTATTTATATAAAGTATCAGTATATAGATAGGTAAGCAGTATCGCACATAGAACCTGAAAACACAAAATTCGTATGTTACCAATTATGTCACTGGAACTTTTATTACTAGAAGTAATAAGTTACTTACATATTAGGTAATTAATCACTAGTGAAAGTTTAAAATGTTGTTTATCGACAACTGAATTTCATGACCAAATTCAGTAAGATAAGTAAATTTGAAAGAAAAGTTTTTATTTTTATTTTTATTTTTTTAATTTATTTTTATTTGAAATCAGTTATTCCAGGTGTAATATACTAAATATACATTTCCTAAGCACACCACTACAATAATTTTGCTAAGAACGGTAAATTTCAAAGTGTGATGTAGAAAAAGTTCTCTAACTAATTTGAAATACGTTTTTATTATTATTATTATTTATTTAATAACTGCCTTAAATGGGTTTTGTGAATGCTGGTACAGTATTCCTTCTTAAAAGAATAATTTCTCAAAGAATAATTGCCTCAAAAAAAAAAAAAAAAAAAAAAAAAAAGTAAATTGATTCTTAATAATTTGATAAAATTTTCTAGCTGATACAAGCCACTCACTGCCCCAAAATTTATATATATATTTTCAGTCTCTGATATTTCTAGCTGTTTTTATCAAATGGGAAAGAGTAAATTTCTCAGATATTAAAATGTGCATAATTTATTTTTATATCCATACATCGTAACACAATGAAATTCTAAATCTTCTGTTATTAAGACGAATTAATATTTGACGTGCGTTGAAATGAGCAATGCATTTAAAGTTCATGCGTTTGTAACATATATAACAGTATAACAGTATAAAATTATATATATATGTATATATATATATATATATATATATATATATATATATATGGGGGAAATTTGTACCCTTCAAATTATACAATGCAACAGTTTTTTATAAATGATATTTTGTTTAAAACAGAGGAGGTAAAATGAGATGCTTTTTTATATTAACAAAATATTTAAATATTTATATGTGATATAATGAGTAATATTCAAAAACCTTACATTTAAATTTATCATACACATTTTACATTTATTGAAAAATTAACTTTTAAATATTCTTTTTATTATCAAAATCCGATCTCTTTTAAATTAGAATAAATTACTAATGTAAAGTTAAAAGATATTAAATGATTTTTTGTTTCATATCTAATTACTGTTATATTATGTATTACACATAGTTGCAGAGCTTTCAAGTTGTCAGAAGTACATAGGACCATTAGCTTACATTAGGAAATTTTATAATTAATTTTTGAATAATTATCTGTGGCTAATTGTATTAGAAAACAAGATTAGAAAGCAATGGTGGTTAAAAAAAAAATAATAAATAATTAATTAAATATTTTAGCTATATTAATTGTATGATTGCCACACTAGATTTACACATTAAGGTAGGTTTATTTTTTTCTAACGATTGAAGTGACGATTCATATTATACAAATTGGAGTATAAGAAAACCACTAAACATAAATTAAAAAACAGTTTTTTTTTTTTTTTTTTTTTGTAATTGAAATATTAAAATATTTGAGAACTACAAATTATTTACTATCGGTATTAAATAAAAATTCTGTAGCATGAATAACATTAATTATATATTATTAGGTGCTATATGATGTCGGTATAGCTATATGTAATCTGGAGCTATGGCACTTGTTAGCGTCTATGGGGGAAATTGCAGGTAAGTAGAGTTTAGCATCTATAGACTGCACTAAAACAAATGAAACAAATATATATTTTGTGCAATAGAGACAGTCAACTGGGAAAAGAATTATGTGTGCGTAATAGCCTCGCCTCCCCCCTGGGGGTGAAGTCCCCCCTCGAGGTGAGTAAATTTGTGTGATGGGTATCTTTCAAAAGAGCTCACCAATACCTTTAAAACGAATGGCTGAACCATCGATCTGCGATAATTTAAAATAAAGTTATCAATTTTTTTCATTTTTAACAAATAAATAAATAAAGTGGATGTGCTTTACTAATAATATTTTACCATTTCCAGGAAAGCTGTTTGGGAATTGAAATAAATTCCTCATAGAAATATGGTAATTAATGTATGTTTTAAGCTAAATATTCATCGCTTGTTTTTTGTAAATTAATGAAACGGGGGTTGAGGGGGTCAGTAGCCCCCCTCGCACAGAACTAATTATCATATAAAACTCTTCCTAAGCCTAATTTTAATTGTTCAACATAGGTTTTCATAACAGAACTCGTTATCTTACCTCTTAATCTGCAACCTGTATTTATAGTATTAAGTTTCAGGGTAAGAGAAAGTAGTGTGAGTGACACACCAGATTAATTTTTAATTATTATAGTATTTGATTTTTTCCATTCATTTCTTAGATTTAGGGTTATTGGGATTTTTATTTTCAACTGAAGTACTGTAATCAAATAAGGAAATATAATAATGTATCCGCGATTTTTAAACAGTCACATAGAAGCTGTTTGATATTGGCTTTTGTTTCTTTTGGAAGTTATGGTATCATTCACTTTATATATTTACCTTACTGAAAAATGTTGGTCAAACGCAAACAGTTTTCGTGTAGTTATATTTTAATTTAAATATATGAATAGATACATACAAATATATTTTTTGTCGTTTTTGAATGAATAAAACTGAATTCCTTTCCTGGCCACAATTGCTTTTTTGTTTCAATTTTTTGGGACAAAAGGACAGTTAGACCTTCAGATGAATGTTACGACTGCATTTATTTTACCTGCTTTATATTCTTTAATTTGCTTCAAGCTGAACCGTTTGCTTGAACTGTTTATTTATTTATTTTTTTTATTTACTTACTTAATGCATGAAAGCGAACTGCCCGGATAATATCTGAATGAAATTTCTATAACCTATGTTGTACCGTACTTTTCGACATATATTATTTCAATACATCTAATTTAATAAGTATTTTTAAATAAGTATTTTTAGAAAATCCGTTTATGTGTACAAATGGCTTCTAACATTTATTTCATGTATTTTAATATGCACATTAAAATAGAAAAGGTTTTATCAAAATGATTTTAAAAGAAAATGTTCAATAAAAAAATGTTTATGTTAAGAAAAATCAGAGCAACGAATGTATTTAATATTTTCAGGGATTTCTAAGATATTTTTCTTCATTTTCTTTATTTATTTTTCATTTTTCTATTGTATTACGAGAGCTATTAAACGTACATTAAAAAAAATAATAATGTTATAAATCGAAAGAAACATTTATAAATTGCGATTTACTCAAGAAAAAATGATATCATATTTCATTCATTTCTTTATAGCAATGTAACAAATTTTGACTTGTTGGGGATAAATTATCGTACATAAGGGTCATATTTGTCATATTAATAAATCATCTTCTATTTCAGTTTTTTTTTTTTTTTTCTAATATACAACGCATGTTTTATATGAAATTCATAGTTTCATATATTTGAAATTATCCTATCGAAATTATGTATTATAATATAGAATATTTAGTTAAAGTTTATCAGTTAAACTTATTTTACCATGTTTTTATTAACTTCGATTTTTGTTTGTTTGTTTGTTTGTGTGTTTGTGTGTTTGTCAGGGACAAATCTTGCAATCGATTTTTAACTCACTTGCCGACTAGCTAGATATTTGAAATTTTCAGGACAGCTCGCAACACGGTGACAATACATTTTTCTAATAATTTTAGTCAACTATTTCAGGTCCCGCTGACTTCGGCAGCGCTTATATAATTCGACAGAACATTTATTTAACTAACTTTCCGACAAGCTATACATTTCAGATTTTCAGAATAGTTCAGAAAACGTTTAAAATGCATTTTTTTTAATACCTTTAGCCAACTGTTTCGGGTTCCTGCTGCCTTCGGCAGCGTTATCAGTACAAAGCTTGCAATCGATTTTCCACTAACTTTCCCACTATCTGGACATTTGAAACTTTCATGAAAGCTCATAACACGGTGACAATACATTTTTCTAATAATTTTTGTCAACTAATTCAGGTCTCACTGCATTCGGCAGCGCTTATATTATTCGACAGAAAATTTATTTAACTAACTTCCCGACTAGCTAGACATTTGAAACTTTCAGAATAGTTCAGAACGCGGTGAAAATGCATTTTTTTTAATACCTTTAGCCAACTGTTATGGGTTCCTGCTGCCTTCGGCAGCGTTATCAGTACAAAGTTTGCAATCGATTTTTCACTAACTTCCCGCCTAGCTAGATATTTGAAACTCTCAGGCTAGCTCAAAACACGGTGACAATACATTTTTTTTATACTTTTAGTCAACTTCTTCAGGTCCCTACTGCTCTCGGCAGCGTTTATATGATTCAACAGAAATTTTATTTAACTGACTTCCTGTCTAGCTAGACATTTGAAACTTTCACAATAGTTCAGAACACGGTGAAAATGCATTTTTTTAATACCTTTAGCCAACTGTTTTGGGTTCCTGCTGCCTTCGGCAGCGTTATCAGTACAAAGCTTGCAATCGATTTTTCACTAACTTCCCGACTAGCTAGATATTTGAAACATTCAGGATAGCTCAGAACACGATGGCAATACATTTTTTTAAATACTTTTAGTGAACTGGTTCAGGATCCTACTGTATTCGGCAGCGTTCATGTGATTCAACAGAAAATTTATTTGACTAACTTCCCGAGATGCTAGACATTTGAAACTTTCGGAATAGTTCAGAATACGGTGAAAATGCTTCTTAAAAATATTTTTATCCAATTGCTTCGGGACCCTGCTGCCTTTGGAAGCGTTTCCAGTACACAGCTTGCAATCAACTTTTAACTAACTTCCCGGCTAGATAGCCTTTTGAAACTTTTATAATAGCTCAAAAGACGATAGAAAAGAATTATGCAATAATCAACGGGGGAGGCTTAACCTTTGGAGACGGGCTCTTCTGAATCTCCACAGTGGCTTTGGAGTCCCTCTCTAAAGGTTAAAAACGCTCAAAACCGCTGCATAGTGGTGATCGGCTTCTTTCCCTCTTAGAATCTTAGAATCTTAGATAGAAAGGAATTTTTTTAATACTTTTAACCAATTGCTGGGGTCCCGACTGCCTTCAGTAGCGTTTATATGATTCAGCAGAAAATTTAAAAACATGGTTTATAAAATTTTTTTTATCTTATAATTATTTCTTTTATTATTATCATACGTATCAACCAAATGTAACTTCAAAATATATATTGAAATATATTATTGGTTTTAAATTGTATATTTACTTGTTTATTTATTTTTTTTTTTGTCCTGCTTTTATGTTTTTATTAAGAAATATATATTTGTAAGGCGACCAAGTATTATGCAAAATAATACACATCCGTTTTAATGGCGGAAAAACATGTCCTAACAAGTAATAAGGACACTAGATTCAAGAAAGTATAAATATTAATATCTTAATTAAGTGTTGAACTAAAAATAACTTAAAAATAAACTATTATTACTTTTTTTTTTTTTTTTTTTTTTTTTTTTTTTAAGGTAAAGTTGTTGATTTTCGATTAAGTCAGGTGGGTAATTCGATTTTAATTAACCCTTTAAAATGTATTAACCAATAAAACGAAGAAATGGAAGTACATAAAAAATAAATCTTAAATGGAAAATGTTTAATAAAAATCCTTCCCTCTTTTCACACTTATATAATCAATGTATGTGTATTCCCCGATAATGGCGCTTTCCTATTTAGTACTCGGTTCGTAGATTTTTTTTTTTTTTTTTATAAACTTATATACCTATATATCAAACTGAAGTTCAAATTAATCTTAGTTATCTAGTAGGACAATGACATTCCTTTCTCTTACTCTACTCTAGACATTCTATTACAACTTAAAGTATATGTTATGAAATACATTATTTTAGCATTTGCAGAGTGCTTAAAATACATTTTAAAATATTTTTAGCAAAAATTTATTTGACTGAAGTAATTGACTAAGGAATTGACGCTACTACCCCCTCAACACCTCACCTCCTTTGAATATTGTAGCTAAATTTACTAAGTATAGTTATTGCTGTTTTTAAATTTTTAAATTACTTCAAATTATTCAGAACATAGCTGCCTTTAGCATTCTTTAAAAGTAATTTGAATAATTTTAGCAAACATCTACATTGTATACACATAACCGTGTACTTTTACAATTAGCACTAAAAGAATCTGGGATAAGCACCAAAACTTTTTACATTATTCTAGTATATTATTAGATCGGAAAATTAACTAAAATCTGATAAAGCCTGCTTAAAAATCCCCCTCTCCTTCCTTTTTAAACTGACAAGCACCTAATTTTAATCTATTGAATCTCTCTTTTTTTTTTAAGTAAAGGCATCCGGCATATGAAATTTGGTTCCTTTACATACGATAAAAGTAAAAGTGCAACATTCTCGCAAATGGTTTAAAATGCAAAATAAGAGTGCATCTTTTCAACCTATATACATCCAATTGAATCATTGTAGATTTTTACATTAGTAATTTAAAATGACGAGTTGGATGCACTTACACTCAACACCAAAAGATCTATATAATTCAGGAAAATTATTGAGAGACGCTTACAAATTGTCATATTTGAAATAAAAGATTGTGAACTAGAGCAGTGTCATCTATCAATAAATATGTGTTTAAATTCCATCAGCGTAGTTTTAAATAACAACCATTTTACAAAATAAATTTTGTGCCTTTGTACTTCATACAATTTGAGATAAATAAGTAAGTAAGGCAATAAATAAGTAAGGCAAAATATTCAGCAAAAGAACAATACTTACCGACTTTCGTGTACCTAAAGTTTACAGTCAGCAATTTCTGTCAGTGTGCAAATAAATGCATTAAATTTCAATATGTTATGTGAATACCAAATTTTTCAAATATTAAAAAGAAAAAAAAAAATGCTACAAAATAAACCTAAGACCTACCATTGTTAGAAATACAATGAATATTTTTATCTTATAACAGGATATAATTCAACAAGACACTTTTATATAAACAAACCTGACTTTTTTTCTTTTTAGAAGTGTTGCATAATCATACAACCAGGGACCATAAATATGGATTAAACACCAATGTATGTATCAGATTTTCTAATTAATGTAAAAATACGGTTAGGCATGAAGGGACCAAGCCTTTCAATATATTTTGGTCGATATTATTTCCAATGGCAGATGATAGAAGTTTTTAATGCTAAAAATGAGGTATACTGTTTTCTATTTGCATGAATGGCTGTAACCGGTAAGCTCCAAACGTTTCCCATTAGGTTTGAATCAGAAGAAACAAATGGAATTACATATATACCATTATTTAAAAACTATTCTCACGTGCTATTCTCAGTGTGTATGGATACATTGTCCTGTTGGAACAGTTTGAAATGTTCCCCAATTTACAGTGCGGCAGTACATAATACTCTATATATATTTCTAATTTACAGCTAGGTGATAATTTTGCACATCTGAAAACATCTACATAGGAAAAATGTTTATCATTATTATTATTATTTTAATTCGGAAAAACCTCTTTTAGCCATAATTTCTAATTCTCCCCTACATACTTTTTAAAGTAACGAAGGCTATAATGTACTTGATTCTCTATAACTGTTTTAGATGATGAATAGGGCTGGATTATTTATCAATATATCCCCACGTATCGATAGTTTTTAAATATCCCGATAACAATATTTAAGATTTTGCTCTGACGATATATCCCTTT
The DNA here is from genome assembly GCA_963930645.1 of Salticus scenicus. NCBI lineage: Eukaryota > Metazoa > Arthropoda > Arachnida > Araneae > Salticidae > Salticus > Salticus scenicus. The sequence continues at coordinate 271,073,371 of OZ005649.1, read as the reverse complement.
AACGATATTACCTAGTGCGCACCGCGCGATCAATCGATATGCCGATAAGTACCGTTAAACGCCAACCACGGATTAATAGAATTATGCTTCCGCGCTAGCGCGCATCACGAATGAAACCTGAGCGAACGAACCACGATCAGCGAACGAAACCCGAACAAAAAGAGCGCGCAATATCTTATACTAATACCCATTCTCTTATTTTTCTCCCATCCCTCACTGATAAAATAAAAAAATATAACCCCACCCCAAACAATCACTCCTACAATGCATATACTTCCTCTTCCTTTATTCCTGCGTGCGAAACCTCAAATCTAAAATATCACTGTTTTAATAAGTCCACCGCATAATAAAAAAATAAACAGTATTTATTGAAAGCCATCTGCTTTTTCCACAGTATATTGATTTCCCACAGTATATTGACTTCCCACAGTATATTGATACATTCATGCATTTACTGACCCTAAACGATAATATGAAAGAATTTATACTACCGTTAGTATTTGATAATATTGCACATCACCACTCGTGGATCGTAGGTGTAATACCACAGTAACCACAAAGGCGATATAAAAACAAACGCTTATTATGACGAATGAAAACAATATCTTTTGTTTTAGCTCATTTCCTGCTATTGGTTCATTGATATTGGTTTCAAAGTATCGATAACTTCTGGCGAATAAGACGCGACCTTCAACATGTGTTTAACTCGCTTTGGGTTGTACTTCAGTCCAGTGATGCCAGATTGGGGATTTTGTCCCCATTTTGGGGGATTTTTTAGGCTTCTGGGGACAATTTTGGGGACCAAATGTTTGTGGGGACTTTTTTAGGGAATTCTAAAATTTTTGGGGACAAATCTGGGGAGTTCTTCAACTTTCTGTCAATGTTGGCAACGTAATGATTTATCCCTACGACTAGAGACTTTCGATAGGTTTATTGTTATTTGGGGATTTTTTTCAAAAATTGCCTTCATTTGGGGAAAAATTTGAGCTTAAATCATAGAAAAATCTGCTTGATATTTTTTTTGAAAAAAAAATTATTTTCCCTTTTTAGTAAAAATTAAGTTGGGGATTTTTTCGAAAAAACCCCTCTGATTTGGGGAAATTTGAAGACCTGGTTGGGGAAATAATTTTCGACCATCTGGCATCACTGCTTCAGTCAGATAGCTCCCTTTCTCCTTCCCCATGCTATCCAATGGGATTTTCGTTGCTTCGTTTTATAAAAATATCTCATTCAAAAATGAAGATTTCGAATTCTGTTTTTTGAATATTACTCTTTGAACGGGTCGCCTTTTAGCTTGGTGAACAATTTTTCGAAAAAAATAATTTAAATATTTTATTTCAATAAGTAAATTATGGACTCTAAGTGTGGATCTCTAAGTAAAATATTAAAATTTATTTTTTCGAAAAATTGCTCACTAAGCTAGAAAACGACCTGCTCAAAGAGTAATATTCAAAAAACAGAATTTAAGCTAAAAGACGACCTGTTCAAAGAGTAATATTCAAAAAACAGAATTCGAAAAAGTTCATTTTTTAATAAAATATTTTTATAAAACGACGCGACAAAAATCCCATTGGATAATATGGGAAGAGAGAAAGGGTGCTATCTGACTGATGTAAAATAAAGTTTTATCTTCAGTAATTTTACATTGACAGTTTCTTTATAGAATTATATAATATTGGAAAGTTTATTACTTTTTTTATGTAGCATTTATTTTTTCTCTTTCCTTTTCCTTCTTTCTTTCTTTCTTTTTTTCTTTTTTTTAAGCCGTACATGTTAAATAAAATTGGTTTAAATGCAAAATGAGTTACTTTAAGTAACAAAATGAAACTTTAACATAATTTTGTTTAAATAATATAATTTTTATACTGACAATGTATACATATATATATATATAATATATATATATATAATTCAATTGTTGTGAAACTCTTACGAATGTGAATTGAACACATATACATTTAAAAAATATTGTAATGATTTGGTAAGCAGATACAAAAATAAAAATGACAAGTAACTGACATTTAGGATGCATATAAGAGTTTTAAGTAAACAATATTACTCTCTACGACCAAAAAAGGTGTATCCAATGGCATTTCTTAACTACTTAAAATGATTTTTCTTTTTATTTAATACCTACATCTTAAGACAATTTTTCTTAAGCATTATTTTAGTAGAATTATGAATTTTGATATACTTGGTAGAAATGATCGCATATTAGCTGTGTTAAAATATGATTTTAAAATAATTAAAGCTTAAAATGGGAAGAATAGAGGACAAACTATACAGAGGTATACTAAAAAGCAATAGTATAAGATATAAGAAAAACAAAATATTGATTCACTTTTTATGATTTTTTTTTTTTTTTATAATAAAGTTATGGTAGTAATATACCAGAAATTACATGGAACACACTCTATACTTGTATACTTTAAAATTCGTGTGCATATGTCTTTAAAAAATAACAAATGTCTATTTTTTCCTATCTTGAAAGAAATATCGCCATATATCACTAATATCGATATTAACTTGGTGATATATCGCGATATTTAATTTCTGATATCGACCAGCACTAATGATGAATTTTTTTCTTGTCATAATTAGATATATGAAATGTGTCACAGAATTGTTTATTTCTATAGTGTTAAAAAATATCATTGCAAAATTAGTAGATGCTGTCATGTATATCTATCTATCTATCTATCTATCTATCTATATATGTATATATGAGTTTGAATTTTACTCTAAAATATAATTTTATGACAAAATATAGCCGATATATTTTAAAACATGTTATTATTATTATATTATTATTATATATATATATATATATATATATATATATATATATATATATATGTGTATATAATAATAATATTAATATTAATATTAATAAGATGATAAATAAATCTAAAAGGTAAAAAGAAATGGTGCTTACAAATATGATAATTAAATATTTAAATAAATAGTCCAATTCATAAACAATGCTATTTTTGAAATCAAATTTCCATACATAAATTCAGTTACATTTTTTAAAACATCATATTATACAAATGTAAATATAAAAAATATTACCAAATTGAATGCTTGCCTGTAATGGATAATCAGGAAACACTTGTCTTCAATGAGATCACGATCATTATTCACTAGAAAAGAACATATAAAGAAATGATGAATAACATAAGAAATCGCCAGTAAGAAAATTAATTTTCTAAAAATAGTTAAAATAAGGATTTTTCAAACGATTAATTACAATACTAAATTGATGTTTTCATAAAAATATCTAAGATAAAGCTTTTATTTACTTGCAAACGATAAATTTATTTGTTACAAATAACAACATTGATATTTATTTATTTATCTATTTACTTTTTGCACCTTTAATCGCATTTAAATTTTCCTGTGGAAAATGACGTTATAAAAATGAAAGAATATGTAGGGAACTTTAAATGATGTGGTAAATAGAGTATCTTTGTTAAACCAACGTTTAGTAAATTAACTTCTTGAGTAATAACTTCGTTAATTAATATGTTAGAAATTTCTAACCAACTAAAATGTCTCCTTGGAGCAATTGATAAATACTGTTACCTCTCATTACACGGATGACACTGCCCTCCGCGAGGAGATGCGGTCGCAGACAAAAAAATTGACGTTAGTGTTAGTAACTTTATTTTAATATAAAGAGATAAATAATTTTAAGAATTGTAAACATAATGCATATAAGTCGAAATAAATTTCTGTTAGTATAGACTTTAACATTTTTTTTAATTAAAATTAATAACTAAAATAAGAATTTAATACAAAATCTCAATAGAAAAAATTATCTTCAATTGTGTATACTTTTAATCAACAGTGCACTTGATTTATATATTACTTTCATTTTCTCTTGATTTAAGAAAGTGTCCTTTTTTTTGCTTATATGTCGATAATAGATTACTTTAACTAAACTCTTTATTATAAGCCTAGAAAATTACAAATGCGTGTATTAGTTCAGCTAATTTGTTTCAAAAACTAATTTGTGAAAGAAACATGCATCAATACTATGGTTTAAGTCTTTAATCTGACTAAGATTGTTAATAATTTTTCCTAAGAAAAATTTTTCGTTGTTACAATCTATTTTATTCAGCAAAGCAAAGAAAAATATTTTGCAACACCGAATTAATTAAACTTCAATAATAGCTTAATTTTTATTTATATATTTTAGGTATAAAATTCACATTTACTTTAAAAATTTTTGTCTTCTTATTTTACAACAAAAAATATTCACTGTTTATTAATTTACTAAAGGTTATTGTTAAATTTGTGTTCCATTATATAAAGCACGTTATAAATATTTTATGATAAACAGAGGTTGTTTATTATAGCTGACGTTTAAAAATGATGAGTGCAACACATTTAATAAATACATTTTTTATTGTTTACCAATAAAAACATATTTAAATAAATAAATAAATAAATAAATATACAAGTTCCCTATTTTTATGAATAAAAACCTTTTTTTTTTTTTTTTTTTTTTTTTTTTTTATTATTTAAATAAAAGCACTTTTAAGCAAATGTAATATTAGATGTATTTTCTTACATGTAATAAATACATTATGTTCACAGAAAATAAATGAATATTATTCAAATATATAGTGGCTGGATATAAATTTTCAGATGCTATACAATTTAACTTTGAAAATGCTTACAAATAAAGAATGTATATATATATATATATATATATATATATATATAGATATCTATTAACAGGAATTTTATAAATATATAAGTTAAATTTAAAAAAGTTTTGAAAGCTTGTGAAAGTTTATTTCCTTTAAAAAACAGTTTCAATATAAGGATTGCTAATAGTTACGATAAAACTTTAAAAAATATAATTTGCAATTATAATCAATATAGTAAATGTATTAGTTTAATTAAAGAAGATGAATGTTACTGCAATTCAAATAGTTTGAAAGACTTTATTGATCCTTATTATGGACATATTGTCTCAGGTAATTTAAATATAATTGAAGATGATCATTTAAAAAGTATTATGAATTTGGGATCAAGCTTTAGGTTGAATTTCAATTATAGCAATAAAAAAATCATTGATTTTATAGAAAAAGATTTAGACATTTTTATTTTAAAAGTTTCCTATAAATATAGCTGGCCTTTTGAAGACTTTAAACAATGGAAATTTAAATTTTTGTACCTTTTTAAGAAACAATTGCTTTTCCTTAGAAATTACTATAGTAAATTTAACCTTGATGAGTTTAAGTACAGTGCTGAACTAAAAAAAAGTATTGAAAATATAAAAGATAAATTTATTATTGCTACCGTAGATAAAGCTAATAGTAATTTTGCTATTATTTGTAAAGTTTTTTATAAAAATCTTCTTTTAAAGGAATATTCCAGTAATAGTTCGTTCAATAAGTTAACTGACCACCCCTCTATTATCAAAAAACGTATCTTGGCCTTTGATAAAAAAACTAAATTTAAGTAGAAATTGTTTTAATTTTCCATATCTATTCGTTACAGTAAAATTTCATAAAAATCCAGTTAAATTTCGTTTTGTCACCTGTGGTACTAATAGCTATAATGATAAAGCCGGTAAAATCTTGTTTAAATATTTAAATTCAGTTTTAAAGGTAATAAATTCTGCTAAAGATTGTAACATTATAAACAATAACCAGAAAGTTTTAGAATATTTTAAGATTAATTCAGAAAGCATTACTTCCGTAAATACATATGATTTTGAAAATTTCTTTGGCAGTATTCCGCATAACCTGGTTATTGACGTTTTTGAAAACATTTATGATGAATTTGGCAGCTATTTAAATTGTGATAAAAATTACTGGATTAATCTTATCAGGTTTTGTATTTTTGAAAACGTCTTGTTTAACGGGAAAGATTACTTTTTACAGCGGAGGGGGAACCCAATGGGCACGAGTTTTTCGAGTGATTTCGCAAATTTATTTATATATTTTTTCGAGAAAAAATTTATAAATATTACTTTCTTCAGATTTATTGATGATTTAATTGTTTTCAACTGTAACTGTTTCGAAAATATTTTTAAAAATATATATCCTAAAGAATTAACTTAAAACCGTACAGATAATGATAAAATTTCTTTCCTAGATTTAAATATAAAAGAAAAAGAAGATAAATGGCTCCTTGGATTATATGATAAAAGAAAAGATTTTAATTTTAAAGTTAATAGTCTTACTAATTGGTTTTCAAATATCAGTAAAAAAGTTTTAAAAAATATTATGTTCGCACAGCTTAAAAGAATTCATACTATTTGCAATAATGAAGAAGATCTAAGATATGCTCTTGAAGACTTAAAAAGTACCTTGCAAATTAACTGTTACCCGTCCCAATTTTTAACTGTGAGTTTCCAGAGTTTTCCTATCTCGGTTTGCTCTACTTCCACATTCAAGGGCGATATTTAAGAACCGACGAGTAGCCCCGTCGGCTGAAGATTGTTTGTGTTTCAAATGAAAGGTTGTATTTTTATTTCATTTTTTCTTTCGATTTTACCTTCAGTATTTCTTTTGTGTATTATATATATATATATTTTAATGAATTGATGTAATTTTGTAAATTCTAAAATTTGATAAATTTATAAAATATTTTTGTAGTTTTATGCATTATATATTTGTTAGATTTCTCTTCAGTTATTGGTGGTTTTCTGTTTGGTGAGAAGTTGGGGGCTAAGGATAGTTATTAGCTTATAGCTACTGTCCTTTCAGAAACTTCTCATTCACCCCTACACTGAGGGGTTTATTTCATTCATTTGTTTATATATTTCTACATTTATAAATTCCTATATATATATATATATATATATATATATATATATTAGATAAACTAAATAACTATACTAAAATTTCATTTTTTTAATTCATTTAATTTTTAAATTTGATTACATTTCTGCTATCATGGGTTTTTGTTTTAAATGCCAGCAAGATAGGGCACTGCTTTTAAAACAGTGCAGTTTTTAAAAGTTTGTAATAACTGTAGCTGTTAATATTTATGTAGAAATAAGTATTATTTTCCACGCACCTGAATTAACAATAATAGCATAAAAAGGTTTTGAATGCTTTTAAACAGATTTAAATGGCATTTTAGATCATAAAAATGGGCATTTTTTTTAATTGATAATTTAGTGGGCTAGTAATTCACGGGGCTATTGTAGGGCTTTGATTAAATAAGCTATAAAATACTAAATTACTTAAATCTGCCTAACTATAGCGCAATTTAAAATTTAATGCCTATAAGTAAGTTAATTTTTGCTTTAAAAAATATTCCGTATTGTTTGTAAGAATTTAATTTTCTCTAAGAATTTAGTTATGGAATACATTTTTTAAACACACTGTTTTGAAACCGTTTTGCGAAACTAGGTAAAATAACATTCTTTTTCAGGAATAGATTTCATTTTATTATATTTATAATTGTACGCTTTTATAGCTACGTCATTCAGCTCTTTATTTGTTCTATTATCCAAAATGTAAGATATATATACATACACACACACACACACACACACATATATATATATATATATATATATATATATATATATATTAAACGATTTTGATTTTATAAAGCAAAGAATAGATGTATACGTGGATCCCTGGAAACCAAAGGTTATTACAACATTTTTACTAATATTATTTTATAAGCATAAATATTCCATCATATATTACGCATCTAAATAGATTATTTAATATATTGTAAAATTATTTGAGTCTAAGTATTATAAAAACAATTTTTTTTTTTCAGACATAGATAACAATTATGTACAAAATGATACACACAAGTTGTGGCTATTAAATAATGAGACTATTGCTGCTACAGATGAACTACATATGCAACAAATCCAAATAACCGATAGCTGTGCGGCATAAAGCCTTCTCTTTCAACTGCAGCACATCTCGTGTTTGTAGAGAAATCAGTCTGGACGTAACCTTCGTTTGTGTAAGAGGTGCTTGTTTCGTTTTATCAAAAACATGATAAGTGTAAAAGTAGAGCAACGAATTCTCATGAAATTTCACATGAAACCTGATTAAGCCGCTAGTGAAACTTATATTTTATTGAAACAAGTTTATTACGATGAATGTTTATCACGTTCACGAGATTTTGAGTGGTTCAAGCGTTTCCAAGATGGCCGAGAAGACGTTAAAGATGATGACCGCCCGGGTTACTTTTCCACGTCCATAACGGATGAAAATATTGAAAAAGTCACTAATCTGGTTCGATCTGAATATCATTACTATTTTGAGGTGATTGCTCAACTCCGTGAAAAAGTAAGAAAAAAATGACTGGAATTGTGAAAGAACAAGTTATGGGTTCTCCATCAAGACAACGCGCCGGCTCACACTGCATCGTCTGTCAAGACGTTTCTAGCCAAGTACAACATCCCAGTTTTAGACCATACGCCTTATTCAACTGACCTGGTCCCATGTAACTTTTATATGTTCCCCAAAGTTAAATCTGCATTAAAAGGAACAGGATTTGAGTATGAAGATGTGAAAGATGTGAAGAAAGTTTAAGTTGAAAGAAAAATCGGGACGCCTCATGCAGGAGCTCACAGAACAAGACTTCCAGCATTGTTTCGAGCAACGAAAAATTCACATGGAGCGTTGTAGGGATAAGGAGGGGTGTATATTGAAGGTGATAATAACTAAATATGTATAAATTTAAAATAAAATGTTTTACAGAAATAGTCTCGTTCTATAAGAGTCACACCTCGTACAACAAAAATAGTGAATACATATAAGTAAGTAAATAAATAAAAAGATATATACGTAGATCAATCAGAAAGTTAGTTGCACTCTTTCGTAAAAAAATTATGCGAAATGTTATTTTGATGAAACTATCTGGCAACACCTCAAACATTTATCTGTATAGTATGGCGTAGCAGCTTTCACGAGGCATTTTTTTTTTTTTTTTTTTTTTTTTTTTTTTTTTTTTGTGAGCGAATAGCTGAAACTCTAAAACGATTGCGACAATCACTTAAAAATCGTCGGCCAGGTAAATGCGTTGTTCTGCTTCATGACAATGCAAGACCGCATGCAACAAGATAAAACTTGCGAACTTCTGAAAATGTTTAAGTTTGAAGTTTGGGACCTCCTTATAGCCCAGACCTTTCTCCGTGTGACATCCATGCTTTTGGTCCCGTGAAAAAAGTACTTTCAAAGCTAAGATACCACTCGGATGACGAGGTGAAATCTGTGATCCAAGAATGGTTGTCGGGAATTGACAGGATTTCTTTGCAGAAGGCATCGAAAAACGTGTACCACGCCTCAACAAATACCTAAATAACGGAGGTAATTACGTTGAAAAAGAGATTTTGAATAGAACTTTAAGATACAAATAATGTTATTGTAAAATTTCTATCCTGTTTTGTGTTCTCAAGCAGTGCAACTAACTTTTTGCCTGACCCCCGTATACATATATATATATGCATGTGTATAGTATATGTGTGTTACTTTTAAAAATGTATAAACAAGATAATTTTTTTTTTTTTTTTTTTTTTAATGAGATATAATAATTAATGAGATTTATTTTTCCATAATTAATGTTATATCAGAATCTATATATATATATATATATATATATTTTTTTTTTTTTTTCATTTTCATTTTCATTTTCAAAATTATTTCAGAAAAAATACTTTTCAAATTTTGAAAGACAATAACGTAAACCAATTTCTAATATAATAATATAAATAGAATGCTCCATAAAACTTTTAGATAAATATAGATATATATTTTTTTTTAACTATAAATAAATTAAATAAAATATACTTTCGGATGTGTATTAAGGATAATTTTTTTTACAATATGAAACAGATTGTTTTTCTAAAACAAATCATTCCGAAGAAAAGTTAAAGTGTTTTCAGATATTCTAATTTTGACGTAAAATGTATAATTTTTCGTTTCGAACGAACATTGAACTTTGGGTAATTACTTGGAATCAATAAAATTAATGAACCAAGATGCTTGGATGTCACGCCTATTTTGAATCATCAGATAAGGCGCGATTCTCATGATCCGTCATTAGTGTGGAATTTTTCAGATTTTTTATTATTATTTTTTTTAATATGTAGATCAATGAAGCTAACTAATATGTAATTTGTATAGGTATATAACGTCTTTATTAAGAAAAAAAAAAAAAGCATTTACGATGAATACGAAGCGCAATACTTATGATATTCTCTCTTTAAAATTACGTTAGTGGAAAATAGTTTTTCATTGTTGTACAAGAAAAAGAAATAGTACATATTTTCTGTTTGATATAGAAAGTTACTATGAGAAATATTTTTATTTGCCGTGTATAAAGTTTTTAACATGCCACTTTATCTATCCTTTTGATACTTCACAGTTACATATGGTAGATTAAATGTCGTATTGAAATGGAGTTACCGAATTAGTTTTTCATTATCATTATACATTTTGTAATTTGGTGAATTTGTAAATCAATAATTTTAGTGATTTGCGTGTGTGTTTGAGTGTATCTCTGTTTATGTGTATGACTGCTATAAGTGTAACTCAACAACAGGTATTAGCAGGATGTCCGAATTTCGTATCCTAAATCCTTATCACATTATTGTATTACATTAAACTATTGACATCCGATGAATTGTTTGTTTATAGGACATATAATAGAGGATAAACACATTATATCTATAATTAAAATTTCCCGTTCCTCAAATTTAACATTTTATAGATGCATGTAAAATAATTCAATTAACACATACATTACACAAAAGCCACTTAATAAGCAATAAAATATATAAAAATATACGCTCAAAATTATCTGAATAAATTAGGGTACAGTTGGAAATCTCTTTCAGTACATTTTCGTTTTAAGTATTTTACATTGTTCTAAATTCGAATGCATTACTTGGTAATTATAAAATTCATAAACAACTTATAAGTCTGTTTACAATCTTTTAAAGAAATATCTCGTTGAAATTCTCTAAAGAGTTTGGCTTTTTAAATTTAATAAAAATTTTTTAAAAAATTTAAAAGCAGCTAAATAATTCAAATGGGGAATATATAAAATTGTCTAAAACGGTTTTCTGCAATTTAATTTTTTTACTTTGCAGTTGTGCAAATATAGTGCACATAGGTTTCTGCATTTAAAAGGTTATAATATATTTTTATACAAATGAAGGCTTTCAAAATGTTATATGAATACCTCAACGATTTTTTTTTAATATAATTTTGAATGCCACGAGACTAGAATTTAAAGAAACAAAGAAATTCTTCTCAAGAATAAAACCGTCGAAAATAAATAAATAAATAACAAAATGTAAAATCAGTTAATTTTGCATATTTTTTATGTATCGTATTTTTCCCAATGCCGCATACATTGTCAAACAAGCTTTATTTTGGGACAATTATTTTTTATATTCGAGACATAGATTACATAAAGAAAATATTTTAATCATGACAAAAAAAAAAAAAAAAAAAGAAATAGAAGAAATATCAATTTTTGGCGTATTCATACGTTTTAAGGTCTCATAAATTCATTTCTATTTGTTTGTTTATTTATTTATTTATTTTACGGTGAGTTGTGCATGTCTGAAGTCCGCAGGAAAATTATATGATTTTTTTATTCTAGCACTTACCTTTTTTTTTTTGGTAGGAACACAATCTATCTATCTATCTATATATATATATATTTCATTATGGCCAAAGACTAAATATGTTTGAAAAGCAACAGCGTTTAAACACCTTATCCTCTAGAGTTAGAAGTTGGTGGGAATGTTATATATTAGCATTCCACTTTTTACATAGATTTTGGAGTTGAGAATTTATACTTTCTTTAATGGAAACATACACTGAAGAAACCTTTATCGTTATCGACTCTAGCATCTGATCCTTTAAAGAACTTCTAATATATGACATCTGAATGAGATTAATATTTAAACTAGTAAGCAAATACATTATTATCACAAGAACCATACTTATTTACATGAGTGTAGGACATATAGTGGTTTTTATCGAGACACAAAAGAGAATTTTTATATATTGTCGTCAAAGAGATTAAACTAGTTAAAGTCCGTTTAATAAGGTTAACTGTTTCATATACTGAGCTTATCCTTTATTATTTTTTACAGGGGCACGCAAAATAAGTTGGATAAATTAAATTTCGTTAAGCAGCCGTAATATTAAATTTTTTGAAAGTCGATTGGAAACACTCTAGGTTATTTTTTTCTGCAATTTCATCAATTTCCATTTAGTTTTGTTTATGAAGGATTAGGGAAAAATTGAAGGATAAAAAAAAATAAAAACAAAAACAGCGTTAAATATATATATATATATATATATATATATATATATATATATATATATATAAACTAAAATTAATAAATGAAATTTAGAAATTTATAGTTAAAAATATTTGTTACAATTAGTTGTAGCGTAAACATTGTACAACATTACGCTACAACTTGTAGCGTAAATATCATTAATTACGATTGCTTCATTTTTTCTTTCAATTAAAAACTTTTTACTTCCCAGTTTTGTTAAAATTGTGAAATAAATAAATCTGGAAATGATTTTATTTTAATAAGAAAAATAAATCTCTTCTTGTACACAGCATTTACAATAGTATAGCTTTATACAATTAAACTGAGTCTGTTATTAATTCGAGTTTCACGTATAAAATTGTTATTGCCACTGGGCTTATGAATAAAATCATAATTATTATATATGTGTATGTATGTGTGCATGATACATAATTTTTATTATTATCTTTATCTCATTTTAAGTATGCGAAATGATTTCCTTAAAAAATACTTTTCATTAAAGTATATGTAATTATATGAAATATGGTATCCATAATTAGTTTCGCGTCCGTTCTCGTTTCTTCTAAAATCGTAGAACACGATTTAAAAGCTTTTCCTAGTTCAATAATATAAAACTTTTTCAGAGTAGAAAAAGATCGATTTCCATTAAGTTTCATCAAATATTCAGAAAGAATGAAGAAATTGCAACTTTTATTTTTATCTTCATTCACTAGAATATTTTAAAAAGGTCTGTGTATTTATCGACATTTTTAAAATGAAGTTTCTTCACATATTTAATTCTGTTATGTTACATTGCCCATTTCAATATATTTTTTAGTTTAAATTTAAAGAAGTATTTGATACATGAATATTATTTAAAGATTCAGTTTATCTTAATTATTAATTAGCTTTTAATTTCATTTATAAGCTTTTAATTCCTTGCATTTTTGCTTAAATAATTTTATGTGTTTTAAAATAATAATTTAAAGATTATTTACTTATATACATTCGGGCTTTTTCCCATTCTGCGATTTCAAAAACTGAGGATACAATTCAGGAATTTTATTTTAGGTAAAAATGTGTTAATTATTTTCCAAAATGTCTTTCATCAATTTTAAGGTATTAAAAAATATATATCAATTTTTTTTTACGTTGGTCATTTAAAATATTGTCTACCGACGGATAACTCGGAAATTTTTTGAACGCCGATGATTGTCAATCCATGAAAAACATTTTATTCGTTGTATGAACAAAATTGTAGGGGTTAGTTTTCCTCCTATCTATTTAACGGTGAAATGCGCGTTTTTGTAAAAGCTTTAATTGTTCATGCGTTTGAAAAGTTTCACTAAATTTACTGTTGCTTAATTTTCATCATACATTTCCCTCGATTAAATCGGATGTTTACTTTTATGTACAATACGTGATCGGATATTTCATATAAGCTTCTGTTAAATATAAGAAAACAAAATGTTAAATTTTCGTTGGCAGTAAGATTGAGATTAATAAAGAAATGACTGAGAAAAACTGTTTAGTTAATTTAAATCTTTCAAATGTTTCTTATTTTTCTTTAATGGCAGAGAAAATTTTTGTCAGCGTAAGATAAAGCATGTATGTTATTGATAAAAATCATATGCTATTAAAATAAATAAATAAGTAAAAAGAAGTAAAAGAAAAAAAGAGACTTATTATTTCTTTTTTATTTTCCTACAACCCCTCCCCCTCAATATATATATATATATATATATATATATATATATATATATATGTGTGTGTGTGTGTGTGTGTGTGTATTGTTCACGAGGTTCATGTTGAAACCAAAATTACTTTTACTTACTTATTTACCATTTGTTGCTTTTTAAATTGTTTATCTCGCTGATCTAACGCCAATTCATACAAATGTATAATCTCATAAATCTAGTTTTAATGTGGGAAATACACTTCTAGTGAATTGTCACAACTGAAAATTCCGTCCATTTCCAAATTAAGATTTTCGTAAAGATACATTCTTTTTTAAATCGATTATTTTCAGAACATTAAAGAATATTAAAGAATTCATAAAAAAAATATTAAAGAAATTTAAGATTTTTTTTTTTTTTTTTTTTTTTTTTATGATTGCATTAAAATATTTCATATTTCAAGAATTTTAATCTTACAAAAAAAAAAAAAAAAAAAAAAAAAAATTAAAAAGGATAGAAAAAAAGAAAAAATAATAAGAAATGAGATATAAATAAACATGTAAAAAAAGGGACTTTGTTAAAATAAACTAAAGAGAATCTTAAATGGGTCTCTTTCAATGTATCCTTGTGTGCGTCTTTTTTGTACTGTTGGGCTTTAGCCACTGACCGAAGAGCTCCAAAGATAGAAAAGTGGGTAGACCATGCAAAGTTGTACCTCTCTAAGTTTCTTTTTTTTAGATTTATAACTACAATTTTTCATATATATATATATATATATATTAATTTAATCCATTTATTTAGAAATTTGAATTAAGCCGTTTACTATGCTTTGCTAAGAAAATGTGCCAAAACTGAGATAATGATGAGATAAAGTAAATGATGAGAAAAAGACAACTTACAGAACATAGGTCTTAAATAAAAGCGCCGTCATCGGTTGTCCTATAAACATCCAAATTGAGATGCCCATTTAAAACGCTGCAACAAGCTGTGCTGTCCTTGACAGGACAAAATCCTATCAACATGACTTGTTGGCCTACCAGTAGATAATGATTTGTGAGGCTGGCACTTGATTAGTTTGGATAGTTGCAGTTGCCCCAACGTCCCCTCCGTTGGACTTTTATTTGTTGGGATAGCTATGTTTGGCCCACCTTAATAAACAGCGCTATGAGTCCAACAAAAAATTAATGTATTAATTTGCATATAGCGGCGTATTTCAAACCATAACGTAACTTCAAAGAAAATATATAATTTTGGTACACGCGTAATCAACATATTGTCGAAAATGTTGATTATTCGCAAGAAAGTATAAAAATAGCAATTAATGAATAAAAAAGTGCATTGCCAAAGTAAAATACTGCATATAGGCCAACGGTTTGATAACGATTGGACCATCAATGTATCCAATTGCTATTTATAAACGTTGGGAAAAAAACACCATTGTTTTTATGTTGGCCCATATAAAATTTGTTTGGAGCGATTGGACGCGAGACAGATGCTACCAAAAGGAACGGAGACTTAAAGCGTGTTTTTCAGCGATTCTTTTATAATGTTATATCAAAATGTAGGTTTTTGTTTTAAAATTTATATAAGTACAACAACAAGTGCTGCACGATAAGCTTTCTATACCAAAAAAAAAAAATTGCTCTTATTATGTATGTAAATCATTTAAGTTATATATTAAGTTATATATTTAAGTTGTATAAAGAATTATTAAATTACGGTTTATAGAAATATATCTCTCAGAACGCAATGCTTTGGAATTGTTTCTGGGATCCCTGTGCACAAACCATGGGTAGGGGTGGTATTTACTCCATTTTGGATAAGGAGTGAACTTGATATTACTTGATTGAACCTTTTTAAACTTGAATAACGTACATGAGTTTTAGGGAATTCCATGAATATATACAAGAGTTTGAGCGCTGACAGATAGTGAAACAGAATGACGGACAGACGGACAAACAGGCAGAAAAGTCAAAATAATAAATGCTTATCAATTTGCTGGAAAGAGTTAAAGGGTATAAAACAACAGTTGCAGAAACACATTTGACTGGATTTACTTGTAATTTCTAAATTAAAAGGTAGGGATATTATAATTGGCTTTCAAAACGTGGCCTTATACTGAACATTTATTTTGTCAAATATACGGAAGATATGTGATATATATATACATATATATATATATATATATATATATATATATATATATATATACATATATACATATATATATATATATATATATATATATATATATATATATATATATATATATATATATATATATATATATATCACAGACAAAATTCTTTATGCTTTTAAGTCCAAAAATCACAGACAGAATGCTTTATATTCGATTAAATTCCGAAATTTTATTTTTCAGTATTTAGCTTTGTACTTCTTATAACACTTATCTTAGTTTATTTCCTTAAATAAACATTTCTAAATATGAAAGTCAACAAAACTAAATTTTCTTTATGGAATTCAAATAATAAAGGTCAACATTTCACAAAAACATATATGTAACATAATTAGAGAAACAAATAAATGATAAAAAATATTTTTAATACACTTTTTTATTTGTTACTTTTACAATAAAATCAAATATAGTTTAGATATTTCAAACAATATTCTAGGGATACTTCATAGAAAACGTGAAATAGTTCATAATAATTATATATATATATATATATATATATATATTATCTACGTCCTTTAATTATGATATAAATAATCATTCAAAAGACTTTGCTAAAATCGATACAACTTTAATTTGCGAAAATGTACTTAAAGTCAACTGCAAATATATAGCTCTATAACATTTTAGTTTCATTAACATTCAAATAACCTACCTGCATTTACATTTCCTTGATTAAGTATCATAAAACATTTATTAGAATTTATATATATCATATGTTTTACTATAGGAATATTAATCTTGTTTTAGTATAAAAATATTCCTTGTTCTTAATTAAAATGAAAACACGTTCTGTTATTAAAAAGGAATTTTTCTTTGAATGTTTAGGCGTTTATATTAAATAATAATAATAATAATAATAATAATAATAATAATAATAATAATAATAAAGTCAAATTACTTGTTAATAAACGCATAGGCTTTTAGGAAAACTTAAATATAATTTTAACACACTTGTGAAATTTTACATAGGGTTACTATAACAAGATAACTTATACCATTATGCAATTAAACTTAATATCAAATATGCAAAAAGTAAGTATATATTTATTAAAATATGGCAACTTATAACCTTTTGAAAATAATAATGGTTTATGCCCATTACAAAACGTCTATTCGCTATTACATAAATTACCTTTAAGAATCATAAATAAATCATTTTCTGATTTTTGATAAAAGTTTGGTTTTGACACAAGGCACGACATTGTTTATATATTTTTACTTTATTCTATATTCAATAGAAGAAAGTATTTGGCTTCGTAAACGAATTCTACCTCAGGTTTCCGACGGATTAACACGTTTTCAGAAGTCTAGAATACGATTTGACCATTTTTAGAAAATGTCTGTCTGTATGTGTATGTAACAAAATTTTGTGACAACTGTATCTCAGGAACTGCTGCACATAATGCTATGCAAATTAGTAAGTAGTTGGGCTTTCACATATATTAGTGTCTATCAACATTTGGTGAAATCGTCGGTGATTTGCCATCCCACCTTTTCTAAATTTTTAACGTGGTGGTATAGGTCAAAAATTTGCGTAAATAAGCCTACAGGGATTATTTGTAGCAGCATTGCTTCCACCCTGAGGAGAAAGTCTCTCCTGAAAAGGGCAAATTTTCATTTTGGGTATCTTTCAAAAAATATTGTCAATACCTTTAAAAAGAATGGTTGATCGATATTTTCTTCATTTTTGACAAAAAAAAAAAAAACAAAAAAAAACGCACCTTTTATCAGATACTAGAAAGCTCCGGTTCGGGATCAAACTCGAAATGTACAAAATTAGGTCCGATGCGGTTTGCGTGCCAACAGATGAAACTTTGTTGACGAAATCATTTTTTAATTCATGCAAACAATGAAGGTAGTGTAGATCTTATCACTAAAAAGATCTCCGAGCAGTCACTTTTACGTTGTTTTCTATATTTATTTGATTTATTTGATCAACTATAAAATTTCACGCCAATATCACGCCAAACATAATATTACAATATGCTATGGTCGGCTACGTCTATCGCATGAGGCAAATTTTTGTGGTTACAATAGTAATTGGTATACAGAAAAAATAATAAATAAATAATTAAATATATAAACTTGATCATGGTACAGGCTTAATATAATAGCTTCCCTTGGCGACTTTTGAATTTTTATCGCCATTTTAGACAAAAATACATACTTTATGCGATTATTTTTTTCTGTTTCTTTTCGTTCTTTTCTATTTTTCAATATTTTTTAACTTACGAGGGGGATCTGCACCCTGCTCGCTCCACACACCAACCACCGGTTCAGTTAACTTATTAACCCCTGAGAGATTTTTCACTGAATATCAATATTAATAGCGCACAACATAAAGCAAAAGCAAAAAAAAAAAAAAAAAAGTTATAGACATTTTCATATTTAATGTCAAATTGAAATACATAATATTTAATACCACATTTATTTTTGCTTTTTAAAAGAAAAAATAGCCATACTAAATAAATGGAAGAAACTATCAAAGAAATAGGTACTGTAGAAAAAAAAAAAACATTTATAGACTTGTTGATAAAACCCGTAAAATAATTAAAAAAGGCACTTGGCCCAATGACAGACCTCCGCTTTCAATTAATATTGCTTTGAACACCCCTCGCAATTTCTGCCGTTTTTAAGATCATAAGAATCCCCCTGAAAATGAGACCAGTTCTAAGGAAAAGTGAGGGTCCTACTTATTCTTTGGAAAATACGTGGCTGAAATCTATAAAAGTCTACTGCACCTCTCGTCCCACAGTTTAAACTCCACCGAAGATTTTATCCGTAGCATCCGTGATATTACTATTAAGAAAAATTATCGTTTTGTAAGCTCCGACGTCGTCAACCTCCACCCTTCTATATATATTTAAGAAATTGCCAATTTAGTTAAAAACGAAATAAATAATACAGTTATCCTGACAGAGCCCGAACACTTAACATTGCTACTAATTTTTTCCTTAATGAAAACTATTTCAAATTTAATATGAAATTTTATCAGCAGCTTAAAGGTGACCCTGCCGGCTATCCCATATCGGATTTTTTGGCAGATTTTAAATAACGTATAATGGGAAATGATATTAAGGAAAAACTTAAAGATAAAATTTTATACTGGCGTGGAAGATGTTTTTGCAATTATCGATAATAATGTAGACCCAACAGAGATTTTAAACACATTAAATGTAATTGATCCAAATATGAAGTTTACATTAGAAGAAAGTGTCAATGGCTAATTAAATTACCTCGACGTAACTATAGCGCGACATAACAACAGTATTACAACAGTATTACAACAAAGCTGTCTAGAAAACCAACGAGCAGTAACGAAATTATCCATAATAACAGCAAAATCTCTTTTGGATATACAATTAGCTTCATACAAGCGTATATAAATAGAGCTCTAACCATTTGCAATGAACCAAGTGACCTTTATAAAGAATTAAGCCTCATAAAGAAATACATCAGAAAAGAAGGATTTCCAGAAAAGTTAATCAATAATCTATATAAAAAACCTTGACAATATAACAGATTTCCAGAAACCACTTCTTAATTTTACGACATGCATCAGTTACGACAGCGGTGCCTCAAGTAAAATTAAAAAAATAAAAATAAATAAAAAAAACATAACGCTAATATTCCCATAAAACCAAATCCAAATATTTTTCAAATTATAAGAAGCGGCAAAGATCCGATCTATCCGTTGGAAACTGCAGGTATTTATAAAATCCCGTATATAGACAGCGATGGTAACAATAAGTGTCAAAAATTCAATAGTCATTCATTCTCAAGAATGAACCAACAATTGTTTACAAATTTAATGGGTTAAGTATGGGAAATAAGTACGCTGTAGTTTAAAAATTGCAGCTCTTAGAACATAAAAGCTGATGATTTTTAAAAAGTCATTCATTAATCTTTAATATTATACTGTATTTTTCTTTTTTAATATTAGACTCTTATTTTAAGATAAAAGCAATCAAATGATATCGCGTTGTGAAACTTTGCAACGTAATATCTCTAAATCTAATAACTTTATGTATATAGTGCCCTCACAAAAATGATCAGTTTTCAGAGCTCTTTTTAAAACGTATAACATCTATGCAGTATCTTTAAAATAAAAATCACCAGTTTTACTAAAAAATGGCCAAATTTCGTCACCAAAGTAGTTAAATCTAGACCAATCAAAAATAGGTGTAGTCCGACCGCATGTGTTCCGTCGACAAACTACTTGCTTTATTTATATAGACTGCAAAAAATAATAATTATAGATTTAAGCGAAAAAATAGCTTAAATGAATATGTGATTCCAAAAACTTTTATGAACAACTTAAGTAAATCAATTTTCATTAATTTTCTTTTGTAATTATAGATTGATAATTGCTGTTATGCATATGATAGGCGGAACAAATATAAACACGTTAGGATTTTTCTAGGTATAGGGTATAATATGTTTTTTTTTTTTCATATAAACTTATTTAATATATTTTTGAATACAAAAATATCATTTTTCTAGTTAAATTCACTGTAAAATAAGCTGTCATATTTAATTGGCCCTTTCTGGCAGAAAAACGCTGAGGAAGCTCTGTAAATTTACTTTTATTCTGTTTTTTAAATGAGAGTTTCCCGTATATTAATTGGAAAAATTCTGTGGAAAGTTATATGTAAGGGTATTTCCCTTAAACAGAAAAATTATGAATTCTGTAAAAAGACACAATCTAAAATAATAATAATTTTCTGGCAGTATAAAGCCAAGAGTTGTCCTCAAAATTACATTGTTTCTGATTTTAAATGTGAATGTTTAAAGTTCTGAAAAGTGATTATCAGAAGTTGTAAATAGTGAGTAACTTTAAACAGGGTGTGACGCCGATGTTTATTCGTTCTGATTCCAAAATTTGAATGCTACATTGCAAATGATATTAAGCCGAGTA